>CM076977.1:33018007-33385507 GCA_039105355.1 Benthosema pterotum
TAAAGCTCCTAGTTTATGCTCAAAAGAATAGTTGCATTTGTATGTTTTTTATTAAGTCTTCCTTTAATTAAATCACAAAAAATGTGTTTTTGATGCCTCTTGGGGCTGCAGGAGACCTCCAAAGAAATCCATATAAGCTTTGTCATTGGATAAGAAGTAGTCCCGCCGGGACTACTTGTTAGCCAATCAGGAAGAGCCTCGCTGTGCTGCCTCTGATTAAGGAAAATGGATGACTGGTGGAGTCAAATGTGGAGGTGATGGAGGACTATGATTTTTGAAAAGCCACTGAAAAAAGAAGAAAAGAAATGCCATTGCAATCCTTAGAATTATTGTTTATTTACCGGTATACTTTAACAGCATGTACTGTATATTATATATTATATGTAGTATATTATGCTGGTTTGAGACAGCGAACAGGGCATGGCAATCAGACAACTCACAGCCAGAGGCAATGATTAAAGACTCCTTCTTAATTTCCTCGCTGTTTTGATGTCTCGTATTTTTAGGGTGGTGGTTGGGGGGTGGGGGGACATGTCCCCAGGCTACACCCTTTCAGGCCCAGACATAATATGAGCAGCACTGTCACGGCAGACATCATTACACATGAGATAATGTGGCGTGGCGATCTGTTGTTTCTATAGGAGGCAGCATTAGCCCTCACTCTGTGACCCCAGCCCACAGACCCATCACATGTTGTTGAGAGAACAATCGTGGGGAATTGGGGCAATAGTTTGTGCAAGCGGAGATTCTTGACATTCCATAGATGTGGAGGAGAAATCTCAGAACGGTTTCTTGTTGTACATCCTTAACCACAGCAGTATTTGGGTTCAGCGTTTGACAGATGTACTTGATTATGTTTCCGTAATTTATATGTGGGCCCGGCCCTTAGAAAGAAATGGCCGGGGTGGCTCTGTGGTTAACTGTTGCCTCAGAGCAAGTAAGGTCCCGGGTTCAAACCCCACTGTGGAGTTCTTGCATGTTCTTCCAGTGTTCACATGGTTTTCCTCAGAATTGCTGGGGTTTCCTTAAAAACCAAAAATACAGGCATCTTAACATGAGTATACATACTGTACATGGCCCTGTTTAGTGCCATTGAGCAAGGGATTGGGCTTACAGCAGCTTGCTTCCTGTACTCTGCTCAGTGGCTGCTTACTGCTCCTAATAGTTTAGGACAGGTCCTTCCTGAAGACAGAATTGTACAGTTTGTTACTAATGTTAGACTTGGGAAACACGCAGGCACACACACACACACACACACACACACACACACACACACACACACACACACACACACACACACACACACACACACACACACACATGCACTTTCCCACCACGTCATTGCCGGCATCTGTCACCATACCTTTAGCTGTTCTCAATGTTGTCGCTTTTTTGTTTTTCTTGTAAAGAGATAAAAATATCACATCATTGTTGACAGCGATCGTATCAGCCATAGGCTTAGTGTTGTTTACTGTTGGGTTTCCCGGTGCGTCTGTGTTGTTTTGTCCAGGACAGCCTACTATCTGGTCTCCTTCCCTCTGTAACTGTAGCCAGACGTTCTGGGTGGAGACCTGAGAAAGGACAATGTGTGTTCATCAACATGTTTTGAGTTCATCTTGCTGTGTATGTGTGATTGCAAGCGAGCAGCTACAGTATGATTCGTGTGCGTGCGTGCTTGTGTGTTTTGGAAATATTGTCAGGAAGGATTTTGGAGATTTCATGCATGCGTAATCTGAATCTTATCTAAAGTATTGATGTGGTTTTGATCTGTAACCGTGGCTAGTTCAACGGCCCCCTGCCACATCCTCCACCTTAATGACAGAGTGGGATGCAAATCCATCCTTCCTGCAACGTATGACTCACCTGGCGTTGTGGATACTATAGTGGGTGTGAGAGAACAAAACCAAAAAGAAAATACTCTGGACCTCCCCTGAGTCTTAAGCTGCTGCCGCCACAATGGCAGCTTATTGAGGGTGGAGGTTAGAAATGAGACTGGGAAGGAAAGAGAGATCGGGAGCTTGAGTAAGAGTGAAAAAGGGAGCTATTGGGGAGGGGTGATAAGAAAGATGATAAGGGTAAGAGGGATCTCAGTTCTGGGAGCAGGCCAACAGTGAGGTAATGCTGCGTGAGCATTTTGTAGTGGCGGACAGAGCATCATATCCAATCCAATAGTCGGCTTGGTCCAAACGCAGCCTCTGGTCTGGCATGATCTCCAACTGACCTTGCTGTGGTTCAAGGAGTGCATACATAGACAATATCATGTACAACTTTTTAACTTTTTTTTTTATAAACGAAATGTCACTGTTAGGACATGAATGAACAGTTGGAACAGTTGGAAATAATTAGAATGAAAACCATTTTCCAAAAGGAATTGTGGCTTGTTTGACTGTTGCCGCTGGATTCCGCTACAGTACAAATGTACAGTACGAAAACAAACTTGAATAAACTGAGATTCAGTAGCTAGTTAATGAATATGATTTTTATGTTTCTTTTATTATCACAATGTCATTTAGCTTACCACGTTTAAAGCTAAGTATGGTGTTGGTGTAAGTTTTAAAGGGGGAATAACTTGAAATTCAACTTTTTTGTGTATGTTCTGTCATCCTAATTACCCACTACTCACCTAGCATAGCATAGTTTTTACAGTAGTTATGCTTCCGTGCCTATTCTCACTCCAATTTACTCTATTTTATCTTTTTCCTTCCCACCCCATAACCTGCCATTGCACACCATGTCTCCTTTCTGTGCCTTTGACTGAAGACCTCCTTCCATATCTACCATAGCATATTTACACCTCCTGTGCACGTCAACCCCCCACTCAACCTCCTTCTCTCCACTCATCCGCTCTGCGGTGTGCTCTCAGATCAGAGGCGTGACTACACATCCATGTCACCCTTTAGGAGAACACCTACCCACAATGCACAGCAGAGGGTGATTTGCATGGCAAACGCCGGTGTGTTTCATGGAAGGAGGAATCAAGTTAAGGGAATAGAGGAGACAGAGAGAGCGGAGGTTAGGAGTTGGACTGAATTATTCATTCTCACTGTACAGAAAAGACAGAAATAACAAACAAGGCATTAAAGAAACACCTGTCTTCTGTTATCTTTGAGTCGTGTGACAGGTGTGTACATTCACAGTCCTGGGTAGTCTCTGTTGTTGTTTTCTCTAGCTCGCAGATAAGAATGGATATGCCAAGCACAAGGACATAGGGGTAGATGTTTATAAATTATGAGTTAGGCACAGTGGTGCGCAGTAGCTTCAAGCACTGTAATTACTTGACACATTACTCCAGTTGTTGAGGAGAACACAAATAATTGATCTTCAAGTTCACAACAAGTCACATTAAGATCCTAAGATCCTTATTTTTTATTCACTTCCTTCTGGATGTTTCTTACTCTGCCCTCCCAGTGGCTTGTGGAAAGATGGTTTAGTGGATGTTGTTTTGGTTGTTCAAAAATGGTGTGGTGTGGTGTCAAAAATACAAAAACACAATGGCTTGTTTATTTGCTGCAATGCTGCACTCTTCTCAGTAATATAGATTTTCTCTTTGCTATGGCTGTGTCATATTTCATAAAAGATTGCTAGTAAACAAGTGTCTCTGAATACCTGCTTGTGTTTTGTCCACAGAAATCCTTCTCTCTGGTGTTGGACGCTTTGGACTACGACAACGAGACATCAGAATCAGGTAAAGCTGCTGCTACTGCTGTGTGTCTGTGGATGTGCATGAGTGAGTGCATGCCTGCCTGCGTCTGTTTGTGTCTGTGTGTGTCATACTTGCACAAGTGTGTGTGTGTGTGTGTGTGTGTGTGTGTGTGTGTGTGTGTGTGTGTGTGTGTGTGTGTGTGTGTGTGTGTGTGTGTGTGTGTGTGTGTGTGTGTGTGTGTGTGTGTACGCACGCATTTGTGTGTGTGTGGGTGCGTCATGCATGCATGGTTGAATCTCTGTGCATGCATAGACAGGAATGTCCAAGAGAGACTAAATTGTGCTTGAGAATTCCATATTTTCCCACAGAGAGTTTGATGGAGAGAGGGGGGGGGGGGAGACAGAGACAGGCAGGAAGTGCATGTGCGTCTGTTTATCCTGTGTCTGCATATGGCCATGAGTCATTTCATCACTTTATCTAAGTTTCATGAATAAGAGAGGCTGGTAGATACATGGCAAGGTAAAAATGCGTGGTTCAGCATGTTCAGATTATGTTACAGACAGTCTCTGTATCTGTGCACGTACGTGCGTGTGTGTTTGCATGCAAGGTTAAAAGGTCTCTCTTCCAGACCCTTTAATTTCCTGCTCTTCCCCTTGTTGTTCATGCTCATAATCAGAAGCTCTGTGACAGGTGGAATGTGAGCTGCATTCTATAAAAAAAGACATCAATACTATGCATGCACACACCCCTCTACACACACACACACACACACACACACACACACACACACACACACACACACACACACACACACACACACACACACACACACACACACACACAGAAGCGCTGATGCTCTCGTCCCTTCCTCATTCCTGTAATTCCCTTCCCTTTCTTCTCTTTCATCCTCTCATCCCTCTATCATTCCCCTACTTTACTTGCTAACCAGTGAAAGGAGAGCAGTCCAAAAGATGACTGGAGAGATAATGACAAACTGGGAACCAAACCAGAGGTCCAGAACCTCTCCTCTCCTCTCCTCTCCTCTCCTCTCCTCTCCTCTCCTCTCCTCTCCTCTCCTCTCCTCTCCTCTCCTCTCCTCTCCTCTCCTCTCCTCTCCTCTCCTCTCTCTCTCCTCTCCTCTCCTCTCCTCTCCTCTCCTCTCCTCTCCTCTCCTCTCCTCTCCTAGCTGGTTCACTGTTTCCTGTCCCCTTCATCTCTCCTTCTCTATGTCCTCTTAATGTCTTCTTTTCATTATCTGTGGTTCTCTCCCTGAGCTCATGAGACCGTCCCTGGGCCTAAAGCCTTTCGTTAGGCCCAGCTTAGCTCAAGCCAAACACCGGCATCCTGGGCCAGTCGTGACTGGACTTACCGAGCCTGGTTCCTAATCAGAGATGGATTACAGAACCCCACTGTAACTTTTGTAACAGAGAGACTGAGAGCGAGGAAAGGGGCTGAGAGATAGTCATTGGAAACTGCAGCTTTAAATATCTATGACCTTCAGCAGGTAAATTATATGTTAACAAAATCACACCTCATGTGCAGTAAGGAGGGCTCATATACATCATATTATACTGTACATCATCTCATCGTGAGACATGGCCAAAGCATTTCCGGGGGTCCCCAGCCAAAAACGTTGAGAACCCCTGGTCTATACTATTCATCACATGTCTCTTTGCTTTTCTTCCTGGTTTTCGGTATCAACTCCTAAATTCCCTACTGTTTTTACACAATGTTACACCTTTATACATATTTCACATTTGCTACACTCTCTGAGTTACAATTGGCTACATCAACACTGAAGGACAGTGTACTTCAACTGAGGAGTGATTTTCCCCCCAGGAGCCTGGATGGAGTGGATCCATGCTTAAAATAATGAATATAAATACTCTCTGAAATGTCCCTCACATGCTACTGTTAGAAAGGTTAAATCCAACTTTATTGAATTTAGTGTCCAGGTTATTTCCACCATAAACCACAAATTATAATGGGCCACTAATTAGAATGAATGTGTTTATACCGATTGACATTTCAAAATCAATTCTAACTGACACCAAACCACAGAAGGTGGTTTTAGCAGTGATTATAGAGCAGACGCAGGTGTGCAGTGCACACTCACGCCCACGCTGCTGATGTATTGATCTGTGGCCAGAGATGATCTGGTAGAGTCAGAAAGGCTGTGCTTTCTCCTGACATGTTAAATCAGCCTCTGACAAAAAATAAACACTTCACTCCATAATACCAAGAAGTGGGAGAGTCTAACCAGAGGCCAAGGAGGTGTCAGTGTTCTCACAACCTGCAGACACTGTGTGTCTGTGTATCTTCTGGTGTGTTTGTTGTTAAGAACCAGCAAGCTGAAATAAGAAACATCTTGTTTGTTCAGATTCACCCTTTTTAAGAATCGTTTTTGGCTTCTTGCCTTTATTAATAGTATCGGTGAAGACAGACAGGAAAGAGGGAGAGAGAGAGAAGGGGAGAGACATGCAGCAACAGTTGTCATGTACAGGAAATCAAACCAGATCATGCCAGAGCCGATTATGTGGCATGTGTCTGCCCTGAACCACTAGGCTAGCGGGGGCACCATCAATCTCCTTGGTGTGAATGAAGCATTAAGCAAATCTGTGCTACAGAAACAAATAATAAACATTGACAAATAATCATATCAGCAATATTCTGATATAGTGCTGATATTATCTCCTAATAGAATATATAAATAAAGGGGAAGTCTTCAGCATGATGTTTGTTAGATGTAAACTTTGTAAACCCTTTGATCTCTACACAGTGTCACACGGATGTGATTTTTACATACCAGTAAGATGCCTAAGATACCTCAGTAAGATACCTCATCACATTTATCATGTCTATTGCTGATTTTAACCCCAAGAGTGTTTTTTGTGCAATTATCATGCTTGGAATGGATCCAGAATTTCCAAATATTTTCAAAAGCACACATTGTGTGTGATTCCAATCAGAGACAAGCATTCAACCAAGACGTAAATACATACAACAATGCAAATACTTTTAATCACACTTGATATCTACAGCTGTTAACCTGACTCCGCCAGCTGGTGGCAGCAGTGAAGAACTTGTGGACTCAATATTGTCCTAAACTTTGTCTGAGTCTGGTTAAATTGTGGTGTTAAGGCATCAAATAGTTAACTGGAGCAATTTTTTAAGGTTGGATGCTGTCATTGAACACAGTGGAGCAGCCATCATTGATTAAAAAGGGGACACTCCCTGGCACTGGTGGGGATGCAACGCTGGTGGACAGTGGAGCCCCGGCCTTATCTAACCACATTACAGAGGAAATCATAGACTCTTAACACCCGCTGCCTGTGCAGTTCTGCTGACGGGTAATGTGGTCCATTTCTACTCAGCCCTATGGCTTACCCTATTTGTTGCTAGTGTTCTGGCAGAGGAACCCTGCTGCACTCCTGCTGATGACATTAGCCTTTGACTCTTTTCCGAGTAATAAAATAATGAAAATCCCCAAAAAGCTTGCAGCAATGCTGCGGCTGAAACCAGCAGCTGACAAACAAGGAGGCGAGGGGACCATCCCCCCCCCCCCCCCCTCCCTCTCCCTTCTTTTGCCAAGCCATTCTCTATGGTGTTTGCGTGTGTGCATACACACTTGCACACACAAACACATGCCCTTGCCAATATATGTCCCTGTTTTCATTCTTTCAAACTGTGATGATCTCATCTCTCCATCAGGAGGTGTGTGTGTGTGTGTGTGTGTGTGTGTGTGTGTGTGTGTGTGTGTGTGTGTGCGTGCGTGCGTGCGTGCGTGCGTGCGTGCGTGCGTGCGTGCATGCAACTGGCGTGTGTGTGTTTTTGTGTGTTTTTGTGTGCCCGCGTACATGCTAATAGCTCCCTCCCTTCCTCTCTGTTTGTCTCTTACAGCATACACCCTCCCTCTCTACACTTCTCTATTGGCCTGCAACAAGGCTACCCCCCTATGCATGTGTGGCTATCTACACATCTCTCCCAGCATCTCCCCATCGCTTAAATATACACGCTTGCAAGCACGTGCTTAGTGCTTACACACCTACGAACATGTCCACACACATTCACCCACAAACACATATAGGCCTCCACTACATGGACTCACTCTTTTCTCTCTCACTCACTCACTCTCCCTTACACACTTGTGCACGCACTCTCACAGACTCAAGCACACATTCTCTGTGCTTTGTGTGCGTTAATACCCTGTTGGAGAGGATTATAAGTGAGTTGGAGATGACAGGCCCTCTGGGAAATCCCCCCCCCCTTAGGGGTCAGGAGCCCCCCAGCAGTCAGCCCAGCCGTGACCCAGGGCTGGCCCCCAGCCTCAGTACAATATATACTGCTGGCCCTCTCTATACCGTGTCCCAGAGGTTGTTCTCTTTGAAACACTCTTTTGTCCACACACACACACACACACACACACACACACACACACACACACACACACACACACACACACACACACACACACACACACACACACACACACACACACACACACACACACACACACACACACACACTTACTCTCAAAGACTCTTTGTCCAGATATGTACCCTCTTTGCTCCTTACCCTACCCTATATGCATGTTGGATCCACCTATTTCCTTTTACCAGATTCAAACCTGAATGGCTGAATGGTGCATCGACTACATTAACATAATGGAGAGTGAGAAATGTGTAGCCAGTCCTCCTCAGTCTTACATCCACTTAAATCTGGTTCTATAGTCCTCTCAATACTCGCGCGCACACACACACACACACACACACACACACACACACACACACACACACACACACACACACACACACACACACAGTGTGTGTGAGTATGTTCCGCTTTCGGTTGTTGTCATGCTGCCTTGAAGAAATTGCAGACCTGCCTTGCAATCAGAAGATTGCAGGTTTGATCCCCCAAGATCTTTAGCAAGATACTGAACTTGGTGAATATATTGCACATTGTAAAGGTCTTTACTGAAATGTGCTATGTAAATGCACCATTTCCCATTGAGGTAATTGAGGTTAGCCTGTTACAGTATACCACATTACACTACTCCTTAACTATAACTTACTTATATCCCATAAGTCTTTGCATTTGTGTGTGCAGACGTTCTTTATTTCTCTTGCTGTGTTGCCATGTTTTGCCACAGAAACAAGTGACCGGGTCTATAAAGGCCAGCACAAGTGAAAATATCTGATCGGTTGCTTATAATAAGCAGACATAGCAACACTGTGTGAATCACTGCAAGGCATGAGTGTGTGTGCTGTGGTTCCATTCCTCACCAGTGCCTTGGCAGGGGAACTCGTGGATAACTTCACCTTCACTGGCTGCTGGTGAATTTCAGAGTTGATTTTCAGATTCCATTGATTAATTTTAAAGCCTTGCAAAGCCTGGCTCCCAATAACATCTTGGATGTGATGGTCTGGTATGATCCTGTGTGTAGCCTCATATATTCCAATATGGCTCTCTGCGTTCTCACCGTGGCTGATCAGGGTTTTGTGACCGCGTCACATAGGCTCTGGGATGCCCTCTGCAATTTAAGCATAGCAAAGTCACTGTCATCTGTAATGACATGTGTGTTTTTGCAGGTTTCGTTTTTGCTAGCAATTTCTAACTGATTTTGGTGGTTTAATTTAATCCTCCGAAATGTAAACTGAACAAGGTATAGTCAAGCATTTAGGTTAAAAGGATAGCACAAAAATATGCGGGGGAACTGCTTCCATTGTGATCATCTGTTGTATCTTGTAACACTATTTTTAATTAATTATTTATTATTACCCTTATCCTCGTCGTCATTGTCATGATCATCATCAGGATGATCATCATTTTTATTGATAGTATTTTATATTAATATTAGTTTAATAATATTTGATCAAAACCTCTTTCTATCCCTCTTTCTTTGTCCCATAGATCAGCTGATCGAACGTGTTCTCCTCTCCTCGATGCTGAACCCTAGTGAGGAGTGGCAGACATACCGCCACCATGGCCGCGTTCTGAGCATGGACTACCGGCTACGCTTCCGCTGCGACTTCAACTACTATGGACCCAACTGCAACAAATTCTGCAGGTCACGCGATGACTTCTTTGGGCACTTTGCCTGTGATCCCAATGGTTCCAAGGTCTGCAAGGAGGGCTGGACTGGTCCAGAGTGCAGTGAGGGTGAGATAATGCATTTCAAAAAATAATTCATGCAGTTTTTGCTTTATTTTGTAGTGATAAAACTAAGGACAGGAAGGTGGAATGAAGAGGGACCCTCAACACAGGTCACCAGCCCAAACCGAACCATGAGATGTTGAGCTGTTGAACTGTTGGTGTGTTGCGAAAGCAAGACAAGAAATGTGAAAAGCTTGAAAGGAAACCTTGGAAATCCGTGAAGGACATATGGGCTGTAGCGCTGGCATCCTGTAGCCGTTCAAAATCCCTCCCTTGTCCCATTCCTGTTAAGCACATTTGACTTCCTCCTCAGCAGGTTGGTGATTGGACCGGGGAGACACAGGAAGTGAGACAAATGAGTAGTGGGGTTCCTCCTTTACTCCTACCCAGCCAAATGTTAGTTTAAGCAAACTGGGCAGTTTATGTTACAGTAGATCCACAAACAAGAAATCGAAATAGACACGCGAGCACATACCAGCACAGTAGAGTGCAAAGTTGCGAGTTGCGCACAAGTAGGCCATGGCCCACTTGTGTGTGAGCGGAGCGAGCTAATACTCATGACATTAGCTATAAAGGTATATTACTTTCTCTTACTCCTCTGTGTGTGTGTGTGTGTGTGTGTGTGTGTGTGTGTGTGTGTGTGTGTGTGTGTGTGTGTGTGTGCGTGCGTGTGCGTGCGTGCGTGCGTGCGTGCGTGCGCGTGTGTGTGTGTGTTCACAGCCATGTGCAGACAAGGTTGTCACCCAGTCCATGGGTCCTGTAATGTGCCTGGAGAATGCAAGTAAGTTTGATTCACTTTGCGTCACTTTGACACTTGTGATGACAAAACCAAATGAATCCTGTAGCAGTAGTTTTTAAAACATTTGAGGACATGGCACACCAGTGGGCAATGGTTAAAAGGCAACTTTAACCTTTAACCGGTTGTTATTAGGGAAAGTAAAAGATGAGTGTTATTTTCATTTCATTTTATTTTCATTTGGTGCTTTCTATCATTTTTGAAATTTTAGCTGTGTTTGACAAGGGAGGGGGCAGGAGCATTCGAACTTGGGGCAAAGTATGTATTTGCGGGCCTGTTCTGACATCACACCACTGCATATTTGGAGATGGCTGATACAGAACCCCATAACCAGGCCAGTTTATAACACTCCGCATTTGGGTATGCTTGACATATACGGTCTATACTATCCATATACTGTGATAAAGGCATGCAGAGAAGATGGGTGGAACAGATACTCTGCATTTACGGTTGTCCAAAACCAGTACAGTAGCCTCTTTACAAGTAGGCCAATGTTGTAGACTAGAGGCTCCAACGCATAACTTCTGGGTGGGGCATGCAATTCCTACTTGCATCGTTCCAGGTACGACACGTGCTCAACCCAACGGGACCCACTGCAGAGGCCTCACAGGCACCGCTCAAGTAGTAAATAATAATTGCTCTAAAACTTTGTTGCCTTCTCTTTCCCATTTCCAGGTGTCACTATGGCTGGCAGGGTCATCTGTGCGACCAGTGTGTGACCTTTCCTGGATGTGTATATGGGAGCTGCAGTGAGCCCTGGCAGTGTGTGTGCGATGTCAACTGGGGAGGGCTGTTATGTGATAAAGGTAAGTTCACCATGATTATTTGTTAGTTATTCGGCCTACTAGCTAACTAGGCCTCTAAAGCCTGATATGAGGTCATACATTTGTACTTGAATGTATACGGGTGTCATGCAGTTAAACGAGAAAAACAGTAAATGACACTTAACACAGAGCCTACCAGGATTAATTAATTAATTAATCGCATAGTGTGGAGATTTCCTGTTTGCAACACTTATTTTGAAGGTTCAAATATTCATAACCAGATGGCATTTGTGCTGTTGCCCAAAAATCTGGGCTGTGAGTCTCACAGTATGAGCTCTCGGCCAATGAAAAACCTTGATGGTCGATGTCAGATCATGTGTGTCATTGTTTGTATATTTGTGTGTTAGGTGTGGTTCTTCACACCCCTCACCAGTCAGAGGCCTACTGATCCTCTCTATAAGATAAGTCCCACAGATCCCTCGGGGGCTCCTCCATTACTTTTGTGGGACTGTTCATTCTGCCTTTCCCACAATGTTACAGGAGGGATATTTCCCCACTGTTCACCCAGCGTCCCCCTCCCTCTGCCCCAGTGTGGGAGCTGGGATCTCGGAGCCACACGAGGGCCCACGGTGTGGTGCTTTGTGAAGGGAGGAAAGGCGATAGCCTTGGGTAAAGTGAATGTGAGCTGGGCTGGGTTGGGTGCTGCTAAAACTAGGTGGGGTCCTGGGCTGTGTCTCTCCATTCAGCAGTGCTCTGTAAAGCTGTGGCGACACAAAGGAGTCTGTGGACATGGACGGGATCATTAGAGAAAGCAAGGCTTTAATCAGCTTCAACGCCAGAGACAACAACAGGCCGCAGCTACAGTACTTAACACATCGCGACGACCTGGATTCACCATGTGTGTGCACGCATGCATGCATGCATGCATGCATGCATGCGTGCACGCACGCATGCACGTATGCACATACAGTACTACTCTATGTAAACTTGTAAAGTATTAAAGGAGAAATCAATGCGGCTGATTGGTTATCGGTCGCGGCTGAGTCACGACCGATAGTAACCGCTGCAACTGATGGTTATCAGCCAGCAAATCTGATGTCCGTTTTCGGTCGCGGCAGGTATTCTTTCGGTCACAACAGGTATCCTATCCATCGCAGTAGGTATCCTATTGGTCACGGCAGGTATCCGTCGCAGGCAAGTATGTTTAGGGTTAGGGGTTAGGGGTTAGGGGTTAGGGTTATGTTTAGTAGCTACCCAGCTGTGACCAATGGACATTGGCCACGGCAAAATGATTTAGCTGTTGCCCATGTAAAGTGCTTTGGATAAAAGCCTATATAAATGCACCACTTACATATATGCACAAAGGGCTTGAGGACCTGTTCTCCATCAGTGTTATATTTTTTCAAAGATGTTACCTGACCTTGCTGTGTTTAGAAAACATATTTTTCTGTGTCTGTCTCAGATCTGAACTACTGTGGTACCCACCATCCATGTAAGAATGGAGGTACTTGTTCCAACACAGAGCCAAATGAGTACCAATGTGAGTGCCAAGATGGCTTCCTCGGTCGCACCTGTGATATTGGTGAGTGCAGATCCCCCCAGTGAGAAATGAATTCAAAACCATTTGGAAAAACAGAGGTTCTCACACCTTTTAGTCCATGGCCAAAAAAAAAACATGTTATTGGGAGCCAAAGCAGTGATAAGCAATGATAATAAACAATATTTAGGGATATTTATGATGGGTAACAACCTACAGTTTGGGATTTTTTTTGTAATTATAATTTTCCATAGCAGATTTTACTACTTTCATTTCTAAACTTTGTAAGGTTCAGTCTTCGTTCCCTCCTCTCTGCATCTACCTGATGTTTTCCCTCTGTTTCTTCTCTCTGTCCGTCAGTGGAGCATGCATGTTTATCGTCCCCCTGTATGAACGGGGCTACCTGTGTGGAGAACCCCTCAGGATTCAGCTGCATCTGCGCCAATGGCTGGACCGGACACACCTGTGCAGATGGTAATTGTCAATAGCACACACACACACACACACACACACACACACACACACACACACACACACACACACACACACACACACACACACACACACACACACACACACACACACACACATACACACACACACGATCACATGTTCATGTGTCTGCTGGCTTGAGATTTTCCCATGATTGGTTGTTATTGGATTTATGCCAGTAAGTGATCCCGATCAATCCACCAGAGGAAGCTAATTTACACAAAACATAAACAACATTAACAGCAATCAGGAACCCACTTACTTCTTCCCTCCCCCCTCTGTCTGTCTGTCTGTCTGTCTGTCTGTCTGTCTGTCTGTCTGTCTGTCTGTCTCTCTCTCTCTCCCCTGACATTGTATGCAACTACACACACGTGTGTGCGTGTGCTCGGCTTGTGGGTGGGTGACAGACACAGTTCCCAAGTAATTCAGTTCAGCTGAGTAGTGTAGTAGTGTAGTGTATTTTATGGGTTAATAGCAATTCTTAATTTGTTATCATTTCTTCCTTTTTGTTAGCTTTTCTGCCTTTATTGAAAGACAGACAGTAGACTGACAGGAAATAGGGAGAGAGAAATAGCACACACGCGCGTTGGCCATAGAGTAGTATGTGTGTGTTGGATGATGCAGGCAGGAGTATGTCAAAGCTCTGTGTATAAACACACACTGTTCCACATCCTCTGTTTCCACTCCCATACTGTCTGCAGACGGCCTGGCTGGTAGTGTACACTGTACACCGAGCACTACAAAACCTCTTTCACAAGCATGTAATGACAGAGAGGAGAGGTTTCTTACAATTTAACAAAAGATTCTCAGTGTTTGACAGTCAACAAGGCTGGTTAGAGTAGACATTCCAGAAGAAACTCTGGTATTGTTGAATATTTCCTTCCACCATAGCTAATAGACTGCAGTGCCCACTCCCCTGTCTCTGTCTCTTTCAATGGAAAACAGTGAGTGACTTGTGCGGCCTGCAGGGAATGATGACCATAACCACAACATATCTGTTTTTTTTTTCAGACTAGCTTTATTTACATAAAGGTTATTACAGTAATTAAAAGCTTCTTTGTTTGTTGTAAATTCTCTCCTCAATATACGTAGCTTTGGGTGAGCCGCTACTACAGTAGCTTGAATGGGTTATTATTGTGCAGGGTTGGGATCGGGGTCAGGAGGATGGAAAATGCTTTTTTTACAGGGTTAGGTAAATGAGAAAAGGTTATGAGAGAGTAGCCAGAGAGTCAGACATGTATATGTAACATAGAGCCATGCGTGGGAAAATGTATTGTGCCACTACTGTGCAAATAATGTTGTGTTAGTTCTGCATGGTGAAGTCATCATGAGTTGCTGTTTCCCTGCCAGATTCACTAATCACTACACATTATCACTATAGTCATGTGATCAACACGGATCTGTCCGATTCTCAATATTCCATCCTGATTGGATACAATTGTCTTCGAACAAAAGTTTGCAAGATTGGACCCTTTTGTACAAAAGGCTTCAATTGATGAACGCAGCTTGTGAAGTTTAGGGTTTCTTTGTGTCTTTATTTAGAGGCCAATTAGCTTAGAGGAAATGGGGATAGCGATATGGGGCAGCAAGCAGCAAAGGTTGTCAGGATCGGGATTTGAACCCACAAGACAATGTCAGCGTAGGTGCCCAGACCACTACACCAGTGGCTTACCCTATTCCACTGATTGGCAAAGATTTCCATTTTTAAATAAATGCATCAAATCATGAACGCAGCTTGCCACAAGGCGGAGGAAGTAATGCCACCCTATTTTGGCCTAGAAATAGTGCCACCATCAGGACGATTTTTTGTGAGACACATTTACCACATCCTACCTGCCTTACCTACCTACAATTTTGAGGTACTGTATTCTACTCCACTACATCTCAGATGCAAATATTGCACTTTTACTCTACTATATTTATTTGAAAACTTTAATTACTAGATACTTTGATTAGTATTATAAAACATAAATTATCCACTTCAGCCCTATATATCGGTACATTTCGGCTGTTTGAAAATGGCCGATCTGCTATTTCATTCATGTATGTAGTCATTCATTCATTTGAACGTACTATCTACAACTTACATAGTAAGTACTTTCTACTTTTGGTACTTGAAGAACAGTTTGTACATTGTGAATATTTGCAACAATATGTTTTTTTTGGGACAGTTCAGTGTCTTGCTCAAAGACATGTAGACAGGATTCGAACCGCTGACCCACGGATCATTGGACTTCTTTACCACTTGAGTACTTTATATAGAGTGCCACAGGTCCTAAAACCGGCAACATGTTTTCTTTTTATAATTATTATTATTATTATTATTTTATTAATAAGATAAGGAACAGAGGCCTCATGAATATTTCACCACATATTTTTCAGTAAAAAAATTCCAATGGTTACCTGCGATGAAGTAAATATTCCTGCAGCAATCCATCATCCTTTGCATTCTCTATTTCTTCTGACTTCATTCTCTTCCACCCACCTGTCTGTCTATCCGTCTCTCCATGCCTCTGTCTGTCTGTCTAACCTCTCCCTCTCTGTAAAAGCCATGATGTGTGAACTATGGTCAGCAGATGATCAGTGTTTGCACAGGAACCAGCAGTAGAGAATAGGGAATGAAAACACAGTCCACGAAAGCATCCGCATACCAATGCAATAGTGTGGGCCACACATTCACCTCTGTACAACCACACACACACACACACACACGCACACACACACACACACACACACACACACACACACACACACACACACACACACACACACCACACAATACACACACACACACACACACACACACACACACACACACACACACACACACACACACACACACACACACACACACACACACACACACCACACAATACACACACACACACACACACACACACACACACACACACACACACACACACACACACACACACACAAATATATCTCGTTGACATTCATAATGTACAGTACAGTTCTATTTCACAGCTCAGTAGGCTGTATTAATATTGTGTTTATATTCTTGCTCTCGCACCCAGCCGTGAGGCAGTGTGATCTGAACCCGTGTGGACGTGGGGCAACATGCCAGGAGTCTTCTGAGGGGTTCCGATGTCTCTGTCCCCGTGGGTGGGGTGGCAGGACCTGCCAACTGGGTCAGTATACACACAATGCCCACCCAGCTTGCATGCGTGTATGTACAACTTACGCGGCATTGTTCAGAATGGCATCCCAAATCAGATTTTTGGTTAAGGCCCAATCATGATAAACCATTATTTGGATTTCAGAATCCTGTTCATCAAGTCTGAAATCAGAGTTCTTTTATCTCTCCAGCAACATCAAAAAGACATGGAAATTGATTTCACAACAGATTGTGAGCATGCAGATCTGATATTCGCGACGAGTGGCACGGCCATAGTATAAAATTGGCATGTCTGAATACACAAATCTGATCAGGATCATTTGCAAAGTGTTATTTGCAAGTGATTGGTGTGGGCGGTCAAAGATCAGATTTCAGAGACAAGTGATTCACCTGTAGTCTGAAGAAAAGCCGACACAGTAAAATCCTCACTGTTAATTTAACTTACTCATCCGTATGGGTCCATCTCTACACTGCCAAGTTAAATTAACCCTGAGGATTTTGCTGTGTGCTGTGGATGAATTCTCTCAGTGCATTGTCATCTTTCTCTGGGATCCATGCGCTCACACACTGGTGAGAATGTCCCCAAGGGAGCTGCTACAGTTATAATAGATTACACAGGAGGAGGAATATCGTATTGAATCGGGTCATATAGACACAAGCACACATGTGCGCACATAACACATATACAAAGAGGCTCGGGGCTCTAACAATGAAAGCGAAGACATCTTTCAGTGTGACAGGCTGGCCTGTGTTATGGTGATATGTCACTCTGATACCTGATAATCCCTCACGGTCCCACCTTACCATGTAACACGCACACATGTACGCACACACACACACACACACACACACACACACACACACACACACACACACACACACACACACACACACACACACACACACACACACACACACACACACACACACACACGTACTGTATAGACCCTGTAGGCAGAGCGTCAGGAGAAGGTCCAAGGGATGCCAGGCAATTATATTTTCCTTCACTCTCATTCTTTTTTCTTTCTTTTCTATTAGACTAATTCTCTCCTTACATTTCTTCCCGTGGACCGGTACGCATTCACCTAGCTGCGTCCCCAGGCTCTTCACATAGAAATCCCCCACCTCCTCTTTCTGCTCCCCCTCCTCTCTTTCCCTGACTGTACTGGTGATAAATGCTGATAGGACTTTCACAGGCAGTCACAGGTTTAGATTACGTACAACTGAATGACTTCCTCTTCCTTTTTATTCTTCCCCTGTCACATTCTTATTCGTCTTCTCCAGTATCGGAGGCAGCCCCCCTGGGGTGATGCTACACTACAGTGGATTACATTTTGAGACTTAGAGGCGCTGTAAACTCCCACAGCTGCTCTATACATCTCCTTGCAACAGCGCTTTACTGGTTTTGCCGTTTGTGCTAAATAACACCATAGAACTGCCATTCCCCCTTTCATGTCATGCACCCCCTAGAGGGCTTTCACGCACCACAAGGGGAGCACAGACCACAGTTTGGGAACCCCCTGCTCTATTACATGCATATCTGTATACACTTAACAATGGCTTTGCTATGGAAGACAAGGCTAATGGAAGCAGATCTCTTCATTTAAGTAGATTCTTTAGGCCCTTATACCGCCTCAATAAGATTTAGTTATGAGAATCAACATCCCTATTTTGGGCATGTTGTTAAAAACAATGAATTAGAAAATAAATTATAATGTTCTTGTAAGTGTTATTAATGGGTAACTGAAATGTGGTTGTCTCTCTTTTAATTAATTAAAAATAAATGCCTGTATACTATAGCAGTTAGTTGCATAGATATGTTCTCATTAATTTAGAAATATAATTTACTAATTTGCATCCCCCCCCTCTTTAGACACCAATGAGTGTGAAAGGGGCATATGTCTTCATGCCCGTACTTGCCGCAACCTAATTGGTGGATACCTGTGTGACTGCCTTCCTGGTTGGGTGGGGCCAAACTGTGATATCAGTGAGTATGACCGGACAGGACAGGACAGCAGAGGAGAGGAGAGCATGTACTAGAGGGTGTCTGGCTGGAGAGGAGAGGACAGTGGAGTGGACTGTGTGCAATGACCCAAGCTAAAGATAAAAAAGTGTTTAAGAAGCATTTTTCGTATGGTTGAAAGCCCATGTGCAGTAAATCATTTTGTAAGGTTAACTAAACCCATCAATCATAATACACATGGTATCACAGAAGGTGCTGACGTTGTTGTGTTGCTTTAACCAACATTTCTTGGGTCTGCTCTATATTAAGTAGGCTATTGCTACCAAATAATTGTATTTTTTCTCAACAAGCTATGGTACAATCATAGTGCATCCCTGTATCTGCTAACACTGTAAATATATGTTCATAATAAATCGTGTATACTACATATTACGATTAAGATTTTAATCAGTGCCAGATGTTAGTTATTCATGATCTTTTTTCTATGTGGGCTCCAGGGAACAGCAGCTGCCAGGGCTTGTGTCTGAATGGAGGACTGTGTGAGGTAAGGAATACTTCAGTCAGGCAGTCGTGTTGGACAGGTGGGAAATTTGTATTTTTTATTTGCACTTTTTGGCCAATAGCCGTCTCTGTTCAGCCGTAGCATTGTAGTCAACGGGAGTGTCGCTACTCTCTCCTATTACAGATAGGAGATCTAGCTACAACTACAACGACCCAGTATGTGCACATGTGCACATACTGGGTCGATATAACCTAGAAAAGCTCCTCCCAGACTGCTTTTCTGGGCAATACAGCAGTTCTATGGAGGAGCCTGTCGTACCGTGTCATTTTGCCGACCATAAAGGGATGTTTTTACAGGCCAACGTATCACAGTATTTATCTATTGTACTTTGTTCTCTTGTCAGTTGTCACCTTGTCAGATTTTTACTTAACAATTTATGTTATCCCGCTTTCAGGACTTGGATTCGGGATCTAGATGTCTGTGCTTGCCTGGTTTCTCTGGGAAATACTGCCAGACTGGCCCTAATCCTTGTGACAGCTCTCCCTGCCTGCATGGAGGACAATGTGTTGAGCAGGATGAACAAACTGCCACCTGTAGCTGTCCAGTAGGATACTCAGGAAGGTTTTGTGAGGTTGGTGTATTCCATCAACGTTTATCATGTATGTAGTATGTAATTTCTCCCACCGGCACCTCCTAATTCCAGAAAAAAACGTGTTGGGATCCAGTCTACTATCACAGTGGCATTAATACAACGTAGAAATACCAAAATGAAGGCAAAACTACTGAGCACTGAAAGACTTGTTTCCATGTTCCCTTATTCCAGATAGTTGTGGATCTGTGCAATCCCAACCCTTGCCACCAGGGGGTTCCTTGTCATACCACAGAGGGCAGGTATGTATGTGCCTGCCCTGAGGGTTACTATGGTAAGGAGTGCATTGGCCTCAAGGACCCTTGCAATGGACCACACTGTCCAGGTGAGTGTGTGTGCATATGTGTGTGTATTATTATCACCTCTGGATGGTTACTCTTCTAACCCCTTCATGAATGATTCTCTCCAGGTGCCATATCAGACATAACACGTGGAGGAATCAGCTTTTACATGGTGTTGGTAGGAGTGTCGGCATTAGTAACAGTGTGCGGCTGTGCAGCCTGTGCCTTCATCCTCTCCGGCCTCCATCGGAGACGCAAAAAGCAACAGGGTGGTCCTCGGGAAGAAGGCATCAACAACCAGAGGGAGTTTGTCACCCTCATCAGAAATGTGGACCGTCCAGTGCCCATTCTGCCTCCCGTCACCCCACACACCCACACCTCAGCGCCTGTCCAACGTTGCTGTGAGGAGATAGAGCTCACCTTGCCGCCTTCCCCGGCACCTTCGCACCCCTCCCCGGCATTAAAACCAGCACATGCCCCAAAACTTGACATCTCAAACCTTGAAAGGGAGAAGCTGAACCGATTCCATTATGTGGACAACCAGGAACTAGAGGCCTGATCTTTTGAAACATTGAAACTGAGCGACTTCTGGGAAGATGTTTTATTTTATTTTATATCCTCTGTGATCTTGTTCAATGGACTCTTCCCTGGCCCCTGGTGTTGTGTCATTACTGCATCACCTCTTGATGGAGTGATGATGTTAACCCTGCTCTGACTCCTTCTGGGAATAACTCATCCTGATCCTCATGAGCTCAGATGTCCATCGGAGGACCCCTGATGGTTATAAGGAAGCTAAGCAGTAGGACTGAACGTATTAAATGCGTCATCATCGTTGGGCCACTTTCATGGACTGAAATTGACATCTGTAAATTAGCAGCAAGCTATTCATATTGACTACAAGGCTCAGTGTGTCCCTTGTACAATTAATGTATTTAAAAAGAAAATGCCTTGAGTTGTACCACTGCGTGTATGAGATGTTCGGAGTTCTTCGGTTCTGTTGGGTCGTAGACTCAGAAAATCACCATTGAGCCTCCAAGTCCATTTCCCAAGTCCCTGACCCATAACAGCTGGAAGTTGTTGCGACGATCTCCTATACTCGGATGACTTATTTAACATTTAAGGGCTGTCCACACCAACCACTGTAATATTAACTATGTTGTTCACCCATCCTTATAGTTGTGCCGTGAGCTCTGCCATCCACTGGAGTTACAAAGTTTTTATTAAATATATATTGGTTGGTGTGGATGGTACTTTACCTGTCATTCTGTGTCTGAGACCCCTTTTCCATCAGATGAGAAGTGGTTCAGTTCAGATCCTGTTTTTAGCCCATGAGCCAGACTTCCAAAATTGGAACATTAATTAATACCTATATTAAATTGTTTATGGGATCAGTAAGAAAAATAATATATGATTGGTAAGCCTTCCACAGTAGTAGCGTTTTCTTTTGGCTAGTTTTCTAATATAATGCCTAGTTTGCTTGTTTAAAATATTAAGATTTGTAATGCAATGAATCATTGTTGTTGTGTAAGATATCAACTGGGGAAGTTTCAGAATTTAATATACTTATCGTTTTGCACACTAATTAGTGTTCCAATTTTGGAGCTCTTCAGCGACTGAAAAAACTAATAGAACTGAACCAGTTCCCAGACAGTGGAAAAGAGTCTATAGTTGTAGTAGGTTACATGATGTGTAAATGTACTATATGTGACCAAGGTGTGTGTGTGTGTGTGTGTGTGTGTGTGTGTGTGTGTGTGTGTGTGTGTGTGTGTGTGTGTGTGTGTGTGTGTGTGTGTGTGTGTGTGTGTGTGTGTGTGTGTGTGTGTGTGTGTGTGTGCGCGCGCGCGCGCGCGTGCATGTGTGCGTGTGGGTACAGAAGAAGGAAAAATCCAGTTTTTAATAAATCCATGGATTTAATAGTGTCCTTGGAAAAAGGACAAATGGATGTTTAAAACGATTAACTTGTTAAAAGAGAGCATACAAAGAGATTACACTTATTGTGGAGAAATGATTTTTTTAATACAGTATATAGCCTACACTGTTGCCTCTGCTGGTTCTGTAACACTACAGTTGTCAAAGTTGTATGATTTTTTTTCATACCTTTGTAAAATAGCTTTGTTGTATATAAATATATTGTACATATTGATGCCGTTTTGTACTGTGGTTTGGTCTGAGAATGTTGCTGTCTTACTTTGCTCCATTGTTTTACTCCTCTTTACATTTGGAACTGCCAGCAGCTGCTGATTGTAATAAAAGTGCATTTACCAACTTTATGTGTGTGTGCTTTTCAGATTTCTAGGACAAGATAATGTTGCTCTCATTATGAGAGGCCAGAGGGAGACTATTCTATCATGGTGCTTTATGCTTAATGTATTCTCTAGGTCCGACGCAAACCGAGCTTGTGGTCTTTCAGCTTATGACACTGCCACAGGTTAAAGGACAACTTCACCATTTTTCAACCTATTGTCATATAATAGGTCTTTACTAATGTTTGTGGGAAAAAAACAACATTTTTTCTACTCAGTGTCTGTGTCTCAGGAGGGCTGTGAGCACTTCAGAAACCATACGCATCATCGATGGGGAATCCATGCTAATAGAAACTAGGCTTTCCATTTCTGAACATTTTCAATATGACATTCTCACAATAACAATATGAATATTTTTTCAAAATATATAAATATTTTTTAAATCTGTCTAACGATGCACATGGTGGACGGGTGTCCTCTCGTCCACTGACTTCCTGAGAGGGTAGTGGACCTGAGAGACAGACTGAGCAGGAAAAAAATAGTGGCAGCCTATTTTATCATGGACATTAGCGAGGACCAATTATATGAAGACGTGGTGAAGTAATCAGCCCATGCTCTGACTGGGTCAGTGGGTTACTATTATGTTCAAGATCTCTACTTCCAGTAACCCCCATCCCAAACACACAAGGGGGGAAAAACACCCGGCTGACCCTGACATCCCTAAAGAAAGATTGTTTATGAGGCAGTTGCCTGACTTGCAGCTTAAAGAATTAGCCTGTACAACCATTTGTGTATCTCTGCATGCCGGGGTGATGTTAAAAGGTTAGATTCACAACAAAATGATAAACGGCATGCAAAACAAAGGGAGCTTGTGAGTGGGTGAAATAGAAAGTGAGTGAGAGGTCACAGCAAGTGAGAGTTAACAGCAGAATGGATATGACGTATGTGACCTTTGCCCTTCTAGACAGGCGACAGGCTGGAAATGAACTGGGGCTTCCCGTTCCCACCCTGGTCAGGAGGAAATGTAGGAAACAGACACACACACACACACACACACACACACACACACACACACACACACACACACACACACACACACACACACACACACACACACACACACACACACACACACACACACACACACACACACACACACAATCTATATTGTATGTATAGGACCTTCGGTACACCTGCTGTGTGCCTCAGGATGTAGGACCCCAGCCCACCCATTAGAAAGTTTGCATCCAGCGTCGTGGAGGTCATAGTTCTTCATTCTGATGGATTTGTTGTAGCTCATTAATCAATCAGCCTTGATTCTGATGATTAAAAATAGAGAACAAAATAAAAATAATTTAACCAAAAATAAAAATGATTCACAGGAGGCAGGCAGTGTTCACCGCATGTGCAGAGCGCACACGCTCCCCACCACCACCTCGTACAATTCAGCAGTCATAAAGTCTCAAGTCGTCTGTCCTCACAGACGACTCACAGTGTGGGTTTTTGACTGTGCAAGTCAGAAATAGTAGATCAACATCTGTTGAAAAGGTCACATAATGGTTTCTCTCCTGAAAATTCACAATAGGAGTCGAGTCAGCAGACATTTCAGCACAGTTGATGTTGAACTACTAGAGGAAGGTTTTTCGAGAGTTTGCAAATAGGCCCATATATTCTGTGTGTGTGTGTGTGTGTGTGTGTGTGTGTGTGTGTGTGTGTGTGTGTGTGTGTGTGTGTGTGTGTGTGTGTGTGTGTGCGCGCGCGTGCGTGCGTGCGTGCGTGCGTGCGTGTAGGTTGTTCCATAATAGAGATGAGGACCTGGATTAGAGTTGAAACATGAAACCACGGTACGTTAAGGGCACATATTATATCGCCATCTCTATATCACCATCTTTTGGCTGGTTAATGTTATAACAGATAAGGTAATAATGATTGATTGATTGATTGATTGATTGATTGATTGATTGATTGATTGATTGATTGATTGATTGATTGATTGATTGATTGATTGATTGATACCCAAAAATGCTACCCATCCAATCAGAAAATAAATGGTACTGATATTTTTTTTTATATTGGCTAAAATAAATATTTTCAATCATTTCTGATTGGATGGGCAAGTAACACTTTTTGGGTGGGATCTGCACATATCTCTCAGCCCTGGAGGAGGAGATGAGACTGGGAGACCACTGCTACCGAAATAAACATGCTATGGCAATGTTTACCAGAATATTGGAGATATCAGAGATATTTAGCATTGATTTGATAAAAAAAAACTGTCATAAATGAATGGAGGAAAAGATTATAATAATGTGTATGAAGTGTGAGTCTGTCTGCCCAGAGTGTTTCTGTGTCCAATTTAAAGGAGAACTTCACATTTGCATTTGCATTATGCTCTCAGGAAAAAGAAGTGTCTAAAGAAATCCCTTAACATGGTGAAAATACATCTTGATTCTGTCATCATGATGTTTCACCATGTTAGTGGTTTCTTCTTTCTTGGGAACACAGAATGGGGGAACTTTTATCATGTCTACACAACACCTTGAATTGAAAATGGGTGGAGTTCCCCTTTAACATCGACTGCAATAAAACTCGTGCTTCATTGCTCATTCGTATTCACAGTTTTTTATGTAGGACAGTAAATAATTAACAATTACTTGATTGTAGAAGGCCTATAGCCTAATAGGCCTACTACAATCAAGCAAGTATAACACTTTTCACAGAATGCACATAGGAATAGGCCGCCTATTCCTATGTGCATTCTGCCCACCCAGTGAAAAGTTATACTCCATACCTTTGACTGTGGGCAGAATGCACATATGGAGTGTAACCTTTGACTGGGTGGGCAGAACGCACACCCCTGCTCCCCTTGATTTACTCAGACAACTCAAAAGTCGAAGAGGCGCGTGCGCGTGGGTGCATGTGTGTGTGTTCTATTACTGTCTGCTAGCGCCCCCAGCTGTCTAGTAGTGTGACTACAGAGAGTAGACAACAGCCCTGGTGGAAGGAGGTGTGGTGTGATTGAATGTCTGCTGCTGCTGGCCGTGCTGCCATCGCTCTGAATCAGCGGAATAACCCCAGTTTGTGTCGGTGGTCTACACTAAACAGGTACACATTCCAATGCAGAAACCCAACAGTATTACACAACATCACGCCGGTTCGGTTGCATTTGCGTACTTCTTTGCACGTGTTAAAAGCCTACAGATTTTATTCCTGTTTGGCGGCTGTCTCGGGGCCCTGTCCTGCATGTGTTAGCCAGATCCTTGAAGGATAGACAGAGTTTGACAACTCCGTTCACTTCCATGGAATGGTGGCTCTTCTACATAGACTTCTATTGGTTTGTCCCCATTTGAAGGTTTCAAATGGGGACACCGGAAGTTACGGAATGCATTGGAGTCTATATGCTCGCGTACTCCACGAACCAACGTGATCAGGCTGTTTTCAGACCCCTCAATGTCGCAACTCTTCTAGATAGCCCTGGTGTTAACTAGGCCCTAGCGAACATTAGCTTAGCTGCTAACTGTAAACACTACTATTTTAGGCGATTTTGTTGGCTATGTCAAGGAGATGCAAACTGTCCACGTGAATGAATGTTTGGTTTTACTCGGATGAACGTTATAATGCATCGATAGAAAGCGTGAATATTGAATAATGGAAGAATCATGCATGGCGCTTGTTCAAGCTGTGTTGTCTGCTAACTCAGAGCAGTGGTTCCCAAAGTGGGGTTCGGGGCCCCCTAGGTGTTATTGAGGGTGTTCCAGTGGGTCTCCATCTAAAATGATCGTTTGGAACCAAACTGGCCATTAGTGGTCGGTGTACAAATGGATATAAACTGTCTCCCGAGATAGAAATCCCGTCAAATGGGGACCGCCAAGCGCAGAGGTCCTCGAAAAATAATGTTTTACAATAATGAAATAATACTTTACAGTGTGAAGAGTGGGGACCTCCAAATTGCATCATAGTCTTTCTCAACAAAAATCTAATTTAGCACAATATTTCTTATTCATTGCACCAACAACGACTAAACTAAACGTGAAGGTACTGTATTGTGCTTGGCAGCATGAAATTGTAGACACAGAATAAATGTGGTAAACCACCTGGGATGGTGTCCATCCTGCAAAGTGTAAACAACCTGTTTCAACTATGATGTATCCCCATGTCTCTCCAATTTCCTACTCCCATCCTCTCTCTCTCTCCCTCCCTCCCATACTTGTTTTTCTCCATCCTCTTGTCGTCCACAGCAGCCGTGCCCCGCCGCGCCCCAACCCCCAGCGGAGCCGTCATGTGGCAGGAGGCCCGCAAACACGAGCGCAAGCTCCGTGGCATGATGGTGGACTACAAACGCCGCGGGGAACGCCGGAGGGAATACTACGAGAAAATCGTAAGAGACATTCTGTAAAGTATGTTTGGTCACACTTAAAAAAAAAAAACTTGTACTAGCGTGCCCATCTCGGGGGTGTCTGTTATATTTAATTATTTTTTCCACTGGGTGCCCATAATAATATCTACGTTCTCTCCGCCGTTGCTCAGAAAAAAGATCCAGCACAGTTTCTACAGGTTCATGGCCGGGCCTACAAAATCAGTCTGGATCCTGCCGTTGCTCTTGCTGCAGAGAGTCCCATCAACATGTAAGATGATAAGATCACATGCTTCCTTTCTAAATGCACAACACATTATACAGGAATGGTGTCATCTTTACTGATCAGTTTTCCCTGTTGTTAAAGGATGCCGTGGCAAGGAGACGCCAACAACATGATTGACCGGTTTGACGTACGGGCTCACCTGGACTACATCCCCACCTACACGCCTCCACTTCTGAGCAATGTGTAAGTAGGACTTAAACACGCTTGCATCTTCAGCAGCAGCTAGAACCAGTGAATTGAGGATACTGCAAATTTAAAATGTCAGTCCATGAATGATGGAAGATCTTTGTTGTTTTTATGTAGCTCCCCAGAGCAGGAGTCAGAGGAGAGGAAATGCAACTATGAACGCTACCGAGGCTTAGTTCAGAATGACTTTGCCAACAGTGAGTATTTAGTCAGTAACTCCTGCATCACAAGGGACAAAGGTGGTAAAGTGTTAGTATTTTTAGCCTAATTAAATTTAGAGAAAAACAGAATGCCTGCAATACACCGGCAACAGAATAAAGAGGCTTTTATGTTCATGGCTCAATGTTTTAATATGAGGAGAAAGCAGCCAGCACTCAATATTGGCCTTGCAATGTTTTATTGGCCACTTCGGGACACACAGGACGTGTTTTGACTTGTGCAGTGAACGCTGAGGAAGACTGCACTGCAAGTCGAGACGCATCCTCTGGGCATCCCTTTGAGGCCACTGTAACATTGAAGACATTGAGTTATGGCTACTTTCCTCTCATTATTATAACTATCACAGACAGCATTACGACTGAGCTGGAATTTAGTTTAGAAAAAAGTTGCTTCATAGTGCAACACTTATAATGCTTCATCAAGGCTTATTTGCTGCATCATTTCCAAGGCTTTGTTAGTATGTACCTTTTGTTGCTATGATGGTAAGCTGTCTTTGTACTACCCATCTGCTGTTGTGCTATGGTCTTTAACTCCCCACTGTCCCCTTGCAGTCTCTGAGGAGCAGTGTTTGTACCAGATCTACTTCGATGAGCTCTATGGGGGCCTGCCAAGGCCAAATGAAGATGAGAAAAAAAAGTGAGTACCAAGTGGCCCTCCTTTGCCTGTCAATTACGAATTTAACCATATGTTCCTTAATTTGTTTAACTATTTGTTTGAGGTATAGCCAACTGTTTTGTTCCCACAGGAATCTGCAGAGAAAAAGTCTTGATACGTCTTGATTCCACAACTTAATTAATATTCCACTGCATTAACTTATTTAACCGAAAATATATATTTTTTTCATTTTTATTTATGTTTTATTAAACATTTTCATGAAATACAATGAGATACATTTCATCTGTGAAGCCTTTTGTAAACTTGTTGCACTGCTATTTTCTATTTTATATCTCAAGCACTTTATTTTATAAAAGTTCGATATGAATATGAATAAAGTTATTATTATTATCAATCAAATATTTCAATGATCGCTTTTGGGGTGGTTGAGAATTCCACAGATGGCTTTGAAATCAGCAGTAAATCTTGTGATCATGGATTCCTGTGGGGACTAACTCTCATCTAATGTTACAGACTGGCTGAGAAGAAGGCCACCATCGGGTACACATATGAGGACAGCACTGTGACGGAACCTGAACCTGGGTCAGATAAAGATGAGGAAAACTCTGAGAACAGTGAATCTGAAGAGGATGAAGGCATCCCAGATATTGGTTTGTTAATGTTTTATCATGTATTTACTGGTATTTAGACCAATTTATTAAGGCCAAGACAGGATTACTTCCTCCCTACTCCCCTACTTCCCCTGTTCAGGCCCCACAGTGACCCGTGTCACTGCACATTGAAAAACCTCATCTAACTGATCACTAATCATAATCTGACTTGACTTATTACTGACACTGAACTCCCTTGGCTCCTCAGTAATGCCAAGTTTGAAGTCGATAATGTGTCTTGATATGTGGGGGGCCAGATACGTATTACACACAGACTGATTCCCTGGATTTATAGACTATATTTGATCCTTCTGCTGCACATTTCTTAATCACACATAACCATTGTTTTTGGACACAAAGTGTAAAAGGTTGTTCATCTCAATGTTGATTCACTTTACAATCCCCTATTCTGAAAACAAATGTTGAAACTGTTGCATTGTTAACTCGCCAAATTAAGTATAGGTAGGGGATTTGAAATATGGCATGAGATGTGAAATGAAATTAACGTGTGTTGCATGATTGGTCTGTCCAGATGTGGAGGTGGATGTGGATGAACTCAACCAAGAACAGGTCTTGGATCTAAACAAAATTGCAACCCCATATGGAATGGCTGAAGGAGACTTTGTCAGGTAAGATTTCTACTATTGTTTTTAGCTAGCAGCGAAATAGCTACCTTCGTCATCGTAGCCACCTTGATCATCGTTGATGTTTATTTATCAACAGAGCCAATCTCTGTTGATGAATAAAACCTGACAAGGTGATTAGGTACCGACGATGCAAAGTGCCATAATCATGTCAGTAGTATAAATGTCATTTGTATAATCAACATTTAACAATAACTTAATATTATTAACTTATCTGTTCATCAGGATGTTGAGGAAAGACAAGGAGGAAGTGGAAGCCATCAAACATGCCAAGGCTTTGGAGGCAGAGAAGGCCATGTATTCTGTAAGTTATTTGTATATTCTGTATGTGTGTGTGTACACAACACGCTGCTTTTGTTGTTGCTTGTGTTGATTGGCACCATCGCTAACATGTTTGGTTATCTTAGGGTCGCCGCTCTCGAAGACAGAGGAGGGAGTTCAGGGAGAAGAGACTGAAGGGTAGACAGATCAGTCCGCCCAGGTATATATTGTTGCTATCAGAGTATATTGTGAATCCAAGTTGACCCAACAACACTCTAATGAACCATACCTGTCTTTGTCCTTGTCATCCTGAATTACAGCTATGCTAGGAGAGACAGCCCAACATATGACACTTACAAAGGGTGCGTTTAAAAAAAGCTTTTGTATTTACACTGAGATTTCCTTTTGATAATGATGTTCAAATTACATGACCCTGCATCTGCCCATTTGCTAAAATGGTTGTTTTTTTTATTATTAGGCCAGAGTCCGAGTCCAGTTCTGAATCCCGGTCCCGGTCTCGTACACCGGGTCCAGAGAAGATCACCTTCATCACTAGCTTTGGCGGCAGCGATGACGAGGCTACCGCAGCCCCTCAAGCGTCCGCTCCGCTCTCTGGCCTCGGCCCCACCAACTCGCAGCACCCTGCAGGTCATAGCAGGGGCTCCCGGTCGGTAACTTTCCCCTTCCTGGCTTCTCATTGTTGCTTTTTTCCCTTTTTTTCCTGAACAATTATATTATTGTATTTTGAAATTACTGCAGGCGTTTTCGACCAGAAAGAAATTTGATATCTTTTGATTTTATTGTTTGCCAGTTTTGAAGCACACCATTAGCTTTTGTTCATTTTAAGAGGTTTCTTCACAATCCCCATATAAGCATTTTTTTTTGGTAGTGTATCGTCAAATATCAATATAGGCATAATGTCACTTTTTAAGAAGGCAATCTCTTGTATTTCATTTTCAATTGTTGGAGAAAATCTAGTGTTTTTATAACTGAATGCTTTGATGCACATAGCTATTGCCCAAGTCAACCATTACATCATATGGGCCTGTATCAGGACCTCAACTTGAGCTTTATTTAATGCTTCATTACTTGCAAAAGTTTATCTAATGTCCAGCTCAAACCAGTGTACAGCAATGAAGCAATTGGCTAAAGAAATGCGCCGTTAGCATTTTCGAGCTAGGCCAGTGATGGTGTTGATACTACCGGTAACCTTCTGTCTTTCTCTCTTGTCTGTACAGGAGACGAAGATCCTCGTCCAGCCGCTCGCCCTCCTCTTCCTCCTCCTCATCCCGTTCTTCCTCCCGCTCGTCCTCCCACTCTCGGCGTGCCCGACGGGGACGGGGAGGGAGAGATGGGCGTCGTTCTCGTACCCGTTCCCGGTCGAGGCGGCGATCCAACTCTCGCTCCCGTGGAAGAGGGGGCAGTGGAGCGGGCGGATCCTGGCGGAGATATGACCGGACGCGGTCTCGTTCAAATGACCGGGAGAGAGACAGGGACAGGAGACGCTACGCTCCACGCAGACGAACAAGGTGGGACTGGTACATTTGATTGTAGGACTGTAACCTTTATTTTGTAGCACACATTGAAATGAGCCTAAATTCTGTCCTTCCGTCAGGTCTCGTTCTCACTCACGGCAGGGGGGCAGTTCTAGGAGGGATGGGCGGAGCTCTGGAGGTCATCGGCGAGGGGCCAGCGGTAGCCCCAGTCCATCACAGTCCCCTGGTCGTGCCAACCACAGCCCATCTCCACACAGAGGAGCCCAGCCCTCGACCCCTGTACTCTCTGACAAGCTAAGAAAGTGAGTAGATGATCCAATCATTCAAGCGGAAACAAATTTGCTGAACTACATGTGATGCATAGAAATATGTTAATTGAGCATTCAGTGATTTGAAAAAACACTTGGTACCCTCGGTAGCAAGATCTGCACACACTCTACAGTGTGGGGAAACTATGGTTGAATTAAGTGAAATCACTTACTAAACTACATGTAAGCCCTGTTAATGGCATTAAAGTCATTTTAGAACAGTTTGTACTATCAAATCTTAAAAACAAGTTACCCTCATTTAAAGGTAGGGGAAGTGATTTCACTTTTGTCAGATATCACCCAAAAAATATTTTTTTTCTGTTAAAATGCTCTATTATAAGGTGTGGAAACCACATATGGAGTTTCCCCCTCCCCCACGTTAGCAGAGGAGCTAATAAAAGTTCCCCAGGTCACCACAATTCTCCTCCAATCAGGAGAGAGCAGCAGGTTCACATAGTGTAGCTACTTTTGGGGGCCCCTAGTGCACCAGGCTGGTACTACACCATGAATTTCAAATCACTTCCCCTACCTTTAATGTCGTTTAGTTTAACTTATTCTTGGCAAAGCCTCAAAACCGTTTACTTATTCCATATGGTTCATACACTGAAATAACTAACACATAATTTTTCTTCCTTCTCTTCTCTAGGCCTGATACTCCGGGTGGTAAAGAGACGGGAGCTGCCAAAGTCAGTAAGAATTTGATTTAGCTGGGTTTTTCTCCTTCACCCCTGACAGGCTGACATGGTTGTCCAGCAGACTGGGAGATGTAGCAGCCATTGTTGTCCAATATCTACAAAGAATGAAATTCACCAAATGTCTTTGGGATGCTGAAGACTGAGTGTTTTTGTTGAGCAGAATCTGTGAATTAGACCAATGGTACTACTTATCCCCATACTGTTATTCTACCTGAATCGATGACTCTTCGGGATGTTACTCCTAACGTATATACATTCTATGTGTGTGAGGGTGTGTGTGTGTGGGGGGGGGGGTCTGCTTGTGGGTGTTACACGCATGTGATTGACAGGTGTTTGTTTATATGTAGTCTCACAGATTCAAAGTTTACACCGCTTCTTATAGTTTAACTTTTCTGTATTCTAACCTTATGGCAAGCACCCATAGGTAAGATTAATTGCTTGGCATATGACCATATTTCCACCTATACTGATGGTCAATCCTATCTGCCCTGGACAAGTGGTTGTATTTTGAATGGCTTGTGAAACTGAATTCCCTCAATTTGCTAGGCCATTGCTGTGGCAAATTGGTGAATCACTGTAGTTTTTTTCTCTTTATGGCATTGTATATCCAGCTTTTAGTCTCTGTCCACAAACTTCGTCCTACACATTTAATTCTCATTGACAATTAATAGAGAATTTTACACATCATTGCATGTCTTACTGGTAGTATAACTATTTTGCTTTATGATAACAACACAACTTGTGATTGTATAATGTACAATTACGAGAGTGCCCCTGACTTCAAATGGGTGTGATTCTTGTTTTTCCTACAGTTCCATTACACAGTGGATAATTGGCGATTTTCATCTGTAGCTTTGGTGATGCAGAGTTTTGGTGCTTATGAAATACAGTACTGTATTCCTTTGGTTGTTACTACTCTGCCCTGTTATAGCCTGTGTTGAAAGTCAGGCAGTGGGCTATGGACAGTGGTGTCTGAGCTTGTCTGAACAAGTAGCAGAGCCTTCTCTATGTGGAACAACACACTCTGGCTCATTCAGTAGGGCTGGAGTCATTTATTCTGTTGCATACCTTTCTGAGAACTGATTCAATTATTTGTATACATAGATTTGAGGAATGAAGTATACATGCATTTGATGAGTTAAGTAGAAATATGAAACGGGCATGTATTGTAGATTGTAACTAAATGTGTCTTTCAGGCCTAGATGTACAGTGTTAGGACTTAGTTACTCTTGCATGAGCAGTTGGATTCCTGTCTGGCCAGGTGCGCAGCTGAGCCTGGGTGTGTCAGAGTGATAAAGTGCCACTGGCCATTTTCTGAGCTTTCTGAATGAATTAGACCTTTCTGAATCTATTGGTCTTCCTCAAGCTTCCTTCCTTAATGACCTTGGCGGTGTTCATACATGCACTGTATAGATTGGAAATGCTAGGTTCATGCAACTGGATCCTATCCTGCTTCTAAACTGCCCCACAGCAGCTGCAAACAAAACCTGCAGGCACTGAAGTCTGCGGGCACTGAGTTTGCCTCAGTACTGTGCGCATGTCCACCCACACATACGTAGGCATAGACTGTTTGGCAGTCAGATCAAGTCGTAGCTAAAGATGGCACACAACGAAAAGTACATGTCATTTTCAATTTGACTGACACCTTCCACCTGTTAATGTATATATGGAGGATGGGAATATTATAGCTGCACCCCACCCGTGGTGACACACACACACACACACACACACACGCACATGTCTGGCTGTATGAGTGTGTACTAATACAGTTGTGTCAACCACAGCCAAAGATGACCCCCCAGGAAAAGCTGAAGATACGTATGCAGAAGGCTCTCAACAAGCAGTGTGAGTGAGATGAACGAGGAGAATGTACTGTACCCACTTGCACCAGGACACATACTCTATCACAATCCCACACATACTCTATCGTTGTTGTTTTTTGTGGTACACATACTCAGGCAGAGGCAGCGTGGGGTGGGGGGACATTTTGCAACCAGGGAGGCGAAATCAGTTTGCAACGACTGGGCCCGCGACTTGTGGGCCCAACGGTTGCGACCATTTTGTTATTTTCCACCTGCCACAAAATCATCTTGCGACCACAACCACTGTTTGCGACTACTATACCAATGGTCACAACCATTGGCCCAAATGTCGTGACCGTATTTGACCCATTTTATGACCCAGTGGTCATAAAGTGAATTCGCCCCTCCTGGACCAAGGCCTCTACAAAATAATATATCTTAATAATATGCTGATTTCTGGTCCCGTAATTATGTCGAGGTGTCCCTGAGCAATTATACCTTCCCTATCAATTATACCCATTTGAAATCAATACCAACGGGTAGGCACAAAGCCAGCAGTGGGGAGTGGGTGACGCCACGTCCACTGAGATCCCCCTGTCCTGGCAGTGGGGACAACTCTCTGTCGACAGGCATGCATGTACCGTATCACTATCCTACATGTACTCAACACTTTTTTTGCAGTACTAGGCTATGCTACTGCAACAGTCAGTTGCTTCCTCTTCCCTAGAACACACATCAAACAACTTTGAAATTGTACTGATGCTTGGACATCACTGTAGTGTTTTTTCACCATTCAAAATCCCAAAGATTGTATAAGTACTGGTAACAATACATATGTTTTTGTTGGAGGAAGCTTTTTTTTTTTATTATTTTGATACGGTCTGTGTCTGGAGAAAATTAAAAACTAAACCTAAAAAGGAAGTTACACCAGGAGGTCACACCTATTGCCCCTGAAGCACATTACTATTTCAAAAACATTCATGGAATCCTTAGATTTCATGAATTATTAGTGTGGTGTTTAGTTTGTTTGAAACAATTGACGATACTACTCTCCTGTAAAAAGTTGAATCCAAAAAATGCTGATTACTGTATATGTAATGGGAGAATCGGTCATACTGAGGCATTTTTAAGCCTGATAATTGTATTAGATTCTTGGTGGCCCTTTATATTTTTTTGTATATATTTTTATATCTTTCAACAGTTGATTCGTCAAAACCATATGAGTAGAATAGCCAGACTCAATTTATAATAAAATGTGATGTTAAACCAATCATGTTATTTGGAATATGAAAAACACTTATGTGACCCAGGGGGTGTGGTTATTGATCAGTCAGACCTCAGTACTCTATTAACATTTTTGTTATTGTTCATAGCCAAGGCGGATAAGAAAGCAGCCCAAGTGAAGGTCCAGCTGCAGGAAAACAAGCGACAGGTAAGTGTAAAATAATGACACAAGACACAAGTCATGCATGCAGGCATGTACTGGGGTATGCAGACGATAATTCACTTGTCCAATTGTCCTAACTAATTTGTGTTTTACAGGAGCGGGAGGGAGAACTACGAGCCATGGCACGCAAGATCCGCATGAAGTAAGTGTATCTGTCATTCTTTTTTGTCTACGCCATGCATTCACGTTATTTGTAGTATGCTCACTACAATTGTCCAAATTGACCACTCTGAACAGGGAGCGTGAGCGGCGTGAGAAAGAGAGAGACGAGTGGGAGCGACAATATGGACGACAGAGTCACTCGCCCTCTCCATCTAAATATGGTGAGAAAGTAGTTCTACTGTACCAGCAGCGACATGAATCCAATCTTTCATCTGGATACACTAGACAATCTGGTTAACTAAGCCTTAATGCTGCACTCGACATGGGTTAAAGATTTCCGGCACGGTGCCGGAAGTCAGGCTTGCGGAAAAAATAATAAAAAAAAAAAACACGAGACCAATGTTGCCAACTGCCAAAATCCAAAATGCAGTGGCACTTCGAAAATGCACTAGAAGGAGGAGCCTGGGAAGTGGTTTTCAACCCAACTCACCAGCAAAAAAGCACTAGATTTTTTTACCTGGAGTTTTTTGCTAGGGGGGTCTGGGAAAAAAGCTAAACATAGTGACAAGTTCGCCAAGTTGGCAACACTGACAGAGACACGTGGAGAGAGAGTGATGATCAGCGAACCGGTGTGAGGACTGGAGTCGGGACGCTGCAGTTCATGAAGCCATAGATAAAGGCATCATAAATAAATGGCACTGGGCATGGCTAGATGAGACTGGGCGAGATGGGAAGGCATTTAGCAGTTGGTGCAGGAAGCTAAGGGATCGAGGCAGGTGGGTGCTTGCTCTTCTGCACGCTGTGCTGGCGGTCCACGACCGGACCGCCGCACATCTCTGTCTGGACCCTTAAAAAATGGTCGAAAGAGAAGGGAAGAAAAAAGGCGCCGCGTAATTCCCAGAATAATTGCATAAACATGCCTCGCTTGATTTCACAATCCCACATATTTTCGCATAAAGTTTATAAAGTTACAACCTCACCCATTTGGTCACTTATTTCACACAGAATCGCGGTGGTGGTAAAGAGCCCGTCTAAAAAGTCTCTCTCTCTCTCTCTCCCTCTCTCTCTGTCTCTCTCTCTCTCTCTCTCTCTCTGTCTCTCTATCTATCTATCTTCTTTCAAGAGAAAGATCTGTTGATTCCGTTTTTCTTTTTTTCTTACTCCCCGTATCAACACCAGTACGTCTCCTCTCTTGTTTTAGCCGTGGTCCGGTGCGTCAGCCAGTCTCTCTCCCTGCTCTCTCAATGCCTCTCTGACGCGCGTTGGACACACCGCTGTGTGCCATCGCGGAGTGGAGCGAGGCGCGCACACACAAGACGCAGTAGCGGTGTTGAAACACGCACGCAAATTACCGGTAATGCCATGTAGAACGAGATAAGAGCGCATTGCTTTGACCCGTTGGTGGGAGATTTACAGGGTGAACGCACGGAGGTGCATGTGTGATAAAGTGTGTGCAGCACTGGCTGCAACGACAACGCAGCAGTTCCATATGGGAATGAGTGACTAACGTTAGCTTCGCTAGCTGGTTAGCCAAAAGTGTTTACATTAGAGTTGAAAGCTAATGCTAATTTCCAGCAGTCTGTCTAGCCCTAGCACTGGTCCATAGCTCCACTGTTAGAGCTATGAACCAGAGCTAGTATGGCCCCATATAGAACCCTCCTGCTAGCCCTCTGGAATGCTCTTCAGTCCAGTCCACAGACAGCTCTTTTCACTATCATTATTGAGTTATTGCTTCACCTTAGTGCCCCTCCAATAATGTTTTGTTGTCTTATGTCCCCATGCAAAGCAGTAGGCATAGTAGTATTCATATCAGTGGTTCTAATGCTGTATGAAAACTAATCAACACAGGATTGTTTTATATAAGAGGCAAGAATTGTGAAAATAGCTGGTCTACAGTTTCACAATGAGCTTGTAGATCTGCCATCTCCACAATATTTATCTGTGGAACCATTCTGTTGCTATAGTCTGGGTGGGGGGGTCCCCAGTTCAAATATAATTAGGCTACAATGAATGGACTACCTGAATATTTGTAAAATTGCTATCCTATCTAGTGTCAGAGAGAAAATATAAATGTTTCATGTTATGTGTACAAATTAATATCCAATTAATCGATAATTTACATCCCTAACCCCAGGTAATGGCAATACTAATCAGTGTTCTTAGAAAGTATCGCAAAACTCTGTCCAACGGACAGTCGTTGTAAAGTTGACAGGTCTTGCACATTTGTCCAGTGCGTAGTCACCTCTATGTGTGGTTGAACTGATTTAGAAGCGTGATACTGAAATGATTGATTATTTACTGTATTAGAGAAATCAGTCATTTTACATGTATCTCAATCGGAGTTTGTGCAGGACGGATCTAGGCATGGGGGGGCAACGCATATATATATATATATATATATATATATATATATATATATATATATATATATATATATATATGTTTGGAAAGTTCAGGCCCAGGATTTTTTTTTGCTTTAATCCCTAAGGCTTAATGCTGCACTCGACATATGTAAAACAATGTGTAATGCGCCAGAGTTCTAATATTGTTGATTGATTTTTTTTTTGTAGTACTTACAGTTTATGGCTTTTTAAATTTCATCCCACTTTTGTGTTGATCACTCTGCCCCCTCTGCCCCTTCAGGCCGAGACTACAGCTCATCCAGAAGGTATGTGAGAAGCCACAAGAATGCCAAATGCCTCAATAAAACAGAATTAATTATTTTGTTTTTGTCAGTGGCGCACTTTGACTATTGGAGCCAGGCCTTCAGTGAGACCACAAGCGCCGTTGGGATAATAGATCTGTTGGTGAATCGGATGTATTGTAGAATGATGAGTAAAAATATTCCAACATTATCTCAGTAATAAACATAATTTTAGTTCCTGGGTTGTTTTTAATTTCAAGGCACTAGATTCTTGATTTATCCGATCCGAGTGTTGTGTGATGCATGTTCTGTCTTGTTTACATCTAGTCTTTAGAGTCTTGATTTTTTTTTTTTGCTCTCTTTGTTCGCAGGAGGTCCCGGTCCAGATCAAGAAGCCCGTACTACAGATACTAAGATGACCTGTAAGAACCAAGATTCTCAAAGCTTGGAGGTTCCAGCCCCTCATTGTACTTTAGTTGGACGTAAACTCGCTAAGAATGAAAATGAATTCTATGGAATAGACAATTCTGTGAAATTGTACATTCTGTAGAACTGTACCTGGAGTTTTGTATTTGTACAGTAAATTAGATTGATCAATCCAATCTGCTCCTAATATTGGTCTTGTTTATATTATTTCCATAATGCTCACTGCATTTCTTGTATGTGGACCCATTCTCCATAACAGTACTGTATGAATTTAACATTTGGATCTTCCTCCAAATCTAGGTAGAAATGTCAAAATAAGGTTCACTGGCAGTTGAAGAATTAATGTGCCCTTTTGGACATTTCAGATCCTCATTTTCTCTGCACGTCCCTGGTAATCCATACACCGGTAAACACATCCTCGCCTCTGTATCTCCATTTTAATTTTCATTTAAAATATGCATTTTGTGGGAGTCAGTCCTTAGGTCTTAGCCAATGGCCCTCATGCTTTCCCCACACTTTCCCCACTTGAGCAGCCACATGTTGATGCAAACAATACCCTTTTAACTTAAGGTACCATGTGTAAACTAACCATGTGTTAATCCACACTATAATGTTACTTAGATGTGATTATAAAGTTGACAGTATTGGCACTTGCTTGGGTCCCACTTTACTCTTGGTTCAAGGACACTTTAGTAGGCCTAGGTGTGCTTGCCTTATTTTCTAAGGGCTGCCGTGCTACTCAGCATTAGGGCCTTCTGCCCAAGCTTCAACATGAGTGCAGTGCTGAGGTAACATGGGACTACTTCTAAATGTTAATGTAGGGCTGAGGGAACATGTGGTATAATTTGGATAGAATAGGAAAGTGGATTAGGTAAATCTGGACTCTTGTTCATAATTTTACTTATTCAAAATGATTGCCATTTACACTATGCACCATACTTACCCACTCAACTACCTACCCACATTGCATTAGTTCTTTGCCCTGAGGATCTAAATTCTTAACGGATTGCATAATTATACAGTTTTTCTACCTTTCAGCATCAATTTAATTGTAACGTGACAGACTATTATCTGTTGAATTGCAAATAAAATGTGAACACAACTGATTTTGTTTTACTTCTAGAACTAATCCATGTCTTTAGTGAAACGAACCGTGATAATCACAGGGTGGCGCCAAATCTCAAACGAACGTGAATGCTCTGCATAATTGCAAAGCAAAATCATTGTTATTCTATTGCAATTTGAATTTATGTATATATACCTTTACATTTTGTTTCTCTTAAGTTTATATTGGCGTAGCATGTGCCCGCTATACTATCTATTTTATTGTAGCTACTTTTATTACTACTTTTATGCAATCATTGCCGGCCTACCCGCCTGCCCTACTTGAATGAATTCATTCAAGTAGTGCATTCTTTTTGTCTTTGTAAATTTAAAGTTCACCAGTGTACTTTTGTTTAAAAAACGTGAAAATGAACCGTGCACGAGATTCGTACTAATCCAGTGACATTCAAAAGGCAATATCGTCTGCAAAACAAGGCGTACAGGAAATGTAGTTAAAAGAAACTGATGTTGAACAACATTAGGATATGCTGTCAAGAAACGGATCTCTGGACGGTTGACTTCCTATAGCAGCCTATATAGGAAGAGGATAAACCGCTCCTTTAGAGTTCATTAACAATGGGACTGGCGGTTTGTGCTGAGAAGACGACGCTGTGCGATAATGTAGGCGTTTGAATTTAGCTCTGGTCCAGAGCTCCGCTGCTTCTGATTCTGACTTGCATTGGAGGTCTGTTGGTCTCCGTGCATTCGGCCATTACTGCACCCGACCAGCCTCTCTTCTCTAGTGGATATATAAAGAACGTTTTACCTACTCACCAAAATAAACACGTCTTGTGTCATTAGAAAGCCTACTTACCTTGGTGGTCGCACTTTTAGCCCCCCACCACACGGATAAATTGGACTTTTTGGCCAGAACGCGTTTTTCACCGGAAAAACAACCAGGATTTGCGCCCTCTACCGATATTGCCAATAGAAAAGTTCCATAGGAAATATTTTTCCTTCAGTGAAAAACGATCGCGTTCTGGCCAAAAAGTCCAATTTATCCGTGTGGTGGGGGGCTAAGAGTGCGACCACCAAGGTAAGTAGGCTTTCTAATGACACAAGACGTGTTTATTTTGGTGAGTAGGTAAAACGTTCTTTATATATCCACTAGAGAAGAGAGGCTGGTCGGGTGCAGTAATGGCCGAATGCACGGAGACCAACAGAGCTCCAATGCAAGTCAGACTCAGAACCAGTGGAGCTCTGGACCAGAGCTAGTTTGAATTGACATGATTCTCAAATTGTTATGCGACGTGGATATATCATGGCCGAGTTTCACTCTGGCATTATTGGCATATTCATCAGTGGTCCTAGCTTTTTCCATGACAATGGCCTTTTCTGACTTTATACAGTATTTATGGTGTCACGTGGAGATTGACATTAGGGAGAGACATCCAGCCTCGTGAACCAACTCCAGAATATAGAGCCTATTATGGGGCATGCCATGGCCTTGGACCGCTAGGCCAGCAGACGCCCTATGTGGCTGCCTGGCTGGCCTTCAGCCAAATAATATTAAGCATTGAGTGTCATGGAGTTGGGACCAATGGGAATAACCCCCCTAGCCCTGTACAAAACCTGCTCTGCACAGATATGGAAGGGATTCCCATCACGGGGTCCGGGAACGAACCCTAGGGGTCTTTCAAGGAGTACCAGGGGGTCCACAGCTAAATAAAATTGGTAGCCTGTGTGTCCAACTCAGAAGGCCACAAATGGAACTATTTACACTCTCATAGTTAAATTAACTTTTTTTTTTAGATTTTACATTGTGGCAGGGTATAATGAGTGTCAATTTGGGGGCCCTTGATGTGAAAATGTTTGGGAATCAATGATCTAGGCCAGTGGTTTTCAATCAAATGGGCCATTATAGATTTTTATTATTTGACAGTAAAATTAAACCAAATGGACCGCCTCCCAAGAGTTAAATTAGGTTAGAAAACATCTGCATTTAGGTCTACTTTAGGAGCATTCGGTAAGCTGGGGGGAAAACGGTCTGTCCTGGTCACATGATATGCACATGCACACACTCAATCCTGATTGGAGGAAGGCCTCCTTTTGATTGGATGAAACTGAAACTAGACAAGAAGTCTACAAACTTGAATGTGAAGAATTGTAATGGTGATTAACGTTTTCTAAAAGCATGGAACTGTAGACACTTTTATGCAACAACAACAAAAATATTCTTTAGTTTGGGGTCTGATCGAGAGAATAAAGTCATCACAAATGTTTGTGACTCAAAAGTCACAGCTATCAGTCAGCAGGCCTAAATATACTGTAGGATAGGCTCAATGAATGAATCAATCAATAAATGAATCAAGCCTCGAAATGAAACTGGTTGAAAACTATTTGATCAAGAAATATGCCTAGAACAGTGGTTTTCAACCTGTGGTCCGGGACCACCAATGGCCCTTGAGAGAGTTCCAGGTGGTCCCCGGGCTAAATGATGGAAAGTTGATTAACCAGATGTAACTCTTTGAGAGCATAAAAATAAAAAACAAATGGACCCTTGAGGGGTCATTTGGTTTCATGTTTACACTGTCAAGAGTAAAAATATTCATCATCTGAATTAGTCCAATCTTACACAACTAGAGATTGGAGAATAGTCATTTTTGATCTGCATGTTTGACTGCTTTGTTTCTGAAATAAATCTTAAGTTTGGGGGTCTGTGGGGCTAAAATGTCCTCAAGTGGTGGTCCGTACGTGGCTCAAATGGCGAATAAATTGTGGGCCCTGGTATCAAAAAGGTTGAAATCCCCTGGCCTCAGGGCCGGAATTAGCCAGCCCTGCTTGGGTGGGCTGGAGGAATGGCAGGGTGGGAAACTCCAAAGTTTTTACAATGTATATGAAGCTGTGGTTTTCAACATTTTTGGCACCAGGGCCCACTATTTATTTGGCATTTGAGACACGGACCACGATTTGATGACATTTTAGCCACACAGACCCCAAAACTCAAGTTTCTTTTTGCTTTTGTCCACAATTCCAGGCTGGATTTAGGAAACAAAACAGTCAAACATACAGATCAAAATGACCAATCTTCTACATTCTCTAGTTGTGTAGACTTGGTTAACCAACTTTCCACCATTAGCCTGGGCACCACCTGGAACCCACTGGTTGAAAACCACTGATATTACCTTTCATTGGGTGGCAGGATGCACGTTTGCCACTTCTAGATCCGGCCCTGCCTGGCCTAGAAATTAGAATACGGTGTGTAAGTGGGCGGGGTGGATGTTGGAGGCGTGGGGAGGGGCCTCGCCTCTTCACCCGCTGCGCTGCGGGCTACAACAGACAGCATGAACTTGAACACTTTCTGACTGCTGTCCTCCTGCCTCGCACGCTGCGAGTCCCAACAACCTCCCCGGTAGTGCGCTCGAGTAAACCAGACACGTTGGTTTAGTCGTTTTGATTACGGCCGATTGAGTCAATTTTGCGGAATAATCGTCATTTAGACAGGTGGAGGTGACGATCATTCTGAATAATAATCAAGTGCTTTTTGGATAGCACCGGTCCCAGTATTGACCCGGTGCAAAAAATAACACGGCAGAAATGTCCAGACGCAAACTTGGAAGTCGACCACAGCAGCACCTGAGTGGAATTCAAGGTAAGTCCGCGTGACGATATTAGCGCATTCTAATCTAAACAGACGAAAGTACGGAAAGTCCTAATTTAATTAAAATAGTTTTGTGCCCACGGTTTGGATGTAATGGCGATGAATTGAGCTTTATTAAGAAAGTTATATTTATTTACTTCGGCTATATTTGTAGTTATTTTATTATTGATTAGTCAGTATAAACTAGACGTTTGTTGCCTTATTGTAAGGCCAGGATTAAAAAATGTTGATCAGGCTACACCTTGATCAAGTTACTTTGTTTGTCTACTTTGTCTTTATTGTCTGGGACAGTTTCCTCATTGCTTCATTCTTAGAATATGAGACAGACCGTTTGCCTGTACACTTGTGTAAGACTGGCGATAGTGTCCAGTGAGTAGGCTATAGTCTATAACAGCAGATGCATGTCTGAGGTCATGGTTGGACAGTGGACTCTTAAACTATATTCAGAGAATAGCAAATATACACGCCTGACGCCCATATATTGCTGTTTACCATATTTCTTTTTTTATGATAACATGCTTTATGATCCTATTCAGATTTATCAGTTGACAAGAAAGGACAACGTATAGAAATTCGCCTGTTAAAAAGAAGGGGGAAAAGACAGCTTACTGTAGTTCTGCTTTTTGTACTAATCTCCAACGGGAGACCAGTAGGCTAGATGCGTGCGTGTGTTTGACCACAGCAGGCCCCAGCAGACTCTATGTGCAACCCAACCGCGCCTTGCATGTCTGCACAAACAGCAGCAGCCCTGAAACAGGAAAGGTGACATTTTTGACTAACCACCGGCAAGATCCACCTTTCAACTGTACTGTCTGTACCTGTCCTGTACCTTAGCCCGGCCGAGCCTGGGCAGGTGTATTCAGGCCAGGTATCAAGGTGTGCCCCTCACCGTTGGGCAATACTGTTATGAGTCACCCCCCACCCCCTCCTCATCCCTCCAAACTGACAAAGATATCACTGACCTGAGGCCTGTACTTGTACTAGCTGTGAGATTGTTTTGCAAACGACAACAGATCTTTCTCCGTCTAGGCTGTACATTTGCTATAACCTCACTCTGAGGTGGATTATTCTCGTTTTGAGTCCATAGATTCAGAGATATGACACATGGCTGGCACCCAGGAGGGATTTATGTATAAACTGAATCCTCAATCCATATATGTGACTGCTTTAACCCAAGTGTATTTGTTTCGCACATGCATCATAAAGGTCAAAAGTATAGTGTGTTGTGCTAATGTGCTGGTCTTAAGCATCATGTCAAAGTCAATATTGCTGTGAAGAACTGTAGGCTGTGAATTGGCAAGCGTTCAATGGGAGCCAGCCGGTAGTGTTAAGCTACGTCTACTTTTGTGCAAAGAATTTAATTTCCATTGCAGTATTAGGCTACTAACTGTAGGTAAGTAGGTGTTGATCAGAGTCAGATCTCTTCTGGGTTAACAACAGGAAGTGGGCAGTTTTGGCTTGCAAGATTGTCTTCATTTCTTTAGAGCGGGGGAGGCTTGTAAGTGAAAGTAACTAACCATTTGATACACCCAAATACAGTTTAAATTTAATTTGGCAGAGATTTCGTTTCTCCAAGGATCTCCTCGGTGTTCATTTACACAGCTTGCACACCTGAGTTGTTTACAATATTCAACAACAAAAAACAAGATGCATCCACCCAGTTGATTTGACACACCGTAAGATTGTCACTTGAGAAGCAATTACAATACAGACAAGGGGTGTAGTGGAGGGGCGATGCTGGGGAGTGCCATTCCATTCCACATGTAGGGTTTACACCCGACCGCAACAATATGCTATTGCTGCTGAACATATTTTGGTGTCATTTATATTTTCTATAGAATTGTGAGTACAGTAGTGAGGACAAAGTTGATACGGCCAGGGAAGTGTTTACTTCTCTTTACTAAAGCAGTATTTGACCAGGCCTCTCTCAGGATAAAAACCTCACATCTCTGTATTTGAATTATTTCCTAAATGAATGCCCCACGTTATCATAGCAGTGTGTCATACAAAAATAGCAGTTCTATAGCTCACAACATCTCACAATGCGAGCAGTTATATTCTCATAACAAATATATAAATAAAAAGAAGAATGCACTTGAGAACGTATGAGGTTTCTACCTGAAAGTGAACATATTATAATTTTTGCTACTATCGATGTACTGTATGCTCACCCTCGTCTCTCCCTATTTTAATTTTAACAGATGACACAGCAGAGGACACGGAGGAGAAGCCTGCCCCAGCGGCCACAGTTCGCGATGAGCATCGTGACCTCCTGACCTGTGGGCAGTGCAGTCAGGCCTTCCCTCTTGCCCATATTTTGGCATTCATCCAGCATAAACAGGGAGGTTGCCACGCTCGCAACCAAGCCCCTGATGCCAGCAACACCCCTCCCTCACCTGCCGGCCGGGCACAACAGCATGTCAACCACACTCCGTTAGGGGCAGGTTTTGTTCAGCTGAAGAAAGGTACGGCCAGAGACAGGTCCTGGGAGGCGGGGACAAAGGTGATCGTGGATCCCGATAAAACAGGTGGGTGATTGAACTAGGCAGGTTGCTAATTAGTGGTGATTATGTTTTTTTTTATATATATATATTTTTTAACCGTTCCATCCTACTTACAGTACTAGCCCCCCCCCCCCCCCCCCCCCCCCCAACCCCAACCCCATACTACTAACAACTGCTCCCTTCCCTCCCTCCCAGTCCATCTCATTACTTAGGCGTTGCCATTAGCAGGCATGCGTGAGTTAGCGTCGTACAAGCTAATTGTGTGGAAACGAAGTGTTCTGTGGGCCCTTAAGATTCCCTGAGGGTTCCACGCTAAGCACCTGAGCTCCATAGCTCTTTCCATCTCCCTGACTGTGTGTCTCTTAGGTGGAGTGGCCAGGTAAACACCCGCCCCCACCTCCCTCCCTCTCTTTCCTTCTCTCAGTACAGTATGGACTATAGAAGGTCACAAACAATGTGTACCTCATACGTATTTTTAAGTTAAGCTAAATAAATGACTCCATTAAAGCTACAGATTCAATTTTGAAAAGGCACTGGGAAGTACTCTCAACCTACAGTATGTGAGGTCTACCAATGTGAGGGTTGCATTCCAAGTGTCACACGAATAGAGGGCATTGCATCATGTACAGCTCTATCCCCTCTGCTGTATCTTCCACTGTTCTGCCCTGGGCCATGCCAAATGAACCCCTGGGATTCCGTTTGAAGGAGGCAGAGAAACTGTGATATCAACATCATCATCTCGCTCTCTTATCTTTGTTTCCCTAATTCATTATTCTTCTGATATCGCTTTCATCTTACTGTTGACATCCTGGGTATGTTGTGAACTGTCTCCTCTCTTGTTCTCTCAGTGCTTGTCATAAGTTGAATCTTCTCTGTACTGATATCGACAGTCAGTCAATCGCAGTAATATCAGTACAGAGTCCGCCACCAGCAGGCCACTTCTAGCCTTGGATGGTTGTCATTGTGTTTTGTTTTAATAATAATAATTATAATTATTATTATTTTTATTATAATAATTGAAACGAATCAATTTTCTAATTGAGGCTAAATAGATGCTCTTCAAGCTAACATCTTTGAGCTTGTGAGTTATTTTCTGCTATTGGTCGTATCATGAAGGATCTAAATAAATAAGAAAGAAGCAATATCACTGTCAATAAATATCAACTGTCATGGCTGAGGTCAAGCCAATCGAAAGAATAAGAGTCGAAGTTATAACTATACATTCCTTTGGGGGACAAAATACATTTCAATTAGGCCTTCGCTAAATCACTCCTGAACCCGTCCTCGTCCAATAGGCACGTTGGCAGTGAGGAGACAAGCTGTCAGTGCGGGCACACCTGAACTTCCATGCGCGGCATAAAGAAAGTGGACACTTTTATTAGTTTCTGGGAATCTGGCCAACGGGGCGTTCTCTGTTCACCAGCAGTCTAAAAATGTCTTTATGCCACTCATGGAAGTTCAGATGTGCTTATACCCAGTCCTTCTGTCAACATGCACCTTTATGGAGGGACTTCACCATATAAATAATGTTCAGTAGTAAGAGCCTCAATCGTCTAAATCTAGTCAACCAGGTCTGCTGTAGGGCTACGGTTAGGGTCCTGGACTAATTTGCATGACATTATTTGATTAAACTAGAAATAAGAGGAAATGACAGGGAGAAATCAACTTTTAACGACCACATGACAGTTTTCATCTTGCATGATAAGACTATGTTCATTGGTATTATTGCCATCACAGTGCCATCATAGTGGGTCAGTTGTGTTGCAAAATCACTTTTTAGGGTGAGATATAGTGAAGGGCTAATTGCTAACCTTTTACAAGGTATATAAGTCAAGTAAATCATTGTTTTGTGTTAACGTAAATGGTCAAGGAAGACCTTAATGTTTTTGTTAAACAGTCTTGCTTTAGTTTTTCAATCAGTGGTCTGGGTGCACTGGTCAAAGTATACACTTATTGGGTGGGAGAGGCTACTCAGGCTCGATATTATCATGGTGGTTTGTGGCTCAACTGCTGAATAAATAATGGACCTTGATGATAAGGGTTTAAAAGAACTGTTAAGGTGTGACTTTGCACATCCTTTCCACAAGTTTTGAAACCTCCTCCTTGTCTCATGCTCTTTCTCTAATGTAGTACTTCCTTCCTTTGCGTAACGTTCAGGGGAGTGCTGCCTGCATCGTTTCCTTCTGTCCACACCTTTCATGTTTGCTTGTTTATTTTCCTTTTTTTCTGTCACTTCACTATCTGTTCATCTCTCTCACTTGCTCCTTCCCTTCTGCCATTCTCTGCACATCTGAGTTTGCTTAATGCTGCTGCCAACAGGCTAATTTAATAGGACACCTACATCACTGACCTTGTTTTTAATAATACAAAATAACTTAATTTAAGATTAAACCTTTATAAATATATCTGGGTTAAAGTTTAAATTGTTTAATAATTGGATCATATGGATAAAATATAGTCAGACCATATTTGATTTATTGCTAATGTTTTAGCAGGCATGTGGAAATATATAGACTGGTTACAGAATAAGATGTATTAGTGTTATAGTGTATATAGTAGGATATCGATCCACAACTTTTTTGTGAAAATACAAATTTTGTGATTAAAAGGACATTACATTTATATTTTTTGTATTTGCTACATCGTATTGTATGCGTCCAGTATAGTGCAGTTGCTGGAGGCTCAAACTCTGTTGTGTGATGTTCATCTATCTTACTGTAGGAGGGAAATTGAGCATCTCGGATGAAGGAAAGCTTCTGACTGTGTGTGTGTGTGCGTGTGCGTGTGCGTGTGTGTGCGATGGGGGGTAGTGCATGATGGATTATGGAGGAGCCATGTGCATCTGTCTCATTCCTTTTTATTTATTCTCCTTGTTTGTTTTTTCTCATCTCCAACATCATTCTTCCCCCCATCTTCAACGCACTCTTTCGATGTGCCCTCTTTCAATTTCTGCATGCCCCCCCCCTTCCTCCTCCTTTTCTCCTCCCTCTGTCTCCCTAGGGACAAGAGATTCTGCCTGCTGCTCGTTAGTGCTCCCAGCCAATCTGCATTTTTAATTAGTAGTTATTGCTTCTGCTTAATATTCAAGTGCTACCCTGGGCCAAATGGGAATCCTTACAAAAAAAATGAGAGCGAGCGAGAGAGGGAGAGAAGGGAGGGAGGAACGAAAGAGAAACCGACTGGGTATTGTGTTTCACTCCAGGACCCCGAGACAAAAGCCCCCCCTTAGGGAAAGATTTGGAGGGTTTGGGGGTGGAGGAGCGGGGAAAACTGGGGTTGGAGGATGGGTCTGAAGTACAATCCAAAGGGGTGACATATTTTCACGGTGTCTATCAGCCAGCCCCCTGTACTACTTTATAATCTTTTTCTTTATCAAATTTTCTTTTTTATCCCCTGAGTCCTGATCTACCTCTCGTTTCTTTACTTTCAGCCTTTCACATGTCACCCTTTTTTTTTTTTTTTTTTTTTTAAGAGCTCGAACTTTTCTCCTCCTCAGGCTAGGTTAAAGGACACAAACACCACAACTCCTCTCCAGACAGAGAGAGAGGGAGTGAGGGAGGGAAAGCAAAGAAACAGTTGCTCTCTTTTTCATCTTCTCTCTCCAAACCCCCCTCCAGTAAAATGCAGAAGGATTTGACTTGAGGAAACATGAAAGAGGCTTATAACAGAGTCGGCTTTGAACCTCTCCTATAAAAAAAAGAGAGAGGGGGAGAAAAACTGTTTCCCTCACAATTTTAGGGATCTTCTCTCCAATTTTGATTTATGCAGAAGGCCTCATTTGTCAAGCAGGCTGAGTCAGTGGCTGATTTGCATAAAGTCTTCGTTTTCTCCGTTCTGCTAATTAGCAATTTGCAGCTTAATTGGAGTGGCTCTTGGTGAGGAGACAAAGCTATCCATGTATCCGTACAGAAATATGTCCACATTTATTTCACAACCCAGCTCCCCTTGCTTGCTAGTCTTTGCTTCCTGGAGCTTTGTATCTTTTCTGCAGTTTGATTTCAGGCTATGTCCTTAAAGCTTCACTTCTTCCTTTACCCTCCTTCGCTTCCTTCCACCACCTCTCTAACAGTTATATTTTACTCTGAAAAGGAGTCAAATCTTGTATTTTTATTGTAAGAAATCCTCTCAATTATTTTTTAGAACACTAACGTTGTGTACCTCTTTCGAATGGTTCCAACACAATCAAATGCTCACAGGGATATACTGTTAAATACTTTAAAGGTCAAGATCATTTCTTATGTTCTAAACAGGACTTTTGTGAACTACTTTGGTGACTGATCAACCAAATTGCCTAACCACACTATCTCTCCCTCCTTCATGTTTTGCAGGAGCCAATGAGCCCTCCTATTTCACCTGCCAACAGTGTGAGGGTGTGTTCCCGTCTGCCTGGACGCTCTTGCAGCATGCTCAGCACACACACTCCTTCAACATCTATCAAGCGGACGAGGAGGACGGGGAAGAGAAGCGACAAGGAAGGGGGAACCTTAAACGCCACAACCCCCCCGCCACGTTGGACCCACGCCACCTCAGCCAAGCTTTGGCCTCAGCCTTCCAGCCATCCGCCCTGCGTCTCCATCGCCCCCGCCAGGCTCAAACCTCCAGCCCTTCCCCACAGGCTAACATGCAGCCACTCAACTTCTCGGTGCGGCTGAGGGAGCTGGCGGAGGTCAGCGGTACAACCACTACGGGTGGCTTGGTGCCATCTCCGTCCTCCTCTCCGCCGGTGGCGTCACCTTACCCACCAGCGGCGGCCCTCCAGACAGACTTCCCCTGTGAGCTGTGCGGCCAGGGCTTCCAGTCCCTGCGCAGCCTTTCTGCCCACCGCAGGACCCATGCCTGCGAGAGGCCCTACCACTGTGGAGTGTGCAACGAAGCCTTCTCTCAGAGTGGCCAGCTGGCCCGCCACATGAGGAGCCACCGAAGAGAGGTTGGGGTTGTGGGCGGGGGCGGATATGAGCCACTAGATTTGGGCTTGGGAGCAATGGAGGAGGATGCAGCGAGGCAGGGGATGAAGGAGAGGTTCCTTTTGCAGGCGGCCGGGGCTGCGGCAGAGGGTGATATCAGTGGCGGAGTGGAAGTGAGGACCCACTGTCCCTCTGAGCTGGACCTGAGCCTACCAAAACAGCTCTCCACAGGCTCGGGTATGATTTTCTTGACCTCCCAGCTCAGGCCTCCGGATAGGAACTTGCTCATGCTGTTGCAGCGGCAGAGGGAAGGCCGCGAGGTTGGAGAGGAGGAAATGGAGGGACCTGGTGAGCCGCAGCACACCTCGCCCTGCGCCAGCCCCTCAGAGGGCTCCTTGGAGAGCGGGGAGACCGGGGGCAGTGGGGAGAGTGGCATCGCCAGCGGGAACTGTACCCCTAAGCGACCTGAGCCAGGCGACATGAGAGTGAAAGGAGCCAGGGAGTGGGAGAGTGAGAGAGCAGAGGTCATAGAGAGAGAGAGAGCCTGGAGCTCAAGTAGTGCCACTGAGGTTGTGCAGGAGTGGCGGTGGGAGAACGAGCGGAGGAGCAATGGAGGAGGGGGAAGCAACGGAGGAAATGGCAACAATAATAACGACGACAACAACAACAACAACAGTGGAAATCCAGGCAAGAAGAAGAAAAACGAAGCCTGCGAGTTCTGCGGGAAGCAGTTCCGCAACAGCAGCAACCTAACGGTTCACAGACGCAGCCACACAGGGGAGCGTCCTTACCGGTGCGGCCTCTGCAGCTACGCCTGCGCGCAGAGCTCTAAGCTAACACGCCACATGAAGACGCATGGCGCCCGTGGGGCTAGGGCCCCCTTTCTGTGCCAGCTGTGCGCCGTGCCATTCACAGTCTATGCCACCCTGGAGAAACACCTCAAGAAGGTTCACGGTCTGAGCCACACCAGTGTGGGGACATACGCACATGCAAGCACCATTGATACCGTGAAGGTGGAGGAGGAGGACCAAGTGGTGGTAAAAACAGAGGAGGAGGAGACCAGTTTGGATCGGGCAGAGATGGAAGGCAAGATGGAAAGTGATGTCATCCAGAGAATGGAGGTGGAGGATGGGCGGAATGGACAGAAATACGGCGAGAGCAGTGCAAGTCCAGCCATGGTGGAGACGGGTGTTGGGGATCTCGATGGCACTACAGACATTAGTGTGGCAATAACTACTGCTTCCTAGATCCCCTGTTCATTCCTGTGCACACTGAAAATTACATTCAGTTGTCAGTGGCAGACGACTGCCACGTCTGCCAGCGATTGACTGGAAATTGAATCATTTTGCTCCACAATCCATCAGGCAATCGATAGATAAATGTGGAATGCAATTTTGCTTAAATCAGAAGCGGCCGAACTGTAAAAGTTAGCCTGATATCACTCTTACTTCTGCTTGCTTTCAGTTACATGTGCAGTAGAACCCATTTATTCTGTTCCACAAAAGTATGCAAAGCCGCTGGTAGAAACTAAGTGCCTACTGTAGACCACAGAGTAAATCTAGAGCATGTCATTTGGTAGGGGGATTAACAGAACTGTTGAACAGGAAGTAAGCCACCACAGTCCACGCAAACAGGAAAGCACTGTGTTCTGACTATGAAACTCATAATAAATCAATCAGTTACAACTTTTGTGACAAGCCAGCTACAGGTGATGTGATCACACATGGCTGGGTTCCATTTAAAATAACAGACACTCTAGAGAAGATCAGTATGTGATTTTTTTTTTGTTTTGTTTTGTTTTTTCATCACTATCATACTGAAACCAGCAGAGAAGTCATGTCGCACCACCTAATTGTTCGACAAAGCCATGGTCCCCCCCTGTTTGGAAGTCCATTTAAAGACTAAAGATGTTTGAACAAGAGACGGGGATGAAATGAATCTAAACACTTGTCTGCCTGCAGCTTCTCAGACTCTGCTTTTTAAAGGCACTCGGCTGTCACAACACTTGTCACTTAATGTAATGTTTACAGGGCTCACAAGGCCTCGCAAGTCTGTGTCTGTGTGACAGTATGTATGGATGTTTCTTTTCTGGTATATTTTATAAATGTGAATGAGACTTTTAAGTCTCAGCTACTGATGGTTAAGTTCTAGCTTCTATGCATAAAAAATGCAACTTGACATACATGTGAAACGGGTGTGTTTTAGTTTTCTTCTCTGCTTGTACTACTCAAATTATTGTGGTGGTGTTTTTAGTTTTCCTTCACATTGTTTACATTTGTAAAGTGTTGAACTGCTTGAAGCTTATGCATGTGTTGCTGCCATTTGAAATGTTCAGTACTGTTTTGTTTTTTTTGCTTGTTTAAATTAGTCCTTTATTTATGCTCACTGCATGTTTAACTGGAAAAAGTCTATTCACTGCTGAACTACAGGGTTGAGAGATTCAGTAATGGCTAGTGACTGGTGGGAGGTTTTTCTGGGTTCCACCAAATTAGCACTTGTGTGAATGTGTATGCGTTTCTATGTGTGTATATACAGGGAAAAACTCTGGTAACACTTTACTTGAACCCTTTGTCCTACCATTACAAAATAGTGTGACATAAAGATAATCATTACAGCTAATGTGCACAAGCAGATTGTCAGCATGTAGCAACATTACTCCGGGAGTGCAAACTAACCATGAACCATAAAACATGCATATTGTATCTCCAATAATCCTTAAAGTAAAGTAGCAGTAGTGGCTCAGAGCCTTTGCCTGATGACCAAAACCCAAGGGGAAATTCCTCCTTAGGCAAAAAGTGGAAATTATGTTGTCTTTAAAAGTGGGAGTCCCAGGTTCACATCCTGGGCGTTTCATATATGTACAGTAACTAGCAGGACATGGTTGTGAAGTACAGTGTTACCAGCTCTTTTGTGTCTACTGTGATGAATTTATAGTACCATTTATGGATTTCTATTTACACTCATGTCAGGGAACCCATATTTTTTGACACTTTGTGGAAAAAAAGGAAAAAACAAAAAACAAAACTATAATAAGCGCTTTGTATAAAGATGATGGGGATAGATATTAAAGATGGATGTGGGATGAGTGGAATGTTAAGCCTAATTGTAATAGTTTTTTCAGGGCAACAACACATATCCTTAGTTTGAAAAACAGTTATTTTCGTATGTATAGTATACATTTGGCCAAACTGTTCAGTGACCAATGTTTTTTACACTGTTGTATGCTGTTGCCATTATAATTATTATGAACAGCCTGTCAGTCCTTTATGCCTTCAACATGTTTTTCCAGCATTCCTGGTTTTGTCTCTTCTCTTCGCCAAACACTTAACTATTGAGAGGCTCAGCTCCACTGTCTTTGTAAACTTGACACCATTTTGTAATTGACCTCGTCACGAGGAGGCTCAATAAAGAAGTGAGGCAAGACATTGTCTTTTGCGTATGTTCTGTTATGCTGCACATTTTCTTTTGAGGACCTCCATGTTGGACCCCACATGAGCTCAACATTTAAATACCTACAAAGTAGTCACAGTGCTTGCATTGAAGGTTGTCTAGAACAGTGGTTTTCAACCTTTTTGATACCAGGGCCCACTATTCAGATTTTGAGCCACGGACCACCATTTGATGACATTTTAACCCCAAGACCCCAAAACTAAAGATTTACTTTGCTTTTGTCCCCAATACCACAAGGATGGACAAAACAGTCAAACATACAGATCAAAATTACCTTAAATAAATCCAAATGGACCCACAAGGGACCATTTGGTTTCATTTTTACGCTCTCATAGTTACATCTGGTAACCAGTTTTCCACCATTTAGGTGGGGACCACCTCTCAAGGATCACTAGTAGTCCATGGACCACCGGTTGAAACCCCCTTGTCTAGAAAGATGGCTTATTTTACTTAGTATTGCTATCAGCACTGACTTGTTTTATGTTTTTTGTGACTGTTGGATATCCTTTCCAACTAACTAACATCCTAAGGATGTTGGTGTCTTTTGTCTACAAGAACATATGTGTGTTTTAGATTGTGAGTTGTCGATATCAAGACATGGGCCTGCAGAGATGTTATGGGACATAGGTGACTTAGGATTACGTGTGTGTGTGTGGGGGGGGGGGGGGGGGGTGTTTGTGGGCATGTTCCCGTGGCAGAGTGGGATGGTGATGGTGTCAAGGGGTTGCGCTAATTGCTGACTCCATTTTAAGGGCATAAAAAACTCTATGCCAGCATCTCTGGCCTTAACCCCACCCCCTCTAATGGAAACCAAGCTCTATGATCCTTCTAGCTCATTAACAGCGAGTCTTTTAATGAGCTTTCAACAGGGTGGGTGCAGGGCAAGAGAGTGTGTGTGTGTGTGTGTGTGTGTGTGTGTGTGTGTGTGTGTGTGTGTGTGTGTGTGTGTGTGTGTGTGTGTGTGTGTGTGTGTGTGTGTGTGTGTGTGTGTGTGTGTGTGTGTGTGTGTGTGTGTGTGTGTGTGTGTGGAGGGGAGGGGGGACTGGGGGGCATGGCACCAGATGTAAACACGCCCACTATGACCAATTACCATTGTGCTGCTGAGAATAAGGAGGAAGTAAGGAGAGAAGCAAATCACTGGATTCTTGTGCTCAGATGACTTGAGTTGATGCCCTCCTTTCCACAAAGAGCAGGATGGAATGGAAGACTGAGAGAGAGAGATAGAGAGAGGTGGAGGTATGGGTACTGTACCTGTACAGGTGAGCAAGTGTGTGTGGGACAGGCAAGAAGTAGCCTCCTCTGCCAGTCTCTCTGGATTCCCAGTCAAGTATCTGTGCGTACCTGTCTGTCGTGGGGGCCACGGCCAACGCCATTTGGTGCTCGGATACCCAATTATGAGAGGTAAGATGATACACCCCGGGTACAGCACAGTAGCCCCTACAGCAAGTGCATGTCTGTGTTGCCTATTGTCTCCTCACCTGCTGGGACTAGTCCACACACCTCTCTGAACTGGCGCACAATGGTCAGCAGGACGCACGCCCAGTTCACACAAATGCTTGTTGTTGGCATGGCGTGCAAGGTCTCTGTCCAGAAGCATAAGACTAGTCTCAGAATGGGACTAACCATCAGCTGACTGAGAGTGTGTGTGTGTGTGTGTGTGTGTGTGTGTGTGTGTGTGTGTGTGTGTGTGTGTGTGTGTGTGTGTGTGTGTGTGTGTGTGTGTGTGTGTGTGTGTGTGTGTGTGTGTGTGTGTGTGTGTGTGTGTGTGCATGCAGCTGACCAGACCCTGCCTCTGGGCCAGTGTGGGCTTTTAGATCTGTCTGAGAAGGTCTTTGTTGGTCCAGGGTTGGGGCGAGTCAGCTGGAAGACACAAACATGACCACTTTTGTCACAGTGTTATTAAAGTGAAAAAATGTATGTGTAGACAACCTCACTTTCAGACTGTCTATTCCAAATGTGGAAGGATGATACCATAGTTAGTTGTAACAATATGAGAGCTATTGAACAATTCAATCCCCTAGTTGACTGAATTGTTGACTGAACTCGCAATGCTACACTTTTGTTTGTTTTTTACGTCAGATTTCTTCAACACCACATATGGCAGAGTCACTTAAATTCTTTGCCACAACACTACATATACGGTACGAGACACAAATTACATTATTATATAAAACAAACCAATTACAAGTATTTACGTTGGCCATATGATGATGCCCAAAGAGTCCATCGACTTGGCTGTGCCATTTCAGGCATTGAAGGCACTACCGCCCCTCAGATAGAAAAAGACTGCGGTTACCATAACTGCTCACAACAAAGGGAATGCAGCTCTACCAGCTGAGTGTACTATTTGGTGTAGTTTCCTTTAGGCTAAGCCTGAGGTCATGAGAGACTATTACTTTTTCTATGAGATATTGTTTCATGGTGTAAAGCCAATTAACACTGTTTTAATTACATTTCTCTCATCATATGTTGCATGAAGCTTGGCCTACTATTGTCCCCTCTACCCTCTCCCCATCCTTTGGGGGAGGGTGGGGTACCCCCCGGCTCAGACAAGACCATCGGCAGAAGGATGAAAGGGGAAACGGATCACGAGAAGGAAAAAGATGTATCTGGGACCAGACAAACCGCAGTGCTCCCTCTCTGCTCTTTATCCTCACATGTTCCCACAATCACCACCATCCCCTCACCACTCCCTCCTCCCGCAAAGGCCACAGAGTGAAACCTGAACCCTGGAATTATACCCCTTCACCTCTCCTCCCATCCCGCTAACCTTCCTCACACAGTGAGAGTGTGAGAGGATAGGGTGAGAGAGAGCGACACAGTCCCAGGCAGCCATCCGTCAATCCACGGCTCCTCTCTCTTCTCTGCCATTCAACACCTTCACATAATGAGCATTGGGAAAGACAAGGAGAGTCCATTCTTATGGGGGTTATATAATGTCACTGAATCAGGAAGAGCTCCAGAGGAGGAGTGTCAGGCTGTTTGTGGTTTGTTGAAGAGAGAGAGGGTTATGACAGCAATGCTGTGCTAATGAGTACAAGCCAAGGTTGGTTATGTGATTAAAAAGAGGGCCATGCTGTAAGTATATAGATATCAGCTATTCTTTTCTGCCTGAGGCAGGGACTGACACCAAACAAACAACTCGTTCCAGCTACAAAGAACCAGCTTGACTGAGAAAAGGGATGAATGAATTATTTGTCCCACAGAATCTAAACTTGGAAATACAGCCAGAAGATTTGCATTTTGAACCTTGAAAGTATTCTGGGTCAAGTCAGTTAACCCTTAATATCCCCTAAGGGGGATTGCATTCGGCACATTTGGCGGTAAAACATCCTGTAACTGTCTCTGCCCAAACTGTGAAGATGAGACATCACTTAAAACATATGCTTAACTGGGCTATATCCACCAGGCCACCAGGCAATATCTTATCATAGAGACCCCATTGACTGCATATTTAAACAACTGGTATCTGTCCACCCTCCAAAATAGCTGTTTATAGTGCCTTATAAACTAACTTCTCCTTTTTGCCTTCTCCCTTCAGAGATCGCCACAGCGGATTATCAAACCTCCATCTCACCCTGTACTCTGCTGTGCCTCCTCTCCTCTCACACCAACTAACTTCATGTCCTCTTTCACAACATCCATAAATCTTATCTTTGGTCATCTGGTCTCTGTTGGCAGTTTCAACCACAACATCCTTCTTCGATATGCTCACTACATGCCTCCTCTGTATGTGTTTAAAGTTACCATCTCAGTCTGGCCTCTCTGGCTTAATCTCCAAAACATCTAACATGCGCTGTCCCTCTGATGAGTCAAATGACCTGATGATGCAGCAGTGATGTTGTCTTACTGGGAAGATGGATGTCAAGACCTTCTACAGAAAAGAAAACGGAGTTCAAATCTCAAGGCGGAATATACCTGATTGCAAACACCATTATTAGCAAATGTGTCCCATCTGCTTATAGTCAATCGCATGTTAAGAGAACAGGATGTGTGTGTGTGTGGATGTGTGTGTGTGTGTGTGTGTGTGTGTGTGTGTGTGTGTGTGTGTGTGTGTGTGTGTGTGTGTGTGTGTGTGTGTGTGTGTGTGTGTGTGTCTGTACTGCATGTTTGTAGCATGACTATTGCACAAACCATTGACCCCTGCAGATCACTGAAGTCACATTTAGATCACTCTCTCTCTCTCTCTCTCTCTCTCTCTCTCTCTCTCTCTCTCTCTCTCTCACACCCTGTTCCGCTCAGTTCACACAGGTGTCATTTCATTTATTTATTGTATTTATTGTAGTTATTTATTTGCTCTGGACCATATGAACGTATGTTCGTTAAATAATGATTGCTAAGAGCTTGATTTAATTTGTTGAGTTTAGTATTGTGCATGTTCATGTTCCCTCTGCACCTGGTGAACTCACTTGTGAACCTAATGCACACATATATTCAGTATGAGCAGTTGCACACGCATGCACAAAGTGAAACCCCCCTCACACACAGGATCTGGTCAGGCAAGATCTCCAACGGTGCATTTAAATAACAAGGCCAGGAGGTCACGGTTGGCTTCTGACAGGTGAAAATGCTTTCATGTCTGTTGCAGAAGTGCTTAAGGGCAGGTGAACCGAAACCCTCACAAAGAAACAACTCATAACATTCAAGACCAGAGTCTCCAGATGTCATGGCACGGTTGCTGTCATATGTATATTGACTGACCTCAGTCTAACCCTATGTCCGGTCTACATTTTGATGGTCTTCGTCACATCACGGTACACAAACCTCATTTCTTCAGCAATTTCATTTTTTTGGGTCTTGGATCTTGTATCAGAAGGTCCCCTGTTCAGCCCCCTCGGTGTCCCTGAGCAGGACGCTTCAGCCGAATGCTCAGACACGCTATTATTCTGCTCCTAACATCTAACAGTTAGAATGTGTTAAATGCAGAATGCATGCAACTTATTTATTCTTTAATAGCCCAACTTATTTTGCATGCACCAGACATGCATTTGTTCTGCGTAAACTTAATTTTGCAGGCACTCAAGCAACATGTCAAATGACAGTCTCTGACGTCCTGAGGGTCAATCCTACATCTTCCGCATTATGCAAGACTTCAACGCCACACCTGCAAATTCCCAGAATTACCTTTCTATTGAATTGCCTTTCTAGTAGTTATCATAACTTTATTATAACAGACTTTTCTGTTATAATAAAGAGAGAGGGTAAACTCTGGCAATATCAGCGGTTTGACTGGTTTGGAGAATATTTAGGTGAGAGGTGTCTTTCTCCGTTTGGGAAGCGGTTGGGCTAAGGGCCAGCGTCGGGGTCGTGGGATTACAGGGGTCACGGAGGTGTGGGAGTGTCTGCATCGGTTGGGGAGGGCCATTGACCTTTGTTATTGAGATGCTATGGCATTGGTGTATCCTGGCCTCTCAGACCAAACGGACATAATAGACATGGTGGTGAATGGAGTTAAATGGACACCATTATACGGTGGTGTCACTATTCTTTAGTGTTTGTTTAGTAGTAGTTGTCGGTTTAATCAGGCGAATGATGGAGAAACGGCATGTGGCATAGGCTTACTGAGGGGTGTCTATAAGTCTAATGAGGGTGAAGTGACCTGCAAACTAGTTGTCATTTATTAGTAGGCCTAATGATTGGTCAAGTGAAATAAGACTATGTATGAGAGACACACATATATAGCATGAATTGTGCAGGGTTAAAATAATTGGGTGTCCACTTCAGAATAGCCAGTGTTCGTTAGGGATAATAACAATCCATTACAGCCTTGTACTAGCCCATCTGTACAAGCAAGTTGAACAGGTTTGGAGTTAAAGGAGCACTCCACCGGTTTTCAACCTCCTCTTTTTGCAGCTGTTAAAACCTTTGTCTCATTGATTAGTGAGTTGTGTTTAACCATGTTAATGTTTTTCCCCCTCAGACCTCCATTTCTAGGAAACACAGAACATTTTTATTTCGTCCACACAACATAGTAAAATATTGAAAATGGGTGGAATTCCTCTTTAAAGTAAAACTGTCTCATAATGTTGGACAGATCAGAAACATAGGCTATAGAAAAAGCTATAGAAAATACATCGTTCTCTTCCTGGGAAGCTATAGCATTCACAAAAGTAGTAGTAGTGGTTGAAATGTAGCTTACCTGTCATATTTGATAGCCTGAGACTAACTATGGTGCCATAATGCACCAATAATGTTGCAATGTAGGCCTAATGAGCATCATAAGGCACGTTTTGAGTATAGCCTAGGCCTCTATTGTTGTTGAGAATTGGAGAAGTTATCCTTTAACAGATATGGCTCTTTCAAGAGATGCCATGTCCTATTTATCCCAAGCAGGCACTGCATGCAGATAGTTACTCGTGTCTCATTTATTGACCAATACAGATACAGGTATATCGCCTCATGTTTGCGCCTGAATCCAGACTGGTTGTATGTCAACGGGCAGCAGGAGAAGACCGCCATCTAGCGACAGCTAAGAGTTTATTATTTGGAAGTGTGCATGCCACCAGGCGGCCTTCCATCCACTGTGGTCTGTATGACTCCTGAACGTGTTGAAACAAAGAATACATTAAATCCTACATTATTTTGGATTATGCCTGTATAGCCAGGAGACAATTAAGCGACCACCCAGACTTGAAATTAAATGTAGGCCTATCAGCTGATCTTGCCCTACTTGCAGTAATAATAATAAATAATATTTACCCTGTCTCTCTCTTTCTCTCACTCGCGCACACACACACACACACACACACACACGCACACGCACACGCACACACACGCACGCACACACGCGCGCGCGCGCGCACACACACACACACACACACACACACACACACACACACACACACACACACACACACACACACACACGTCTCTTGATGGAGAGATGAGATCATCACACACAAATATGTCTCCCGGCTTAGTCCCCAAAGAATGCATGGTAAAACGATAAATAACTTAGAATGTTCAAAGTGATTCTTTGGCACCATGTCATTACGCTAACTGTCTCCAGCTCATCCATCCATCCTTTCCAAGCAGGCCCGGAATCCGGATCGAAGGAGGCGCTCCAACAATGGCCCAGCCAGGCCCACTGTGGGAGTAGGCCTATACCCTAAAAGTGTATTTAAGCACAGGGCTCATCATGAAGTCATGATGTGCATGAGCCTGCCTGACCTGGCAATCAACAACAGTCTTCTGCAAAGCCAATCTAATCTCAGTCTCTGACTCTGAAAGTTCTACGTTGTGGCAATATGTCAACTCAACCAAAGCTCGGTTCCATTGGAAACCCGATCAAATTTCGGGACCAGGACTTCAAGACTCTCCTCGATGCATGCCTGAAGTCTGGCTCGCTGTTTTGTGATCCTGAATTTGAAGCCGAACAGAATTCCATCCGTATGCCCGAGGATCCTGACCCCAACAAGGCAATAAAGTGGCTGCGACCAAAGGTAGGCTATTTTTGTTTTTGTTGTTATTTTTGTTCATTATTTTGGTGTCAGCGTGTTGGCACATGTGTTACATTGTAAATTGTGTCTGAATAATCCTGGATAGGCTGCAAACGACAGTCAGCCTAAATAAAATAATGAATTCATTGATATTGCTCTATGAGACTGAAGTGAAAGGGTCTAACCTAAATTAGTTGACAAATGACATACAAAATACCAAGACTAACATTTAGAGTGCCTATGTAGCTTAGATACAATTATTACCTATACATTAATATAATACAGTGCACACACAGCCTGCACCAACTACTGAAACCATGTAGCCCAACTTTTAAATACCGTACATATTAATTCAGTTTGTTTCATTGTAGCTTCTCTCTTTGTCTATCATTAAATGTTTCAATGAATTGAGTAGTGTCCAACTACCCCATTGCAAACAAGCCAATAGGATTTGATGAATCCTTTTAGCAGAGCTTGCACTTCCTTAATTGTGCTTGTGGTGCTGTGCTGTTAATAAAATAATCATCAATCAATCAATCAGTCAATCAATCAATCAATCAATCAATCAATCAACCAACCTATCAATATTTTGCTCATATATTGTACAACAGTGACTTACCGTAAGGCTAAGCCTGTACTATGTGTGTGGGTATGTCGCTGTGTACATACTGTACATACAGTACATGTGTGTCTGTATGTACATGTATTTATTGTAGCCTACATACTGTATGTATGTAGGTCTGTGCTCAGTGTAACCTGGGAACCGTTCGCCCACCAACCGAATTAACATTTGACACTCGTTCCTCACCACAGGGAGTGGATGCAATGCCTGGAGTCGATGGACAGTTGTCCATAACCACCACAAAAGGCTCTAGTAGTCTAGTCAGATTCCACAAGTGGATCTAATGAGCTTAAGTCTCCTCACCTGTAAATCAGCCTCTGCCTCAGCCAATTGATTCCCATGGCAACACCATCCACACCTGCCACTTGATTAGTGATTACTAAGTCAGCTTGCACTCTTCAGACACAGGCATACAGATGGTTGCCCTGACAACTGTTATTGCATACTAGGGGCTCGATATTGGTCTTCAGCGCAACCCGTGAGGCGCCCCACAAGTCAGCCACTGCCTGAAAATGGTGTTTGCTAAGTCCCCTTTGCTAAGTATTTTGGTACAGCATCACCTGCTATTTATTATGACAACAGTATTATTTTTGTCAGGCAGTGTGGTCATGGGTGTCTTGTCACACTTTCCCCTAAATTGCTATTTCATCACACACAATTGGGAAGGCGATAGAAACTGGTAATGGCCAATCAACACATTCATAATCTAGCGAGAACCTCCAGAAAAATAACCTTGCTGCACCAGACTTTCTCCCTTAATATGAAAAAAATCCGGTCTGTGTTTGTAAATTGCCTGTGAGAGACCTTAAACCTCATACTGTCATTTCATTCCTGTAGGAAATCAGTGAGAATGCTGTGTTTGTGGAAGGTACAACTGGGACCACTGATATCTGCCAGGGCCAACTGGGTGAGTGCCAAACATAAGCTATCACCCTTGTTTACACAAGTTAAAGACGAATTAAGTTCCTCTTCTCCAAGGTATAACGATGGATGCCTGTCACGATATGTGTATTGTGAAGTTGCCAGTACATTAAAATAAGGATCGACAAAAATATTAGCTGGAGGCTACCAGATCACTCCACTATTTCAGTTAGACAGTTGTCTTCCTTTATGAAACAGAATGTGCTAAGTTCTTTTCATACAGGAAGACAATATTCAACTGACTGACCACTGGTGAGATCATCAGGAGGTCCACGCATGATTTATACTCCGTTGCGTGCCACCTCGTGAAGCAGATCTACAAACTCACAATGCATTATAGTTTGTAGATCAGCATGGTAGAAACTGAAAACCTCTTGTGTGTTCAGTCTGCGTTCCTTTTTTCACCATATGGAAAAAACCCTTTTCCCCTTACTAAGTTAGATACCGGTAATCAAATTCACAATACCAAGTTTGACGAGGCAGTGTTTTCTTTTAGAACTATAAGGTTTAGTTGCTGCTTAGTTGCTGCTCTTGTCCAGTACACTCCTGCGTATAAGTTAAGGAGATTTATTTTTTTAGACAAAGGGTTAAAGAAAAGAAAGACATTTGAGATTTACTGTCAAAAGTGCAATTCTTACAGTACAAAGAGGAAACAGATGTTTACGTAACAGGAATGTGCCTTGAGTGCGTCCACCTGTTTTTACATACCTAAAAGTGCTGACAGGAACAAGGCTTACCTGTGCGTAAGGTTTGTGCACAACAACGATTCATGTCTTCATTTGAGTTCAAATATGTTGTTTCTTTCTGCTGTCAGGTAACTGTTGGCTTCTGGCAGCCCTGTCCTGTCTGACCATGCACCCCAAACTCTTTGTCAAAGTGGTGCCACCCAACCAGAGCATAGCTAAATCCTATGCAGGGATCTTCCATTTTAGGGTAAGAATGTCACCCAAAGGGGGGAAAAAGCAGGATGTATGGATGGGTGGGTGGGTGGTTAGTTGGATGGAAAGAATGTTTTAGAGAACATTATTTAAGACTGTTTTAAAACCAAGACATCCTTATACAGTATTTATCCACCATGTCATATATTTAGTTTTAAGAAAATGTCAGAATCATTATTTATATTTCACTTTATCTGAATCTCTTCTTCATATTTTCCATATTATTTGTTTTAGTTTTAGTGAAGATTTCATATCTTAATTAATATAATGTGCCTATTGTTTCACTAGAAACCCACTGAATGTAATCAGATCCTGCAGATATTTCCATTACTGGTGCAATTATTCTTGTGCGGGCTGTAACAGGACAGGAGGCATATTCATTTAGTAAGTTAAATTGCACCTCATGAAGTACAGATACTCATCTAGAAGTGTCTGATAGTGTTCTGTGAGAGTTACATAAAGCATATCAATCTCATAATAGCTCTGTGTCTAAAACGTGATCTCTTTGCGGTTATCTCCTGTAGAAATTAATCATTTGATCTGGCGCCATGCACCTATGGAGAGTTTTAACAAGTATGTGACATGACCTAACACGTACGCCGAAAAGTAGAGGACATAGGATAGGACAGGAATTCTTCTGTTCACAGGGTGATTGGAGAGTAGTTCAGACATGCAGGCCGCTACTGCCCTTGGGAGACACACCACCTCCCTCTCTCTCTCACATACACACTACACAGACACATACGATTATGAAGGACCAGTGCAGGCCTGTCCTCAGCCCCCATTATGTACACACAGCCTACAGTAGATACTGTAACACACCCTAGTGACCAGTAACTGCCTCTACTTTAGATAAGAGAACAGGTTTTAGAAGGCTATCTTATCTTAGGGATCTACAATGATCCATTTAATGCTCACAGGGTTTCACTTCCAGATAATTTGCTCCATAATCTTTCATCCCTGTGCTTAATTTAATGCACCCCCATGTTTTTGTTGATTCTTTATATCTTTGTTTTCGTCATTATGTTCCCCTTTTGCCCAGTTAAGCAGGTTTCTTTCTTCCATTCTTTCCTTACTTACTTAGTTTCATTGGGCTGTTTGAAGTTAGGGAGGGTTTCATTTGCATGATTGTGTAAAGCAGCGGTTTTCAATCACTGGTCGGGTACCACCAGGTGGTCCCCAGCTAATTGATGGACAGTTGGTAACCAAATGGACCCTTAGAGATTTTTTAACTCTTGAGTTCATAAAATGTAACCAAATGCACCCTTACAGGTCCATCTGGTTTCATTTTACGCCCCAAGAGTGAAATTATATGCCATCTGAATTACTTAATTGAAGAAGAAGAATCTACACCATTAAAAATTGTAGAAGAACTGTTATTTTGACCAACGTTTTTTGGCCAGTTATCTCTACTAAATTGTGGACACAAACTTAAAAATCCTTAGTTTTGGGTCCAAGAGACTACACTCAACAACAAATGGTGGTCCGTGGGTAAAATGTGTTCTGGTAAGAAAAAAGGTTGAAAACCACTGGTGTAACAGACAGCTCGGTTGTTTCTTAACCCCTCCCCACTCTGCTCTTCTCTTCCTCACTACGATTCTTTCCCCTCTCCCCTCCTCTTCCTCTCCTCTCTCTGCCCTCTATTTATATCCCTCCTCGTTTGCCTCTCTCCTCGTTCCACCTGCCTACCCTGTCGCCCCCATCCCCATCCCTGTCTGCTGGTGCAGTTCTGGCAGTATGGCGAGTGGGTGGAGGTGGTTGTGGACGACAGGCTGCCAGTGCGTGAAGGCCGTCTGCTGTTCAGCTACTCTCACACCCGAAATGAGTATTGGAGCGCCCTAGTGGAGAAGGCCTATGCCAAGTGAGTTGCCGCTTACACATTATAATGTCTGACATCACCCACAGTTGTTTACATGGGCGTGCACTGCGTATGTGTGAACGTAATGATGTGCTCACATGATTTGTGGTGTCACGACCAATGTGTCGCTCCCACATTAAATAGATGGGTGTCTTATCATCATGAACAGGCTTATTGGATCATACGGAAGCCTTAAGGGGGGGAATATCTCTGAGGCCATGGAGGATTTCACAGGAGGGATAGCGTACACCCTTGCCGTCTCCTCTCGCACCCCTCGAGTGCTCTGGAGATCTCTCACCGCTGCTCTGTCACGTGGAAGCTTGCTTAGCTGCTTCATAGAGGTCCACACACAGACAGACACACACACTTTTACTTTTAGTACATTTTCATCCTAATATTTTGTACTTTTACTTGAGTACCTGAATATGGGACTGTGTAACCGTACATGCATAGTAAGTTTGCAGATATTTTCAACCATCATAACATGCCATGTTTTTACAGGCCAAAAGCTATTCTGACCTTGGTAAAGTGACAGCAGACGGACTGATCAAGGGCCATGCTTATGCCATCACTGACACGGACAAGGTTAGTATAACTTGAGTGAGTGTGAGTGTTCTAGTGTACGGAAATCCTAACCTCACTCCCACTACCCCTGCCTGGGTCATGGCAATATTCTTGTACAGGAATTCCTATAGGAAAACTTTATATCAGGTCATAATAAGAACTTTGTTCCAAAGATAAACTCTATGTAATGTATTGTTGCATTAACATTTATTTGGATAAATTGTTATGTCATTGTTGTAAACAAAACCCCTTTTCTTGTTTGTGTTTCAGGTGAATAAAGCAGGAGAAGAAGAAAGCACAAGATTGCTGAGGCTGAGGAACCCCTGGGGATTTGTTGAATACCGTGGGCCCTGGAGTGACAAGTAAAAAAATCTATTTAAGTATAGTGTTAAATGTAGACTGGGATCTCTTGCTTTGCAGGTTGCCGAGACAGTTGGTTAAGTGTGTGTGTGTGTGTGTGTGTGTGTGTGTGTGTGTGTGTGTGTGTGTGTGTGTGTGTGTGTGTGTGTGTGTGTGTGTGTGTGTGTGTGTGTGTGTGTGTGTGTGTGTGTGTGTGTGTGTGTGTGTGTGTGTGTGTGTGTGTGTGTGTGTGTGTGTGTGTGTGTGTGTGTGTGCGCGCACGTGTGTGTGTGTGTGCGCACGTGTGTGTTTGTGCGCGTACGTGTGTGTTTGTGCGCGTACGTGTGTACTGTAGGTCTAAGGACTGGGGTGATATTGACGATTCTGAGAAGCAAAGAATTCTGAATAAGAGAGAAGATGGAGAGTTTTGGTATGTTTTTTTAACGCAGCATCATACCTGACAATCAACACAGCTTCTGATGAAACTGAATAATTTATGTTCCTACAAGTCAGTACAAATGTTTAGTTAATGTTTAGTAGAAAATGTATATGTACGTTTCAAATTCATTTTTTCCATTCCTCCCTGGATGTCCTCCCTGTTATTCAGGATCAGTGCGGATGATTTCAGCAGATTGTTTGACAGTGTGGAGCTGTGCAGTGTGAACCCTGACACCCTCACAGAGGCCTCAGCCAGCTCCTCTGGTTCCTGGACCATCAGTGAGCATGAGGGAGTCTGGGTGCCAGGGAGCTCTGCTGGCGGCAGACGCAAATACCAGCGTGAGTATTACTAGGATGGTGACGTGAAAAAGGTGTTGGAAGTGGAAATGCTTTTATGCAGTCTTTATATTGATTAGTACATGAAACATTTATGAGGCATTTTCTATTTGGCTCTCACTTACAAAAATAATATGTTAATAAATAAAGCTGCAAGCAGCGATTAACGGGCCCTCGATCGTGCAAGTGTCGGGCAAATATCGGCCAATCAGAAAAGGGGACGCGGCTGAGTCACAAGGAGCCAAAACATAGTCCAATGATACCACCATTATGTCTCTATGACATAGCATTGAGGAGTTATGGCAGGAAATAGTATCGACCAATCAGAAGAGGGGGCGGGGCTAAGTTACACCAATCAACGTCAGGGACGGGTCAGGGACGCCATACCGAGTCCATTGCTACAACCCATATGTCTCTATGACATAGCATTGAGGAGTTATGGCAGAAAATAGTATCGACCAATCAGAGGAGGGGGCGGGGCTAAGTTACAGCAATCAACGTCAGGGACGCGTCAGGGACTGATTACGCAGTCCAATGCTACCACCCATATGTCTCTATGACAAAGCATTGAGGAGTTATGGCAGAAAATAGTATCGACCAATCAGAGGAGGGGGCGGGGCTAAGTTACACCAATCAACGTCAGGGACGCGTCAGGGACTCATAACTAGTCCAATGCTGCCACCCATATGTCTCTATGACATAGCATTGTGGAGTTATGGCAGAAAATAGTATCGACCAATCAGAGGAGGGGGCGGGGCTAAGTTACACCAATCAACGTCAGGGACGCGTCAGGGACTCAAATGCGAGTTCATTGCTATCACCCATATGTCTCTATGACATAGCATTGAGGAGTTATGGCAGAAAATAGTATCGACCAATCAGGTGCAAGTACCACTTCCTGTTTGGCGGCGAAGTTTGGCGCTCCGCCACGGTGGCGCCGTTTTACGAAAACTCACGATTTTAATAACTTATCATCGTCAACGTCTTTTCTGCTTGCCGAGCGATTTTTTTTCCCGAACAGACCCCCCCGCTCCGACGAGTTCGCCAAAATGCGACATGTGGAAATGGCCTAAATTGCACCAAAACGCAGCCTTTATTTTGAAATAACCGACTTCCTGTTCGGTTTCGGACGCGGCACCAAGAGACTTTTTTTTAAGTTGCGACATGATACAGGTGCGTGCCGATTTTCGTTGATGTACGTCAAATCGTATGGTGGGGCTCGAGGCACGAAGTTTTCTAGAGGGCGCTGTTGCACAATTAGGCCACGCCCACTTTTAACAATTTTACCATACGTAAATTTTTCGCACTAGTAACGTGCTTGCCAATTTTCGCAACTTTTCGTCGACGTTATGCGGCCGAAAAACGCGATTCATTCTCGGGAATAAGAAAAAACATTGCGGTTTCAATAGGGCTTCGCACTTGCTTTGCAGTGCTCGGGCCCTAATAAATATATCAACAAGCTTTGCAATGTTTTGAACTTGAATACAGCAATTCACTGGTATTTAAAATCAAATCATTGTAATTTGTACTTAATTCTTGAGTACGTATTTCTTACGTGCACTAAAAATAGCAGATCTACAAGACTCTGAATGCGGCACAGCAACCTGTGACACCGGTGCACAGTTCAGTATAAATGAGGTGTTATCTGAGCTACAGTACTTTTGTGATGGCAGCTGTAGGAACTCGCTGTGCTTCTCTCTGTTCTTCTCACAGGATCATACTGGAAGAATCCACAGTTTGAGCTGGTTCTCTCAGAACAGGACCAGCCAGAAGAGGAGGATGAGGATGACGACGATGACGATGATGATGACGATGACAGCGATAAGAAGATGACACCAGAGGAGAAGAAGATAGCAGAGAAAGGAAAGAAGTGCACTGTGCTAGTGGAGCTCCTGCAGAAAAACAGGAGAACACAAAACAAAGTCCACTTTCTCTACATGGCGTTCCACATCTTCAGGGTGAGGCCACACACACCAGTGGACTTGGAATGAAATGCATTGTGCCAGTGTAGTGCCTAGTTAACTCTGGCTGTCCTCTTTCTATGCAGGTTCCCCCTGAGGTATGTACTATTGTACTTAATACACAAAACATCAGCATTCGGGATGCATCGGTGGCTGCTGGATACCCTGGTTCAATTACTGCTGTTGCATGTAGTCCTCCCTCAGTCTCTTTGTTATTCCATCCAATCTAAAAAAGGGGGAAAAACACTTTGACATTTTGTCTTTTGTTGCCTTTGCCCGAATCAATATCATAACTATATATTCAGTTGTTCTAATGTGTACATACAGCTTCAGGGTATGTGTCTGGACAGAAGCTTCTTCTCCTCAACTCGCCCAGTGGGGCGCTCTGGGAAGTACCAGGCTAAGAGGTACTACACAGTGTTTTACACACATTTATTTTGATCAACCTTTTTACCAATCGATCCACTGTGCATTCTAAATATTTCATTAAGGGATCCCATTTAGTTTTTGAGGGGCGCTAGCATCTCCTATATCCAACCTTTGGTTTGTATGCACAAACTTTGTTCTACATAAACATTAAATTCCCATTGATAATGAACATTTTTATGTAATAGTGTCTGAGCAAATAGATATATTTTCCATTTTATGTCATGATGATGTACTGTATGATTAATATGATAAGATTGTTAAAGATGTAAACTACTTATCTCTCACCCCTGGTTTCATTCTATAGCCTATGCTTCCTTAAAGAAACCAATCCTCCAAAATGAAATTTGATTACTGTAATTCAATATTAACAATTAACCGATTAATAGATGTCAAAAGGGGTGAGTCAGAGACGTTAACAGAACGTGATAATTCCATTTTCATCAATAACAATAAAGCAGACACTCTTTTAGGACTGGTAGGCTGACCTTTCTGTTTATTCACTCCATGACAGGAGTGCATGGAGGAAGGTGCTTTTGGACCCTGGCACCTATGTCATTGTGCCTTCTACCTACCGCCCCAACCAGCCTGGAGAGGTCTTCCTCCGAATCTATTCCAAGACTGGAAATGTTCTGGGGTAGGACTGAAAGGAGCTGAAGAATTGAAGATTGCTTGTCTTGTCTAAGTGTATTCTGAACTAATGGTGGTCATTATTCTGTTCCAGGACACAAGATTTCACATGCACGTCAAATGCATTGACAATGGTGAGCGCACTGACCTAATATTTTTTAACACAATACCGGTACAGCATATGGCATTGTTTGGTGTGTTTGGCTTCGTTCTAACAGGTCATGTCCACGCCGGTCACTCCAGAGGATCGCATGAGAGTTCAGAATTTTTTTGATGAGTTTGCTGGGCTGGTGAGAATTATTTTTCTACTTTTCCTTTACATAACTAAAGCTCCATAACAGGACAAATCATTTGCCTGGCTCTGCCAGATGAGTCCAAGCTAATCAAAATCAGCATAAGCTGGTAAGGTACCAAATGTAATTATAGTATAGAGCTTGTTATTGTTTCCACCAGGCCAAAGTCGGGGCCTAAGCCTATGTATATGTTTTGCCCCTTGTGCCACTATTTGTGAACATTTCCATCCATCTGCCTGACTGTGCACATACCCCCTGAACCCTGTGTGCCAGAGCAAAACCTCTACCCCACATTTTTTAAACTATCCTTTTGCAAAAAATAAAATAAAACGATATAAATAATATTACTTCTAGAGATTTTCTGGAATATGGATTCCATCCAACTATGATTGCTATAAAGTTTAAAAGTATTGCTCATTTGGAACAAAATGCCACAAAACATGAACACAGAATGTGCTTTAGAAGTTTTAGAAGTGCTTTAGAAGTTTACACACACATCCCACAAATCAATATTTTGTTAATCAACATGAATCCTTTAACATTACACCTCTACACACTGAATTCTGAACATTATAATACTGTAACTACATTGTTTAATGTACTGTATGTATTAAGTCTATTCTAATTATCTGCTGTGTCTTCTGACAGGACGACAGACTGAATGCTAAAGGGTTCATGGACCTGATCAACTCAGGTAAATTTTAAACACTAAAACAAAACCAGCCTCTAAGCTGTCATTATTCTTACAATGGCCACTAGATGGGAGCAAAGTAGTAACATGTCCCATCTCTGAGGGTGACCAGAGGATGAGGCCACAAAATGTCAACAACAGTCTAGACAGAACCTCATTGTTGTGGATGCAGCGAATTAAGTTAGATTAAACAACAGAAGTAACTGTGACTGTAAACTTTGCTTGTCAGTGCTGGAGAAAGACTACCACATCCCACTGGAACAATGCAGACAGCTCATCTTTGGGGAAGAAGTATCCTTTATGCTTGATTTTCATAATCCATTGTACGATAGTGTCCCAGGCTGAAAATAGCCAAATCTACAACCTCAGAACACCTTGCGATGTGACGTGTTGTGAACTTGTAGATCGGCCTGTTTTCAATCTGTGACAGGGTCGTACTGTCCTGTACATGTATGTATGTTGAGGTATAGGCTTTACTCTGACTCAGTCCCCTGTCTACTTGTAGCAATAACACCACATGTATTTATATAGCATAGTGCTGAACAGGAGCATACAGTCTGACACAACTGTACCCTCTTTGTGACCCTCTTGTTTAACTTATTCCAATAACTTTACTTCGGTATGTTATTGCCTTTCTCACCTCATGGCATTTTCCTCATAGCATCTCTCTCACAGCATGTCTCTCATAGCGTCTGTCTTATAGTGTCTTCCGCCATCTGTCCTAATGTCTTTCTGAGCCATCTTGTTGTGGCGTCCTTAACTCGTCTGTCAGACTAAAGGGCGCAGCAGTCTGAGACGTGACCAAGCAGAGACCCTGTTGTCCCATCTGCGCAAACTGCAGGTGACAATTTGTGTGTGTGTGTGTGTGTGTGTGTGTGTGTGTGTGTGTGTGTGTGTGTGTGTGTGTGTGTGTGTGCGTGTGCGTGCGTGCGTGCGTGCATGCGTGTGTGTGTGTGTGTGTGTGTGTGTGTGTGTGTAGATGCATGTGTGCATCTGTACGTGCATGCGTGCATGTCTACGTGTGCATGTGGCTGTGTACCGGTATGTGCGTTCTAATGATAGTGCTGGGCGATGGGGGTTTTCATATGTGAAAATGCTATTAATCTCATTGTCTTTGTCCTGTTACTTTCTCAGTCCACCTTTTTCCACTTTGATGAGGACTCCTCTGGGTCAATGAGTCCATTTGAACTCAGCCTGGCACTTTTGGCAGTTGGTATGTACACACACACACACACACACACACACACACACACACACACCATACACACTGTATCTACAGATGCGTATGCATAACTTACCATGTAATTTTATAATTGTTTTCATGTATTATTTTTGTTTACGTAACTTATTTTTTTTTGTATTATCTTAACTTTGTAATATATACTGTATATTTTTAAAAAACAACTCTATGCTGCCTCATATCTAGAGTTCCGACCGATATGTCTGAGTCATGGTATTGAGGGCATGCACACAGCCAGCAGTGACATGGCTATTTATGGGTGTATCGGATTTGTTTATGGTTATATCTTAGTCAGAGTGAAGTGCACTAGGCCACTCCTCCCATAAGTAGGTTATCTCTTGTCTTAATGATCATAATGCCCTTTGAATTGCACTGAAATGTGTTAAAGATGCGTTAAAAATGTGTTAAAAACAGTAACTTGCTTTCCCTTTCCTTTGCTATAGGATTTGTGTCTGCTGTCTTGGTTTGGCTCTATTATACACAATGCAGAACTAATTGGCACCGGGTGAAAAATGGGTTACAAAAAATAGAAAAAACGTGCGTGTGCGTGTATGTGTGTTTTTCAAGATTTTGATTTTTCATATCAAGGTCCATTATTCTGCATTTTAGCCACATACCACCATTTGATGACATCTACTACTTCCAGACCTAAATTAAAGAATTTCTCCACAATTCCAAACTGTATTGATGTCGGTACCGTTAGAAGTGAACATGCACATTTTATAGAATATTCTCTACATTCTCTTCATTGTGTAGCGGACTTATTTTAAATTAACATAAGTAATGCAGATGTTTAACAATTATTTACCTGCATTTGGCAAAATTTAACCAAATGGACCCACATGGCTTTTGTTTTTACTGAAAGTTAATCACACACTAAAAACTTGCGATTAACTAGTTAATGCTGACAGCCTTAATATACAGTATATGGTATACATACATACAGTATATTCCCATTAAAACTACCAAACTAATAATGCTTATTGTACCACTCATCTCTTCCAGGACTCCAGTGCGATGATAAGGTGGTTCAGCTGCTGTCAGAGAGGTTTGGCTCTGGGGAACGCCACCTGCCCTTCCATGGCTTTGTTGCATGTGTGTCCAGGCTGCACAAACTACATGGTAACACAGAAAATGTGCTGATTCAAATGCCGATGTGCGTGCGTATATACAATAGTTCTCTGACTAAATAATAGAATTTAAAAGTATTCATCTCTTCTCTCCCTCAGCTCTGTATGAAGCGGAGACAAGCCAGGAGGTCAAAGACAGAGGAATTAACTCTGTGAGTATAAAGTACATGTGCCTAGTGCCTACACAGTGCCCCCACATTGCATTCTGAATATTATTACTCCATCATCACTGACTTGTAAATGATTAGCTCTTGAACGCTCAAACCTTTGTCACATCATAATAAGGATTACTCTGAGATCTCTTCTCTTCTATCTCTCTGTCATCCACAGTGGCTGCTTAAATTCCTAACTGTCTAAAAACCTCTGTGTGAATCCGGCCTTCATGTGGGCTCAGCAGAGCCGTCCTGTCGTGAGCAAGAAGATAACAATATCATTCCAACGTCATTCTCTCTCTTTCTCTCTCTTACTCACACTCACACACGCAAACTCATGTGCATGCGCACGCCTTCCGTCTCCCTGGGGGTCAGTCACCCTGAAACTGACCACCCCACAGTTATGATGCGAAACTTACTTCGCAGCAGTGGTCTCATGCTGTTACCACACAGTACCATGCCGTGGTGCCAGTCATTTTGTGACACGCACGTGCAGGGATGGTACAGAATGGTGCTCGTGCACAAAAATGTGCTGCCCCCGCGTAGACCCAAAAAAATGTTATACTCCGGCTTTCGTCTAGGCTACTGCCAGTGATGTCCCAGCGCAACACCCCCAGATTCACACCCCGTCAAGTATGACTCGAGCGCCCAAATCAAATCATTAGCATTTGTTGTAACAATGAACACACTGGTACGTACACACATGTGATGGTTGCGTCATTAAAACGCTGTGGTGCAAACTATTAATGAATGAATCAATCACATATCCTTTCCCATGTCCTCAATCTTCTATTACTCAATTTGTTATTTTAAAAATGATATGATATATCAGTCTGGCAAAGTGGAATTATGTCTAGTTCTATGCAGTAGAACCCCATTAGAAATATTTAGCTTCTATTCGTATTTCTTTTTACTTTTAATTTGTAATCCTTAATGGAGAATTTCACACCAAAACACATTGGGCATCAATGTACCTTGATTCCTGTGACATGATACATAATGTCCTTGTCATTTGTCATAGATGCCCCCTTTTCTACATGAGGTCCTCCCTCCAATGCAGTTTGCATGGTCGCAGATTGTCCTTATTCTAATGCGGGTATTTTAGTAGCTCCAAACTTATTTTTTTCACACATCACATCAATTCACACACTACAAGATAATTTCACCACGATATGGTTTTTAAAAAGTCAGCCAGCACCCGTGGGAGAAGAGTTTCAACCGGAGCGATTGGAGAGGAGAGTGGCAAAAGGGAGGGGAGGAGAGGAGGAGGAATAGATTACCTCTGGGATTACAAGTAAAGGCTGCCCCAGAGTGATGTAAAACCCAAGCATGAGTATCAGTATACTATTAAAATGTGATGTGTGAAAAAAAAGGTTGGTTACAAAAATACCTGCATTAGAATAAAGACAACCTACGCCAATGCAAACTCCATTGGAGGGAGGGGGACCTCATGGTGAAATGTAGAATAGGGGGCATCTGTGACAAAAATCAAGGACATTATGTATCATGTCACAGGAATCAAGGTAGATTGAATTGGTGTGGAATTCTCCTCTAAAAGTTCTAGTAAGCGTGTTAACATAACTGTGAAGTGTAAATGTATGATTATACAATTACGGCTATAGTGAGCGTTATTCCACTCCAAGTACACTAGGTTGTTTCAGGCCTTACTTAACGTTTTTCCTAATCTGTATATTGCTTGTACCCTTATGTATTTTGAATTTCATCTAGTTTAAACTAAAGGATGAGCATTGAGCACCAATGTTTTATTAACTGTGATTAAGTGATAAAGCCACGTCTGTAAGAATACATTTCGTTTTGGTATAATAGAATTATACCCCCTCTGTGAAGAAAAGGAGAAGAAAAAAGTAAAAATGTAATGGTGAAAGTGTCATTTGTGAGTGTAGTGGAAACATTTCAATATTACCCAAATTAAATTGATTAAAAATGAATGTATCTTCTAATGATTGACATCATTTTGACTACATGTGCATAATCTGAATGTAGGCTATAGTCAGTAACACACACATGAGACCCCTCTCTGTCACATGCATAATGAGTGTGGCGGCTGTACGTGGCGTGTGGCCTGCCCCGCTGTGAGGGTGTGAAAGAGTAATGTCTCAGGAGCACTGCACACACCATCTCTATTCTTATCGCACTGACGGAGGATGGGGCCAGCGTGTGTTGACGCTGTACGTGAGTACAGCGTCAACACACGCTGGCCCCATCCTCCGCTACGTTCCCTCGCTTCCACCTTCCATCCCTCACTCCGCCGACGGCTCCCTCCTGTTCCCTCTATAGTAACTGCCTCATGCCTGATTTACTCTTGGATCATGCGCACCAGTCAGTGTAGTGCGCTGAAAATAGCAGATTGAGTGTCTCGCAGCGCGTTGCGTTGTGACGTGCTCTGGGCTTGTAGATCAGGTATTTTCAGAGTGACGCTCTGACACATATAGGTGAGTGTAAATCAGGTTTCAGTCTCACATCTTCCTTGTCACACGTGTGCGCGCACGTATTCTTGTCCCTTCTATGCATGCTTCTGAAATAGAACCTGTGTGGTCACACACCCACACACATGGACACACTCACCACTTCCTGCTCATTGTTGGGTGACTTTATCCCCAAAGAGTGAGAGAAAGACAGAGAGAGAGAGAGAGAGAGAGAGAGAGAGAGAGAGCGCAGTTTATCAGAGGCCAACCTACCAGAACTCAGCCTACTAGAACACAGCCTACCAGAACCCAACCTACCAGACTCCAGCCAACTGGAGATCAACCCAGCAGAATGCCACCCACTACACATCAGGCAGACAACACTACCAGGCCTCAAGAGCACTTATCTGGAGAGAGCATATGCCACAACCCAGTATACAGCCTACCGGTACATAAGCACAGGTAGTAGCCAACAACTCCTCAAACATCAGAGAGGTGAAGCAACTACATTGTAGCATTCTAGGATAAAAACATGAAGACAAGTTCCCAAGTCTATACCGTCTATCCCGTAATGAAATGCTCAAGATATTGTCATATTATTAAAAGCTTGGTGTTGAGATGACATAAACACCAGTTGTCCCCCAAACTATACATTTTACAACCACCCCTAAAAAGACAAACACATACATTTTGGTAGAGATTCAGGTAAGCGTTTGATGGATATTTTTTATATATAATATCCATATATGGGTGACAATATAGAAAAGGACTGATAATCCTTTGATAGCTGAACAAAATTTAGAAAGAAAGGACCACCGACTATAAGACAGACGGAAAACAGTACTTGAGTTGAAACCAATTGTAATAGTCTCAAGTAACACAAAGTGTAAGTACTGAGCCAAAATGTACCTACTGTAAGCTTTAAGAGCATATTATGGTTGTTATTATATTCAATTGTAATTCAGAGCAAAATGGATCAGAGGTAAAATGGTAACCCAGGATTTCTGAGTAAATGTACCCAGAGGAAAACCTGACATGAGTGAATGCACTCCTGAACAACAAACTGTAACCAAATGGACCCTGAGACCAAAGACATACAAACAAGTGTTCAATAATGGAGTCGTATTCTGGTGGAGAGCATTTAATACGGAAGCCACAGAACAAGCCATGAAAAACGAAGGCTCTCCCAACAACCCAAAGGATGTTGAATATTTAAGACAATTGTAATCACAATGAATTGTCTTCATAGTTACACATGGATAGGTAAATCAAAAACAATAAAAGAAAAGATTATACTGGATGAAACTGGTTCAGAGATCAGAGTGACCTAGGCTAAGTGTCTCCTGGAACAGATATCAGCATTGGTGACAAAAATCAAGCAATGATCGCACAGTAGTATTGATAAACAGGTTACAATCAGAAACAACTAGGATGTTCTGAAAACAAATAATGTCAAGATGTTCTTTATGTGATGAGCAGATGTATTATACAGAGACATGGTGGCACGTTTCTCAAAATAGCAGATCTACAAGGTGGTAGCGTGACCCAGTTACAAACCAATGGTATGACATATGTGAAATCATTCACAATGAACCTCAGAAATATGAAATATTTCTAACAGCCTTTTCTGTGATGAAATCCAGCCAGGCCTGACCCGGCCTAAAGAATGGTGTGCCTCTTGCCTTCTTAGCCACTCGGCACCCACTGTCGAGGTGCATGTGAATAGGTATGCTCTGTTTTTATTACCTATAAAAACTGCACTTTCCAGTTCTACCATTCTTGATTCTTGGACTCCAGGTCTCCAGGGCAAGTGCTGATATGTTTGCCACTGAGCTAATAGAGCCTGTGTGCTCACACTGTTCCAGGTCAAAATTTGTGTCAAACCAGAAAGAGGATTGGTGGGGTGGTCCTTGAGGATCGTTCAAAAATATGCTGTGGTCCAGATCTAAAAAAAAAAAAAAAAAGTTTGAAACCTGTATTCCTTCTTTTGCGTTGAATCCTTATGCCTGTCTTAATTTCTACCATTCCTTCTTTCTCCAACAGTTCTCAACCTGACAGCTGCTCTGATCCCCCCTCCCCCCACTACTGTCCTGTGGGATGCGATGATGCTTTGACAGGCTTGGCGTCTGCATGCTCTAGGAGGTGCTGGTATTTCAGGCCATAGTGGTGGGGGCGGCTACAGGAATAGTGCGAGATTTGTAGTGTATTGTGTGTGGGTGGCATCTGGAGAGGACTGGGATGACTGAGAGAAACTGTGAGATTTATGCCATTGTGTAGACAGGAGGGAGCGAGGAAAGGTTGCGTAAGTTGGCTACGAAGCTGCAAATTTAGCCCAGGCTCGCTCACACATAATGTTGATGAGGACAGCCTCTGTCGTCAGAGATCGGGTATTTAAAGATTTGTGTGCGTGTGCGCGTTGGCACGAAATGCCAATGTCTACATTGTACTTATAGTAATTATTTACACCATGTGATGACTGGCCATTAAATATCCGAGGCAATATGTTGTTAAACTGTGAATTATTGCTGTAAAAAAGATGGTCATACAATGCAACATATTGTGATTTAACTCCTCCACTGGTATAGTGACGTCCCAGCAGAGAGCTCAGACAGACTGTGGAGTACAAACATAACAATTAAGTCATAAATATTTCTTTTATGTTTTTAACAGTATTCTTTTTGTCACTCTTGGTCAAACATTCATATGATTCCATATCAACTTCTGTGTCACTGAACCTTCACTCATTCATTGCCATCTTTGTCACATCACTAATGAGGCAGTAAGCCTATAGTGGCCTTGCAGGTACATCTCTGGCCCAGTGCAGTGGCTCAGGTTGTGTGGGAGTTGGAAGGTTCCTGGACTCCTCCTGACATGGTGTCAGAAGTGACCCTGAGAGCCTGAGGCAAGGTTGCCTCAGCCTCAGCCTCAGCCTCTGCTTTCTGTGTGTGTGTGTGTGTGGGGGGGGGTGCGCGCGCGCACACACACACATGTATGTGTTTGTGCAGTGGACATCGCCCATATGGAAATTTTTATTTATGCAATCTCTTGAAAGGGCACCTTTCATACAATTGTCATGTAAGAGAATAAAGTTAATAAAAGATCCATAGTATTTTTTTTGTAAAGTGATTAAAGAGTTAAAGTGATTATTGTTTGTGCAATTATGACATTTTGCATGATGAGATGGGGCTAAATTAACTGATCATTATTGTAGATCATTAAGGAATTGCTCAAATGTGTAGATATAATAGTAACAAAAGATGTCATCAGATACTGGCATCTGATACAGTATGTGCAAATGTTTCATTTGGTCATAGCCCCCCTGCTCCCACATGTGCGCACATGTTGCTGCGTCAGACACCATGACACATCTATTCAAGGCACCATCATCATACAGGTGTGATTAAGAACTACAGGGAACAGGGAGTGATATCCTGTGAGAGATCATCCACATGAAAAGGTGTATATTGATGCTATCAGTGGTTTAATAATCACATCATTGTTTATCACATACATGAGTGTAATAATCACTTGCCTTATGGGAGCAAATTATAAAAAAGTGCCCTTCTGGGCACAGGTCTCAACCAGGTCTAGGCCTCCTGGTGGTGTTTAGGCCAACGTGGATTTATTTATTTATTTTTTTCTTATGCCAAAATGTGTTTTGTGACACCTGGCTGCTGAGTGAATAAAAGAGCCTCACAATTCAATTCAATTTAAATGGCTTCATTAGTATGAGAAAACATACGTTTGCAAAAAAGAACAATACAACAGTACAACATTATCAAAACAAAAATTATGAATATTTGAAAGTCAGAATCTTCAATAAATCAACTCTTGTGTTTCACACACGGCCAACAGTGTAGTTGGCTAGCTTGTTGTGGTTGCCTGGTTTCACTGTTGGGTCTAGGTGCAAGGCACTCATTGATGGCATGCACAGTTTCATGTGTTTTGAGAAATTATGTTCATTAATTTTGCAGGGCAGGCATTGACAGTGGGAATCGGCTGTTCAGGCTGTTTCTTCACCTCACATGTAATAGCCATAGCCTTGTCTGCAGTTCAGCTGCTCATGGCCTCGTATGCTGACTGTATGGGGTGCCCTTCAGCTCCAGTTCGTTGTTATGCTGCAGGCGGACCAGAGCGCTGTCATGGCCTAGTGTGGTCTGTTTGATTTGTGGTAAAGAGCTGACTATATTGCACATTTGTGTTTTAAATTATAATGAGTATTATTTATTAATTCATTTGTTCTGTTGGGAGTTTTTATGCCTCTGCTGTTTTTGTTCTTCTTATTGTTTTGTTTATTTACAACTTGTATTTGTGTAAACCCACTAACAATCTACATTTTTCTCTTGCAATGGGTGACTAAGCCTGTGTGTTGGAAGTGTGCACGCCAGGAACGCAGCTGACCATTTGGTTGCCCTACTCGCTGGATGGATAGATAGGGCTTGACACTAACACTTGCCCACTTGCCCGGGGCAAGTTAAAAAAATGGTGGGGCAAGTGAAGACTGCTACCTGGTTGCCCGATCGGGCAAGTATGCAACTTAGAGCACTATAACACAACACAAGATAAATTTGTCTTGAAGGCAGTCATTGCATTCTGCCTCTGTGTCTTTCCCTGCTTTCTAGCTATCTCTACCTATCTCTCTCCCAGGTTCATTTGGTTCCAAACTATCATTTTGCTGGGGTCAGGTACCACTGGGTCTGTGACCACTATGGGCTAATTAAGATGATGAATTTTAACTCTTGAGAGTAAACTTAATTGCAAAATTTACAATATATTTTTGGGGGGGCAAGTGACCATGACCTGAGGGCAAGTAGAACCTGACTTGCACTTGCCCGATGGACAAGTGCCTCAGAGACCTTAGTGTCAACCCCTGAATAGATGTGTTGCCCAGCCTTCCCGACGACAGTGCTGTGTTTCCTTATGCAGATTTGCCACACATGGCCACTCCTTATTACGTGGTGGAGCCGTGGAGAAAGTTGTCAATTTGAGGGTCGGCTTGGCATTTTTTGGCACATTTTGATGCCTCCCTTGGCGTGTTGCTCTACTCGGCAGTGTGTATTTGTCGCGATGGCACTGAGTGTGCATTCTTGGGGGCTGTGATCTGTCCTCTCACTCCCCACCTATCTAGTTAGTTAGTTATTTATATATGCAATTGTCTTTTAAACCATCTTAGCATATAGAGGAAGACATTAATAATTTCTAGAAACATTTCAATCAGATTTCAGAGCTAATCATAGCACAGTCTATTGTCATTAACATAGTTATTGATCTCAGACTTAGTTCTGATACTAATAATTTGTAAAGCCTAATGGTGCTAAATAGCACTGTAATTTGTTCATAGATGAAACTCTTTTAGTGCTTTATAGCAGTGCTATATCACACCACAACCACCTCGAAGAACAGCTGAAGAGCGGACAGAGTGCAAAACATACTCTCTCCCGGGGCTTTGGCCTGATGGAGGCAACAATAAACGTGGATGTGTGTTTAGCAGGGTGGATGAGGATGTGAAGAGAGAAGGGGTGATGCATAGAAGCAAACCGTGTGGGTGCATGAAGTAGGCCAGTGACGAAGGAGAAGGGATGACAGGTGCTGGCGTGCACATGGACCTCCATATCTCTTTATCCCCCCATCATTGTCATTCGATCCATCCCCCATTAAATCCATTTCTTTCATCTACCCTGACACTTTATTCCTACCTCTAATTGGTCCCTGTGAAAGTGATTGTCTTTATGTCGTGTGTTTACGTGTGTAAATGTATGTGTGTGTCATTGTCAAGGATGGCAAATCAGCAAAATGATTTAAAACATTTTCAAGAGGCTAAAAGTAGGCAAGGATTGACGCGATGCCTCAGTCTGAGTCATAGAGAGCTGTGGAATACTAAAGCCCACTGATCACTTCCATGCAGTGAGTGATGACTAGAAGGATACGTTCCAAATTCTGTGCTTCAATGCTGACGTGTAGAAACAGAATAAGATGGAATAAGAACAGAGTTGAAATGACATCTTAATTATAGATCCTTTGGAGTAATTCCAAGTGCTCTTACAGCCCACAACAGACTGACACCTCTGCTCTGACGATGATGCATAGATGGAATTGTGTTGCTTTGGAAATAAACAAAGCTATAGTTTAACTCATATCAGAACTGTGCAAAATATATCTTGCACATACTGTAGCTCATGCATGTAATTCTGATTAGCAGCCACATATTCTTAAGCACAGATGTTCTCAGCTCATCACATGCAGACAGTCTAAGCTGTCAAGGGCCAAATTAGGTCAACCATGTGTAGTGTGACAACCCAACCACAAGATTCATTGTGGTGGGTTTTGGCCTCCGCCAGGACTGCACATTGTCACCAATGCTGTGTGTGATTTTCATGGACAGGATCTCGAGGCGAACAGAGAGGGTATTCGGCTTGGTGAGATAAGGGCTGCATATCTGCACAGAGATGCACAGTTACACACACCCAGATGATGGCACACACACACACACACACACACACACACACACACACACACACACACACACACACACACACACACACACACACACACACACACACACACACACACACACACACACACACACACACACACACACACACACACAGTGAAATACTTTAGTAGCATGTGACAGGTCTTCTGAATCCATGGGATTCTGAATCCATTGCAAGCATTTGTTTTCGCAGGAAAAACACTCCTTGGGCTAAATCCAGTCATCAGTCATGTTATTCTTTTTCTTTTATGTTTGTGGTATTTTGTTTGTTGGTCCTATTTGCTGATGAACATTCTTGAAATGCCTGTAAAACAAAAACAGCATAGGATATAGGATAAATGGATATCTCTGTATGTGTGTAGATCCTACAGTATGTGTGGACGTTTGTAATACAGGTAAGTCAATAACCCTTTTGTTTGCCCCATCGACTTCAAACTTGCCACATGTTCTATAGCACCATAGACAGAGAGTGCAGTGCCCAGATATACAGTTCTCTAATATTCTGGGTTTGAGCCTGCTTTGCTATGCTTTGTTTTGTCAATCGAGTAGCAAAGTGACAAAACAATCTGTGATTTGTGACCCGGAGCATGGGTGATTTGTAAACCGTGGCACAGATCTCAGCACTAGTAATCAGAAGTCTGATTTATTCCTTACTTAGCCCCTTAATACACTACTCCCCACAACTGCCATTTGATTAGGTATCAGCCCACATTTCAGTCAGTCTGCACTCTTCAAACATTCTCCACAAACATTTACCACCGCATAAGGACAGGCATACAGTGAAACAGGGGCAGATATAATGGGTATTGCATACTTGTGGGGTATGCATTCCCAACTTGCATCGTTCCCAAATAACCCGGTGCCCTATGGGCAGAGGTGTGGTTTATCAAATGGAGATCTAATAACCAATGAGACTCAGAAACCCCCCCAACTGTGACATGGAGGCATCTTTTAGCCAAAAATATTTTACCCTCTAGTCAGGGTTGTTTATAAAATCCTCATGTGAGAAAATATTTCTAATTCCCTATGGCCACAACAGTGGGAATGGAAGGGCCATCATTTTTTTTTTCTACAAGGGGCATTTATCACAAGAGACTTTGCCTTCAATTAATTGTGAATTTAATTTAGTGAGAAGTTTCATTTACAAGGTGTAAAAGTGTAAACAGAACTCATTCAATCAATCAAACACTGTTTGAGCCTATGTTTTGGGGACAGTCGACTCAGCACTGACGGTTTCGGACATAAACAAACTGCAAGTCTAAAATGTCCTCGGCTCTGAACTCTATAGTATCTGCACCTGGCCCACTGATAACAAAGTATCTTTACACTTGGGAAAAACTGAATCCATACTTTTTGGATCTGGTAGTAAGCTCAGCAAGGCAAATGGCTTCACAGAGTGAAGTCAAAACCTTGAAGACCCTAACAGGAGCCCTAGTACAAGGTTTTTTGAAAACAAGATTACAGACCTTCCAAAACAAACTGGTCAGGCTGCTACTTGGCCTCACTCCCCAAACCCACCGAACCCCTGCCCACTTTGACAGATTGGGTTGGCTCAGGGTTGATGACAGAGTGGAACATCTTGCAATGGGTATGGGTGTCGACAAGATTCGGTACTCTATACCAAAATATCCATATACCTGTCCAATAATGTAAACAAAGTCCACTCCTACAACACCAGAGTGAGTTCAACAAACCATGAGCAATCACAAACATTATTTTTGCTCCTATGCCACCATCTCCTTATATTTCTCTTTTTCCTCCTCTAGGATCTGCTGCTTCTGAGTTTACGGAAGTAAATATTTGTATGTCTATATGTTTGATGAAATTAACAGGGTGGCTGCCATTGCAAACAAGTGTATTCTTAACTGGTTTGTCCATTTACAGTTATCAGTTTGTATTGGGTTGTGCTTGTACTGGAATTCTTCAAGCTGTTAATAAAACATTTAATCAATCAAAACTGTGAATGTCAATATATTAGTGGTTCTCGGAGTAAAGTCCAGGGGGGGGGGGGGCAGCAAAATGTAAGGTCATCAGGGTAAAACACTTCTGCAGTGGTTTTCAGTGGGGACATAGTGTACATATCAATATCATATAAATGAAATGTTTAAGAACCACTCCTCAATATAAACAGCAAAGAAAACTAGAATATATCCACTACATCCAATTACAATAATATATTGCATTTCCCTGCATCAGGATAACTAATTTTCTTGACACACACACAAAAAAAAATTGTGGATAGGTTGTAGCATGAGGTGGGAGTGGTTCCGCTCTGTGTTATTTACATGCAGTGTTGCAATCATAATATGACATCAAAATCACATTTGTACAAATACAACCATACAAACAAAGCAGTTCTGATTTGTGCCGGATTGTTCGTCCAGTACAAACATTAAACTCACAAAAGTGCAGAATAGTAGGATAGGAGCATCCCTGGCCATACTTTTACATAAATATTAGTGTAAGCCTACTTCCACATCACACGTTTATATTCCACATAATAATACACAGGCTAACCTCTTCTGATAACCATTATGTTCTCTCAGTGGGTGAAATGGTGAACATTTAAAAAGGGCAGAATAGAACTGTCTAGATTAGAAGAAAGAAGGATTTATGTGGGGGCAAAAAGACAGGTCATATTTCTCTCAGAGAAGAGGTTGGGAAAGCCAGTGAAAGTTATGTAAAGTTGTTGGGGCAGAGGGAAGCCAGAATGGGTGTAAACAACACTACTCTGAAATGGGGCAGGCCTGACGGTTGCCTGGTAACAAATATTTTGGGCAGGAAGACAGGGCAAAAACATGTCCCGCCTCCCAGAGGGAAACAGGGGCTGGCTTGAGTAGGGTGATAAGTTAGTAGCTTCCCGAAAACATGCTAAGAGACGGGGACAAGCAAAACAAAGCATGGGATAATAGACAACACACTTGTCTATGACTGAGTTTGGTCTAGACATTGGCTTTCCTGATTAGAAGTAATGTGCCCAACTGAGTCTCCTGCAGTCCCAGACGGAAACTAACCGGACAGGAGACCAAGTAGAATCAGTAAAAAAAAATAAAAAAGAAATCCACACACTAACTCCGGCAAACTACTGACGGCTGTTTAATGCCTTAAGGATAATTTCATCTTGTAAAATAATAATAATAATAATAAAGGTCTCATTATTTTTACTATTTGTGGCACGGTTAACGACTTTGCGGCGCGATAAAAATCGCCTTGCGTGCTTGTGTTCCAGTGTTATGATTATGAAGCAATGCTACAGTATGTGAACACGGCGGTAGAACGGTTAGCTTAGCTATCACGTAGGTTATATGCATGGCATGCGAATTCTAAGGACGTTTCGCAGAGCTCGTCGTTACGTTATCAGAAGGTATCCAGGTTGAGAATATATTTTATATGTTTCAAAGACTGCGTAACAAAGTTGACAATATAATTACAAAGTTGCAACAGCTATGCGCAGAAGCCGTCAGCTTGCTAGGGTGCCATGTTGTACGCTAACGCTGTCTCCACAGTGCCAGGGTGGCCGGTAGTGGGACAGTCACAGCCTCTCATTTTCAAGCATCTGCCAGGCACATTGTGACTGGCAGGCATCAGGAGAGTTCAAATGCCCTAGTTAGTATAGTCACCTAATAGTTAACTTTCTGTTAAATCTCTGCCTCTGGTTCAAGTCTGGGCAGTGGTGGTGGTCTGGTGTATAACTTTATCACACATTGCAATAATTCTGTCCCTCACATGAATAGTTTGAAACTGGTCACCCTACTCCCCACTGTCTGTCTTTGCCTGTCACTCACAACCGGTTGCCACGGAAACGAGTTGCTAGGCGGCATAACAAAAAAAGACCTTAGGCTGCGTCTCTACGTCAGATGGAACGGCGTATCCACGGTAACAGAACGCTATACACACATGTAGAAGACTCGTGGTGAGAAAAAAAGAGAAGAGAGAGAGAGTGAAAAAAGCACATGGCTCACACTTTTGCTTGTCCCTTGTAGCATAGCCTGTCTTAAATAAATGTACTATGCTAAATATAAACTGAAACTGATCTATTGAAAATATAAAATACCCTATAAAATATTTAGACTACTAAAATGTAGTGGTAGGTGAATTCTGAGGAATTTGAATATAATTAGCCTGTAATATTTTATTATTACCCCCTCCCTAAGCATAAAGTTGGTGAGGCCTGCGAACCATCAAATACAACGTTTTAATAGGTTTAATTATCGATTGAAATTTAATTATTACATTGTATTGATTCTCCAGACCCTGGAGACCCATCACTGTGACGTGTGCCGCTGACTAATATTGTTATGCCTCCAACTCTTCCTCCTCTCCATGGGGCATTTTGCGACATCACAAATAAACGTAGGCCCATTTCAGATTTTTCATTCATCTTTTTCCCGCACTTGACTGTTTAACTACCTCCCCGCCCCCCTTCCAAACTCCCACCTGCCACATTCCCAGTGCCAGTGGCATGCTGAGCAGTGTAGGCTAACAATGAATCATTTTCTGTTGGACTGCGTGATGTCTGCAATGACAGTGTACATGTGCAGGGCGCTGATTTCCGTCACTGCTGCTGCCCACTTCATGTCGGAATTACGTAGAACATTATTTGTAGCCTACCATTTTCTGGTTAAAAAAGAGACATGAATGAGGCTATCCTTTGTTTAACAAAATTCACGAGTTAATGTATGGTCTTATTATTTACTATATTATTAATATTATTGTTACCTCTACTACTATTATTATTATCATCACGTCATCAAATTATTTTACGTGGTTTGTTTTGTAGCCCTAGCACAGGCAATGCACACACGCATTCAACTCCAAACAAGTGGAGTTTGGAGAGCTCCCGAGGGCGTGCCGTGAGAAACTTTACAAGGGGATATCCCCTCCTTTGACGGGATTCCTTCCTCGAGCGAGCTCAGCCCTGCTCAGTTCCTTGCATAACATATCGGTCAAGGGCATACATGGGATGGGATGGGATGGCCAAATATTGCACAACGTCACTTCAATTCAGGAAACACAGCCTACCTAAATACACACAATTACCTATTTACAATTGACTAAAATTTACAATAACCTGTCAGGGCAGGCTCTTTTATTTTTTTAGTAATATAACTATATATATTTAACTTGAAACTGCCGTCGATAATACTGGTTTACACAAGTATTTGTATTTCTAAACAGATCAATGTTTCACGCCATAAACATAAGGTGATGAAAATGGATGAATTGAGTAGCCTACCCTAGTACTTCTATTGGAAACAAGCCGTGTGCTTTATTTGATTTAACATACGTAGGCTAGTGGTCACTGGTCATGTATTGTACTACTCTTTCTTGTCTTTTCAAAATGAATCAATCGATCGATCAATCAATCAATCAATCAATCAATCAATCAATCAATCAATCAATCAATCAATCAATCAATCAATTTTATTTCCTGTTGTGTTGTAGATGGCTGACAGGAAATAAACTTGAACCCAAGCTGTTCCCTAGCAACACAATTCCACAAGGTCCATCGCATTTAGAAATTGTTAGACGGTGAGAAATATCTCGTGGCTGTGATAGTAAAAAAAATTCTATTATTGTCCGAGAGGCACGCTAGTAGTCTATTTCAGTGGGATAGGGATTCCCTCACGTCACCAAGGATACACAACAAACAGAACTCAGTCCATATATGGGCACGTACGTCAGCGGAACACCGAAGGCGGTACCTTAGAAGCTAGATATGCTTTTTCAAGGGGGGACTTCATTCATTCAAGACTTGAGCCACCGTGAAACCCGTACACCGTTTCTCAAAGTGCAGTTTACCCATCGCAGACTTTACATGGATCTATAAGCGCATATTTCGTTTCTTGGATTTAAAGCCATTTGCAACATCTGGAGTTTAGCCTACTTCCCTTCCGAGGGAGCTGGATTACCGTTCTTCATGCAACTCCTTTGGAAAGAAACCAAGAACATCTTACAAGATTCTACCAAAAAGTTCAACTTCGGTAAAGTCAGGCTTTGCTTCATTCATATTTGTCGTTTAACGAAAATGCAATTTCACAGAACTTTTATTTGAATTCGTAAGATTTATCCTATGACATGATAACGGGACAGCGGCGACTGCATGGCGAATATTAAGCCTGCATAAGTGTATAGCCTATCAGGTTATTGTGGATGAGCAAAGCTTTGACAACACATGGAATCAGCATGCCGTTAATGTCTTTCAGCAGTTTACCCTATACTTATCGTTGATCCACTAGGTGATATCGCACTTTCTCCGGGAACTGTAGGCTTCACGTTCAACCTCGCTCCCTCCGGGGAAATGTTCCAAGGATTCCCCGGCGACCTCGATAGCGGTTCCCGTGGAAGTTCATCTCCATCCATAGAGTCCCAGTACCTTTCTTCCGTGGACTCCTTCGGGAGCCCACCGACTACCACCAGTGCACCACAGGTAAGTTCTAATATATGTTGAAACACACCATAAGCTACTGTCAGTATATCTTAATTAAAGCAATACGTTTAATAACAAACTCGTGCGTTTCTATTATAATGCACACTGCTCCCTTAATATACAAATCCTGCGCAGTCCTTCCAAATGGCTGGAAACGACATGGTTACCGTATATCAGCAAAAGTGTGATACATTGCGATTGGCACTTGTTATACATGGCCTTGACCTATGTGGCTTTCGCTGTGTAGTGTTTATTTGAATGCCTATGGTCACTGTAGTCGACAGATAAACGTAGACAAAATCGGTATCCACCGGCTCGGCGGCTGTGTGTGTGTGTGTGTGACAACGTGGATCTGGGTTTAGACAGCAACAGCATAGCAGCATGCCGCAGCAGAACGGGCCATGACTCTCCTACGTATGTAGTGAAGCTCCGCCTTCGCTCGCTGCTCTCCACGCTCTCCTCTGCGGTGACGTACATGCGTTCTATTTTGGAGTGTTACGTCGCGTTGCTAAGGGGAACACATGGGGGAGTGACGGAGAGAAGAGGAAAGGGGGAGGCGAGACGCATCGGAGAGATGTGATTGGTCTAGTGACTGCTCAGATCTCCTCGTTGCTTGTATGAATATTTATGCCCGGTTTGAACTCACTTTGGCATCAATCAGTGGAGCGTGTAAATGAATGAAACATATAAAGATGAGTTACTCTCTTTGTATTGAGTTGTACTTGAAATGTAGTATAAGAATTCTAAATTGAGTGTAATTTAATTGTTTAACATACTTTAATAATCTTAAAATTGGCGTTTTGATGTATGGACTGTCAAGCCCAAAAAGGAGTTTTTTTTGCCACTCACTAGGCATTTAAGCATAACATCCAGATGTGATGAATGATGCTGCACCCGCACACCCTTTGTTTTACTAAAGTGAAAGGGGAAAAAAAGATTTTAAAATAATTGAAGTAGAAAACATCCCCTCGTGTATAATACTATTGTCATAATCCATGCAATCAGCACTGTTTATTATTATTAATAATATAGGTTAATTATTATATTTGGTTAAAAAAATACTAGTTTTGACTCACTGACAGACTCCTCATTACTTGTTGACTCCACTGACATTCTCCACGATGCTCCCTTCTAGGAGTGTGTATCAGCTGGAGGTGGGCTAGGCAGTGTGGATAACAATCCCGGGGGCAGCAGCAGCAGCACTGGAGCGGTGGATATGCCTAGTACCTTTGTGCCCACTGTCACTGCCATCACCAGCAGCCAGGACCTGCAGTGGATGGTGCAGCCGACCCTCAGCTCCTCCCAGGCTTCTGGCCAGAGCAGCAGCACCGCTGGGACCTCCAGCATGACCCAGCCTGTGTCTCTGGTAGACCCATATGACATGCCAGGTCCCAGCTACTCTTCCCCATCTGAATTCACCCCAGCAGGTTCAGAGACTCCTGCCCCAGGTCCCACCCGTCAGTCCCGAACGCGTTGTCGCCGCACTAGAGGGGAGTCTGTGAGTGAAGATGGAGATGTTGGTGTGTTAGTAAGTGTGTGCTTGTGTGGTTTTTCATTTGCTTGAGTAATTATTAAATCACCCATATACAGTACATGAATTTTGATTTTACTCAGGGTGTGGGCAAAATAGTTAAATGAACATGAATTTAACTTTGCAGATTGGATGTTTTCAAACTGCACTAGTTGAGCAGTTTGAAAACATCCAATCGCTTACACATTGTGTCCCACTGTCCTTTCCCTTACAGTAAGGGAAGGGACACAATGAAAGCTCATTGTAAAGTAGAATGAAAGCTAAATATTTATCCTCCCTAAATCACTCTTTCTCTGTTCTTTGCTCCAGCTAACTCCTGAGGAGGAAGAAAAGAGGCGTGTCAGGCGTGAGAGGAACAAGCTGGCTGCTGCCAAATGTCGGAACAGACGGCGAGAGCTCACCGACAGACTGCAGTCGGTGAGTTTGTCATGATAATTGCGATCAATACTCTATTTGCATTTTAACAGATACACATAAACATGTAATGAAATGTACCGTATATCCAAGGAAAATCAGAGAAAGAAGTCTACCATTGATTGTCAAGAGAAGCAAGTCAACATAATGATGCAAAGATGCAATGATGTGTTTCCATCTGTCCGTGTGAATGTAAACGCATATTATATATAAGGGCACAAAGACAAACAAGAAAAGAAGAGCTTTTCCTCATAATTAAATATCACCCATGGTGCATTGGTGCCCATGGCCGTTGACTTGTTGATGTTTATAATGCAGTATAAGGCCATGTGTAGTGAGGCAGGCTGTAGCATAATGTAAGCTGTAAGGGATACATTTCTATGATGGTATTACTAAGGAGGAGTGCAGCTTCCTCCAAAGATAATCAAATCCATTGTCTTAAAACCTACAGAGTCTTTACTCAATCTCTGTCACCTATCCCCCCCTCTGCTCCCATTTATATTTTTTTTCCTTTCTCCTATTGTCCTCATCTCTTCTGCCTGTAGGAGACAGACATCTTGGAAGAGGAGAAGGCAGAGCTGGAGGCAGAGATATCGGAGTTGCAGAAGGAGAAGGAACGTTTGGAGTTTGTGCTGGTAGCCCACCAACCGGGCTGTAAGATCCCATACCAGGACCAGCTGCATGGCTCTATCTCTGGGCAGCTCCCGCCAGCCCAGGCCCAGCTCGCTCCCCAGCACCTGCCACCTGTCTCCATTGTGGGCTTGACTGTGAAGGAAGACGCTTTCTACCTGCCTCCTGCCTACACGACTCAATCGGCCTCCACACAGTCCCAGCCGGTGGTTCCGCGACAACAACAGCAGCAGCTTCAGCCAGGGATGATGCAGGAGGTAGCATTTTCTAGTTCTTTCTATTGCTCAAATGAGCCACTGCTGGCTGGTCCACCGTGCCTGATGGCCAGTGACAGTGGCGGCAGCGGTGGTGGTGGTGATAACTTCGACGGCATGTCCGCTGTCAGCTACAACACCTCATACACATCTTCATTTGTGTTCACCTACCCAGAGGGAGCCTGCGGGGTCAGTGCAAACCAGCGGAACAGCAGTAGTGAGCAGTCATCCGATTCCTTGAACTCGCCATCGCTGCTGGCTCTCTGACCAACTGACAGACAGACAGACAGACACAGCAGCACATATCAACATGCACATACAGTACTCGATGTAGTCACTGGAAGTGTAGGGACTGAGGCGAGCACATGAAGGCCTACTATACCTGTAGGCCTCTAACTTCCAGCTCAAAAAACACAATCAATTGGATTCATATTTAAACATTCCCACATGCATACTAGCACAAGAGCCATACAAAGCACACTGACGCACACCAGACAGCTATTAAATCACATCAATTACTTAATAAATACATAATAAGCATACAATATGACATGACATGATGTTAGATAGAGTCGAGATTAGATTAGACATACCTGGACACAAGTCATGACACTTCTGGCAATTGCTCTAAAAACGCCTAGCTTACAGATAATCAACAATACAATACTTTAATTATGTTACATGTTCAGTGCAATGACAAAAATACCACAAGCTCACCTTGTAATCCCACAAGCCACCCATGCCCTCCCTCCACCCCAGCCCTCATTGGTCACCCGCTCCTCCAGTGTTCTCGCTGCCATCTATTTTTCCATCCCTCTCAACCCTCTTCATGCATGTATTTATGCAAAGGCGAGGAAAGAAGAACACACTGTAGATGGTCTCTGGTGTGTGGGACAGACTGCTGGTCTCTTGCTCACCTCTCCCGCCTTCATCTGCTCGGTATCAATGCTTCTTCATTTGCTGGGACATGGCAAAGTTGGGGATCTGAAATCAAACAGCCTCCTCTGTCTTTTTTTGCTCTTTCCTGTCTTTTTTAAACTTCTGCCACCTACCTGCCTCCCTGCCAAACTGCCACCGTGCCATCTCCACATCTGTATTTTTCCCCCTGTCTCTGTCTATGTCCCTCTCTCTGAAGTCTTCAACCCATGAGAGCCCGAAGACCCCATCCAGCCCATGGAACCTCGAGTGAGCACCGATCAACCTAACACGCCCCACTCCCCATGCACTACCCCACATGGATGCAAGCACCTACAGAAGATTGTTTTGTTTTTGGAGTGTATTTCTCCAAGCAGACCATTACAGCTACAAAATCAGATATATACACACCTGCACATGTTCAAAATAACTTAAATCGAAGAACACAAATGCAAGAGGGATGCCACTGTCTTCTGCTGAGCCATTGGACGTACAAATGATTTGTGTTCATGTGGTGGGATGGTGGTTGAATAATAGGGAGAGAGAAGTTTGATCCAATGTAGAGGACCTATCATTGCGAATTGATTACAAGGGATACTCATTCCCTTTTGACAATCAATGAGGAAAATGAAGAAAACGACGCAAAAAAGAATAGTCTCTTATCATCTGTGTGGAAGGGTGACATCTTACTCTTACCATTCATGATACCACCTCTATACCATAAAGCCTAATCCACCCTTGGCCCACACACACATTCATACGACCACTATCAAGTCTCTGAAATTGTCCTATTGTCACAGACTTATTTATTCAGAGTTGATGTTGTTACTATCATCTTTGAGAAAGTGTATGCATTATGTATACATGAAATTATTTTAAAAAGAAAGTCATTCGACAGTTCTTTGACAAGGAGCGTTTCTGCACTTTTCTTGTTCAGTCTGTCACCTCTACGTTATTCTCCAGATGATAACCGATGCCTTTATTCAGAGGAGACTGTTTTTAGTGATTTGGACAACCTCTAAGCATTGGGTTCAGTGTTCTCTGTATTTTGGGGTACATTCATTGTGAGTGTGTCCACTCAGAGCCACTTAGCCCCTTTATTTCTTTCTTTATTGAGGTTAATGTTGTGCAAGATCCTAAAACAAAACCCGGAAATGGAGGGGAGGAAATGCAAGGTGACGTTTCAGAGTAAGCGTTCATTATTTGCCTGTGAATTTGTACAATTTATTTTACTATATGTTTGAGTGAGAATTGTTATATATTTTTTTGTTTGCTTTGTCTTTTGCTCTTACTTGTACTGTTGCTACCAAACGTATGTTTTGTGTGTGTGTGTGTGTGTGTGTGTGTGTGTGTGTGTGTGTGTGTGTGTGTGTGTGTGTGTGTGTGTGTGTGTGTGTGTGTGTGTGTGTGTGTGTGTGTGTGTGTGTGTGTGTGTGTGTGGTGGGGTACTGTTTAACGCAATTTATTTGTGTATATTCTAAATATTGTTGTTGAATCACTGATGACAAACTCAACAGTATGTATTGATAACATAAGCAAGCAAACAAGCAAGCGCATTAACAGACAACAACAATATACTAATAACTAATAGTTATTTTTTCAATAATTCTATTCTTAATATTAACATGAATGTTTTGACAATTATTACGTGATCATTGTTTTCTTAATACCCTAGTTTAAGCTCATCACATGAAAATACAGTCATCACAAATATGCATCTGTTCAAAATGCTAGAACGTATGTGTGTGAGATTGTGAATTAAAATAATAATGATCATAATAATATTAATAAAATAAAATTAAGAAATTGTGTACTGTCTACTAGCATACCATGCTGCTTGCTATGTTATGATATACAATACATACTGTTGACTAATTCAATGGAAAATAGCAGAATGACAATACAAATAAGTTGCATTTAACAGTGCTGTGTGTGTGTGTGTGTGTGTGTGTGTGTGTGTGTGTGTGTGTGTGTGTGTGTGTGTGTGTGTGTGTGTGTGTGTGTGTGTGTGTGTGCGCGCGCGCACACTCACACACACGTGTGCGGACATTCCCTCATTATTGTTACTATTTTTATTAGCATTTATTATAGCATTATTTTATTATATTTTTATTTGGCAACTTCAGAGGCATGTTGTGCACTATGAAAGTTTTTGTGTCAAAGTTTCTAATTGTAAGCCTATATGCATTTACATATATACAGGAAACATATATTTAAGTGTATGGACCATGATTGTAAAGTATGAATGTTTTCAGAGCTAAATGGAATATTTTTGTCAATGAAGAAAAACAGGGTGATGTTGTTGCGACTAGTTTTAAATGGATATTTTTCTAAAAGAACAAAAACTATAATAATAGTAAATCCCATAGTAGTCCCAATCTCTGCCGCTGTCTATGTGTATTTATATGTTTTAGATATAAAACACATTATCCAGGAAGATGTATTAAATGTATTGTGTCTATGATGCAAGTTAACAAATTAGTGCTGTTGCCTTTGTTGGTTTGCTTTTGTTTTCGAGTCTGTCCCAGTGCCTCCTGACACCTAGCTTATAACATAACATTTATACAGTAAAACACCGTTGTGCGATGAAGCATATTGTATATTAGTATTAGGCTCAAATGCTCCGTGATACTCACCAAATATAAGACAAGGAAATAAACAATATGAGAAGTATTTATAAAAAATATAAACTGTAACATAATGTCATATTTTTAAGGATTGGTTATTTCCGTGCAGTTTGCATTTTTCACAAAACATCCAAATCCATTGCTAATAAAACACCTCAATCAGTCTAATCAACTACCTTTGAAGAATAAGGATTTTCATTGGTATATAAATAGTATAAAATACTAATGATAAAGTATTAATTTAAATTGATGTTATGTCTAGTGTGGCTTTAGGTAGTCAGAAATGGGACAGAGCTCATTTTTGTTTTTTGTTTTTCAATTTTGTTTGTTAGACCTATACTTAACATACTCGTTGAATGTTGTTGAAGATAGGCCTACTGTACCTTTCTCCATCTAATTGTCGGGCAGCCAACAGGCTTTTTTGTGTGGGGAATTTGCTATATAGTTGTTGGCCTAATGGCCTAAATATATTGTCTACTCTATATGCATACATTAATGAATTCTCTTGCTGACTGCCTGTGAAGTATTGTGCATTTTTAGGGGTTTCTTGTGACCCCAAACTTTCCTTATGCAATAAGTAGTATGTGACATTTTCATGATTCTGAACCCATTACAAGGATTAGTTTTGCACAAAAAACACTCACTGGATCATAGACGTCATAGCCATAGACGAAATGACAAGGTCAGCACATTTTGGGCAAGTCGTGATGATTGTTTTTAGCCCAAGGAATATTTTTGTGAATTCAAAACAACTAGTTTGATCTGTCACATTCTATTTGGAAGATAAGGAATTTTTGACAATTTTGCCAAAGGATTTTAATGGTAGAGTCATAAGACACATCTATAAAACGAATTGCCCAATAGTGACCGCATGTCAGCAGGTAAATTCACATGTATGTATGAAGGGACAACATATTTGGCTAATAAAAATACTATATACCACATTTCTCACCTGTACACCTTGACTGCCTGACTAAGAACAATAACAATGTGAATGTGTAATGATGATGTTCTGCTCTCAGAATAAGCATAACACATATCCGTTGGTTCTCATGTACATAGATTCTGTGGTGCTATCTATTCCACACAATATGAATTTTAAAGGAAGCTAATGAGCAGCCTTACTTTCCCTTTGGGTGAATTCCCAAATGCAGAGGCTGCTCATTGAATATTAGTATAATAATAATTTACCGATTTTGTTGTTAATTGTTGCATACTGGTCTTATAGAGCATTTACACTCTACCACAGATATCTACCTTCAGATATTTACAATGAATTCATGTTGTCCAACTACACTCACAATCTTTCCAAATCATTATTATTACCATGCTAATGAATCAGGAGAATAAACCAAAAATGAGAAATAAAGGTTAGAATTGTTTAAAGTAACATGACGGCAAAAATGAAATTGCAAGTGTTTGTCCCTCATTCTGTATACCTCTACCTGGCAATATCCAAATGATCCATCATGTCTAGTTATTTGTTTTCCCCTATGCTATACACTATAACTTAATTCACAATGTAAGGACTATTTTCTTTTTCTTTCTTTCTCCCCCTTTTTTCAGTTTATGAAAAGCAATACTTGGTGTGCTCTTAGATGAATGAATATGATGTAGCTCAATCTCATTCTGCTATTGTGATCAGTGGAAATAGGCATTAATGGTTTTGATCATCAAAATTTCACTTAACTGTTATTCCATCATTTAGTGTCATGTCCCTTGGACCAGACTCTATTGCTGCGGGGAAAAAAAAACTTTTGTTTATAATTTTAGACACAGTTTCTTCCATTATCACATTACATGAGGTTCTCTCTCTCTCTCTCTCTCTCTCTCTCTCTCTCTCTCTCTCTCTCTCACACACACACACACACACACACACACACACACACACACACACACACACACACACACACACACACACACACACACACACACACACACACACACACACACACACACATGCCATTGTTTTCTCCATTCAATGCTGCACCCTAAGCCGCATCACATTTTTAATTAAGAACTTAAAAAAGCTCTCTGTCAAATTATGTATTTTTGTCACAGTTAAGCTAACACTTTAGCTTAGAGATTTAAACAGCCAAGGACTGAAGCTTGCCCTGGAGGATAGATAAGTGACATTATCCTGCGGATGTCATTAAAGTCTCATGTTTACTTAACTTGGCTGGTGAAGGTGCTCTGATAACGCTACATCTTTGTTAAGTGCATTATAATGTATCTCAATTGTAGTTGCTTATACTACCTTTCTCTTAAACCTTCTCACTTTGGTTTTACCTCACTCTAAGAGGACCAAATAAATCAAATTGTTGTTTTATTTTTACATTTTTTATTTTATTTTCTCCCCTTTCTCTTGTTGCTCTCTTACCCTCTTTCAGATTCCTTTCTCACTGTATATGGACTGTGAAGGCTGAGTGAGATATCCCCTTTAATTATGGTTAAATCTCTAACCATTCAATTCGTAATTGTGAATAAACAACATATTGTCAAGCTTTTTGTCTTTTCATTTTTTACATAATATTGTTACATTGTGATTTAGCCAGACAAAAAATAAAATCAAATAAAGTCTAACTATAAATGCAGCATGTCTCTGTTTGTCTGTGTGTATGGTTTAATGCACAAACTCGAGAACCGCTTGCCCCACCGACTTCAAATTTGACACACGTTCCACATCACACCACCACAGGAGGCCTTGAGTCTGTGGGATACACAAGAAACACCACAAAAAGCTCTGCCAGTGAACCTAATGAGTAATGACTAAAGTAAAGTCTGACTAAAGGAGCCTTAAGTCCCCTCACCTGTAGAATTCCCAGCCTCTGCCACATCTGCCCTATGGCAGTGTTCCTTAAGCTCTATTGGCGCAAAAGGGGTGCAGAACAGTGGTAGCCTATGACAAGAATGGGTAGTAATACGTTCGGTGCATGATGCATCGTTTTGGTGGCCGATAGGCATAAGCTAATAACTGGTGGAGAAAATAACAAATCACAGGGATCTTGAAATCTATACATCGAGCATCTATACAGAGGTCGCCTATGACAGCCAGCAAGCGAAATCTGGTGGAGCTTATTTTCCATGTAACGTCACCAGTGAGCTGCATGCACTAAGTGCATTCAAACCTACTGGTACTTTCAAATGACCATGTGCACTGAATGCATTGAACAGAGAACACCGGGGCACACCAGTGTGTTCATGGGGCCAGAATAGGGCCATTGGCCTCTTGGTTCATTCTACCCAAGAAGCCAATGGCAAGAGGGGCATACTCGGTTTGCTTCCCGACTCCAGGATGAAAGGGGTGGGTACAAAAATAGGAGACTGGAAGAATGCTGGAGTCTATTAATTTCCAATGGTAGAATGAACGTGAACACAACTTATGATCCACCCAACTCCATGGGCACTGAACTAAATACTGGTCCCGATCATCAAAAGGCATATAATATTTACAATATATTCATAGTAAAATGGATTCTATTAGCTAAACAAATCAGAAGAAATTTCACTTTGTTATCAATTATTCTTTATCCCACATAGAGGAATAGTCTCTTTGTAATCTGCAATGTGACATACGACCGATAGGGGGCTCTGAGAGAAACCATGACTACTTTGGAGGCCATTTCTACTAGGCTTTGTAGTCCATGTCGCCAATGGGAGTATGCCTATCTTTATACATAGAGTATCTTTGATTCTACCATCGTTCTTCCGGTCTCCTAATATTGTACCCGCCTCCTCTATGTAAAGTCTGTTAGCAACGTAACCATACCCCTCTTGCTATTGGCCTCTTGGGCACAATGAACGTCACCGGATGCAGCTGACAGCGGCGCGCGCAGTCCGCGCACTGCCACAGCACAGCAGCTCACCACACACACACACGCATTGGTGGTAAACATGGCGTCCGTGACAACAGGTAAGAAAACAAGGGCCCATACATTCGGATTATTTTTTAGCGATATGTGCGAACAATAGTTCAACGTCGTTTCTTTTGAGACAGTCAATCACATTGAGACTATGACGTTTGGTGTTGTTTTTGTTCAAATAGTGTAATTAACCCGTACTGTAGGAGACAATAGCTTAGCATGGCTAACAGTTAGCCACCAGGCTCGATCTGAAACCAACGTTAAATTACGCTAATGTTGGTTAGCCAGCGTATATTTAGCTTCAAGATGAGACGCTGTTATTGGTTTAAATCATTGATTCTCAAACAGTGGCCCTTGAGAGGATTCCATGGGGGTCCTAAAATTTAGACTCTTTTCGAGGTATTTATTGATTCTGAATTTCTGACGTCGTCATAATCAATAAATACCTCTAGAGTTAACTTGTTAAACATCTACTAATTGTGTGTACAAACACAGTAGTTGATAGCATTTGCACAAGCATCTTAATTAGCTCATATACATTATTTACTGCTATGTTCTTAGTTTATGAATGTTAACATGAACTAATCTGTGTATATGATGCGTTCCCCTGCCCTTTCTTTTGTTTATTCTTTAAAGTAAATCCCTCTGGATTGAGAGAGAGTGCTAAATGCCTGAATCGTATAGAAAAACTACACCTGGTCAAATGGTGGTCGGTGGCTCAAATGCTATCATACTGGTTGGGAAGCTCTGTTTTAAATTATTATGCGAAATTTCATTTCGCATAATTTCAGCATGAATACTCTACATATTACTCATGGGTTTTGTGTTTACCCATAATTTGTGAATCGAATGGATGTTATTTTAACTTCGAACTACTAACAACTAATCTTCTTTTAGTTTGTTCATAACATTGCCACAACTATAACAGATAGTAGATCAATAAACTTTACTTGGCTAATGTATGATATTTGACAATGCGACATTGCCATACAGATGTTTGGTCCGTTTTAAGTCATTTCACTGTTTATAATGGAAATTATACGCTTGGCAACATGCAGTTAATTTTGACCATTTTATTCATCCGGACCTATACTATTCCTTATTGACCAATGTGGCTATTAAATGTGGTTCATGTTCAAGTCTGTTTGGAGAACAGGCCAGATGACGTCACATTACGTTTGTTTTTAAACTTTATTCCTTAAATCAGTGCATTTTTCTGCTATTGGACTCCCTGTTTGTACTGTACTTGTACTGTATGTTAGCATTGACTGTGAGCTTGTGACCTCAGATTCCAAACCCTGCTAACTTCCACCCCCACCATAAGGCGCTAGAGATCATGTTTTTAAAAATAACATCCAGCTGGTCACATTCTGCATGTGTTCTCTGACTTCAGCTGGTTGGGCCAGCAGAAATATTTGTGTAGCTCCACCTCGGAAGTAAATATCCAGTATATGTATATTCAGTTGAATGAATTATGTATATTCAGTTTAAATGACCACGAAAAATTAGATATCAAAATAAAATTACCTCTGACATGTTTGCTACCCTGTTAACACCAGCACAGCTTAAATGTATAGACCGATAGAAATTGGTTTGAATCCTGTTCTTTCGTGATCATGATCAGGTTTTGAGTAGAGTTCAAATGGTGTGCATGTAGATTGTCTTTCGTCACACTTCCTGTGCAGAAAACCCCACCTCTGTGTTACACTACTTGTTTTTATTCTGGGGTATTATGGGCCACCTGTCTCTTTCACCACCTAATGGCACACACATGTAAATAGGATCACACCTTTGAGACATTACATTAGACTCCAAACCTGTATAACACTTTTCATGTCTGAAATTCAGGTCTAGACAGAAGAAAACACTTGCCCTAACTGTTTTGTTTTATTGTCTTATTAATGTCTTATCACACTCCCTCTAAGGCTCTATCCCATATTCCTCTTCAGCCACATCAGAATGGATTCAGTTCTTCAAGGATGCTGGAATCCCTGCCGGACTAGCTGTAACCTATGCTGTTAACTTTGTGGATAACAGGTAACTATAAATTGTAACTAAGCTGTATGTCATGATTAATTTTCAAACAATTAATTGCAATTAACAATTCAATTGTGGTTTTGTTGTTGAACACAGGTTCATATTAATATAAATTATATTTCTTTTCGCCTTTGAAGTTACAGATATGACAAATGACAGGCAGATATGACAAATATCCAAAATGTACAAAGAAATCACTTGGAAATAACATTACAACATGAATAGTATAAATAGCTGATCTACAAGCTTCCAACCGTTTTGTGAGCATATAGATCTGATATTTTCACTACTTTTTGAAACTGTTTGAAATCATTAGACGATTATGAAACAATTGTGAAATGGCAAGTGTGAATTTGTAAAGTTTTGTGGTAAAAGAAAATTGGTTGATGATAATGCTCTTTGTCTCACTGTAGAATCCAGAAGAACATGTTGATGGACCTCAGTAAGGAACTCATGATGGATCTGGGTATCACTGTAATAGGTGACATCATTGCCATCCTCAAACATGGCAAGAAGGTGTACAGACAGGTGAGGACTGATGAGGGAACAATCTATATTTGATTTGGGTGTGTGTCATGTTCTGTGGGTGGGGAGGGTACAGTTTTATTTTAGATTTTTGTTTATTTTTTTAAATTAATTCAAATTTGATGTATCATGTTAAAATTAGGTTTACACTCAAACACACTCATGATCAGTGCAATCGTTTTCTGTTCATGAAGTTATTCTTCAACTACTTGTTTATAATAGAATCAATTATTGTGCCAAGAGATGTATGTAACTGGACTTTTATTTATTTATTTTACTATTTTTTATTTATTTATGTAGTCAGAACTCAGACTTGTGTTTATGCATAAAATCTGGAGGTGTGCTTGTCAGATAACGACTTGTTTTCTGTTGCACTTCACACTTGTCATGTGATAATTCTTGATGGCACCTTTTGTTCTCACTGTTGGGCAGTTCATTTAGCAGCAGAGGATGAGTTTATCTTCACCTAATTAAAATGAGACCCGTCACCTTGTTTTGCATTAATCTAGGCTTACGTCTTTTGTCTGTAACACTTGTAACTCTAATTGCAGGATATGTGCAAAATGGCCACTGAGGCCATCTCCTTAGGACAGACCAGTGTTCAGGCTGAGCTGAGACGAACAGCCAGTACCCGTGAGTGTCCATAATTCATTTGTGTTATATAATAATTGTGTGGATGGAGCATACATTTGCATACATGTTAATACTATGAGCGTATTTTTCATATCGCACACCATATGCATTTGTTGGAATTGAGGGCAAATATGAACATTTCAGCACAGCCAGTCAGTTGAGAAAAATACATTTTTCCATCTTAGCCGCCACTCGTATGATTGCCAACGCCTTGAGCAGTGATTCCCCACCAACCACTCCAGCCCGCCGCCAAGACCTCTCTGTCACTGTGTCCAACAAACAGGCAAGCAAGAATGGCAAAGCAGGTATGTAACTCCTTTTGGGTGTTTTTTTTCATCTACAGTATATTAGTAGCACAATCATTTTTGAGTAGTTCATTTCTGTATTTGGAAGGCGTTTTTAGAACCTGCCTCAGTCCCCTCTTCTTTGTGCAGTCACACATGCTTATATAATTTATGTATGTTTTCAGTGGTGACTCGACCAGCAGATGAGGGGAATGGTTTACCTGCAGTGAAGCGCCGTCGTGTGACAGCAGAGATGGAAGGCAAGTACATCATCAACATGCCCAAAGGCACCACGGCACGCACACGCCGCATCTTGGCCCAGCAAGCCAGCAAAGGTACGCCGGGCCCAGTGGCCCAGGGCTCTTAAATGCAAGCTCGCTAACAAACCGAATAACACACTAACATGGTTCAACCTTATGCTAACTGAACTAAATCTACTGAATACAAATTTCATACCAGGGGCTGCTTGAGTATCTTCCCTCCCTTGGGTTTATCCATTGTCCCTTATAAGCGTTTCCATTGAATCTGTTTGTGTCCTTATCCACATTTGAATATCACCAGGATTTGTCTCGGGTTCAAAATGGTTCAAAGCAAAGTGGTAACTGCAGTTAATCATAATTTGGGGCCAAACTGTTGCATACCTGATCTAGAATAGATGACAAACTGTATTAGGTTTATCTTTTAAATGTTTATCAATTTTCATTTCCATTAAGGTGGGAAGCGGACATCTGTGTTTGAAAGACTTGGTGCTGAATCGCAGGTTGAAATGACAACAAGCAACAGCAAAGTACGACTTCTAGTTATATTTAACAGTCATACCAGTACATTGTGCACAAGTTGATCTTTATTCATAACTTGTTTTTCTCCCTCTAGCCTACGGGTGTGTTCAGTCGTCTAGGCAGAGCGGATGAACAGGAAGATGTGTTGAAGGCAGGCAAGCTGCACATGGATGTGGAGGAAGAAGATGACAGTGATGGAGAAGGCTCTGTACTCCAGTATGCCGGTGTCCTCAAGAAGCCAGCTGTTTCCAAAAAGAAAGAGACCACCCCCAAACCCACCATACACAATCGCCTTAAAACACCACCCACCACGCTCCGTCGCCTGGGAGGCAAATACAAGCTACCCTCCTCTGACGCTCCCACCTCCTCCTCGCCTTCTGCACCCGAAGGGATCCCCCCTGCCAAGCTTAGTGTGCTTCAGAGACTGGGCAAACTCCCTGCTGCCACACAACCAGGCACCGATTCCACAGACCTGCCAGCGGACACACAGGACAACAGGGTGACCAGCACCAGGCCAAAAGTCAAGGCCAGACTGGCAGTAGCCAGTTCCAAGGTCAGCAGCAGTACTGGGACAGCAGGAGCCGGAGAGAGCCAGGGAGCCCAGATGGACATCGGGTCCATCAGCGTCTTCAAGAGACTGGGCAGTAAGAGGACCTAACACATGTTTTTGTCATGTGATTTCCCTCAGTTTTGAGTTGTGTCTGTGTTTTATTTTGTAGTTTCTATTATTTCATCTATCTTCGATACATTGTTCAATTTACCTGAAGATTTTGTATGTACAGCCGTCTGTTTTAGTGTAAAGGCAGCTTCAGTCAGTGCCACATTATGATTTTTAGAATAATTTCAAATGGAAACTGGAAAGACATTTGACTGCAAATTATAGTATTGGCTCTCTGTGGCAGGTAAGCTTGTCAGACCTGAGGCCGCCTCTAAAAACACTTTGGAAATCATGACTTAAGTTTTCAGAAAGATTTAAATATTTATTTAAAAAAAAAAAGAAAAAGATGTTGCTAGCCCGTATATTGTCCATGGAAACGACCTTTTTATGGGTTATGGTCTCTGGATGAATTGAATAGATTAAAGTAAAAGAGAGTAAAAAATGAACTGTTTATTTCAATCACAATATTGTTTGTATCTTGTGTCATTTAAATGGCAAACTATTGTTACGGCATGGGCATGTCATTCATCAACCCACCAAGTTTAATACGAGTATGATCTTATTTCCCTAATTCAGCATTGTCTTTTTATTGTCTTATTATTCTCTTATTCACTGTCCTCAAAAATTAAAAATGTGTAGGAGAGATTATGTGACCCCCAGAATGCATGAAGCTGTAGTGTTTGTCGTCATTGTGGTCTACTGACCACAAGGGTGCAAGCGTTTTTGTTTTTGTATCACTTGGATAACTAGTTATTTGCACAGGACAGTGGTCTACACTGCAACAATACACAGGTTGGATTGTAAGTCTTAACCCTAACAGTGCGTTTTAACAGCAGGACCTCATCAGTGATCGTCGCCTGAATTTCAATGGCTATCCCACAAATCACTGGATGATCGCCTGAAAAGATCAATTATATTCATCTTTTCAGCCAACATCGCTCCACCCACTTTTCAACCATTGCCCGTTGGCAATGGTAATGTACTTCGGAAACTTCGCCCTCTGACTGTCAAAGATAGATATGGTGAGACATGACCAAAAGACTTTTGGATTTCAGCTGTGGACTTGAAACATGAAATGATGCAGCCACAATGCAACCTCTCACAATTCACTTGAGTCAGTCTAAAGCCCTTTTCGCACCAACGGGTAAAGACAGTCTTGACACCGGTTCCTGCGGTGTGATACGTTTGTTGCACGTTGATGCATGTTGTCCCAAGCGTTTCAGTGCATTTAAGTCAATGGACCATATCTCACCGACAAGACCGTTTTAGTGTTAACTTTTGTGACTGTTTGGACCCAACGAGTTGCAAGTTGACCCTTTGGTGTGAAAAGGGCTTTAATTAAGCACCTCATTAAAGGCAAGGAATGCAGACGACTAACGTCCACTGATAGTTTAAGTATGGATTTTGGGGGTCTGTTTTAAAAATGTATGAGATGCATGTATATAGAAGTGAAATTGAACTTCAAAATTTTATACCATAGTGGGAAGTTTTACTACCTACTTAAAGGCTAAATCATATTGATCACATTATATTGAAATGCAATTTATAGACTTGGTAGACTTTTCAGGGTTAAATACCAGTTATCTCACTGAAATGGCAATGTGCTCCAAATGAATATCACTGTGCAAAAGATGGCACCTGTTTACCCAATGTAAGACACTTGGTATTATTTTTGTCTATGAATCTTCACAACTGAATTTTGTTACACTGTACAGATTTTGAGAATGCAAACAAAAATATCTCTTCAATTTTTAAGATATTACACAACACAAGCTCCATGGTTTAATAAGTTGATATTGTAATTAAAAAGAACAAGAAGGGAAACAGATCTTGGGTTTTCATTTCCCAGCTGTTGTCAAACCAATTTCAAAATTATGTAAGGTAAAGTGTACACATTTTTAATCCTCTATTTGCTTTGTTTGCTTGGTTTCCAGGGGTTCTATGAAGATTGTCATCCCATTTTTTCCCAGAAGTTTTTAGTCACTGTCCATATTTCAGTAGCCTACTGTACTGTAGAGAAAGATAATTTCCACATACTAAGCTCTTTAACCAGTTGTCATATTAAAGTGAGTTTGGGTCAAAACCACCCTGCACTGTCAAGTTGCTTTTCAACATTTTGGCTATTGAAAATCATTACTCTTTCTCACATTCTCACAAGGTTGTCAGGCACCACCATATCAGCTCATTGGACCTTATCACCTACTTCCTATAGAGTCCGAGATATCTCCTGTGGAACGATCCTCCAATATCGTCCCTATATTACGGGGTTGTCTTGAACCTTCCTTTAAAACGAAAGTTGGGCATATCAGTACATCAGTCCTACCTGGGGCTGTATTCCCAATCGAATTATAAAACAAACATTGTAACTGTCAATACTAACCGCTGGAGGTCACTGTCTCCCTTCGCCACCAACTAATGGCTCCGTCCTATTCCATAAAGCCTGTCCATCATCAATATCAGAGTGAATTCAAATTATTTAGGCTTAACGGAAAGAATGATTATAACTTCTATTGGCCTAGATATTACATATTTAAAAATGATTTAATGGATCAACATTTTGATCTAGCAGTCTAGCCTATTTAACCTTTCAACGCATGCATGTACAAATTGTACATGACAAACGTTTATATTTTAAACATTGCTGCCACCACCATCACGCCACGTATAGCATATCATATGCTGTTTTTTCGGGAGGATAATTTATTATGTTAAGGTTTAGTGTGCCGTGATGCAGTAGAGCGCGCCTCGCGACGAGTCGCCTCCGTCTCCCCCTTTCTCCCACAATGCACCGGAATTGGCTCGTGTGTGCTGTCCATGGTGCTGAACACAGACGTGCAGATAGTATTAGAGGGGCAGGATCTTCTGCACCCTGCATTGAGGGCACTTTTGGATACAAACAAACGAATGGATTGCGAAATCACCTATGTTCGGGTCGCAACGAACTCTTGCTAGTGCACTCTATGAAATGGATTTCTAATTACATTTTCCTCAGTACAAAATTAATGAGACTTCGGGAAAAAGCAATTCTCCTGAATGCTGCCTTCTCCAGTATGCCAGGAAAAGATTATTATTACAACGTATTATTATTATTATTATTATTTTACCATAGTAAAATGTTGCATTCTTGGTCTGGAGGGGGTAATTGTTTTACAGAAGGGTAAAAGGGGGAGGAGCTGAAGCACCCATTGATGTCTATGTGTGCACTCCCCGGTGCTGAAGCTGCGCGCTGGTCCTCACGACCTGAGCATCCTATCGAGAGACGTTTAAATAACCGACGAAGACGTACTGGCTCTCGGGCAGTGATTGGTATGGCCAACTATTTTACCAGTTTTTAAGCTTGATACAGCATTATCGGAAATTAATGTTTGTTTTAAACGTCTAAGTACGCGATTTAAACCGGAGGCGTTTTGTGGAGCCCCGTCGTTCCATCTCCCTCCTTTATGCCCAGCACGCTGCTCCACTCCTCTCCTCCTCCGACAGAACACACAGCATGGCCCGCTCCACCTGGACGCACTGAGACATGGAAGCCAAACAGCATCAGATAAAGAGCCTCAAAAGCTACCCCGAAACGGGTGGCCGGAGTCTAGCGGTGGCTGCGAGCGGAGACGGCAGCGGTGGTGGTGGTTACAGACCCGGCTCGGCTGAAACGGAGATGGAAGCCAAGATCCAGAAAGCCGTCGACTTCAAGGTGGAGGGCCACCGCTGCTACAAGGAGAAGAAATTCCGGGAAGCGATCGGCAAATACCACCGGGCTCTGCTGCAGCTCAAGGGGGTGCATGTCGTCGACGGCACCACCACGGGCTCCGAGGTCAACCTCCTCAACCAAGAAGCGGCCAAGCTGACGGAGGAGCAGCGCAGAGCCGTGGAAATCACGGAGATCGAGTGCTATGACAGCCTGACAGGTGAGATGCCCGGTCACGGTGTCTGTTAGCTCTGGCCCATCCGAATAAATAAGGTCTTCTTTACGGCTATGAACGCGTGAGGTCTCGTTCTGCTTCGACAAAAAGCTCGAGTTCTGAAGGCTCTTTAAAACCCATCATTATGCCACCATTGTTCGTTCCGGTTCATCGGGTTCACACAGGGAGAATGGTCTCAGGTAGAAAGCAAAGTGTCGTTTGTCGTAGGAGCCGCGATATAGGCCAAAAATATTAAGCTATACGTTGTACTGCGGTATATAGTGCGGTATTGTTAACTGATAGCGGCCGTGCTGATGGCATAATGGCGATTATGGAGTATTTTCCCCCTTCAATATTGTCAGCAGTTGCTGTGTAGTAGGCCTACTAGTAGATGTCCCTTAATTATTATCTATGCCAACCAAGTCCCCTCACTCCATTAGGGAGTTATAGAGTGCCAAGTACAACAATTGCCAGTACCCTACTATGTCCAGTCTTGTTATAAGCAAAAAAAGGGGGAAAAAAGAGAAAAAAAGAAAGAAACAATTCACTATATTTATTTATGATTAGGACAGCTGTGTTGCCCTTTAGGCTAATGGTAATACACTGGAATTCCAAAACACTTTAATTGAATACATTCACTTTATTTTTATTCAAATCCCATATTAAATAAACTGTTTCATTCGGTGTTTAAAGTGTTACCGGTGTAGCATTCCAAGTCACATTATTGATTGCAGCTATGGGCAATGGTAGTGACTAAAACCTCAAATAAATCTGTAAGACTAGCAGAGGTGTATGAGAACACTTTGGGAAAAAATGAGCAATGATTGATGCCCCTGGGGGGCAGGGGGCTCAAATCCCAGAAAAGGGCATGTGTGTACGTTTTTGGGGGTGGTATTTTTGTGTGGTTGTTTCTTGTGCCTTTTCATGTCAGGTCAAAATACCACCTGGCTAAAGCCAGGCCAAATCAGCTGTTGGCAAAAAAAGCCTGTCAGCAGATAGGTCTGGAATAGCTCGATTGTATTCCCATTTCCTAGTCCAAAGAACTGGAGGCGTCAATCAGGACACATTATTCAAATATGTATGTTTGCATACTGTGATCTGATTGGCCACTCCTGGAGAAGGAAATGGGCATACAATTGAGCAATTTCAGACTTATCTCGTAAAATAATTAAAATAAGCAATATGTTCTCGTCAGTCTGACATGAAAATTGTCTGATGTCAGCAGCCAACACAAAGTATAATTCATTATCTCAGTGGAATTATCATTACTTCTCAACCTTAATTGGCCTCCCACATAAGCCCTATTGCCCCCCCCCCCCCCCCCCCCCCACACACACACACATGCTCAAGCCCTAATTGCCCCCCAAATAACCTCTTGTTGGCCACACCTTGGCCCCTCACATGCCCTAAACCCCCACCACTTTCACCTTTTTTAGGGAAAGCGAACATTGAGGCAAAAGGCCCCTCTGCATGTGCCTGCCTGAATACAGTATTTGTGAGTGGTTGACGGAGTAGACACGTATATTTTTGAGAGATCAGCCACAGCCACACATTCTTTCTCTCTTCTTCCATAGATATTTTAGATTGGTTTTGTTCAAGAACCTTCTTCAGACATATTGATTGATATGACTGCAAAAAGTTATAAAAGGCATATTAAATATTCATTAGGGAAATGAGGACAGAATCAGGGGCATGGGAAGATATTATGAGTATAGGCCTTATATCTATTATAACAATAATGTATTGGGAAATAAAATATTGGCAGATGTTGAAAAGAGCATTTTGACCAATAGGGTTCTGTTGTTTAGGTAGCAGGAACCTTTGTCACAGCCAGGTAATGTGTGACACAGGAACCTTTTAATGGTTGCACCTCTGTTCATTTTTGAGCTGAAATGATTTGCAAACTCATTTAATAAAATATTACTCTGTTGGATAAATTCATGGGGAAAAAGAAGGCACTTTCTGCTAATTATATAGGTAAGACATACATTATTGCTGCTGTGACTTCTGCAGATGTGCAGAAATAGTGTTAAAATGTCTCTGTAATTTGGACACAGGTTCTAATAGTCTAATTCATTTTCAATACAACTAAATGTAAAATCCAACGCAGACTCTGTATAATCCAGGGAGTTATGCTTTTAGGATAGTGATTTGAGCCACTCTGCTATGCTGTTAATAAAGTTAACAAACCATTGGCTGGTAGTTAATTAAGTCTTTACCTGTGCTCAGATGAGAAATGGTGTTTTGTCTTTTGCAACTGAGGTGAATAGATTTACCAGAATCTTGACTAATGTGATGTATTTTACCATCCACAACAGCTGTTTTGGTCTGGCTTTGGCCAGGATAGGCCTAGACTGGTGTGTCCATGTGGATTTACTTTTTTTTTTTTTAACATTTTTTTTTTTTTTTTTTTTTTTTTAACATTTTGTTTTTGTGTGATGAAGTCATCTCATCGTGCGTTGAAATACATCAAATCAAGCAAACATTTTCATACTTGAAACGAGTGGCAGACACAGCAATGTGAGCAGCAGTAGTGCTTTCCGTATTCCAGGCCTATACCTCCAGCGGCTGGGCATGGATTGATGTCATGAACCAGAGGTCGGATTTTTTCCGCCCAGTGTTTGATGCCTGTCTGGAGCCCCGGGAGGCCACTTTGGTGTGAGGGAGTAGTGGGGGAGGATAAGGGAGTACAGAAAGTGAGAAGGATGGATTTCCTATTGGTTAGAATCTAACCAATGAGAGCAGCGTTGATTGCCACGTAGAACACAGGCGCCGGTAGTATGCAGTGTCTGTAGTCCCCAGTACCAGTGCTGGCGTCCATGTTTGTTGGTGGAAAAACTACAAACTGGGTCTCTGCAGATTTGCGTCATTTGTTTTTATGCGGAAACGCGCTCTGATTGGCTCGCCAGGGTTCGTGCCGGTGAAGCCATAATCTTACGCCAGTAGGGGGCGCGGGGAAGACTCTGGGCCCAGGGTAAGGAGGCTCCCTACTGTATTGTGCTAGTGCACCATGGGGAGCATCATTTCTAAAGTAGCTGCCAGACGGCCTTCCCACGGTTTGTCACATACAAACACGGGGACCTGCATGCATGTGCTTGTGTGTGCACTGCAGTCTCATGCTTAACCCTTGGGTCATATAAAAACAATACACGTTAAAACATAAATGTATCTTGTGAGAGGGAGAGACACTGCTAAAACACTAAACATGAGTGATAACCGCACAGTTATGTTTATGTGAATTTCATAATCTTGTTGATGTCTGTAGTGGGTGGGCCCTCAGGAGAATACTGGAAATCCTGCCTCAAAACACAATCACCCCTGGTGTACAGGTTTAGTGATGATGTGACAAAATCGCTCTATGCTCTAGGGATCATGGTCCTTGAATATCATGGTCCTTGAACCAGTACACTATTTTTTCACTCTTTGCTTTGTGCTTGAAGAAACGCAATCCCATTGGCTAAATACTGGCTGCACTCTTGACCTAGATGACCTAGACCCTTACCTGACCTATAAGATGGACAAGACTATTGGTTGACGGATGTGAGCTTGGCATATTCATCTCTAACTTCACCTACAGTATATACAGTGCAACAATACTTCATACACCTATACTATACATAACCATGTCCAACATATTTTCAAATTACTCTGTCATTCAGAGAATGTGGAATAGCTGTCTGGCAAAGTGGATAAACTTTTCCTAAGCCTAAACACAACAGCTTTAGATGTAACCTTTTTAGCATTATTCTCTGTTGGTCTCTGGCTATTATCGCAAAGGGTATGGTACTGCCTCTTCAGGAGCCACAACCAAAGAAGACTAGCAAATATGCTTGAACCATATTCAACATTAAGAATTCTAACAATGAATAAAACCTTCATCATCATGCAGTTAATTCATGGTTTCTGTTTCATAATCCCGGATGTGAATTCTAGGATTCCTGCCCTGCACCTTGTCACCATAGTCGGGACAGACGGTGGCCCCTGTGGTTAACAGCTGCCATGTGATTGGTCAATGCCTCACGCTCTGATGCATGATACAAGAGCAGCACCACCACCAGTAACACAGCATGTGTGTGTGCATGTGTGTCTGCGTGCGCGTGTATGTGCGTGTTTGAGTGAGAAAGAGAGAGGGGGGTGGAGGGTTGTATTCACAGTGCTGGTCGTCCTGCGATTGTTGTTGTGCCCATGCTGACATTGCTGAGTTTGACTGAATGGTTATATATTGCTGTGCATGTGTGCTTGCGCATGTGTGCGCGCACGCATGGGTGTGTGTGCGTGCGTGATTTTCTTCTTGACAAGGTCATTTTCCTTTTGTCATTTTCCCAGTATGTCTTGTGCCAGTCACAGCAACTTTTTATGACATGGCTTCTCAACAGAAAGAGAAGCTCACAAGTTTCTATATTATGTTGTCAGCTCAGCACTTCTTTGAAATTTGAAACACAAGATGGTGAGAGGAGTGAACACGAACACGAGCGTACAAATGAACCCTAACGGGTTCATTTGGTTCCTTTTGTATGCTCTCATAAAAAAAGAAGTGTCTAAAGAAATTCATTAACATGGTGAAAATACATCTTGATGATGTCATCAAGATGTTTCACCATATGTTAGTGGTTTTCTTCAGACCTCCATTTCTTGGGAACACAGAAGGTACATCAATGACATAGTAAAATGTTGAAAATGAAATGGGTGGAATTCCCCGTTAATGTGTAACAAATAACAAAAGGAAAAGAAAAATGAAGCAGATAATTAATATGTTTCTTGTGATGCTGTAAATGGAGCTGATCTCTATTCCTCGCTGCAGGGTGCACCCACTCTTAATCCTCTCCTGAGTCCTCCTGCTTTGGTCTTTGTTACTTGCTCAATCTGTGTCAATGAGAGAGAGAATTATAATGATGGAAGTAGATTCTTTTGTTTCATCATCACATCAAAGTAAACCTTTTTGCTATTCAGGCGCCTCCGCGGCTCTCCATTGATCTACTCAGTGTGATGATTTAGCAATGTGCTAATATGACTCTTAAGTGCAAAATGGACACTGAAGAGTTGACTGTGTTGGCTCTGCGCTCCCAGGCTCAGACATGAATCAGCATATGATATGGGGCTTGACAGTGAACAGGGTTAATGTATGAAGTAGCTGACTGTGTACTCGGGGCCATAGGGATAATGGGTCGCTGCCACAGAATGATGTTTATCCGGAAATGACACACCTAATAGCCTAACCTGTGTGTCATCAACTATTTTTACTATATTATACCACTATACAAGGAAGCAAGCACAAGTAAAGCGATTGGTTCGTGGTTGTTAACCATCAGTTGTCCCTCAGGACACTCTGACTCAAGAAGGGTTTAATATTCATTTATTGAATATAAAATAAGCAATATATTTATCATGGTTTGGCGGATGAATTGGATCTGCTTTTTGGGTACTCAGATCAAGCGCAACAGTCCTGACCTTAAGGACTCCGAATCCCCCGTACCCAAAGGGCAGATCCAAATCTACAGGTGGTAGCTGGGGTGGAGGAGGGTTAGCAGCAAAATGATTAAGCATAAGCAGAACAGCAGCAGCAGCAAGCAAGCAAGCAGGAAGAGCAATACAAACTTATAGTTTAAATAGCCTGTGAGAGCCTGTGATTGGATGAAGCCAGTCATGTGAATGTGATGCTAAGGCGGCCCTTTAAAGGGCCGGCAGCGACTGCACTGAGGTTTCCTGAATGAACTTGCTATGCGCTTGTCTATGACCAGCGCACCGCTCATTTCAGTCAGGACAACTCAAGAAGGGTTTAATATTCATTTATTGAATATAAAATAAGCAATATATTTATCATGGTTTGGCGGATGAATTGGATCTGCTTTTTGGGTACTCAGATCAAGCGCAACAGTCCTGACCTTAAGGACTCCGAATCCCCCAACACAGCAGCGCAAACGATCCGAACCCCCCAACAAAAAGCAGATCATCCAGCACCAACCATAAGCTAAACATGTGTACAACAGAGCGCCTGTTGCTTCCTAAAAAAGGACGACCATACCGATATCCTTCCACGCAGAAAGAGAGCATAATGTGGGCTTGGATCAGACATTGGTCATTCTAGCATTACGTGAAGACTAGGTCAATGTGTACAACAGAGCGCCTGTTGCTTCCTGAAAAGGACGACCATACCGATATCCTTCCACGCAGCAAGAGAGCATAGTTGTGGGCTTGGATCAGATGTTGGCCATTCTAGCATTATGTGAAGACTAGGTCAATGGTTTCAGAGAGCGCCTGCTGATACTTGAATTTGTGAGTCCTGGTTAGCCACCACACAGACAACCAGAACTGAAGGACATCCTAACATTACCAGACCGAATCAGTACCCAGTACCCTACCACCTGGAGCTGCATTTTTTTTTTTTTTATAGCAGTTCAAGAGTGTTACTCTACAGAAATGAGCAGGGCGGCAGCAGCTTTAAGAGTATGCATATACTCTGCAGAAACGAGCAGGGCAGCAGTTTTAAGAGTATGCATATACTCTGCAGAATGAGCAGGGCAGCAGTTTTAAGAGTATGCATATACTCTGCAGAAATGAGCAGGGCTGCAGCAGCTTTAAGAGATTTACTCTCAGCAGGGCAGGCATAACGCAGCACGCGTGTATTTTTTTTTTTTTTTTTTTTTTTTTCTTTTTTGAGTAACCAAGTACTCTGATTTTACTGAAGTAGTTGTTTTGTATGTACGGTATTTGAATGCCTCAATGAAATGAACAAGTTGGCCACTATTGTAAACAAGTGTATGCTTAACTAGTGTGTCCAATCAGTTTTTCAGATTTGATGTAGTTGTACTTGAATTGTACTGTAATTCTCCAAGCTGTTATCAGTTTTGTAGCAGTGTGTACTTGACTTGTACTGTAACTCTCATCTCTGTTAATAAAAATTTGTATTCATTCATTCGCAGCAGGGCAGGCATAACGTAGCACGCGTATTTATTTATTTATTTATTTATTTATTTGAGTAACCAAGTACTCGCGGCAGGGCAGGCTTAACGCAGCACGCGTTTTAAAGAGTAACCAAGTACTCGCGGCAGGGCAGGCTTAACGCAACACGCGTTTTAAAGAGTAACCAAGTACTCGCGGCAGGGCAGGCTTAACGCAGCACACGTTTTAAAGAGTAACCAAGTACTCGCGGCAGGGCAGGCTTAACACAGCACGCGTTTTAAAGAGTAACCAAGTACTCGCGGCAGGGCAGGCTTAACGCAGCACGCGTTTTAAGAGTAAGCAAGTACTCGCGGCAGGGCAGGCTTAACGCAGCACGCGTTTTAAAGAGTAACCAAGTACTCGCGGCAGGGCAGGCTTAACGCAGCACGCGTTTTAAGAGTAACCAAGTACTCGCAGCAGGGCAGGCTTAACGCAGCACGCGTTTTAAGAGTAAGAGCAGCAGCGTGATGTAAAGATTATCATTACTTTCTTTGTAAAGAGTAGTAATAATTAAGGCTGTTGAAAACAACAAATAAATTATTTACTTAATTGTGGACTAATCCGATTAAATCTTTTTAACGCAATTAACTCATGTGCACACTTACACAACCCACTGAGCATTTGTCATTGGAGAAAAAATAAAATAAAAAAAAGCAGTGTCTCGCTGTAACAAGAGCACATTTAGGCCTAGTAAGCATACTGAATGCAGTTTAAGAGTATCAAACTGCAGCGCAGCGCAAGTAGCAAAATATACATATAGCAGCATGTAACTAAAACATGAGTCAGAATTAATCGTTCCGAGCCTGTACTGTAAAAGAGATTAGCTGAGCATAGTTTCCAAAGCTGCAAGTGAAGAGGACTAGGATGTAGCAGCTGGAGCTTTTGATGCCGCTATAGCATGTAGATCGCCCCAATCCTGAATAGTGTTGACACGATGCGATCAGGAGGCAGCTCAGTGTTGACACAGAAGATGCAGGTTTTGCAGAACCAAAGGACCATGGCGTCTCAGAATCCACCGTGAACAGGAGCTCATGGAGTTTACAGAAGGACAGCATGCAGATGATATATGGAAGAGAAAGGACAAAGACCAGTGTTAGTTGCCACAGATATACAGTGCCCTATCAAATGAGTCAGATTAGAGGTTCCGCAGTAGTCATCCAAGACAGAAGTAGATAGATCATGGGCAGGATCCACCACATCTTAGAAACACACAGAAGGCAGCAAGAATCTGATCATAAAGATACTTAAGCCAAATCCCTTGACACCATTTTGAGAATCAATGAGGTATTAGAAAGACATTAGTTATTTCCTTCCTTTTCAAAATTAAGGTCTTATTGAAGGCTCTGAACACCAGCTATACGGTAGTTTGTTAATGGAGCACTAGGGCCGATTTAGTTTACCAAAACAACTATACATGTAGATAGATATATAGGAAGCTACAAGACCCGGCAGGGTCAGAGATTCAGAGGTTTGATTGTGAAGTCAGCCGCATGAACCTAATAGCACTGGGGTTAAAAAGGCATGGATAGTTAGCATAATAGCATAATTTGATCAAGAGCTAGTACTGGGCAGTCCAAACTCCATCAGCAGGCTTTGATACGGAACATACATTAGACAGGATGAGCATCTAAACTTGACAAGCCGGAACTAAAACAACTCAGAATGACAATGACATACTGTAGGTCCAGGTTATACTACTAAATAACCAACAGGGGAGAATCCTTAATGACAAGGGACGATTCCCATCCTGGTTCAGCCAACAAATTCATGCTGCCACCATGTGGAGCGCAACACTGAAGCCTTGTGTCAGCTGGCAATCTTTAAACTAGCTACTTAGCCAGAGTCTGTAAACAATAAGGATACAGAAGCTTCAACCAAATCACTGCTTGAACTGGCTGAGCGACTATAAGAACGTATGAGATTGAAAACTTAAAACAAAAGCAGCCTTGAAGACAGTTAACAATGACCTGCCTCAGGGCTTCAGAAGATCCATGAAACCATCGAGGTGAGGCTGAGGGTAATGGCTGCGGCTGCGACAGAGACGAAGAGTGATTCCGGCAACCCGCGGGAAGGACTTCCCCAGCATCCCAGTTCATCCCATCAGAAGATCACCAAAAGGCTCATGAAACAGAAAACAGAAGCAGTATGAGATCAGGCATGAGGGAATATCGCTTTAACACTGGATAAAGTTAAAGTTGACGCTAAGATCAAAGTTAATGACAATCATAAGCCATTCCATCTGTGCGAGTGGATTGGGTGCAAGTTAAGGCATCGGTGCACTGCTTATGTCATGGGTATTAGCTCACTCTGCTCATGCACAAGTAGACCATTGTCTCTTGTGCGCAACGCCCAAGTTTTCACTCTACCTAGTGCCACCCTTGCCTATATACTGCCAGCATCCTTCATGCATATCCTGTGCATCCCATACCAGGTTATTATTATTTTACGGCTAATTGAATCTTCAATCATGAAGATGAGCAAAATTTAACCATCCATGAGCATGTCTTAACCTGATAGTTGAAATTGAAGGACCGCAATCTAACCAAGCAAGTGCTTACTGGACATTTAAACCTACTGGCTGCAGAGAACTGTGTTCCTCAAACTATGCTTCAGTAATGCCTTGTATTGAGTCTCCCTGATCCATCAATACTGCTACAATTAGCCTCCAAACACCTCAAAAATGAATAGTGAACAATCCTGAATATGCAGTAACCTTCTATACCCAGGTAGAACATGCCTTAACAGCAGAACGTTTAGTTAATAGATCACAACAGAATCAGATTTAAATGTGGCCGAAATAACTGCAACATGGCCCTGCCAACCCTGGCCTATGATATAAAACTTATTTAACGGTTCATGCCAGATCCTTTAGTCAGTCTTGTGCCTATGCAAATTAACACTCTGAAGAAGCCATTCACTTCCTCTTTAAATTGCTCAAGTCAACCTGACCATACTTCTCTTGCCGACACTGCATGAGCGTACCATTCCGACCAGAAAAACTTGAGTTGCCGTTGGAAGAGACAATCGGCTCTCATCTGAAAAAGGCGATGAACCATCTTGAATACATGAAAATGTTACAGCAATAAAACCATTACATGACGTTTATCTCAGGGTGATTCAAACAAACCTCACTCATCCTTGCAGCTGCCAAGCAATTCTATTGGACAAGCCAAAGAAGCTTATAATAAACAGACATGGCAACCCGCACAGCACAAGGCAAACATCAGTTTACACTCCTTAGCTTGCCTTGAATCTATATTACACCCTACAATGGTTACTAAAACAGCCGATGCACAATAACTTAACCGCCGATAATGAATGATACATAATTAGAACACCAGAGGGAGAGCTGCTCCACAGCAGGTATGCTATACACACTCGCACACATATATATATAAGGCTACTATATGGCTACTTCTTGACCAATCTTGGTGAGTGTGAGATGAGTAGGACCCAAAGTGAAGATTAATATACTCACTAAGCTAACAATGTGAGCATTAGTGCACAATGTTAACAGAAACAACATTTGAGCAGCAGTTCCAACTCGGTCTCTGGCCCATAGGGAACAAACACAGTGCAAATCCCTCCAAACAAATCACTTACCAAGACTGAACACCATGAAGGCATACATTTGCCCAGCTGGTGGACATAAGTAGGCAAAATAGGTAGCAGTGGTGAGCACAGCAGCAAAATTTAGCAGCAAAATGATTAAGCATAAGCAGAACAGCAGTATCAGAGTGGGCAGCAGCAAGCAAGCAAGCAGGAAGAGCAATACAAACTTATAGTTTAAATAGCCTGTGAGAGCCTGTGATTGGATGAAGTCAATCATGTGAATGTGATGCTAAGGCGGCCCTTTAAAGGGCCGGCAGCGACTGCACTGAGGTTTCCTGAATGAACTTGCTATGCGCTTGTCTATGACCAGCGCACCGCTCATTTGTCCCTCAAAATACTCTGACTGACCGGTGTAGGTGATGACGCAATGGTGACCTAATAATAACAGAGTATCATCACAAGTATTATCTTTCAGACTGCGCTCTCTGAGTTGTAGTTGAAATTTCACTTGTGTGCGGATCTATATGCAATATGCCTGTGAGTTTTCACATGTGTCTAGGCATATGCATAAGTTACCTACGGGTTCAAATTGGGTCAATTCTTACACTCCCAACCACGTAATCCACATACTATAGTTAATATCCTGGGCTGCCTGGGGCTCAAGGTCAGGACACTATTTCCCTCACACTCAAATGTCTTCACAAAAACAATATGATCAACAGTGCATTGTAACACACTGTGATCTTATACATCTGCTATTTTCACTGAATGTTCACCCCAGAATATGAAGGTTAACGTTGCGGAGCAGGCTTAAAGGAGAGCGGAAGCCCCTAGTTACTGTACAGTGAACCAGTGGCAGAGAATAAAGAAGAATAAAGCTCTTTCATGTCCTGCCAAACTACGTCACAGAGGGATATGCTATGGAGGGGAGGGAGACGGGTGGAGAGGGTGATAAGAGACAGGACTAGGGCTAAGTAATACTAGAATGGAGGGTGTCAGAGAGGAGAAAGGGGCAAGGAGGGAGAAGGGCGACATCAGACTGTGAAACTGTAATGTGCACCATAGTAGTTACTAGGTAGTGTCTCCACCAGGCCGAAGCACATCTCCAGAGAGCCTCTCCAATGCTGAAGTGCTCAGCCCTCGTGGTTAGAATGATTCATGACTAGGAAACCCTGTGTCCCTAGAGCGCCCTGGAGTTTACCATTGAGCACTCGTCCATGAATTGATTTGTGCATGTTCGTTCATGGAGGTAACACGTCCGCCTTTGGGCACCAAAATTAGACCCTACTTCTGTCAGTCTTCTGGGTGCTTAAAAACGCCACTGACTGGGCAATTTGTATTGAAATGAACAGCTATAGGGCAGGGCTATCGCCCCAGTTCAGTCTCCATATTTTATTACTCTGTGGGCTGATGGCATGGTGGGGAATATGTTTTGCCCTCCGTCTGTCTGTCCGTGTGTGTCTGTACGTCCATTACCAGCTAATCTTCGGCACTGTTAACCCGATCGATGCCAAACTTTGCAGACACGCTACCTGGATGCCAACAATGAACCTTTGCCCCAAATTTCCCAGAAAGGTCTCTTATAGCCCCACCATGAGGCAGCTTTCACAATATTACATATACCTACACTGATCTGCATGAAACAATGCGTGTGCACTCCTTAGAGATCAAAGATGAACATTCAACCTGTATTTTTCACTTCAGCCTCTTATAGCGCCACCATGAGGCCGATTTTTTCAAAATTGTATTTGCTCAGGACGGCTCTCTGTTCTAAATTTCATATTCCGTCTTAGTGACTATAGTTAAGTTTGCAAGATTGGCCTCAAATTGGCATCAAATGATGAACATAGTAGGCAATTTATGTGAAATCTAACACATTTTCCTACTAGGCTGAGAAATGTTTATTTAATTACTTTACATGTGCTGCTGTGTGCATCTTTTTAATGGAGAGCTGCACTGTCTGTGACAGTGCAGCACTTACACTTATGAACAGTAACAGTATATAATAGGTAGGAATGTTGCGATCCAGTTTTTTCAATTCCGATCTGATATCACAATTTCTCTGTTAGCCGATACCGATACCAAATTCCAATATACCAGAAAATAATATATATATATACAAAATATAAAAAGGATGTTATATGAAGTCCACCAAATAGCAGAATAATATAGCAGACTAGAATAGCAGATTCCTCACTCAAATGTGCAACAAAATCATTACATAACCAGCCAGACGCCCAATTAAAATAGAAACCTCATAGATTGTATAACTGTGTATATTTGGCTTAATTAGATGATGAGAGCTGGCTGTTATGCATCTACGGTTCTGTGTGCCATCACATCAGTGCGCATATGAATATAAAGATACTTGATTGTTTGATAGAAAGTCCAGACAGTATAAATCCTTTCTTTTAAAGTCCTGTTATGGCACAAGTATGAACTGAGCAAATCTTCTGTACCATTAAAGTATAATCACATGGAAAGTCACTCTTTACAAGCTCGTCATGTCGTTAAGTACAATACGCACAGAGAAGTCACTGTTAGCTAGTGGTGCTGCTGCTGCATGCTTGATCTGTGCCTCTGCCCGATTTACCCACCAGCAGGGACGGGGCCTAGAAGCGAAAAATGTTTACACCCATAAGGGGCATATTTGTTCCTCTCTATAGCGCTACCAGGAGGACTCAACTTGACCTGGTGGAGACCTGTGCCCAGAAGGGCACTTTTTCTAGTTACTATTATTACTATTCCACTATCTCCGAATGCTAGACTTATGTATGAAGTATGCCTGCCAAAATCTGAGTAGGGAAGCTACCATTTCTGTTCATATCCGAAAATATATTTTAAAATATATTATTTACATTTTGTTTTTATTAGCTTTTCTGCTAAGCAACAAGCTATATAGGATAAGATGTTTTCTATTTACAGGTATATACTGTATACATTTGTGGGTAGGGGGCTCGACTTTTGCTTTATATTTTACTCACAGTTTTTTGATTGCTCCTGACTGTATGACGGAAGCATTTTGAAATTGCCAGAGGCAACAGTCTGGCAATGCAACACTAGGGTGTTGGACAATGCTTGGTCACGTCCTGTTTATCATCTGGAGTCAGAGTATAATGGAAGCCACCAGTCTAGTAACCCGTATGCTCACGTAGGTAGCATTATGATTTGATCAATCAAAAGCACTATAAAAGCCCAACTGCTGTTCATCTGTGGCAATAGTGTGAGCGTAACATTTATTATTTGCTTTTAATTGCTGTAGAGCTCAGACAATTGCGGTATATCTGTCAAGTTCTGTACAATTATGTACTTTTGGTATTTTTCTACCTTACACAGTGCAATAAAAACAGAATAATGACAAACAGCAAAAAACAACTGTAGTGCAACAGATGAAGTCAACATGCTAGATAAAAACTATAACAACCTAAAAATATAAGGTGAACAGTATTATAGACCAAAACCTAGTTATTGGTGTTAACATCAATAATACCTAATTTTAAAGTGAGAAATATCTTACACATGCAAGACAGAGATAGCAGCAGTTTCATCAGGGTACATGGATGCGTCATGTTTTTTCCTTCCGTTTTGTGAAAGAGGTATTGGTGTTGTACATGTGCAAGAGAGAGATAGCAGCAGTTACAAACATACAGAGCTACAAAGTCTTTCCTTAGTTGTGTGTATGTGTGCATGTGTGCGTGCATGCATATGGATGTTGATGTAGTGGTTAGAATCCAGGGATCGTGCTTACGTGTATGCGCTATAGGCAGTAGGGAATTTAAGTTTCCATGACGAGAACGGTAGGCGTGGTCCGTCGCAGTTGCAACAGAAGCCCAACATAGTTAAGGAAGCAGGCGACGCCAACGGGATCCACCTCTTCCACTGGCGTCTCTGGTTTCCATGGTGACGCTCCTCTACAGCGTAGCTCATCCACGTTGTTAACACGATGCCAAAAGCCACATTCTGCCGTCCGAGGAGAGGGTCGGACGGCCGTGAGGATTATATATCAAGCACAGAGTGATTCATTACTGGCGTCATAGGTCAGACGTTCTACCAATCTTAAATAGCCTATTGTTGAGGCAGTGGTAAGCCCAGAGACTGTGAAAATTACTTTTGCTGTTTTCCTTGGATGTCCTCATAAACCCTGTAGCCTGTGTGTTGAAACACAGTCCTGCAGGTCCGGCCCTCCTACAAATTGTTCTATTTTGGTGCGCCATGTATTTGAGTCTGACATCTCTGTTGTACAGGATGCGGTGTACCCCCCAAACTTCACAGTTATGCAGCTGGTCAGGATGCTCTGGATCGTGCCGCACTAGAAGGAGCACATGATGGGGTTCATCTCAGTCGGCGGAGGAAGTAGAGGTGTTGTTGAGCTTTCAGTGTAGTGGTGTTGGTGTTTCAGGAGAGCTCCAAGGAATTTGGTGTTCACGCTCCACCGCTATTCCATTGTTGTTCAATGGGGAGTGTGCGCTCTCCGGTAGGCAACCATGATCTCTTTTTGTCTTCTCTGCACTGAGAAAGATTGTTGTCTCTGCACCACGTAGCCAATTGGCTCAACTTGGGCTCATTATTGTGGATGAGAACGACCGCAGTTGTGTCATGACACATTCGTGTCATCATGGGGTCCATGATGTTCACTCCCGCCTGATCCAACTTTTCTATAAGTTCAACAATGCCCCTGCTTGCTCGGGCATCTGGGAAACTGAGGCCAATGCTATGTGAATAACTTTCTTAAAGGGGTATGCTCTTTGTCTGAGCCACGGATCAAGGATGTGGCATTTCTGTTGGCTCACTAATGACGGGTGTGTTTTCTAGCGATTATTCATGGATTAAAAGCACGGTCACCTCAGCATTTGCTCCAAAGGTAATTACACAAGCATGGGTAGGTTTATATGACTACATTTAAAGCAGTAGAAGTGTTAAGTAATACATGCAAGTACTTATTCCACCACGGGGTGTTTGTGTGTATGTGCTCAGGGGTAGCAGAATGGGAGATGTGCCAGGTCTGCAGATGGTGTAGCCTTGCTGTGGGGCAAACGGCTGGATGCTCAGTACACTGTCACACCATGCACCACACTACTCTTTACATCACTACTGTGCCTCCATGACCACACTAATGCATACATCATTGCTGTACCACAACCACACTGTAGCACCACAACTACACTATTCTTTACATCACTACTGTACCACCACACTAGTATTTAGACAGAGTTAGAGAGAGAAATAGAAAAGGGGGGATAATTGGTAATTGACCGATTAAGTCTTGAAGCCGGTTCTATAATAAATTATAACAAAAAAAAATATCAGATGTACAAGCTCACACCATGGCACGCTTGTAGTAGGTCTGCTAGTGTTAAGTAGCCAGTGCAAAAAAAGAAAAAGAAAAATGACTGAGACACAGTTGCTTTCCCAGTTTTAAGGGGTTAGACAGAAATAGAAACGAAACGAGAAAGAAAAATTGCAGAATTGTGTGAAAGGGACGGGAGATTTATTTTGGAGCAGAAACTGAGGATGGGAGGGTGGACTTTGTGGATCTGTGCTGAGGCTAAAGGGGGTGCCATGGAGGAGACGAGGCGGAGGGGTTGAAGATGGAGAGGAGCGAGAGAAACTGGACAGAGGAAGGTTTAATAGGAGCCGATTATGTACAGTAGTAGTCGGGCGAGGGAGATAACAGCAGAGTGACAGGCAGGGGATGGATGCAAGCAACCGTAGAGGAGAGAAGAGGAGGATTGACTGTTGTCGAGTTTGTGCAGGGGTACATTTGTACAGTAAAGTCCTTCATGGAAACGGAACTCAGATAGAACCAAAAAGGTCCATTTGGTTACATCTGCACACTCTTCCATGTTAAATGAACACTGGGGATTTTACTATGTATAGCATTTCTCCCTGGGAGGACAAGGCCAATCCTGATAATTCCCATCCACTGCTAAATTATTACATCACGGCCGTGGCAGGCCTTGGTGACTACCATCACACTAGTAAATAAGATCTACTCAACTGTGGATGGGGGGGCGTTGAGAATGAGTGACAGAGAGAGAGAGAGAGAGAGAGAGAGAGAGAGAGAGAGAGAGAGAGAGAGAGAGAGAGAGAGAGAGAGAGAGAGAGAGAGAGAGAGAGAGAGAGAGAGAGAGAGAGAGAGAGAGAGACAGAGAAAGAGGGGAAGAGAGAGAGGGACAAAGTGAAATATGCATCCGTAGCACTAAACTAATAGTCCTGTGCTTCTGACATGATGTTTACAGAGTAGACATTTTTGGCTATTTACTGTATATAGTCCACCCAAGAGCTGTTGATTAAAAAATCCATACAGTATTTCATATCTGAGCTTTCCCCTGCTAGCTCTGGCTTAACATTGAATGCTTCGTTTGCATGGGCTGCTTATAGGTGCTGACATTGAAAGCTTATCCCTGTTGCACCCTGGCTGTCTTGTCATTGAAATGTAAAGGTTGTGTCGGCTACATTTTGCTGAACCAGCACTGATGGATTCTGTTGCTACAGTACAGTATATGGGCCTCACTGGGCCAATTTTATTCAGTTAGCACCAGTACGGACACTGCACCAGTTATTTTCCACAGTTGAAACAAGTACTCTAGAAGAGCAGAAGGAAATGAAAATGATGACCTGATAAGGAAATATTATTACCCCAATGTGAAGATTAAAACGGTATTGAGCCCTTCTGAGTAAACTTTGAATCATTCTCCTTCAGGGCCTGGAGCTGCATGGTTGCCGGGCAGTTTTCAGCAGCTGCCCACTGCTTCATATACAGTAGTTAGGATAGGTCAATTGAGAAAGAATAATTTCCACAGCAGATCAATAAAATATAACTTAAGCATAGTAACCCTCCGTTTCTGTCTCGTGTGCTCTGCCGCAGCCATGTACAGTATTCATAGAACACAAAATGAATTTGGGGCTTTTTAGGTCTGATTAGGGACTGAATTCTGTTCTGTAACCATGAAGTGTGATCCAATGGCTTACTGCTGCCCTGAGTGTGTTTGTGGGAGAGGAGGTGTGATGATGTGTGTTTGTGATTGCCTTTACAGCGTACTATAATGTATGTGATGTGCTTAATGCATGTGTCTGTTCCTAAAGCAAAACTGGTTGGTTGCCGTAGCTGATCTGCCGTAGCTGAAATTATGAGAGTTCACACATCAGCTGACTAGGCTACTTATTTGGAACACTTTTGCAGCTTGTAAACAGATTACAGTCTTGTGAGATTCCATGCCAAACCACTTGGCAGTGTTCTCTGTTGACCTCTGCAGTGGCATTGAGGCACTCCGACTCGCAGTCACCTCTGTTTTGTATGCAACTAGATGGACGAAACTGTCCACATAGCAATGGCTTTCAAAAGAGAAAGTAAGCAAGTATTCGCTACCAAGGAGTCATGAATCATGCTGGCAAGACTGCCAAGCACACTTCATTTTTGCCAGTAAAATGTGGGATTTTAAAAAGAGTTATTCATAGATGGTCTCTGATCTGTGGTGGAAGGCAATTGCTTTATTTATAATAGATGTTTTGACCTGCAGAGCTGCAGGCGAGCATCTGCCCTGTTTCCACAGATGACATCACCAGCCTGCTAATGGTCTGAGCGCCACAACAGAATTATGTCTGTGGCTTGGAGTACAATTACAGATATAATCTCAATAAAAAATAAGTATATTATGTGTTTTATTTCACTCAACTCACTATCCATCTGAATGTCTGTTTCATCTCAAAAGACCCAAGAAAACAATACATTCAGAAGGTAAGGAGATTATGAGAAGTATGATTTGATCATCTGAACAGTAATAAATCAGTGGATAGGGACTACTTCTTCCCTTAAAGAGGAAGACATACCAAAGCTAAAGGAACAAGTGGACATGCTTTGCATACAACATTGACAGCAATCCCTGTGCCTTTCTGTTATCACTATTCGGAGTCAGCAACTATTTGGGGTGAATAGAACAATGCACAGAGTGGGAGTTAGGCAGAACACGAGTTTCTTTGCCTGCACACAAGCACTGAGAAGAGAGAAAGGGATCAAATGGATCCTGCTTCTGTTATTCCTGTTTTCCTCCCTGCACTGACCTGGGAGGCTCCTACTGTACCTACAGTACCTAAATGACAAGCTTTTGCCCTGCCTTGCCCTGTCTGAGCAACGACCTGATGTCCTCTCTCCCTTGTTGACCAGCATGTGCCCTCTGCTGTTTGTTGACATGATGTCTCTATGATGACCCATTCCAGACTCTCCTCTGACTCCGATCATTGCCATCACTGTGGGGACCAGCTGCACCAGCTCCAGTGGCTACTGTATTTAAACTGCCAATTGTCTTTCTTCAGATCTAACGTTGGGGTCTATGTATACACACATGCTTCTGTTATCCTACTGCAGTGGTTCCCAAACTAAGGCCTGTGGGCTGGACATGGCCCACCTCTACATTTGACCCACCTCCCTGAACAATGCCAAAACTACACCAATGATTAACCATGTAACACACAGGCAGTTGCATGAAAACATTATCCCAGTGGCAGTTGCAAGGAGTTGCACTATAGTTTTGTTGCAAGTACTTGCATTGGTGCGATTTCGGCCTTAGATCCATCCAACATTTGGCTACTTTATTTCCCACTTAGGATAACTGTAGTTGCACTGTGGCTAATCATATAAATAATGTTTGATGTACCAATAGACTGGTCCAGCTAGTGCTTACAGAGAGACACCAAGTCTCACTAATGCTCTGCTGCTGATGGTCTCGCCTCCACTGCTCTCTATCAGTTGTTGAACTGCCATGGAGGGTTTACAATTCCCGGAAAATAAACACAGCAACCTAATTACTCGTCAAAACAAAGCCTGCCGGACCTTGGTAAAAGTCTACTCTCAAAGCTAGGTGGGGTCTCAGCTCCCCAACTTCTCTCTAAATGCATTTTGTGCCATTTAATAGAGCAATGCGCCGGAGTGGACAGAGTAACTGTTTCTATGGCTATTCATGACAAAAAATAATGCATTTTAGAGAGATGCTGGGATGGTGAGACCGTACGCAGCTTTCAGAATAGAATTTTACCAAGGTCAAGGAGGTTTTGTTTCGGTGAGTAGTTACGTTGTTTTGTTTATTGTCAAGGAATTGTAAAGCCTTGCACGGCAGTGAGAAAACTGCTAGAGAGCAGTGGAGGTGAGCCTGGCAAAGCGTCAGTGAGACTCTCGCTGTAAGCACTGGACCAGGGTTAATGGTACAGCAGTTACTAGTACATCAAATCTGGAAGGTGGGGGGGGGGGGGGGAAAACACCTGCTCTTTTGCTAGTCCCATGTACCAGACGGTCCCTGGCCTCTGCCATACACACACAGGGTGGTGCAGGTGGACGATAGTGCTGTGTCATGTCAGTGCAGAGAGCGATGCCACTCTCTAGCCCTGCCCTTCCCGATAACAAGGATAGGCGTCTACCCACGGCTGAGCTGGGAAACTATTATTAGTGGCCATGGAGAGGTCAATGACACACCACACTGTCCGCAATCTGATTTATTTGAGCTAAGAGCATGATGGGTAAATAAGATGAAACACCATGACATGCGATATGTCCAGTGAAAGGTGATAGCAGCAGACCGTGTGGGGCAGGGAAAGACAGAAAGGGGACGGGAGGAGAAAGGGGGGTCGGTGTTTGAGCTAAAAAAAAATTGCGGAGCTAAAAAATCTTCAGTTTGAGGTGAATGCGAAGCTATATGAGTGAAGGATGAGGACAGAGATTGATGTAGGATGTGAGAATTCTCAAGGGAATATGTGAGGGAATGAGGGTGTGTGTGTGTGCACGTGTGTGTGTGCACGTGTGTGTGTGTGTGTGTGTGTGTGTGTGTGTGGGGGGGGGGGGGGGGGGGGGGGGGGGGGGTGTCTGAGAGAGAGCGAGAGATTGTCAGGGAGAATGATGATTTCCCCTCCATCTGCTATTATACTCCTCCAGAACTAATTACAGGGTGATGAGTGTCAGACTGATCACCAGCGGCGTTAAATTAGCTCATGGTGTCACGTCGGATCCGAGCAGGGGATGATAGAAGGGTTAGTAGAGGAGAGGGCTAGAGAGATAGAAAGAGGGTCAGACTTGTGGGTAGTTCTGATCGTTTTCTTTAAACATACTTTACAAACATACAGCTGTGGTGTGTGTGTGTGTGTGTGTGTGTGTGTGTGTGTGTGTGTGTGTGTGTGTGTGTGTGTGTGTGTGTGTGTGTGTGTGTGTGTGTGCATGTGCGTGTGTGCGTGCGTGTGTGCGTGCGTGCGTGCGTGCGTGGGTGTGGAGGGCTGTTTTGATTTCAGTTTGAATTAGTTCTTGTTTTGTGAATTCTCCATAGCTCTTCAATGGTTATTGGGCGTTATCTAATTCAACAGAAGAAGGTTTGCAGCATATTGAATGTTTGATCCGAATGACTAATGACGACTTGACTGATTTGACAATTTGAGCAGAACATAATGCTACTTTTCCACAACGTAGACTATATTTCCTCTTGATAGCACAACATTACATTACTTTACAGTATGTGAGCAAAAGTAAGTGAATGCTGTGGGTGCGAGAATGCTGCGAGTGTTGCTTGGTGTAATCTTAATGTACTGTATTCCTAGATATATAAGAATGAATCTTTATTCTGCTGGGCTCTTGATGTGATATTTATTCTTCTTATATGAATTGCTTCATGTTGGAGAGGAATAGACCCTGTTTTATTTTTGCATCATTTGTCAGTATTCTTTGTGCCATAATATTGGTAAGTCTTTATGTAATACAGAGATATAGCTTCAGACCCTGTTCTGCAAAGACTTCATAAAATTCTCCAGAAAATCCGTCTGTTCCTGGTGATTTCCTGTTGTGTGTTGATTTTATCATATCAAGTGCTTCGTCCTCTGTTGGTGATGGTAAATGTATTTCAGAAAAGAAGTCTTTGATTTGATTATATACTTAAGTGGTGTCCAGGTCTGCATATAAATCTCTATAAAAAGCTCTGAAAGCTTCCGCTATATCTTTTGGTGATATCGAAGTTTCCCCTGATTTTGGATGCATTCTGCTCTGGCCTGAGAAGACTATAGAGCAAAGTGTAAGGGTATAAGCTTTTTACAAATAGTAATAGCAGTCATTTTTGGTACAGATAGCAGCACTTGTTTTGCTCAAGACTAGATGTGTTTAAAGGTCTACATGTAGGTCTAGTGGTCTACTTTGTACAAATGGTGGTTGTATTCCATTGGCTAACCTTTGACGCAACATTTCACTAATCTATTGTGTTTGCACATTGTTAGCCTGATTATCAGACTCGAGTTCAGCTTCCTGAAGCTTGAGTCTGACATTGTCAACTGTCTGAGCCATTTCAAGGGATTTGGTTCATACCAACCAAACCAGAGGTTGTTGTCAATCATGTGGCTAATGGGCTAGTCCATTTGCAAACCAAACAAGCAAAGCCGACGAGCGTTACTTGCATGTGAACAAAAGCAGAAAAATGTTGGATGATGATGTTTATAATACCCAAAACTGTCTTAAAGAAACAAATATCATAGGTTGTTTTAACAGCCAGATTGATAGGCATCATGTTTCAACACAGTAGGAACTGCCATGTTTATTTGAAGCTGTGGAGGAATGACAGGACTGCTGGCCAATCAGCTGCGCCCGTTCATAGACCAACCCTCAACTCTGACTCTCATTGGATAATATACATCATGGTACCAAAGTAAAGTATAGGTTGATAATAGAAGGCCAGACCAAGTGCACTCAGAGAGTTCACTTGAGTCGATGGGTTTCGATCCAGGCTAGCATATTGTATTGTATTGTATAGCTCTTTATATAGTATAGTATATCTCTGTTTCCACCACATTTTGTGTGCAGTGGGTCCATAGTCTGTGGCAGCCTTTCTTTATTTCAAGGCTGAGTTCACTGAGTCTGAACAATGCTTTCCTACGTGTTGGGTTGTTTACCTAACAATGCTCATGTATTCAGCCAATGTACTGTATATTACGTATGTTAGTGATGGATAACATTCCATTTTGCTTTGGTTTTGGAAAGTTTCTTTCTAGTATGTCTATTGCAAGGCCGTATTCAATCTGTACAATGTACAATAGTCTGTACAATGCTTTCCTACATTTTGGAGAGACGGCTTGATGCAGTAGCGACCAACGACCAGGTTCTTACTAGTCGTGACCAGGTACTTACTATAGTTGCGACTAGATTCTCCAGATTCCCACCCTAATTCTGCCCTGCAAGCTTTGTTTGTTATTTTTTCGTTGGTCACTACAGGGGCGACATGGTACTGTGTGCAATGACCAGTGCAACACCGACCAACAATATTCTCTGTTTGTCTGCTCTATCTCTCTTCTGTCTCTAGACTCCATGTGTCCAGCCCTGTGTTTAGCATCGCTCAATATCACACAGAGGCTCTCGTTATCTTTTCTCTTGCCGTCCGTTTCTGGATCGTTTGACACGCTGTTATCTTATTCTGTCCTCCCTTGCCCTCTGTCTGTCTCATCTCTCTATACTTCTCCCTTTCTTTCTTGTGCTCGTTATTGTTCCTATAGAATGCTTGTTCCCTTGGCTTTGACTGTTGCAGATACATGAAAGGCCTGACTCTTTGCAGATTCTGAAAATAACTTGGGCACACGCACGCACGCACACACACACACAAACACACACACTCGCACATCACAATCCACAGCTGCTATTTTACACCTTTTCTCCTGAAAAGCATGAACAGGCGTGTGCATTTAGACATTTTTCCTCCAGTATGTTGTCTTCTTTCCAATCCTCATGTCTGCTCAGTGTGGTCAGAGACACTCATAAGGGCAGTTATGATACCTTTAAAGCATGACAGTCTCTCTCTTTCTCTCTCTCTGTTTGCCTGTTGGTCTTTGTCTCTCTCATTCTCACACCTCATTCTACCTCTCTTGCAACTAACTACTTGCACTGCTTTTTCTATGTTGGTGAAGTTGTTGTTTTTCTTTCCTAACACTAGCATTCTTTGGGGGTCATTATGATTGCATTTTAATGATTTTAAAGGCTCATTAAGTTGAAGGTTTTAGCAAAAAGAGTCCCTAGAGAAAACATCATAAATCATCCAGGACTCTTTAAACGTCTAATCATGCGTGGTCATAGTCAACATTGATATTCAGGCAAGATAGGTAACATTTTAATGGCTATGCAGATAATGTAAATATATGAAAGTGGTACAACTGTGTGGGAGTACCTGAGGGGGCACTCACAAGACCCCACAAGTTTCCCAGACAAGTTTCGTAGTCTTCACAAGTTACAAAGTTAATCCAGATTCCAGACCCCTCAGGCTTCGAGGAGTGGGCTATAGAGAGACAGAAAACAGACTTTACAAACATACACCTGTGTGGTGTTGTATTGGAGGACGATTTTCGATTTCAGTATTCAATTTCAGTTTGAATTAGTTTTTGTTTTGTAAATTCTCCATAGCTCTTTATGTGTTATTGTTATCTAATTCAACAGAAGGTTTGCAGTATATTGAATCCAAATGACTATAAATGACGACTCGACTGATTTGACAATTTGAGTTGAACACAATGCTACTTTTCCACAACATATATTTCTTCTCAATGGCACAATAACTACTTTATGTGAGGCATTTGCCCACTGGTGGTTTCTGTACTTTTATGATAAGGCAAGTGAATGTGTTGCTTGGAGTAATCTTGATGTATTGCTCGATATATAAGAATGATCTTTATTCTGTTGGGCTCTTGATGTGATGAGGAATAGACCCTGATTTATTTTTGCATCATTTGTCAGTATTCTTTGTGTCATAATATTGGTAAGTTTTGTATAACATGCTCTTGGTCTACATTCCTCAAATTTAGTTTAGGCCCTTCCCTCTTTATGTAATACAGAGTTGGAGAACAGTATGCTTGTAATATTTATGTGGTTCAAGCTGTATCTGTGTGGTACAGTAGTATTGTCTCTCTCTCTCTCTGCCTAACTGGCTCCTGATGATCCTGTCATTATCACATCCTTAATGCATCTCACCACACTCACCATTTCCTCTGGCGTGCCATCCGTCTGGCTAATGGCTCAGCAGGGTGTGGCTGGATATCATCACTTGGGTAAAGTATGTATGAATGCAATGGTTTCTCTATTTGTACGTGTGTGTGTGTGTGTGTGTGTGTGTGTGTGCGTGTGCGCGTGTGTGCGTGTGTGCGTGTGTGCATGTGTGGTATTGTTGTGAACTTATATATCTTGATTATCTTGCAATCTTTGTTTGTATTCACATTATGCTTTAGTGAGCTTGTGTACATAATGCAGAATGTACTCTATGTCCCACCGTGTGTGTTTGTCAGTGAACTCTCCAGCTGCATCAAATATAGGCTGTAACCAGATCCCTTAAAAGCTGTGTCAGTGGAGAGAGAGGCTATGGCCAGTGTGGCCGCTATGTGACCCTCACATCCAGTAGCCTATTACTGACCATATTATATTATTCCTTAAAAACCCTGGATAGCCATACAGACTGTAGACTGTACCTAGTCCTAGTAGATAGTAGATCACCATAGATCTCAAATATGGAGCCAACCTTCCATGTGTTGATCCTGCCCTCCTGTCCTTCCTCTTCGATAAGTATCTTTATGACTGATTTAAACTCTAGACAGGCTCCCCAAGTTATTAATGCAGCTGCTCCTGGCAGCGGGCGAAAACTACAGTCCTCATGGCACGCCTGCTGGGCCGTGCTGGCCTAGTGGCCCAGGCGCATGCCACATACCGTATAGGCTTTGGCTGACAGCAAGTCGCGTGTTCGAGTTCCGTTCATCATGACAACCTTTGCTGCGCCGCTCTTCCCTTCACTCTGTCCCTCTTTCCTATCTATATTCACTAGTGAGCTACAGTATCAATAAAGGCTATCAAACTAAATTATAAAAAAATAGAAAGAAAACTATACGTATAGTTCTCATCAGGCCCAGAAATGAAGGCCTGGTCCCACCCGGCCCTCATCAAACCCTGTACACTTGAACCACTGCCTGGGCCCACAGCCACTCTTCTATGGAGCTGACCTGTTCTGACATTCTATATGTTGATCTGACTCTCTTAGCTTTCCTAGCAGTCTGCCGTCACCCAGACGGATGCGTGCACGCGACCTTGCCCTTAGGGCGCCTTGCTGGTTAGTCTCTGCTGGTGTGTTATATAAGATATGGTATTATGTTAATTTGGGCCAAACGCCTGTGTTATGTTATGCATGTTAGTGATGATTTTCTGCAGCCTTGCCGTTGCTCAGCTCATGCCAGGGGAGATGGGGAGGGAGAGTGGGACACACACACAGATGGGGATCCGTTGGGCTGTTCTCCGCTGTACTGACTCAGTAAACACGCTAAGTCCGTTAGCAGCAAGGGCCAACGCAATGTATACCATCTGTCTGTGAAGGCGGATTGCGTGTCGGCTGCTGCTGCCGCCTTTCCAGTTCAAGATGTTGCATAATCATGTCGAAATGTTGTGGTATCATGTAGTGATGCGGTTAAAAATGCAAAGTAAACTGAGGCAGGATCGATTTCAGGCAAAATGTGTCGGAAATGTTGTCTGTGAAAACACAACTCCAACTTTGGAAGGTCCTGCCCAGTTGTAGGGTCCATCCTACCCAGTCTCTGTGATTGTATAGAAGTGCTGTCTATGGAGAGGTGTACCAGAGAGCTAGAGCTGTTTTGTGGAGAGTGCTTGAGTACCGTTCTGTAGTGTAATTCATCTTCAATCGTTTCACTCACTGTCGTCAATAGGCTGACTCATCTCAAAATAAAAGGGTTCTCAAACCGTGTGTGTGTGTGTGTGTGTGTGTGTGTGTGTGTGTGTGTGTGTGTGTGTGTGTGTGTGTGTGTGTGTGTGTGTGTGTGTGCGCATGTTTTTTTTTTTTGCAGAAGAAGATTCCAGACACTGATTTATCTACAGGGAGTTTACACACGCACGCACGCGCGCGCGCACACACACACACACACACACACATGCGTGCACACACAAGCAGAGAGAGTTCAACCTAAACACCGAAACATATTGATTGGTATATTGAACAGGTCTCTTGGCATTTGTGGTACATTATTCAGTGTTGATGAACTCATGTTGACAGGCAAGGCCACATGTAACCGACAAAACTGCATTATCTGCCGTTCTTTTTTTTTTTTTTTTTTTTTAGGAAAAACACCTTCGCACTTACTGTAGGCCTATTGGCTTGTCATCCAATTTGCAGCCACACACACACACATGCACGCACACACACATGTTGCCGACCTCAAGATATAAGGCAATGTGACAGGTAATGGACCCTCCCCCACCGCTTCCGTTTAGCCCTCCATCACCGCAGTTAAAGTCACCTTTATGTCCCCATATCCCCCCAGCGCACCCTCCAAAACCACACACACACACACACACACACACACACACACACACACACACACACACACACACACACACACACACACACACACACACACACACATACCCCCCCCCCCCCACACACACACACACACACACACACACACACTCAATCTTCTACCACCGCAGCCTGGTTGCACCCCTCCTCCTCCTCCTCCTCTGCCTCTCACTCCTGACTCACCCTGCCTTCCAGCTAATAGACCCTGACTCACGCTGTTCAATGTGCTGTCTGCGTGTCAAGGACACACCGAGGGCAGCACTATAAAGCCAGTTAACCTTGCTTACATGTTACTATTTCTAATGGCAAATGCACAATCCGTGCATGTGTTCGAAAGCTAGCTTAGTTTCTACCTAAGTTGTTAAACTGTGTATGGACTGCTGCTGCAGGTATATTGATTTCTTATGTGTGTCTCTCCTATCTGCGTTCAGTGTAAATGTGCTTTCTCATGGCAGTAAAGCTCAATCAAATGGAATTGAATTGAATGGATTGGTGGTGGGCGGATTGTGTTAGTGCAGAGTCATTGAAGACAATGGGGAGACGGGTGGCAAAGAAAAAGTAGAGAGATGACTAGCTGAATAAATTAATGGTTTATTTCAATCGTATGCTACTGAAACATTAAAAAATTACATATTATTCTCTTTAACATGATTAAAAAGGTATTTCCCTATCTTTACATAGTTACATATATTATGAGGGAGAAGACCATATCGTAGCGGGCAAATAATAGGCCTATAAAAAGAAGGGCGAGCGAATCACAGATCAAACGCGTATGATGTGACAGAGACATGGGGGTGAAGATATTGTAATAGTTGAGGCAAGATGGAAGCCAAAACCACAAGTGTTTCTGATTATGAGGGAAGTGCTTGAGTGATCGCATATCCAAGACATCAGCAGCTGTTAAAAGCCTAGCTGGACTAAAAGCTGTGTGTGTGTGTGTGTGTGTGTGTGTGTGTGTGTGTGTGTGTGTGTGTGTGTGTGTGTGTGTGTGGGTGTGGGTGTGGGTGTGGGTGTGGGTGTGCGTGTGCGTGTGCGCATGCTTCTGTCTTTACTAATGATGTTATATCTGCACCTAAGCTGATCTCAGAGCAGCTGAGAAGTGCTACTGCAAGGCACATCTACGTATAGGATTGATGACTGTAATGAAACACTAAGTACTCACAGTACTCACAGAGTTGTGCTTCATAGCAATAGTTTTAACTACTGGTGTGTCTGCTGTTTGCAGTTCAGCTCGGTTGGTTTTGTTGATGAGGTATCTTTTCAATTCATAGCTTACGCCTTTGCTAAATTCCATCTGCGTTTCCTTCAGCAGTTTTCTTGACAATCTGAGACACCACCCTCTCCTCTCCTCTCCTCTCCTCTTTGAACTACTTCTCACACCTGCTAAGTCATGAACTTAAAGCTTGAGTGTCTCCACCAGTCTAAAGGTGTGAGAGCTGTGTGTGTACATTTTCTCTGCTCCCTATACTTTTCACAGCTGTCTAGATAGCATATGTTGGGAAATTACTCTCTTACCATAAGACACAAAGTGCTTGCATGGTTTCTTATCTCTTGTGCATGGCTATTTATAACCAGCTCACTGGTACCCTGAGGAAATGGTGTGGTGGCAAAAATCTACAGTGGCTGTATCGAGAGAGTAGTATGTCGGCTAAATAATTCACTCTTGGTCATTTCTTCCAATGATGTTCTATCTAGCAATTGAGAATGCATTCAATCAGACACACGATAGGCTTAGACAGCAAAATGACTGCATGTGCTTTTTTCATGTTATTGATATACAACGTAGGAGGCAATGACACAGGAAGTACAGCAGCCATTTGGGAAAAGTATAGAGTCCCGAGGCAGTTTGATCCTTGGCTTGTCTTGACTTAATTCATACCTAAGCCGGAGTCACTGAGTCACTGTTGCTAATAGTTAGGAATCAGAATTTGTCAAATGTAGACACAGAATTTTCTTATCGGGTTGAATTAATGTTAAAGAGAAGCCCAAGCACACTTAAAAATGTTTGTGACTGGTCCCTAGGACAAAAGGAGGGTCCAATTGCATCCTGCATACTGTGTGGTAATTCACAATAAATCACAGTAGGTGTAACATTTTGGAGCACAACTTCAAGCACAACTCAATAGAAGACTGATAACTGTGACTGGACAACATCATACATCATTTCTACTTGTTTATGTAATGCCCGAAATTCAAACTCTGGTCTTCCGTGTGAACGTCCAACATCTTAACCACCAGACCAAAGGGACATCCCCTCGGCCCAGGGGCAGATGCTAGACTGTGGAGGCCATCACGACAGAGGCTGTAGCCACCTGCTACATTTACAATGTTCATTTCATCAAGACATTTAGAGACATACAAACTGTAAAGTGTATATTGAATAGTGAATTATTTGATTTTTGTAAAGTGTTCTTTCGTGCACAGATCTGTTATTGTGTGCCAGAAATGCTCAGAATCAGGATGGAATATGACAAAATTGAAAGGATGTTGACTATGGTCTGCCGGACAGGTTGAAAAACAAAGTCTCTCAACTTTGTTTGTCTCTTCTACTCTTGTGTATAGTCTGATTGGTGAACATACCCGCCATCATTCCCAAAACATTTCCACTGTCATGACTTATACTGCACATAAAAAAGACATTCTGATAGTAATTAGTAAATCACACATGTTTATCTCACGTGTTTATTTAGAAATAAATAGTTTCTGTCTGTGTTTGTGTCCTCAGCATGCCTATTGCAGTCAGAGCTGGTGAACTATGAGCGTGTGAAAGAGTATTGTCTGAAGGTACTGGGCCACCAGAGAGACCACTTCAAGGCCATGTACCGTGCTGGCATTGCCTTCTACCACCTGGGTGACTATGAATGTGCCCTACGCTACCTGCGTGATGCCAAGAACCGCGAGCCTACAGGTGAGATGAGGTGTTCAGGTTGTAAATACTGTTGACTATGTGCATGCAAGCATATACACTTCAGTACTATACTGTACTCTACATCATGACAGTTAAAAAAAACAAAACTATTTCAGTCGTGGTCAAACTATTTAATTTCAAAGACCCCCAAACATTATATGTCATTTGCTGCCGATGTCCATGTGAAACTATGTTGTTTCAAGGACCCCCAGTACATATGATTTTAAAATGTTCACTGTGAAGAAATATATATTCAAAAATTAGTGCCACATTTTCATGATTTCTCAAACATAGCAGATCCACAAGCGATATAAGCTTGTAGATGTGCTATTGTTAATCGCTAAAGTTTAACCAGCACCAAAAGGTGTCCCCTTTTTAGGATGGGGTAACCCATCCAAATGTCTGCTATAAAAAGAATCTATTGTGAAGCAACAGTGAGCTGCATTGAGTTGCTTTTCAAAATGACTAAATGAAAACCAGTTCCTCTTAATGTATGTGTGGCTACAGTGTGACAAACATGTAACAAACAGCTGTTTCTTCATGCCCTCCCTGCTGTGTGATGAAAGACACCAACGTGCTGCGGTACATCCAGCTGACGGAGATGAAGATGAGTAAGAGTGGACAGCGGGACAGAGAGAGTGGCAAAGAGGCCCTGGGCTAACCCCCTTGAGCTTTCAACCTTTCTGACACTTCGACCTATATGACCCCACGCCCCGCCCCGCCCCGCCCCCACGTCGCCCCTCCTCCCTCCGCCCCCTGACCTCTCGTCCTGAGCCCTGACAGCACAGCCCGCGCGGAGCGGAGGAGGGCGGTCCCGTAGCGCCCCCACCAGTGATGGACCAGAACAGAATGGGAGGCGTATCCAATCCATGCTCTATCTGCAACTACGACACGCCCCTCGACCCGCCCACCCACCCACAACAACCACACCTTGTTTTCTTAATTCTGCTGTCTCATCCTTTTTCCCCCCTTTCTCCCTTGGGTGCTGTGTTTCTCATCCCTGGAGGCAGAACGTCAAGCCAACGGAAAAAAGAAATATCAATTAAAAAAAAAGAAAAAAAATTAAATTGCTGTATTATAATCATGCAAACTACTCAACATGGTGGAATGAAGAAGGATCTCTAAAAAATGACTTATGAACATTTGCGCAATTTAGTAAATGTTTCTAGAGCAAAATGTGCATATTTGCCTATCTGCCTCTCTCTCTTTTTCTCTTTCTCTCTCTTTCTCTTGTTTTGATCACTTTAGAGAATTCCAGGGTTGGTAACTCGACAGTGGGTGAAGGAGTAGAGCAGGTGAAGGCGATTTTGGTGTAAAAGTAATATAGCAAAGGGGTGTGTGAAGGCTGGGGGTGTGTGACACATATCAAGACCATATGCCCAATTTGATTGTACGCCTCACGCCCATGCTGTCACAGCTGAACTCAATCAGCTAAAAGCCTCTTGCACCTGGACTATGGAACAGACGCAGAATATCTTGTCATTTTGATATCATATAGTCATCTGGGAAGGAAAAAAATGCCTCAATGCTGATTATTCTGTCATTCCTGTATTTGACTTGTGTCCTGGATGTCACGTATATATCAATTTCAGGACTGTTTTCAATTCAAGGGCTAATTCCAAGTGTCTGTAACTCCTCCTTTGATGATTTTACCATGGGGGTCCTTAGTTTATTTTTGGTATTCATCATTCTTATAATTAACTTATCCAATTTATTGTCTTTCTGAGGACCAGAACAAACAAACACAAATATTCATCCAACTTGCTGTGCTATTGTCATGTGTGTTATTAGAAAACTCTGTTGTCCAGAACCCCTCCAGGGATGTACGTGTTGTTGTTGTTGTTCTCAAAACTATCAAAGCTACCGTCCTCCATCCATACCTTGCCTCCACTCAACCCCAATTTTCCAGCTAAAGATGTCACAATGGAAAATAGCCAGTTCCATCAACCACCATTGGCCATTTTGAGTTCTGGATTTTGTGCCAGGGTTGCTCTTAAGCTGGAAACTAACTATGAAGCCAGGATCTCTCTGCCAGACTTCCTACCCATTATTATCATTGATGTTGAATCCCCCCAGACATTGACAATAACATATCAGGGGACATTGGGATTAATGCAGATCAATAGGAGTGTGCCACTCCGAACTCCAGATATGTCTGTTGTTTATTGTAATTGTTTGGTAGAGATCTTTCTGTGTTTTATAAATGTTCAGACATTTTAAATTGTTACAAAGAAATTGAAATGTATTTGAGGACAGAATATTCACATGGTTAGCATTAGACAACACAGTGATGTGGTTTGTGTGGCTATAGCTGTAAGCAGAGCTGAGATACATAAACAACTTTTTCTGGTGATTTTATAGACGCTGTTACTTTTCATAGCATATTATCCTGTTTACAGTGATTCTCAGCCTGTGGGTCAGAGGTCACTGGTGGGCCATGAGGACATTGCAAGTGGACATGTGGAGCCCCAAATAATTGGCATATCTTTAATGTTAATATTAAAAATAGATGTTATATGGAAATATATTTTTTCTTCGAAAAAATTATTTTTGTTGTTACTGATAAATACTTAGTTTCATTGACCCAATTAATTCAAATAATCACCATAATCATTCAAATACAAATGCTTTGAAAAGGCCACTTTTCTGAGCATGCCACTAAGAGTTACATTACAGTAACATCGATTCAAAACGTCTGCCTTTCGAATGCTGTTTAAGCGGTCAAGGTGGGTGGTCACTGGTCAGTGGATGCTTTTGAGATCTTCAGGGCCCTGATCCACTGGTATAGACCTACATGCCTGCCCTATTGCAAAGAAGGTTGGATTGACAAATGTAAGAAAGCATGACCTTAATTCCCCCGTCTAATCGGTAATATCACAAATCCTAGTTTCTTTCTTCTTTCCCCTGCATGTGACGCGTGGCTCCAGGGAAAGTCATTTCAGATCTATTTCTTCCTGTCATGGCATGCTGCCGCTAACCCGTTCTCCCATACCCTTATTTTAATCCATCCTGCCCTTTGCAAACACAGAATGCGGTGACAGAGTTGTCCTCATAGAAGAGGAATCCATTGAAGGCAGTAACTGCCTTGAGCAGGTTGAGCGCTATCACGAACAAAACCCAACTCCACCGCTTAAGAAATTCAAAGCAGTGGAACTGAAAAACCAAACACATTAAAATATCTCCCTCCTCATTTTCCTGTGACCTGATGGGAGGAAATAGGAACTTAAGTGTGTCAATGGGACTCGGGAGAGATGGTACCATGTGTGGATGAGGTGCCATGTCATTATTCCGACCTCCCATAATTCCGACCTCCCATAATTCCGAAAAAAGCAAAAAAAATAAGAACTCCCATAGGTTCGACCTCCCGTTTTCCCGACCATCGGAAGAACGGGATTTCGGGATTATGGGTTGGGTTTTATGGTGAAATAATTAAGGCTATTCAATAAGTGATTGAATAGTAAGTGACTTTGTTCTACTGTAGTTTAATAAATGCTGTCCCTAGACATGTGTTTGACTTCATTATGCTGCATTTTCTTTTACATTTCTGTCATATGCGTTCATAGACTACATGGGAGTATTGATCCTATATAGCCTAGTATAGCCTACAATGTGATCGCCAGTAGGAATTGACTTTAAATAACAAGTCGTTCCTTGTTGTTATATTATTACCCTTATTATTATTATTTGGTGTAGGCTATGTATTTCTTTCTACTGTCGATCAAGATCCCTGCAGCAATGAGGCAATCCCCGTGCGTTGCTGGTTAGAGCTCTGCGTAGCGAGGTGAATCAAAACTGCGCGACAAAAAGTTTTCAAACTATCCAGTGGTCCTGAGAGGGTTGTCAAGGTAACCAAATGTAACTCTGTAAAATGAATCCAAATGAACCCGTAGGGTACGGGCTCATTTGGTTTCATTTTACGCCCCGGTTTGTACTCAAAGGCTGGGTCTGAGAGGCTAAATGGTGGTCCGTGGGTCGCACGAAAAGTCGGCCCGCCGCGAAGTCGGCCCGAATCGTGTGGAGAGGTCGGGCCGCGGCTGTGGAGAGGTCGGGCCGCGGCTGTGGAGAGGTCGGGCCGGGGAGTGGAGAGGTCGGGCCGCGGCTGTGGAGAGGTCGGGCCGGGGAGTGGAGAGGTCGGCCCATGTCTGTGGAATAGTTAGTTACTTAATGAGCTAGTGTCAGCTGTTTTAGGCCCTTGTATATCATTATCCTTATTATTGTGCACTTTTTAAGGCTACAACAGAATGTAGAAGATTAATTGTCATGTTGATCTAGTGAATTGACTGCTTTGTTTCCTGGTCCAGCAAAAGTGATGTGATTGACTGATAATTGCTGAGGGTATGTTCACACTTGGACCCGAGGTGAAATTGCTTTCTAATGGCTTCAATAACTTTAAAGTAAAAATAACTCCAGACAACTCTGACATGATCAACTCTATGAAATAACTCCAACACTGAAGCCAATTTAACTCTAAAGGTGTTGAAATACACTTTGGGAGTTGAAATCAACTCTGAAATATGTAACCCTGAAATTTTAACTCTCCAATTTTTGCTGTGTACTGTTTCCCACAATTGGGAAATGAAAATTACGTAATTCAGATGTTTAAGTATAATGTAACATTATACTTGGGAGCTCAAAGTGTATAAAAGTGATTATTACATTATTCTTGTCTAAAGTTCTGTTTCCTTTCCTCAACCCCAGTCCTGCTGCAGTTTGGAAGAACACATCCACAATGTTTCAAACTGTTTTAAATATGTGTTATTGTCTAATTACTTTAACTCTGGTAAAGAGTGAAATATGTATTTATTCAACTCTGGGAGTTCAGGCATGTGTCAACCTGTTAGCCATTGCTATAGTCAAAACAAACATTTTGTATCCTAAAGCATAGAATGTATCCTTTTAGCCACATTACTGCAATCTGAAGCATAGATTTACATGAATTACTTCAATAACTTTAAAGTACTCTGGTAAAGAGTGAAATATGTATTTATTCAACTCTGGTAAAGATAAAACATTTAATTATTCAACTCTAGTTGAGAGTAAACCAGTATTATTGGACATGCATATGTCTTGATAATGGTTGATATGCAGTGATAATGGTGCCTATACATGTCTATTGTCATGACTTGATAATGGTTGATATGCAGTGATAATGGTGCCTATATACATGTCTATTGTCACAACAGCAAGACATATCAAGCATAAAAGACTTGATGATGGTTGGTATATGGCCTGATAATGGTTGATATGCAGTGATAATGGTGCCTATGCATGTCTATGATATGCAGTGATAAAGGTGCCTATGCGTGTCTAATGGGCCGACTTCTCCACACCCCCTGGCCGACTTCTCCACACCACCTAGCCGACTTCTCCACACCACCTAGCCGACTTCTCCACACCACCTAGCCGACTTCTCCACACCACCTAGCCGAGATCTCCGCAGTTTTGCTCGGTCCGAGTTCGCGGCGGCTCCTGTCCCCGGTCCGTGGGACACTGGTGTCAAAATGATCGAAAACCACAAGTCTTAAATGTATTCCTGTTTGTAGGCTAGATTTCTGCACTAAATAGCCTATATAAAATATTATGCGATCATCGGGCACCAACGCACATGGCATTGATTATGGCATTAAACAGGTCGCTATCGACAGCAAATGGTCTATAACTCAATTCTGTATGCTTTCTACTTAAAATAATAATGACAATAATAATGTCCACTGACGGATTTTGAAAATAAGTAGTCTTCATTTCACAATATTGCTTTTATTCACTCAAATAAACAAGACATATAGGGCAAAAAACAACAAAAACAGCAACATTTCAGGCATGAGGTCAGAACATCATTGTGGGCTACTCATCTAGGATACGGGGACCGGAGACCTCCATGCGCCAACATTGACACCTTTATAAGGGTGATGATCACTGGTCCTCTGGCACAATTAAGTGTGTTAAAAGAGCATCACTTTTACAAACCTTTTTATTAAAAAAAAAGAAAAGAAAAACAGTCAAATTGCATTTGTATGAAAATAATAACTGCAGGTGCAGTAATGCTCAAACTGAACTCTGACGGAGAGACTCGGGTTGGCGCATATGAGAAACATATAAACATACAACCACGCACAGTGTTGATAAACTTTGTATTGAACATGAGTGGGCTGAAACATATGGTTACTTTCGATATTTATTATTTATAATAATATAACAGGCCTGTAGCCTGTGAATACAATGATTTTCTGACATCAAGCCTGAAATGTTGCTGTTTTTGTTGTTTTTTGCCCTATGGCTTGTTTATTTGGGTGAATAAAAGCAATATTGTGAAATGAAGACTACTTATTTTCAAAGTGCATGAGTGGACATTATTATTATTACCCTTATTAATAACCCATTATTGACCCATTATTTTAAATAAAAAGCGTACAGAATTGAGTTATAGGCCATTTGCTATCGACAGCCTTTATCCACGGGTGGGCAATTATTTTTCCAAGGGGCCAAATGAGATGCATAAAATGTTGTGGAGGGCCAAGACTAAAGGCTGAACTAAAGTCTGCTTAATAATAATTTAATTTCAATATAAAAGTGAGAGTAATACTAACAATTTCTATTTATTTAGTATATGAGCCACGGACCACCATTTGATGACATTTAGCCCCACAGACCCCAAAACTAAAGATTTACTTTGCTTTCGTCCACAATTCCAGGCTGGAATTGTGGACAAACAAAACACACAAACAAACAGGCAAAGATTGATCAAAAATGACCAATCTTTTACATTCTCTGGCTAATTCAGATGAGTAGGCTATTTTAACTCTTGACAGCGTAAACATGAAACCAAATGGACCCGCAAGGGTCCATTTGGTTTTATTTTTACTCTCTCAAAGAGTTACATCTGGTTAACCAACTTTCCATATTTAACTGGAACTCTCTCAAGAACGATTGGTGGTCCCTGGACCACTGGTTGAAAACCACACTACCCTTTCACGGGCCGGTCAGAGTCAGCGAAAGTGCCGCATTAGGCACCGGCCGCATAATGCCCAGGTACTGTATGTCTTAATCAATATGCCTTGTGCGTTGGTGCACGATGATCGCATAATATTTTATGTATTTATTGTAGAAAGGTACAAATAGGAATACATTTAAGACCTGTGGTTTTCAATCATTTTGACACCAGTGTCGAGTGGCACTATGGCACGGACCACCATTTAGCCTTTGAGTACAAACCGAACGCATAAAATGAAACCAAATGAGCCCGTACCGGACGCGTTCATTTGGATTCATTTTACAGAGTTACATTTGGTTACCTTGACAACCCTCTCAGGACCGCTGATTAGTTTGAAAACCAAAGATTTTGTCGCGCAGTTTTGATTCACCTCGCTACGCAGAGCTCTAACCAGCAACGCACGGGGAATCCCCGTGCGCCTCATTGCTGCAGGGATCTTGATCGACAGTAGAAAGAAATACATAGACTACACCAAATAGCCTAATAATAATAAGGGTAATAATATAACAACAAGGAACGACTTGTTATTTAAAGTCAATTCCTACTGGCGATCACATTGTAGGCTATACTAGGCTATATAGGATCAATACTCCCATATAGAAAGAACTTATATAAAAAATATAGGTTAGACATGTATGTCTAACATATAAGCCACATATATGTCGGCCATATATGATCGACATATATGTACATATATGAAATTGGGGCATTTCTCATATATGTACATATATGTTTTATATATGTGAGACATATATGTCACTTATATGAAAAAAATCGAAATTTCATATATGACATATATGTCGATCATATATGAAACATATATGGCCGACATATGAAATTAGGGCATTTCATATATGAACTTATGCATATATGTACATAGATGAAAAATATATGTAACATGTATGTGCATATATGTAACATGTATGTGCATATATGAAACATATATATAAACATAAATGGTAAAGGTTATCCTATAGTATGTCGACAATACTTACCATTTTACCTTTCTGAATCAAATATATGCAGATATGTCAGAAAAGAATTAAGACCTCAGCAATGTTTTTGGGGTTATTAACTTTTATTAGACCACAAACTCCTTCCCTATGGAAAAAATATAAGAAAAAAGAAAAGAGTGTGTGCGCGGCCCATCTTGCCCCAGTGTAGTTTAGTTCCGCTCCAGGTCCTCCCTGAATCTGTTTGGATAAAAGATAAGAGGCAGTTCAGAAACAAGCTACAATCGCATCATAACATAAAATCATCAATTTATTGTCAAGGGGAGTTCCATGCTTGTTTAGTGGACATTAAGCCTGAGTCGGTGTGGTTATACCAGGGTCAGCAACCTGCGGCTCCAGAACACAGCCCTAGTGGCTCAGTGGCTGTAGCATTATTACACACACACACACACACAGTGGTGATCCGCAGCAAAATAATATAAACATTTCAGTCACCCAAAACGCATTGCGCTGTCTGACAGTTGCAAGTTAAAGTAGCACTTGGCCATGTCAAAAAGCCCAGCAGTTATCAGAGGTGGAGCTTTCAATCTGAACCACCCATTTTCAAAGGTTTACTCAGTTTACTATGTCATTAATATACCATAGAGATGTTGTGTGGACTAGAAATGGAGTTCTGTAAAACTCCTTTATTATTATTTTTTTTTTAGAAACTCCATTTCTGAAGAAAGGTTGTGTTTCACCATGTTAATGATTTTTCTTTGAGGAACTTTTTTTCTGAGAGTGTGCAAATGGAACCAAATGGATCCGCCAGGGTCCATTTGCACACTCTCAGGAAAAAAATAATAAAATGCGGCTCCAGACAGATTTTGAATTTAATTTTGGGTCGAAAATGGCTCTTTCAACATCTTGGGTTGCCGACCCCTGGGTTATACCAAGTTTGGCCATTATGTGGCGCACTCAAGGCCATCCAATGAAATGTATCAACTAGTGTTGTAGTTGAGACCACTTAAATCGAGACCAAGACAAGACCAAGACAACCACGGACTTGATAGAGACGAGATCGAGATGAGACGAGCACCTAGAGGGTCGAGATCAAGACAAGACCAAGACCTAGCGGAGCCAAGCACAAGACAAGACCAAGACCTAGAGGGGCCGAGAACAAGACAAGACCAAGACTGAGGCCAAGACCTAGTCTTGCCATGCCCATTTTAACATAACGTTCTTAATGATTTTCAATCTTCTATTATTAGTAACACTGAATTTGATTGTTTTGCTCCCGTTCACCATTACATTATTAAACAAAACTACTATTAATATAATAGGGCTGGGGTGATATGGTTGATATTAATATAAAAAAACCTAATCAGAAACATACCAGTGTCTGTCTTGTTTCTTTTCAATATTTACAGAAGAAAAAAGTATATTTGTGCCTGCAGCTGTCTTAATTAATGGGTCCTCGCTCCGCACAATGAATAGAACTTTTCCTTTGCATTGTCTTGTCTCGAGAGGTCTTGTTGGCGATCAAGACCCGAGACAATGGCTCCGAGGTCGAGACAAGACCAAGACAAAATTATGCAAGAACAAGACGAGACCACAAGACAAATGAAGTGGAGAGCCGCAAGGTCGAGACAAGACCAAGACAAAACAAAGTGAGACAAAAACAAGACAGAGACAATGAAAAATTGTCTTGAGACTGGTCTCGAGACGAGATTCAAGACGAGACAATGTCTCAAGAACTACAACACTAGTATCAACAGCCTGTGACTAAACATTATTTCATTTTAATTATGCCAATATTATTACTTGTTGTGGGACCGCCTCAGCTCCGTCAGCTTACCATTGATGACTGATCCTAGCTGCCCCCTGGACGACTGCGGGAATTTCTTCATTGTGACTTCTACATATAACCAAATAAAAGGACGAGAATAAGAAGTCAGTTGACCCAATTTACAATTTATGCATTTAGCAGTCCCTCTTAATCCAGAGTGACTTACATTTAACCAAGATAGACACAAAAAATAGATGCTCAAAAGACAGCTAAACAAGAAACAAGACAAAAGTATTGAATAAGAATATTACTGCCCTTAGGTTTCACACGGTCAGCGTGAAACTTAAGGGCAGCAATATTCAAGTGGTCAGAGAGTTTGATTATGCAGAGGTCTGTTAGCAGAGATAACTGACCAATCAGAATAAAGCATTAAACCAAGCCATGTAATAATTAGTCATAAGACATGCAAATCAAGCAAATTAACTAAAAGCATATGGTGAAATTACATGACTGATGATGAACCCATTTAGACCTGAAATACTTCAGTGCAATTGAAGTATTTAACTATATGATGTTTCACTTAAGCAATATATCAGATTTATGTTTGGAGGTGCAACCAGAAATACACTATCCCAAGCAGGTCCAACTCTTAATTCTGCAATAATAATGGATTGAAGAGACATAAATAAATATATTACCACTGAGGTTGCTCTCCACTAGCTCCTCAATGGAGAAGACTTCTGTCAGGAGTTGTCGGACCATTTGTGTGCAGGTTTTATTGCTACTGGCGGCCATCCAAGTTGCCCTGTTGCAAAGCACGCCTGATCCCTTCAGGATTTCGACCTGGAAAATATGAACGTTTTAACACATTTAGAAAGCCAGTTGGATTTGGGGACCATCAGCAGATTCAAATGGAACCTTCCCATTGTCAATAGTGAAACCCCAAATGGGTTATTTATGGCAACAGGATGTCTGGCAGTCCCCAGTAGAATCAATGTACAGCGAAAAATCCACCTTGAAAATTACGGTTGTGTATACATATTTTACCAGTTAGTGTCCATTTAGTGTCCATTTGCTGACTAATTTAGTTTACATGTATCTGGCACTGCATAATAATTATACAGGTATTCCAATGAACACAAGGGGGCTCTGCTATAATGCAACCGTTTTATTTTAACCAAAAAAAGATACGATTGTCACTGATAGCTATTTCATGTGCACTGACATAATGTGCTTACTTTTGGAGGGGCTTCAATTTCAGGAAGCTCGGGACCTGAAGGTCTGGAGCTCTCTGGACACATAACACGCCCCGGATAAGGGGTAGAAGTTGGCACCGACTTTATCTTTAAAAGAATAGTGACATGACAAAACTTTTCAGATTAATATTAACTAGAATTGTATCACTATATATTAACCTTGGTTAATTTGCTGCCATTTTTATAAACAGACTTTCTGAACAACCACAGTATAGAGATGCGCAGTGATGTCACCGCCCCTGTTCCACTAGTGGATTCCCGATTCATTTTTCAAAAATAATTGATATCAAGATGATTACGTCGGGGACAAAGCCAACTCGAGTCATGACGAATCATGAGGACACACACAAACTTTTGGGACAATAAAATAATTTCTAAGAAACAAAGAGTCTTGCCGTTTTCTATTTCTTCCTAATTATATATTATGTGACGATAGTGTTTGTTGTCATGATTTGTCACGACCCGAGTTGGCTTTGGCCGCGGCGCAATCGTGTTTTTATAAACCATTTTCGAAAAGTCTATGAGGAAAATGAATGAGGAATCCACTAGTGGAACAGGGTCGGTGACGTCACTGCGCATCTCTATATCGAGGCTTAAAAAACTAGAAAAATGCATTAACATTGAATATAACTGAACTGCTTATGCATTATATAGATTCATTTTTGCATTCAGATCAAAACCTGCTGTAGCACTTTTACTGCAGCAGTATTACTTTGCTGCCATGACCTGAGAAAGCAACAAGGGTCAAGGTATTGTCAACAGAGAACACATTATTCCAGGAGGTCTAAAAGCAAAGCAGCAAAGTTGAGGATAATACGAAATTCTAATGATCAAAATTCAAGTTTAAAATGTAGCTTAAGAGGAAGAGCAGGTCGTACAATGATCCGTGGATTGGCGTTTCAAATGCTAGCCCCTCATGTCTAAGTGTCCATGGGCAAGACATTGAACCCCAAGATGCTCCTAAGGTGCTGGCTCGTAGGAGGTTATAGCCATTAATACATGAGGTTTTCCTTCCTCGTCTGCTGGTCCCTGTTAAACCCCATTAATTTCATTAATGTGAGCAGCCGCAGTTTAGACCTTAACATGGAAGTGACCGGAATGTCAGAACTATGTCTTCAGATAGCTCTGGGCTGCACCTCTTGGTACCTCTTGGTGACTGGTCAATGATGACTGGTCAATAACGGAGAGTAGAGCACCTTGCATTTGGTATAATCCACAAGATTTAATAAACTACCAAAATACCCATGTACCTGTCCTTCAGTGAAACACATTAATCACCTGCAAAGATTGTGCAGAGGTGTCTCCTTCGTGCGAAGACCCTGCAGGCAATTCTGTACTCCCTCTGTTCACCACAGTGGCTTCAGTAGAGCGACTCACACATTTGCCATTTCTGGATGACAACACACAAAAAAAAAATCACATACATACATTGCACACATTCAAACGTGCGCACACACACACACACACACACACACACACACACACACACACACACACACACACACACACACACACACACACACACACACACGTTTACAAAATTGCCATTTGAGTAAACAAGAAAATAACTTTTGCACCTTAAGTGGTACTTACAGGTCTTTGGTCATTTCATTGTAGTGAATGGTATTCTTGTCATTGTTCAGGGACAGATCAAGGAGAGAAGCGGAAATGTTGCCAATCATTTCCGCTGTGAAATCTGCAAATGCTCCAGCCAGCACCCAGCGGCCATAGGTCTGAGGGGTCACGTTCAATACATTTTATTGGTGGTTCAGAGGCTGCAGACATCAGACTTAATTCACTCAAATGACTCACATAGAGTGAACTAACAAAACACAGGTATTATTCAGAACAGACCTCAGATACTGTAGCCTACAGTGTAATCGTGGAATGACTGACTGGTAGCCTAATGCAGCATGTATGATGTATGCAGTGATATACTGCTCTCATTCCATTATAACAAGAATATAACATTAAATTATTTTTAAGATTTATTTTTACAGCTATCTATGGCTACTGAATTTTTAGTAGTGTTTGAAATTTGTGGGGATATTCTGGTTACTACTGCTGTTAATCTTCTGGCTGCATGTCCACAGCAGCAGTGGATGAGCAGGTCTTCTGGACAAAGTTCCAATCATCCCTCCCTCCCCCAGAGTGTCCAGAAACATTCATTAATAGAGAGCACAGCACACATTAGAAGGCTGTATGTATGGGCCTAATATCCCTCTGACTGATGCATGCTGTCTTCTAATGTCTGTCTGTCTGTTTTGCTTTTTTCCTTCTTCTACCATTTTTGAGGCACTAGTGAATTAGACTAGGGGTGGCAGTGGCTCCTTGAGCAAGACATTGAACCCCTAATTGCTCCTCATGTGCTGGCTGTGCCTTGCATGGTTATGCCGCCATCAGTGTATGAATGTGTGGTAAATGGTGCATTTATATAGCGCCTTTATATATAAATGCACCATTTACCATTTAGATTAATGATAAACTAGTGATTAGATTACAGTAGATATGAGACTAACCTTGTACTTCTCAGAGGCTGGCAGAGTCTTGGTCAGCGGTTCACATTGTTCTGGGGTGAACTCTGCTCTGCAGCTAGTAGTTACTTTTCAAAAAGAAAAGAAAAAAAGAAATGAATGAATGAATTTTTTATTGACAGAGATGAGAGTTACAGTACAAGTCAAGTACACACTGCAACAAAACTGATAACAGCTTGGAGAATTGCAGTACAATTCAAGTACGACTACATCAAATCTGACAGAGCTGATTGGACACACTAGTTAAGCATACACTTGTTTACAATAGTGGCCAACTTGTTCATTTCATTAAGGCATCCAAATACATACAAAACAACTACTTCAGTGAAGTCAGAAGCAGCAGATCATGGAGGTAAACTCATAGTGGAGGTAAAAAGGGAAAAGAGAAATGTACAAAGAGGGGGGGGGGGGGTTTATATACAATTTTGTTTTACAGAGGCCAGTTTCGAATTGCAGCCATCTGTAGGTGGCCCTTGAGAGCGGTTTTGAAGGAGTCAAGGGATTCACAACTCTTAATGACTGTTGGTAGGGCGTTCCACATTTTGGTTGCATATGAGCGGGAGGAATTAAGTCCCTTGTTTGTGCCAAATCTGGGTTGAACATGGTTAGTGGCACTCCCTCTGGTGTTGTGGGAGTGAACCTCATTGACATTTAGGAAGTATTTGGAGAGGTACAAGGGTATTTTGGTAGAGTATCGAATCTTGTGGACCAGACCCATTGCGAGATGTTGGACTCTGTCGTCAACCCTAAGCCAACCTAGACTGTCAAAAAAAAAAACAAGTGTGTGTTCTGTTGTAGTTATTATTCGTCATATAGTACACATACGATTGGTTAAATATTTAGGAAAATCACCTACAAACAAAAGTAAACACTTTCAACATGTCATCCATATTTTGGAAATGTGTCATGGTTTCTACAGTTCAAGAGTTATAGGCCAAAACATTAAAGACCCTGTTATACTGCCATCATTAGGCTGATGTGAAAATTTCGGGGCCTCAACAATGAGCCACCATATCCTTGGCCCATGGATGGGAGTGTATGGGTGGGCAAAGTACTGCTCAGATTATAACATACCAGGCTTCCCACCATACATGTAGTTAGACTCTGGTAAGAATTTAAGGCATTCTGCTTGTTTCCTCATGGATTCTTCATAAGCGGTCAACTTCTCAAGCTCCAAATGTTTTCCTTCTCTTCCTATAATCACGCGCACACGCACCTGCACACGCAGTTGATGTTGTGACCTTATTGAAAATAAACAAAAAACGCATTCTGCAGACAGACACACTTACTGTAGAAGAAGAGAACTCGTGCCTCTTGTCCAGAGTAGGTTGCTTTGTAGATTCTGACCAAACAGTTAGGACAGGTCTGTTAGAATACCACTTCTGCATGTGCAGTATACTTAGACTGTACACCATCCTCTTCTTTCACTAGAACACAAACACACACTTTAATGTCAATAACTGTATCTCAAGTTCTGTTTTAAGATATTCTACACAGTATTTGACAGGAGTAAAGTCACACCATTAAACTCAATAAATGGTTAATTTCATTTATTCATTCATCTTATGTTGGAGGAATGAATTCAGTAAGACCTTTCATTAGACCTACTCTACAGTATATAATTATATGACATGTTACACAAAAAGAAAACAGCTGACAACAATCCTTCCTGATGGTATGACATCCGGCCTTATACTGTACATACCACATAGATACTGTACACATGAATACTATATGCAGTATAATATATCTTATATCTATATCTTTATATAGGCTCACCAAATTCCCCAACACGCAGAGTGAGAGCTGTACTCTTTCCATCCACAACAGTGGCACCACTAGAGCGACTCACACATTTACCATTTCTGCATGAACACACACACACACACACACACACACACACACACACACACACACACACACACACACACACACACACACACACACACACACACACACACACACACACACACACACACACACACTGAACTAAAACGTATGTCTTGATGTGTGTAGAATTGTCATTTAAGAAAGCACTAGAAAGTGGATAAAAGTACTTACAGGTATGTGTTCATTTCATGGTACTGAACGGTATTCTTGTCATCCTTCAGAGACAGATGAAGGTAAGATGTGGAAATCTTGCCAATCATTTCGAAACCCGCCTGGAAATCTGCATACGCTCCAGTCAGCACCCACTGGCCGTAGATCTGAAGAGTCACATTGTGCCTTTTATTTAGTAGTACTTAGTAGTGGTAGTAGTAGTACTTCATTAGGTTGTTCAAAGACAACAGACCTCACATACAGAGCACTGACATAGTAACACACAGGGACCAGAGATAACAAGACCTCAAATACAGTTTAATAATGTCTAGTCTATCTAGTATCAATGCATATGGTTTCACCTGTCCCTGTGCTCTGCCCTCTGGAGCTACAACTCCTGAATGCTAGAGGGTCTGGAATTACCCCCTGAAAGCAAAACAAATAACCTGCAATCTGCTTGACAATTCCATTCACAAGGACATTTTTTTAAACATATTTCTTAAAAGGTAGGGGAAGTGATTTCACTTTTGTCAGATACCACCCTATTTTTTTTCTGTTAAAATGCTCTGTTATAAGGTGTGCAGACCATATATGGATTTTTCCCCTCCCCCACGTTAGCAAAGGAGCTAATAAAAGTTCCCCAGGTGGAGGGTGAATTCTCCTCCAATCAGGATCGAGCAGCTGGTTCAGATAGTGTAGCTACTCTTGGGCGCACCAGGCTGGTACTACACGATGGATTTCAAATTACTTACCCTACCTTTAACTGCCATTGCTGTAAAGCAGCAGCTATGCTTTACCGCATACGAGGCATCAGACAGAATACAGTATTACACATTGGAAATTAGATAGCAAACACTAAACTAACCCTGTTCTTCTCAGAAGCTGGCAGAGTCTTGGTCAGAGGTGCACATTGTTCTGGGATGAGCTGTGTTACGATGGATCCAATGTAGTTATTATCACAAGCATATAGATATTACTTTTAATTATAATCAATAACAATTATAATCAAAATGTGACTTAAAGCGTAAGGAATGCTGGAAAATGTAAAACTAAAAACTAACGAACAAATCTGAAAACTGCAGTACCGGCAAGACCACCAGTTAAAGTTACCTAGTACACCTTGAAATATTTATAAAACCCACAGACAGACTGTAACGACCTTTTACATCACCATTATAGGGACATAATGATAACAGTAATTTCCCCCCTTTTACTCAATGAAAGAAATCTCAATTTGTGTGTACATCTCTATGACACACAAGGACAGACAGTGGTGAAAGCATAAGCTCTTGCCTTTGGCCCGAGTATGTTATTGATACATACCAGCCTTCCCATCATACAGGCAGTGAGGATCTACACTGAACTTCAGACATTTGGCCCATTTCTTCATGTGTTCTTCAGAAGCTAACAGCTTCTCAACTTCCAGGTGTTGTCCTTCTCTTCCTGCACACGCACACACACACGCGCGTTACTCAAGGCAAGAGTCAGGACTAGCAGTCTCTGTACCAGGCAACAAACATGTGCATGTGTAGGTCTGTCACTTACTGTGGAAGAAGAGAACTCGTGCCTCTTGTCCAGAGTAGGTTGCTTTGTAGATTCTGACCAGACAGTTAGGACAGGTCTTGTAGAAGACCACATCTGCATCTGTAGTATACTTAGACTGTGCACCATCCTCTTCTTTTACTGGATTGCATGCAAACACACACACAAACATACACAGTGACATGCACACACACACACACACACACACACACACACACACAAAGATTTCAATGTGTCAATGATTCTTCTCTATCTTATGATATCTGGGGGATTTGTGATATCAGATGCTGGTTTTAAGATAATCTATCTATCTCTATGTAATCTAGAGAATATGACAGGAGTAGAACCACACCACCAAATATTGAATGCAATTTACAACATTGCAACATGCTTAATGGTTAATTCAGAACTGATTTGTCTGTATAAAATGTAATTTCATTTCACCTCATTTAATCGCTATATTATCTTATATTGATTTAATCAATCATTCAATCAATTGATGAATCGCTTAATCATTCAATCAATTAAATCAATTACATTTTTATATCTGTGTCATGTCACCATTTCCTTCAATCCCACCTGGGATTACATGACAAATTACACCAAAATTAAAAAAAAAAACTGACTAACAATCCTTCCTAGATAAAGTGCAATTATGCATAGACTATATATCCTATATCTTATCTTATTTTTTATAGTCTGGAACTCACCAAATTCACCAACACGCAGAGTGAGAGCTGCACTCTGTTCACCACAGTGGCTTCACTAGAGCGTCTCACACATTTGCCATTTCTGGATGACAACACACACAAAAACAAACACATGCATGCACATTGTACACATGCACACGTTCACACGCACACGCACACACACACGCAAACACACACAGCTGTGAACCTACGTAGTGATATCTATAAGATTGTCATTTGAGTAAGCAAAATGAAACTTTTACTCCTCAAGTGGATACAAGTACTTACAGGTCTTTAGTCATTTCATTGTAGTGAATGGTATTCTTGTCATTGTTCAGGGACAGATCAAGGAGAGAAGCGGAAATTTTGCCAATCATTTCAAGACCATTAGCGAAATCTGCAAACGCTCCAGCCAGCACCCAGCAGCCGTAGATCTGAGGGGTCACGTTCAATACATTTTAGGTGGTTCACAGACTGCAGACATCAGAGACAACAGACCTCACATAAACACATAGGGATCAGAACAGACCTAAGATACAGTGTAATCGTGACAGACCTAAGATACAGTGTAATCGTGGAATGACTGGTAGTAATGCATGTATATGTATGTATGCAGTGATACTGCTCTCATTACGATATAACAAGAATATGTAAAATATTTTAACATCTCTTTTGGTACTCCCATTTACAGCTATGCTATGGCTACATGATGCCCAGTAGTGTTTGAAAATTCTGGGAGGTAACAGGCTGGTTACTACTGTTAATCTTCTTCTTCTACAATTTTGGGGGGTTGGTACTAGTGAATTGTGTGTGTGACATAAGCCTGCCTGTATGTGAGCTTAGCATTATCACAGTAATCCTTAATTAATCAAATTTCATCATCTTCAAGGGCTTTTGATAGAAATGATTGCTTTAGAATACTGTAAACTAACCTTGTACTTCTCAGAGGTTGGCAGAGTCTTGGTCAGGGCTTCACATTGTTCTGGGCTGAACTCTGCTCTGCAGCTAGTAGGTACTTTTCAGGGAATAGAAAAACAAGTGTGTGTACTGTTGTAGCTATTATTCATCATAAGCAGGGGTCTCAAACTCAAGTTTTAGCCCGGGGGGGGGGGGGGGGGGGGGGGGCATCAATAACAACATCAGTTGTTGTTGAAGTTGCAACAGACACGCAGCATGCATAAAGCTAAAGGTCTGACTCAGCATTTCATCATTGAAAACAGAAAACTCTGTTGGTTTAGTGGTGACACAGCTGTAGTTAGTTAGTAGCAGTCGTAGTGTTATAACATCATTTTAATTATAAGCACTTTGATTTGAAATATCTTGGGGTGGTTTTGCATGCCATCGTGTTTGGTGGGGCAGTCTGGGCATTTAGGGGGGCATTTCCCCCATGCCCTAGATCCCTAGCCCTGCTCTAGGCTACTTACAAATAAATCCTCCCTGTGCTGTTTCTTCAGTTTATAGTGAGCTAGACTAGAGCCATAGGCCGAGTAGGCCATCAGTCCTTGAAGTAACAGTGTCCGTTCCGACGACGCCAGCTCTGTGTGTGTGTGTGTGGGGTTGGTTCGCACGCACTGTGGAACTTGGGTTACGACAACTCCGTCCAATCCATAGGGCCAGCTCAATGGCGTCTCTTCTACTTAGACTTGAATAGAGAATGAGGACAAGTCCGGAACCTGAAGTAGGCAGAAATGCATCAGAAATGCATTAATGAAATTAAATCTGTACAATACCGTTTACATGTTGAGAACATGCATAAAATAGCACTTATTTACGCCGCCGTCGTTGAAAACGCATTTACAACACCAGTTTGTCCCTGTTCTGGCTGCATGAACAGCGCTCGAGCGCCCAGTTCCTGGCCCCTCAATGTCGCAACTCTTCTACTAGATGGCTCTGATCTAGTGAAGAAGGGAGACTTCGAGACTGCTTCATTGCTTTGATTCAGTTGCAACAAGCGGTGACGGTGTGCGTAGTGCGGTTTTGAAACCTTTTCGTCAATCCACTACATTGTCGTCTCGTCACGTCAACCATAAGCCACAAACGTCTCGTCGTATCATAGATAGCCGTTTTATCTCGTCACAGTCAGTGCAGTCTGCATTATTTTTGCTTCGTTCGTCATCGTCAGACCTTTCAAACAGGGGGTGTGCCCGTGTCAGTTACATGCACTGCCACATATAGATTATTTTAACGGGATACATTGCAATCTTTAGACTACTTGATTGAGATTAAATGAATTAAAATCGTGAAAACAGTAGCCTGGTAGATCATATAAGCCTAATTAAACTAGTAGGGAAAGACGTTGCGCAAGCTTTGTTATCAATGTTAAAAAGTTGAGCTGTGATTCTGTTCACGCTGTCATTCATGCCATGGTTCATAACACCGACTATGTAACAGCAATGAGAGAAATGTCCACTTACATGCAACACTTTGAACATTTGCAGAGTATATTGACCAAGGCGCCTCCTTGTTTCTCTTGCGACCGTCACGCCATTCCGTCGAGGAACACAATTAACATTTTAACATTTTAAAAACAATACATTTCTCCACTGTTTTGACGATCCTGTCTTCTCGGTCTTCTCCCTGGCCGGCGCTCATTCAAATAAAAATCTCGCGTTGACTCGCTCATATGTTTCATCTGTAGAACACGCGAGACTATAAAAAAAAGCGGGACTCGCGCGCTGGTCCCAGACTTGCTCCTCAGAGTAAATAAATATTATATTTATTTAACCGGATGTGACGTAACGTAGCCCAACGGTTATAAAAAAGAATAAAAAGAAAAAGGAAATTGCAAAGCAAGGTAATTACTGTTGTAAACATTATTGCACTTCACAGTGTATAACAATGGGCAAAGCAATTTATTTTTTGCATTGCTACGTCACGCCTGATAGAGCTGACCGGATGTTGCGTCTACAAGAGGAAGAAGAAGAAGACCGTTCTGAGCTGCCGCTTCACAGACCACAGATCACTTGAGATTTTGTCTTAAAGGTAGGGGAAGTGATTTCACTTTTGTCAGATATCACCCAAAAAATATTTTTTTTCTGTTAAAATGCTCTATTATAAGGTGTGGAAACCACATATGGAGTTTCCCCCTCCCCCACGTTAGCAGAGGAGCTAATAAAAGTTCCCCAGGTCACCACCAATTCTCCTCCAATCAGGAGCGAGCAGCAGGTTCACATAGTGTAGCTACTGTTGGGGGCCCCTAGTGCACCAGGCTGGTACTACACCATGAATTTCAAATCACTTCCCCTACCTTTTTTTAAATTAACAGATACAATTATACGTTACGCCATCAAAACAATGGGCAAACTTGTCAGGTACAAGAGGTACCTCGTTGAGGATGGAGTTTCCATACCACGAGAAACGAAACCAAGATGGAAGAAGAGGTAAGACATGTCGTTATAGCATTTTAGCTCAGTGGCCAATCCAGAGGCTTAGAGCAGTGGTTTTCAACCTTTTTGACGCAAGGGACCATCATTTATTCAGCATTTGAGCCACGGACCACCATTTGATGACATTTTAGCCCCAAAAACCTGAAACTAAAGAATTATTTTTTGCTTTTGTTCACAATTCCAGGCTGGACTTTGCAAACAAAACAGTGTAGACTTCTTAATTAAATAGTGCTAATTCAGATGAATATTTTAACCCTCGAGAGTGTTAAAATGAAACCAAATGGACCCTTGCGGGTCCATTTGGTTTCATTTTAACACTCTCGGATTCATTTTTACATTCTCAAGAGTTACATCTGGTTAAACAACTTTCCATCATTTAGCCTGGGGACCACCTGGAACCCTCTCAAGGACCACTGGTGGTCCCCGGACCACCTGTTGAAAACCCCTGGCTTAGAGTATAGACAAAGTTACGACAGCCAGCATCATTGATCTTAAATCCATTTTCGTTCGTTTTGTTTTTTGTTGTATTAGTGCAACATAAACCCATACAGATAATTCCGTCTGTACTGTACAATACTTTAAAACAGTTGACGTGTTGCACAAAAGCCCCCCCCCCCCCCCCCCCCCGCGCGCGCACACACACACACACACACACACACACACACACACACACACACACACACACACACACACACACACACACACACACACACACACACACAGGCCAAATCGCAACTGTATATTTCTTGCCTGCTTGCCAATGCACAGCCTGACTGTGGTTGGACAGTACAGGAATTACATTTGTTTTGATCCAGTACTAAAGTAACTTAATGCATTGTGTGCAATTCAGTGCATTCTGTTAATCAGGCTAATCGAATGTTTGAAATTCACAGATTATTCGCAGGGTGACTGTCCACAAGTCCACAGACGGAGCTTGGCTGTCCTTCTTCAGCCCCCGTAAGTTTGGCGACTTTTTTCACTAATTTCTGACTTTGTCTTAATGTATTGAATAACAATTTATAATCTTAGTCTAGTTTTACTGAAATATTTTTTTGTGTAGTCTTCGAAGAACAAAGGGTCTTATGCAGGACAGTCGTGTTGGGAAAATGTAACTAAATAAGTTGAAGGTAATGCCTGATGAAGTCTGATGTAGGACCAAAATGTTGCAAATAAAGTTTGTATTCTATTTGTGAAGTGTAGTCGACAGTGACCTTACCGAGTAAAGACTTTTATCTCATCATTAGACTTCCTGCCCCCGTACTGTAGATCCCACCAAGGCACATTTAGTTCATATTTCAGGAATTACATTTGTTTTGATTCAGTACTAAAGTAACTTAATGCAATGTGTGTGACTCAGTGCAATCTGTCAGACTCAGTGCAATCTGTCAATCAGGCTAATCAAGTGTTTGAAATTCACTGACCCATCAAGTCCACAGACGGAGCTTGGATGTCCTTCTACAGCCCCTGTAAGTTACAGTAGAAGAGTGTGTAGATTTGACCCAGACATCCATATAGGATTTTAATACCACTGAAAAGACTATACCCTGTATGTCACATTTTTATATAACAAGGCTGATCTCTCATGAGACTGGGCGTTCAAATTATTTCATCAATCAATGCCTGGCACGGTTTAGCGACTTTTTTCACTAATTTCTGACTTTGTCTTAATGTATTGAATAACAATTTATAATCTTAGTCTAGTTTTAGTGAAATATTTTTTGTAGTCTCCAACAAAGGTTCTTATGCACACCTACAGAGGAAAGTCGTGTTGGGAAAATGTAACTAGATAAGTTGAAGGTAATGCCTGATGAAGTCTGATGTAGGACCGAAATGTTGCAAATAAAGGTTGTATTCTACTTGTGAAGGGACTTCCTGCCCCCGTAGATCCCACCAAGGCGCATTTAGTTCATATTTCAGGAATTACATTTGTTTTGATCCAGTACTAAAGTAACTTAATGCAATGTGTGCGACTCAGTGCAATCTGTCAATCAGGCTAATCAAGTGTTTGAAATTCACAGGTCATTCACATGGCAACTGACACACCAAGTTCACAGACGGACTTGGATGTCCTTCTACAGACCTCGTAAGTTACAGTAGGAGAGTGTGTAGATTTGACCCAGACATCCATATAGGATTTTAGTACCACTGAAAAGACTGTTATATTTTTATATAACAAGGCTGATCCCTCATGAGACTGGGCGTTCAAATTATTTCATATTAGTCAATATGACACGTACAGAGGACAGTCGTCTGGGGAAAATGTAACTAGATAAGTTGAAGGTAATGCCTGATGAAGTCTGATGTAGGACCGAAATGTTGCAAATAAAGGTTGTATTCTATTTGTGAAGGGACTTCCTGCCCCCGTAGATCCCACCAAGGCGCATTTAGTTCATAATTCAGGAATTACATTTGTTTTGATCCAGTACTAAAGTAACATAATGCAATGTGTGCGACTCTGTCAATCAGGCTAATCAAGTGTTTAAATTTCACAGGTCATTCACATGGCGACTGACACACCAAGTTCACAGACGGATGGATGTCTTTCTACAGACCCCGTAAGTTACAGTAGAAGAGTGTGTAGATTTGACCCAGACATCCATATAGGATTTTAGTACCACTGAAAAGACTATTTGTTACATTTTTATATAGCTGATCTGCTTAGTCAATATGACACCTACAGAGGACAGTCGTCTGGGGAAAATGTAACTAGATAAGTTGAAGGTAATGCCTGATGAAGTCTGATGTAGGACCGAAATGTTGCAAATAAAGGTTGTATTCTATTTGTGAAGGGACTTCCTGCCCCCGTAGATCCCACCAAGGCGCATTTAGTTCATAATTCAGGAATTACATTTGTTTTGATCCAGTACTAAAGTAACCTAAGGCAATGTGTGCGACTCTGTCAATCAGGCTAATCAAGTGTTTAAAATTCACAGGTCATTCACATGGCGACTGACACACCAAGTTCACAGACGGATGGATGTCTTTCTACAGACCCCGTAAGTTACAGTAGAAGAGTGTGTAGATTTGACCCAGACATCCATATAGGATTTTAGTACCACTGAAAAGACTATTTGTTACATTTTTATATAGCTGATCTGCTTAGTCAATATGACACCTACAGAGGACAGTCGTCTGGGGAAAATGTAACTAGATAAGTTGAAGGTAATGCCTGATGAAGTCTGACCGACTTCATCAAGTAGGGCCGAAATGTTGCAAATACATTTTGTATTCTATTTGTGCGTAGTAGATTCAACCCAAGCATCCATATAGGATTTAATTACCACTTATTTCAATCATATTTCAATTAATTAATTCCAAATTGTCTTTAAAATGTACAGATGGACCAACACCTATTCACTCGAGCAGAGGATCCACAGATGGACCAACAACTATACACCCCACCAGAGGAACCATCACTAGACCAATCTTCCATTCCACCCGAGGAGCCAGATGACAATATCGGTCCATCTACTACTCCTGCTTGCGTTAAAACTAAAACATGGGTTAACAAACAAAGCTTTAGAGGATATCATGAAACTGATGAATGTGAGTGGTGGTCCAACTGTGAGTGGGTCTAAGTCCCTCTTTTACAAATCATTCGACACAGTTAAAGATGTTTTAGAAATACACTACGTATGCAAAATGTGCAATGTCAACATGGAGGAATTTCCTCACACTGTGAAGTGCCATGTTTGCGACCAGGTAATTGCTAAAGTGGACGCACAGAAAGACCAGTGTTTCTTATATCTGCCCATAAAAAGTCAAATTAAAACACTGTTGGAGGACCATGATCTGGGAAAACATAAAAAAGACACGATTTGAGGACAGGGATCCTGCTGTAATCAGAGATGTTTATGATGGACGCAGAGTAGACTTTGTCTGCACATTCATTAACCACAATGAAATGCTCAAATAGGACCAACAGCATCAATGCTGTGGGGCGGCAGTGGCTCAGAGGTAGAGTAACCGGATGGTAACTACAAGGTTGCCGGTTCGATCCCGGGGCTCCCGCAGAGTTAGTGTCGATGTGTCCCTGAGCAAGACACTTAACCCCGAATTGCTCCTGATGTGCTAGTAGGTACCTTGCATGGTTTCCACTGCCATCAGTGTATGAATGTGTGTGTGAATGGGTGAATGTGATGCACAATCTATGTAAAGCGCCTTGGATAAAGGCGCTATATAAATGCACCATTTACCATTTTAGCTGGCTTCTGGCCTGGCACCATTTATCTAAGAAATTTGACAATTTGAAATTAATTCCACCTGCTACTTCTGACCTGTTTTTTCTTCCATCATGCAAGTGTTAAGTCAAGATTTTCACATTTCAGCATTTAGTAGAGCCAGAATTCTTTGTGTTCAAAGCTGGAAATCTCTTAACACTTGTATGACAGGTCATTTTGATTTTTTTCCTTTGATCTTGAAATTGAATATATTTGCCCATGATGCTTTCAGAGCATTCTCCTTCCACGACCAACATCATCCATCATTCCATCATCTCAGAACGATTTGACGTCTTAGTAGAGCCAGAATTCTTTGTTGTAATCAAAGCTGGAAATCTCTCAACACTAGCATGACGGTCATTTTGGCTTAGATTTTACAGTTGATGATCATCTTGAATCTTTTAGAACGTTCTCCTTCCATGGCTTCAGTATTTCATTCAAATGTTTAATTGACGATGCCGACAACGGCAAGAGGAGTATAGCATTTTTAAAACACTTATATGTACTTATTTGTCGGTATTTCATTCAAATCTTGACATCTTAAAGATTTTCTAAAATACATCTATGCATGTTAATTCTATCCTTTTTCAGTCATGCATAATAGAAGTCTAATGTGTATCATTTAATAGACAGAATTCTGTGTCTAGTGTCAGAAATTTCCAGCTCTGAACTGTAATTTCTGCTTTATTTCCTGTCTAGGAGGTCATGTTACAAAGTAAACTGCTATAGGTTTGATGCTGCTAAAATTCGATTTGCCTGACTCAACAATAGCATTTTTCCCCCAGATGTTCTGAAATGATGGATGATGTTGGTCATTGTAATGTTTCTCTCAAGCAATGAAGAAACTTGGGTTCTTGATATGTCACTTTATTTGGAACTGGTAGGGCTGGCAGCATACAGGTCATACATCCTACTCTAAGATCTGCAAATGTTTGTAGGTGTGGCCCATATACTGTATGTCTAGGTTTGCATGGCTAGCATCATGCCATCTAGTGGGGAAAAATCATAGCAACCTAACATCAGATATCACAACATCCCCTTTTCTTTAAATGTAAACATTCCTAGCATTCTAAACATTCCTGTTAATTCTATATATGTCTTATGTTGTAGTCTTTTTATTCCTAACTGTAATTTCTACATTATTTCCTGTCTAAAGTCTGTCAGATTTAATTCAATCTGTGACTGAATTAACTTGCAAGCAAAAGTAATATAAAATATAAAGCTTTTTTTTAACACAATCTATTCATGTAATTATTGCTACCTATTTACCTAACACTTATTATGAGCTTTACATGGTGTATTATGTGCTAGGCCTTTCACAGTGCTAGAATTTCTCCACCGTTCCTCTCAACACCAGTGACTGGGGTGGGACGATTCACTCATCTCACGATACAATATTGATATTTATTTTTTCCAAATTTATTAATATTGCAATCTGATTCATCAACATATTGCATTTTTTCCCACAAATTACTCTTAGCTCAAGCTTTTATTAATCAGTACACCTATAGCTTTTATTTTATCAATATAGCTACCGGTGTATGACACATAAGTATGCAATGTATCTACACATATGGACCTGAATATAGCATGTACTGTATTATACGCACATATATGGACCTGAATGTGGGATCTACTGTATGTTCTCCTTGTCTACATATATGCATATGCTGTTTAAAAAACTGAATAAAGCCCAAAATCCTTATAGTGGTTTTAATTCCATGCATTGGGAACACTGCACATCATATTTTATCATCATCATATTTTAAATCAAAACATGAAGAAAAAAGCAGAAATGATTGAATTACTTTACAGAAAATTAAGAAAAATGAACATTGGGCTGTTAAAAAAAAATAGTGTCTGCACTTTACTTTACAAACTCAAATATTTACTGTATTAGCTGAAAAATATCCAGGATTCAGCATTCCTGTGAATCACTAAACTAATATTTAGTTGTATACTGTTTTTGAGAACCGCTTCACATCTGTGTTGCATGGAGTCGACCAACTTCTGGCATCTGTGAACAGGTATTCCAGCCCAGGATGATTTGACAACGTTCCATAATTCCTCTGCATTTCTTGGCTTTGCCTCAGAAACAGCATTTTTAATGTCACCCCACAAGTCTTCTATCGGATTAAGGTGCGGGGATTGGGCTGGCCACTCCATGACTTTAATTTTGTTGGTCTGGAACCAAGAAGCTGCTTGCTGCATGGTGTGTTTGGGGTCGTTGTCTTGTTCAAATACCCATTTCAAGAGCATTTCCTCTTCAGCATAAGGCAACATGACCTCTTCAAGTATTTTGATGTATCCAAACTGATCCATGATCCCTGAAGCGGTTCTCAAAAACAGTGGCTATACAACTAAATATTAGTTTAGTGATTCACATGAATGCTTAATCTTGGATATTTTTCAGTTAATACAGTAAATATTTGAGTTTGTAAAGTAAAATGCAGACACTGCTATTTTCTTTTTTGAACAGCCCAATGTTCATTTTTCTTCATTTTCTGTAAAGTAATTAAATAATTTCTGCTTTTTTCTTCATGTTTTGATTTAGAATATAATGTGCAGTGTTCCCAATGCATGGAAATAAAAACCACTATAAGGATTTTGGACTTTATTCATTTTTTAAACAGACTGCTATTATTTTTGAACACAACTGTATGATCTACTTATCTGCACATATGGACTTAATGTGGGATGTATGTGCTATATAAGGGCCGTATATGTCCTCCTTACCTACAGATATACACATATTTGGACCTGAAGAAGGCATATATGCAACCATATATGTCCACCTTATATACATATATGACCTGAATGTGACATATATGTCTCAGATATGTCCACCTTGTATACATATATGTACCGGAATGTGACATATATGTCCACCGTATATACATATATGTACCTGAAAGTGACATATATGTCTCATATATGTCCACCTTCTATACATATATGTACCTGAATGTGACATATATGTCTCATATATGCCAAATATATGTACATATATGAACATACATATTCTTTATAAGTTCTTTCCATGTGGGAGCTCCCATGTAGTCTATGAACGCATATGACAGAAATGTGAAGAAAAATGCAGCATAATGAAGTCAAACACATGTCTAGGGACAGCATTTATTAAACTACAGTAGAACAAAGTCAATCACTTATTGAATAGCCTTAATTTATTCACCATAAAACCCAACCCATAATCCCGAAATCCCGTTCTTCCGATGGTCGGGAAAACGGGAGGTCGAACCTATGGGAGTTCTTATTTTTTTGCTTTTTTCGGAATTATGGGAGGTCGGAATTATGGGAGGTCGGAATACTGGGTGGACACCGTGGATGAAACCAGTATGATGCAGAGGGGCTCCAGTGAGTGGGGAGAGAGAAAGAGAGAGAAGTAGGCCATCATCAGCCCCAATAAAACAGCTGTAGCGCCATGCTGCTCTCACAGTGAAGACACTGGGATAGTAATTATGAATTGCTTGTCTTAATTGGCTATCAAGATCAGTTGTTTAAGGCATCCTTTCTCAATGCATTCCTTCTTTCATGTGCTCCTGGTTCCTTCTCTTTCTCTGTTCATCTCTCTCTGTCTCTGTCTCTGTCTCTGTCTCTGTCTCTGTCTCTGTCTCTCTCTCTCTCTCTCTCTCTCTCTCTCTCTCTCTCTCTCTCTCTCTCTCTCTCTCTCTCTCTCTATTTCTCTGTGGTCCAAGCCTCTGGTATCCCAGGAGAGTTAAATAAACCAACAACACTGACGAATGGTACCTGCAGGGCTGGTCTCCATGACTGCCTGAACTGAGTCTAATCACCCATGGGCCCCTCTGGGATAGGTTTCCTCCCATGGTCCTGTATCCATGGCACCAGTCCGCCATCTTGCTTTTGTCTCAATGTGCTATGTCATTCTAGGTCAATATGTACCACTGTCTCTAGTGATACTAGATGCCCATGACACAATCCCGGGGTTCAGTTTATGTTTGGCCACACAGTCTCTGTGTGTCCATACTTTACGGTATATAATAAACGGTATAACTGACAGATCCTGTTGTTGTGAGCATAACGTGACAACATTTTGTGCTAATAGGGATAGACACCTTATCTCTGCATTAGTGTAGCTTTGAAAACAACACCAAAAGCACAACAAAAAGAGAGAGGGAACCGTGAATACTGACTGTGGATTTTTTTGCGCTTTCCTTTGATGTCATTTGAGGTAAATGTCTGTCAAATGTCAGTAGTTTTTGTGAATATATGATACAATTGTACAAAAAAGAAACTAAAATAGAAACATGTATGGTTGTGCAAAGCTTTACTTTGTTGAGTTAATTTGTCAGTGGAAAATGAAAGCAAGAGAAAAGGAAAGAGAATTTGCTCTTGACGGAGCTGCTTCATGACTGTATCTGTATTTGTGGTGTTTCTGATGATGTCCCTTGTTTTAGGGGAACCAGGACCTGCTCAGAGTATGTGCAATGCCCTTTGAAACCCCTCTGAAGGACCCTTCAACATCAGTCTAAATACAATGGACATTTACACACAGGAAAGCCAGTGGAAGGGTCATTTGGAGAACTCTGGTAAACTTCACACTGTACTACATCCAGCACAGAACTCCTAACATGATTCGGTTTTGTTTACTTATTTAGTTGCCTCTATTGGACATGCCTGAGAAGGCCTGAAGCTGGAGACACCATAGCTATAGTTTGCCACTGGAAGATTTGTCTTGCCTCTCCTGAAAAGTACATTTTATTCAATGCTCGGCATCAAAAAATATCATGAGGACTGAACTGCTAGCCCGGGAATGCACTATTGTTTGGTAAATGAAGATATGAAATAAAGTTTAAAACGATCATTGTTCTTCCCGTTCCCAGTGATGTTTAAAGGCCTATTCTTCACACTCCATCTCATAAGGTGATCACCGTTCCGGTCCTCAGCACCTTAACAAGAAGCAGTCTGTTTAGCAACTCCTCCTCATGTTAACTTCTCTCTCACATTGTAAGTAATGCACCCTACATCACTGCCTGGGGCGAATACTAGTGGCAAGTCAGGTTGTACTTGTACAGCACATTTAACAACTAGGCAATTCAATGTAAACATGTAACACTAAAGACAACTATACAAAGTAGATACACAACTATACAAAGACATTAAGATGCATCAAACAAAAGTGGTAAAGTGCATAATAGAATGACAAAGAACAAAAGAGAAGTGACATAATTGAAAACAGATCGCTTTAGTTGTGTTTTAAATGTAATATATTGGAGTGGAATGAGACCTGCAGATTTCTAGGATTCTGGTCCAGATATGTGGTGGATAAAAACATAATACCGGACAGAAAGCAGATCTTTCCCAGATGACCTGAGAGAGCTGGATGCTTCATGATCTCACACAATATCAAAAATGTCCCAGACCATGTGAAGCTTCCTAGAGCAGCAGCAGCATTTTTAAATAAATTATTTGAAACAAAGGAAGCAAATGTACAAACTGGAATGATATGGCCAACTTTTTTAATATTAGCACTCGAGCAGAAGCATTGTGAACTAATTGCAGGTCATCGGACCTGCAGTCAGACAGTAGTCAGTTCTACTGAAGATGAACTCATGGTTCATGAACACTTTTCCTAGATCGTGCTTGGACTTTTCAGTCCATAAACCTGTTTTTTTAGGCGATAGTAGGCTGACCTTTTCCTTGTGTTAATGTTTACATTTAGGTCGATCTGAGTAACACTAACATTACAGCGATAGAAAGTAACTTTCTCAGTTGCTATATAGTTTTGAGGTATTCATACTTTACCTAAGTATGTCCATTTTCCACTACAATTAGAGTCAAATAACCCTAATCCTAACCCTAAAACAATGCCTCACCCCACTGCCTGTCCTCCTTAGCCAGACAAATGTTTTGTTTTCATGATTTGTTGACATATACAAAGTTCTTGAAGCAAGTGTCTGTCTGCAGGAAAACAGCTGCAGCATCCAGCAACGTAGAGGGGAAAAATGCAAAAAATAAAATAAAAATAAAAATAAAAATAGCTATATATCTATTGATTTTTGCCAAAAAGTTGCCTCCTCTATTACCTTTAACTCAATTACAAGTAAACGATTTGAAAGCTTTAGTTACTAGTTACTTTTTAAAGGATAATAATAATAATAATTACAACATTTACGGTTTTGAGCTAGGCTAAAAAGAGTAATTTGATTGAGGTATTGTTACTTAAAAAAGCAACAAAACATCTGAGTAACCTATTTCTTCTTCTACTGCTGCCTAAAATGTTACATGTTGTGTCAGTCCTCTCCTTCTCTCTAGCCCCTTAGGCATAACGTGTCAGTCACTACTGACACGTTATGCCTCAGAGACAACCCTGCTTACATTCCTGCACAGAGATGGACAGAAATACAACAAATGCATTTTGATACCAGTTACAATCCACAATACAAAACAATCCACAATTTATACAAACTACTGGTCTGAGAAATTGTTTTTGGGAGATACAGTCTTTAGCATTTTGAAAATACATTAAAATACATTTTTATAAAATATGAAATGATTAGTTATTTATATATTGATGACAAATATTAATAGATTGATATAAAGTGTTTTTCATGGTGTTTGGAGAAAGCAGCCACAATGTTTACCACCTGATGACATCAGTCTGATACTGTCCAGGAGACACCAGAATACCAGTAGTCATACCAGGACCAGGATACTGATACCAGGATACAGAATAGACACACACACACACACACACACACACACACACACACACACACACACACACACACACACACACACACACACACACACACACACACACACACACATTCTCGCATTCTCAAGCTCATGTGCACATATATATTATGTGCACATGAGCTTGAGAATGCGCAAACACACACTCACACACACACACACACCCACACACACGCGCGCGCACACGCATATGTGTGCATGAGCTTGAGAATGCAGACATGCATGTGTGCGCACACACACACACACACACGCGCACGCGCGCGCGCACACATACACACACACACACACACACACACACACACACACACACACACACACACACACACACACACACACACACACACACACACACAGTATTGTGTGTTATTACACACTCAACTGCTCTGTCTGTCTGTCTGTCTGTCTGTCTGTCTGTCTGTCTGTCTGTCTGTCTGTCTGTCTGTCTCTGTCTGTCTGTCTGTCAGTGTGATCAACAAAAAAACACCCGTCCAGACGCCAGCCAGTTCCCTAGCAACCACTCCTCACTTCCATGGTGATGCTATTAAAAGCAACAACAAGGAAAAGGGGTGGGGGGTGTTGACGGACCTGAAAATGAAGTTGCTGAATAGAAAATAATATGGAGGGATCAGGATGGACCCTTGTCGTGTACATAGCACACCTTATTGTGTGCTACTGTGTGCAGGCATGCATTGTATTTTTGAATACCTTTATTGCAGTGTATGTACAACAAACACCACCTCCTCTATCACCTTTAGGATGGCTGTTCGTGCCAACGGTATTAGATATTCTACATACAGTGTGATATCCAAAAATAATATGTCATCTTTCAAAATAGTTTTATAATTCCAGAACTAACTCCATAATAATATATCATACATACTGATATTCTTTTACTCATAATACTCACAATAACATTTATTTCCAAAGTCCAATCCACTCTATTGCGTGTACCTGGAAAATGAATCACACTATTGTAGTAGTATTTACATACATTACCTAAAATTACTTGAATGGTTTGTCTGGTATGATATTGTTTGGGATCTCTGATGACACCAAGTGGACATTTTCAGTTACTGCAGTTTCAGTTACTTCTTGGTGGGAACACTGCAAATAGGCATGAGGCAAAATCATTTCGCGACTGCAACCAGTCGCAAAATGATTTCACTGCCTCTCCAAATAGGCCTATCCAGTAGTTGAACATACAGGTATTATTTACAACACTCAAAAAGTACATAACCGGATCTAGGATAACCTACAGAAGACAACCAATGTCAGTTTACAGGCATAATAAATGAAAGCAGAGACCCCAAGGCAGCTTTTCCCTTCTTTTATTGTCTCTCAGGACAATCATTCATCACATTTCACGTGTTCTTAATCATTTCACCCAGAAAATATCACAGGTTGAGATGTGAGACAGCTGCCACTGTCTTTAGTTTCCTAGGTTTGTCCTTGGTTTGTTATATTAACAAATATGTACAGATATTTTCCGGGAAGATAATAATAATAATAACAACAATAATTAATTATTATTTCAATAATAACAATAAATTCAATAAATACTCTGAGTGTTCTTAACCACACAAGGAGAATGAGTTTGGCTCATCCTTCGACCCAATGGGACATCATCATCACATCACATCCCACTGACACAGACATCCACATTCACACACACAAACACGCGCGCAAACATACCCATAGAAATTTGCACAGTAAATTAAATACCATTTGTGGACAAACTGTGCAGTAAAAAAAACGAAACAAAACAAAACAAATCAAAAAACAAAACAAAACAAAAAAGACAACAGAAGTGGTGTTTTTTCCAAGCTCCTTCCAGCAGCACTGTGCCATAATCCACATTTTAAAACGACTTCAGAGCCAGAAAAACAAGAGCTGTACAGTATGTTCATTTGTCAAAGTCATGGCTAAAGCACACAGTGCCAAATTCAATAGTCCATACAGAGACAAACTGGGTGCACAACATGGCTTTTATGAAGGGAAAAATATCACTTCTAAAGGGTTGGACACAAGGGAGGGTGGTGAGGAGCTCCATACAGCAGTAGGTGGAGAGTGGAAAATGTATTCTGTCACATTTTGTATGGGTAGATATCAGAATGTGTGTAGCATCATCCTATGTCACATGTGCATGATCTCATTCACGCTTCATTACATTAATTGCACAATTGCGCTAATTTGCACATAAAACACTGTAGACATCACAGAAAGGCACGCACCCCCCCCCCCCCCACACACACACACACACACACACCAGGTTTACTAAATCAATAGAAAATATCTCCCTAAAAAGGTAATTACAGGAACAGTCCAGGGTTTGATAAAATAAACTCTCTGTATTTATAATACAAGCCAGGCGTGGGGGATGAGAAGTCTGTCTGCTGTGAGAATAAAATGGCTTCTCTGTTCCTCTGACAGTCTTTGGGGAGAGGGTGATATGATACCCCGTACAGATAGAGATGAATGACATTTTCCTATTTTCTACACTCTCAGAGTTAAATTAACACTGAGATCTGTACAGGATGGACAAGTATGTGTTGCCCTTTGAATAGGTAGACTTCTATTGAGCGATCGCTACATAAAGGGATGATTCAGCAAGCTAGCTACTATTTATGGGCCTGAAGAAGAAAGACAATCGAGGGTATGCGTGTGACATCATCATACGTAGAAGTTATGGTGGAGCAACTACTGACTACAGTACTGAGTGTCCAAAAAATAATTTCTAGCCTTGACAGCCCATCCATCCAAACGTAAAATTCTGATTGCATTAAACAATGTTAAATGATGTTAAATTCAGTTGCCACTCAGTTTGTCACTTACTTTATGAATGTGCATACCCTCAGTATCGGGTTATGTGCTACACTGGAGACGTGCAAAAATATCAACATTCTCAATTTAATCATTTTAAGCGGGATTAGAATTAGTTACCATACTGTTTTCTGTGGGCCTATTGGCCACTAAGAATTTGAATCAAAGTTTATCTCCGCATTCCAGGATTTGGAGTAAAAGGTCACAAATATGGAGGATGAATGCAATGCAAGAAAAGACTGCCGGTAAACATCAGTACATCACACACTTGGATGGATATAATGTAGGAACAAACGGCAAGCAAAGTTGAGTTCAGGGAAGTTCAATAGCCATTTACCTTAATAATGTTTTAATTAACCAACCAAACATTGCAGGAGAAAAGCAGCAGACAAAAAAACAAAACAAAAAATAAACAAAAAGAACAAAACAAAAGAGCTTGTGGAGTTAACAAGGAGCAGCTAATGACGGCTTCTGAAGGGGTAAAAGTAGTACAGAAGCGTGGTAAGGTATTAATAGAGTACAGTGGGCACACTGCAAGGCATAGGAGATTGGTAGTTTCGTAGGGAAAGGCTTCACTATAAATGTTTTTAGCGCTTCGTTTGAGACTTTGTTTGATGTTTACACACTCAAGAGAGAAGGGACGCGCTGCTGGCTTCCTATGAGAGCTTGCACAAGAACCATGATGTTTGGAGCAGGGGAGAAAATGTCAGTCTGCACTGGCTGGGCTTAGATAGCATAAGCAGTCTGAGGGCGGAACAACTCTTCATGGTGAGATCCTGGGTTGAGCTTGTATTAAGATGTGTCCTCCTCTCATAATTAGGAGTACTGCTGTCCACACAGAGTGGCAGCCTGCAGCTGTCCACACAGGGGCACCGTGCTGTCTTGACTCTGGCCCTCCACGTCCATGTCCATCAAGCTGGGCTTTGCCGTACTAGCGCTGCTGTCCCCCGAGCCCAGCGGACTGTCACAGCTGCTGCCTGGAGATGAGCTCAGGGTCCGGGAGAGGGAGCCCAGCTTCCAGGGGTCTGCTTTCACCCGGGCTGGGGTGGGTCTGGGACGGGGAGCAAACTCCAGGGTCTTGGGCCTCTCCAGGGGGTTGATGAGACACAATGGATCCGGGTCAGAGATGAGGGGCGGAGGAGGAGGAGGAGGGGCCTTGCGTCGATGTACCACTGGAAATATGGAGGTGGGGTCTGGAAGACGAGGGACATCTGTGTTTTCCTGTGTGCCTACGGATGTACAAGAAAGATTATTAATTGTGATCATTATATATTTTAGGTTGAAGGAACTGATGCAAAAAAAGGATTTGTTGTGAAACTGTAAGTTGTATGGGTATGGTTTCTACCTTTAATCATAAAATGTACAATATTGTGAAACTACAAGATTCAGAAACATCTCATAACTTGTATGTAGGTGAACTATTGTCTGTGTATTGTATCTGTACTATGTTGTTGTGTATGATGTGTTTGGCTGTGTTGGACCCCAGGAAGAATAGCAAAGTGTTAATGTTTAGTCTAGTCAACAGAGGGACAATAGTCAGAATGGACATATTTTCAATATCCCCAGCCCAAACTTCTCACATTTGTGTGTTGTGACGGAGGGTACGCCCATTGGAGGAGGCATGGGCATGCTTCCATCTGAAGGGGTCCTGCGGTGTCCCAGGGTTTGGGCCCTAGGCCGTATTGCGCCGTCTGACGGGGTGCGTCGGTGTCCCCTGTTCAGGGCCATGGCAGCAGAGACATGGGTGGGGGTGAGAGACTGGTTGGGCTCCTTCTTAAAGCTCTCTGCTCGTAGGTCCAAGAGGGGGTTGAGGGAGGGGGCAGGGGGCGCCACAGGCAGTTTCATCCCTGCTGCAGGTGTGGAGGGGAAATCTTCCAGGTCGGACGGCAGTAGGGATTTGGTGGAGTTGCAGTCAGACAGCGACGACAAAGAGAGGAGTGTGACGGAGGGGGAGGGGTCCATGCAGGCCAGTGCAGAGTCGTGGTTACGGGAGAGGGACAGGGAAAGGTTGCGGCTGGGCGGAGAGGTGCTGCGTCTAAAGCGTCCTGTCCGCTGGAATAGACCCTCTTTCTTCTTGCGCTGCTCCTCCCGGAAGTCCTGCTCATCCTGAAGTACCTACATTGACACGATAACAACATACCGGATCGTTAAGGTAATTACCTTCCCCCTCTGTCTGGCTAGCTGTCTGTCTGCTTGCCTGCCTGTTAGAATGATAGCTCGAGCAGTTTTTAATGGAATTGCATGCGTAACATGTGTACCACTGCCTCTTTAAGGCTAGTGAGGCCTTGTTAACCATTTTCGTCCTGAACGTGAGCATTACGTACATGTGTCTATGCCACAGCTTTCATGTTGGAAACCCTTATTTGAGCATTCTGCCCTCATTCAATTAAAGCAGAAGCTATTAAAATGCTATCGTGTCCAATCTAAGTATATAATTGGGGTGCTTGGTCTCCCTGCTTAACTGTTCTATTGAGACATTAAGATCCTGTGTTGAACAGGATTTGACACAATCTTGTTTCTGCTTTTATTGATAGTACAGTATAGTTCCCCCCTTGTTTCTGGTTCGACACAAATGTTGACCTGAAGGTCGACCTTCTATGTCTGCCCACAGGGCATACAGACTGAACAAGTGCACATTCCAAGTTTCGGCCAAGCTGTGACGGCTCCTGCATTTTTGAATGGATGTCAATGAGACTTCCGGCTTGTTCCGGTCTGAATTTCGGCCGAGGGCGGGTCTTTCCTTCTGCCTGGCCACTGTCAAGTGGTCAAGTGGTTTCAAGTGCCCATTGAAACCCATTCAAAAAAGGAGGACATGACATCACAGCTCGGTCCGAAACACAGACTGTGAAAAAAACAGTGTAGAGGCACCCCCAGAGCAAGTAGCCATGTCAGCACATCCGCATGAAAATATAATGGTACATAGTTCAGCTTTAAAGGGCCACTTCACCCTTTTGCAACCAGAGGTTATTTTAATGATGTTTAATTATGACACATGGAAGACTTTCTTGCTGTTTTTATGTGTGTGTGTATTTTTGTTTTTATATATATTTTAGTTGTTGGTGAATGGATGTACATAAGGTCATGAACATTTAGAAAGTTCCTTCCTAGACTGCAAAGCCACACCTTCACAAGGAAGTACACTCTCTCTATTTAATTCCCATTTTCTATGTACCTGTAATTTCCCCAGTTGTAGTATGTCCTGCCCCAGGGCCACAGACGCTAGAAGAGAGGCACAGCCTAATAGCAGCATATCGCTCTTCTTCCTTTGGCTGCAGCGCCGCAGGGAGTCCTGGTGGCCCACTCCTGTCCCGAGGCTTCCAGGTCCCAGGCCTCCCCAAAACGACCCTGCATCCTCCACTGCACCATTGATGCTGCTGTCAGAAGGCATCACAGAGCCTGGCGATTCCTCAAACTCGCCGCATTCCTCTGAGGAATTGGAAAGGAGTGAAAGAGTAGGAAGATCAGTAGTGTTAAGATAACATAAAATAATGTTAAATCAGTGTTCATTTAGCTAAGAGTGTACATAGAGAAGCAAAGCATGACATATTTTAGTGAAATCTCCACTGTTAGAGATTACAATATACTGTAACGCAGTGACTATTCGATGTGATCTTATTAGCCTGACACTCAACTTTCGTTTCACAAGCGTGTGTTAATGGCCGTGGCTAGCAATTGAATGTTATGTTCATTGATTTAAGAGAGTACAACAAGGACAGAGACTCACCCATTTCATTGAGGCTGGAGAAGGCAGCGGTCATGGGTACATGTTTGGGGGACTTCCCCAGGTTTGGGGCACTGGATGACCACACCTTGCACCCTTCTCCCAGTGACTTCAGTCTATGGGGAGAGAGAAGTTCAATTGACAATGTAAATATACAAAGTACAAACACCTCACATTCAAACAGATTATGAAAATTGAAAATAAATTATAATTAGTAGTAGTAGTAATAAACACTGATAAACAAATAATCAACATTGGCCCAGCCTGTCCATATAGTCCATAGGTGTCCAAATAGCAGCCTCCTCTGGACATTCCTATCCTCTGCATCCATAAAGAGATGCATGTGTTTGCCATTGCCTCACTCAACTCATTGCCCAATCACAACCCAGGTGTGTCCTTAATATAGGCAGTAACTCACTCCTCATTCAGTTCCAGTTCATATGCAGCACTTGCAGTTAGCACTGAGTCTACCTACACTCCTCTCCCGCCATGTGCACTTTAACATGTAAGCCTTTGTTCTGCATTGACTTTGATATTACTGTATGCTCGTGTCATTGCCTACTTTACATATGTTTATTCTATAAGTTTATAAATGCCCAGTGCCAACTTGTACCAGTTTATTCTGTTGATCTTCCTATGTTTAACATGTTTGACTATATTCAATATAGCTTGTAGCGAAGCCTATCCACCTGGCCTTGTTTATCTTGTCAATCCATGTTATGATCTACTGCCATTTGTCATATATGCCATATTTCATATATTTGGCATTATATCATGACCTTTTATTATAGGAGTTCCTCTTTGTAAAGGTATTCCATTTCTGTTTCCATGGCCCAACCAATGGAGAAATAAAACATAATGTTCATAAAAGATACTTTGGTGTCACACAAGTTCTTTCTGACCGGAGAAACTTGGGCGATCAGCTCATAATCCACCAAACACAACTCTCTTGGTATGAGAGTTTGAGAACTACTAGTCTCTAGCCACCACTACATCAAGCAGATCATACAGCCCTGTTTGGTAAAAGTGCCTTGGATTAAAAGGGGAGGGAGGGGGGGGACTATATTTCATCCATTGACCAAGCATAAGCATATAGCCAATATGTGTGCATGCCAGTTTATGGTATGCTGTCTGAAAATGTATGTGTGTGTGTGTTCACTGTGCATGCTTGGATAGCACAAATGTATGTCCATGATGCTTCTATTTTATTGGTTCTATTTTGGTTCTTTTTTTTCCCCACTAGGAGTATGCATGCGTAGTAGGTCTGTCGTATAATTTCCATTTTTAGGGAATTCATCTCAAAGGTTGCTACCCCTGGTCTACCTGATGCTTTTAATTAGTTTAAAGAAATGTATACATCTCATGTCCATTGATTTAGTTTGTTTGTTTTTAGAATTTATGTTTAAATTTATTTGTAGAGTTAAGATAAAAGGGAAACAAGAACACAATGAGCTAGGATATTCCTTTCAGGTCCTTTGAGGTTGCTGAAATTGTAATTGAAACTGTATTTAATCATTTGTAAGTGAACTATTGTATTTTATTGGTATGAATGGTGTGCTTGTTTTGTCTACTGGACCCAAGGAAGAATAGCCACACTTATTAGCAAGTGCTAATGGGGATCCATAATAAAGTAAAGCTGCCAATAATAGATTTTTATTAGATTATATGACTAGCAATAAATAGACTATTATCAATTCCAGCCAACGTGCAGGCAAAACGCATGCATATTTTCGTGCACTGCACATATCAGGTGCACACATCCTCGGTCATAATACAAATAGAATAGCTCTAACCCAAGAATGCACTATATGGCTTGTTTCTATTGGGGTCCATTCAATTATTTGAAACATTTAGTGACAGAACAACATGTAAATGCTCTTTTAGAGTGGTTTTGAAAGAGAGTATGGTACTACATCTTTAATAACTGAGTGGGCATTCCACACATTTCTGCTGTGGAATGCCCACTGCTCAGTGTTATGGCTTCTAATGACATGACAATAAATAGAAAGCATAGCCATTTCCTAAAGCACACTTACTTTTCCTCCCCGCCCACCCTCTCTCTCTGGTGGGTGGAGCTAGGACCCCATGTACGTCCTTTCTTCTTGCTTGTAGACAGGTCCTCCTTCTTGCATACAGCACTACGACCCCATGTCTTACTGCCATCACTGGGAGTCACTGGGACACGAGGGAAATATAGCAAGTATTTATATTCCTGGAAATCACTGAGTAATAATAAAACATATTACACATTCCGTGCGCTCTCGTGTATGCACACATTCTCACACACACACACACACACACACACACACACACACACACACACACACACACACACACACACACACACACACACACACACACACACACACACACACACACACACACACACACACACAGATGTGCTTACATCTTATGGCTCTCAGTCTTGGCATGACTCCTGGGCTAGCAGGAGGGGTGGTGCTCTCATTTCCTTTCCTCTTGTCTACGCTTGGAGATGCCTGTACTGTGATTTTATGCTCAAAGCCTGGTACCAGAAAACAGAAAATTCAAGAGAAGTATGAGAGAAACGATTCAAGTTTACAAGATTGCCAGCACTGGATGTGGCAGATTTTACACATACATTTTTAACAAATGGACACAATGGGCACACTATTTTGGAGGTGAGGGTGAAAAGCTTTTTTGTATGAATGTTAGATGTTTGCCTTTTGAAAAAAGAGTGAGCTGAGTTATATCAACTCGGTGCTCAGGGTTTTTAAAGTTGACAACAGTGACGTGTGTTTGTCCATTGAGACTGTTGGACAGCAGCAAGGCCTGTAGTTCTGCATGTTACCCACCAGAGGGCAGGCTGATACAGTTGCTGTCCCGGCCCAGCTTGAGCAGCCTGCTCTTCTTGAAGTGGCCCTTCCTCTTCTTCACCCTGGGCTTCTCCTGGTACATCTGATGGATGATGATGTTGAGCTCTCGCTCCACAATGTCTATCTCTCTCTCAGCCAGCTCCTGCTCTCGCTTCCTCAGCTGCTCCTCTTGCTCTTTCTGCTCCTCGGCAGCCCTTGCCAGTGCCTCCTCCCACGACCTCAGTTCCTACACCATTAGAAGACATTAGGATAAGAGCAGGCCCAGATGTAACATTTCCCAATTGTGGGCAGGAGAAAATGGTGTTGCTTCGTGCCACGGCCACCATACCATTTTTGTTTACAGGACTTTCATTAGGCAAGTAAAGCGTCAATAATAACATCAGTTTTTCTTGAAGCTGCAACAGGCACACAGCATGCATAAAGCTAAAGGCCGGACTCAGAGAGTTTTCCGTTTTGAATGATGAAATGGTGTTTGTTTAGTAGTACCACAATTGTAGTTAGCGTAGTGTCATTTTAAATATAAGCACTTTAATTTGGGTTGTTTGGCATGCCATTGTGTTTGGTGGGGCAGTCTCCCCCCATGTCCATGCCTAGATCGGCAGGGAGGAGATGGAAGGATAGGCCATGGAGAGTCTGTTTGTGTTGCTATGGTAATTCCAGCAGAAACACCTCTAGTGTGAATGACCGAAAAAGATTCCTTCAAAACTCAATTATGCTGTGGGACTTCAATATTTTAAGGTTAGTCTGTGTTTCCCATGTAGTTAAACATCGTTCCGTGTACTGAACGGTGTATAAGCACAGCAGTTCCCAAACTATTTTAGCCGGTTACCTCCAGACCCAGCTGATGTACCCACTGCATGGAAATGAAATATATGAACAGGGCCTCTAGCCCCTCCTAAATCCAGGTTTTGGTTACTGTCCACAAACTTTGTATTAAAAAAACATTACATTCCCATTGACAAGTATTTGACATCATAGTGTCTGAGCAAATAGGAATAGATTGAAGTACATTGAGAGATATCCATGTACAGTATATGAACCTGAATATGGCAGATATTCTAAATTTTCCATACATTAGCATAGCAGCACCAATAGCCTTTTCATCCCTAGAAGGCGCACCACAGTTTAGGAACCCCTGTACTAGCATACGGTATATACTGTACATATTATGTGTTACACTTAGCTCTGGTCCAGAGCTCCACTGCTTCTGAGTCTGACTTGCACTGGAGCTCTGTTGGTCTCCGTGCATTCGGCCATTACTGCACCCGACCAGCCTCTCTTCTCTAGTGGATATATAAAGAACGTTTTACCTACTCACCAAAATAAACACGTCTTGTGTCATTAGAAAGCCTACTTACCTTAGTGGAAACACTCTGAGCCGCCCACCACACGGATAAAATGACTTTTTGCCCAGAACGCGATCGTTTTTCAATGAAGAAAAAATATTTCCTATGGAACTTTTCTATTGGCAATACCGGTAGAGGGCGCAAATCCTGGTTGTTTTTCCGGTGAAAAACGATCACGTTTTGGCCAAAAAGTCCAATTTATCCGTGTGGTGGGGGGCTAAGAGTGTTACTTACTAAAGTAAGTAGGCTTTCTAATGACACAAGACGTGTTTATTTTGGTGAGTAGGTAAAACGTTCTTTATATATCCACTAGAGAAGAGAGGCTGGTCGTGTGCAGTAATGGCCGAATACACACAGACCAACAGAGCTCCAATGCAAGTCAGACTCAGAAGCAGTGGAGCTCTGGACCAGAGCTATGTTGCACTATACCTTCTCTTTGGCCCTGAGTTCATCAAACATCTGCTGGATCTCCAGTCTCCAGTCTTCTTGTAAAGAGTGGAAGGACTCCAGAGGCATCTGAAACATGGCTGACTTCTCGATGGCCAGTAGCCGCATCAATATGTTGGTGAAGGAGGGTCTATTGTGGGGGTTTGGGCTCCAGCACTCTGGAAAAAGAGAAAACATAATAATAATAATCAAAAATTGCCATGGGTACAAATTGACAAGGTTGTTAATACTGATATGGGCAATATAAGGCCATCAAATTAGAAAAAATAAAACAGTTTGCCAATTTAAGGTTGTCAACATGTCACAACTTGCTTAAAGGGTGAGACAATGTAACATCTAGCATGTAACATCTAGAACTGTAATTTAAAAACTGGAAAGGAACCCATGAAGAAGTCCATCTAGTGAGAATGTCACCGAGTCATTCTGTAAGTAGAGACTCACTGTTGAAACTCTAGCCAGTAATGGACTATTGATGGAGAGTGCCGACTGCAGTGTGGTGCCCTATAGTAAGTTGACAGTAGCCTTGGCTGCCACACCTGCCTGCACGAGGATCTCCCATCTCACACATTGGTACATAGTGTTAGTGTTATTGTTTGGTTTCCTTTGCGATTGTGTGCCAATATTTTTAAACCCTTCAGCACTTTTATGTCTGAGCGTGAAACAGGAGGAGGTGACATTGAAGTTTGAAGGCTGATAGTATGCAGTAACACAGAGTTATGAATGATGACATTTACTATTATTTACTCCACTGTCCATGGGCTTATCCATCTTCGCTCTAGATCCCATCAGGGAGAGACAAGGCTCCAATATGATTAATGCTGACCACTTAAGGTCTAAGTAATACAATATTACCACAAACCACTCGGCTCTGATCAGTGAATGTAAGTGACCTGGTGAGGATCCTCTTACCTCCCAGGAGGTGTGCAAAGGCTTCTGGACAGGTGGAAGGGATCGGTAGGGTTAGCTTGTTCATGGCCACACCATAGGCTACTGCCAGAGCATCTATCTCCCGATATGGAACCTCTCCCGTCAGCAGTTCCCACAGCAACACTCCAAAACTACAGCAGATGAGATAAAGATGAGAAAAAGAAAGAGGCAACATTACAAAGCCATCAGCAAGTGGCCGCATAGAACCAATTTGAAATATCAGAATCAGAATCAGAATCAGAATCAGAAGTCTTTATTGCCATTACATGAAAACATGTTTGGAATTTGGTTTGGCAGTGCAGAGTGCAATTACAGTACAACATAAACTAGTGCAAAACAAGACAATACAGTGCAAAAACATAGTGCAAAGGATAATGAATAAATATATATATATATATATATGTATATACTGAGGAAAGGTTTGTGTACAGATCAGAGTCAAGTCGTAGACCATCTCACTCTCTGAGTGTGGGGGGGATCAGGGGGGATCGAGGGGGGATCAGGGGGGGGGGACCGGCAGCATTGAGGAGCCGAATAACTGTGGGGAAAAAGCTGTTTGCGTGACGGGCCTTTGCAGTTTTTATAGAACGCAACCTCCTGCCTGAGGGGAGCGGGGCAAAAAGACTGTGGCCTGGGTGTGCGAGGTCGGCCATGATCTTCCTGGCCCTCCTCAAAGCCCTGGTCCTAAACAGGGTCTCAAGGGGGGGCAAGGGACAGCCAATGACTCTCTCTGCGGAACGTATGACCCGCTGAAGCTTGGCCTTGTCCTTGCACACTGCAGCGGGGAACCAGATGGTAATCCCCAGGGTGATGATGGACTCTATGATGGCAGTGTAGAAGTTCACCAGCAGGGTCCTAGGGAGGTGGAATTTCCTCAGCTGTCTCAGGAAATACAGTCTCTTTTTATCATTTCATAGTAAACCATAAGATGCATATGACAAGTTGTGAGGTTCATTAAAGGCCCAGAATGGCTCAGGATACAGTAATCTTATATGTTACTTACTATTTTTATGCCACAATTATACAGAGCCCTGGAATGGCCAAAGTGAGAATAATTATAATTGCACCATACAAAACATAAAATAGTGCTTTTGATGACTTGGATTGTGCTTGTCTACTCCAATAAACTGTATTCATTTTATTTATTCAGTTTTACAATGACCAAAGTTAGTCATATCAGCAATGAGTGTAAAAGAACTGTGATTGTGGGCATGGGTGACGCAACTTTATAGCCAAGTTGACATCACTTTTGTTGTTTTTCTTTTGTCATGCTTAAGTATAAGATGCCAGCCCTATGATAGGCAAGATCTACACTGAAAGCATACAAAGAGGTGCTGGAATTAGGTGGTGACCAGGCTTTCCTCCTTCAGATGATTAAGGCTGGGACAGAGACTAAGCCAGCCTTGCGGAGTTCATTCGAAAGCACACACACTTCTAGTAAGCAGACAGCAAACAGAGCAGTACCTCCACACATCACTGCTCTTGGAAAACAGAGAGACTTTGATGACCTCTGGAGCCATCCAGGCGTAGGTCCCCGCCGCACTCATCTTTGTGGTTTGGTGCCATTCCCTGGCCAAGCCAAAGTCTGTGATCTTCAGCGTCTTCCCACTCAGATCGTCCCTGTCCAGTGGTTCAAGGATGAGGACTGGGGAGATAGAGAGATAGGGAGCACAGGGACAGATAAGAGACGTATAGAAGGCAAACAGAGATGCTATGCTGGTATGTTCATGTGGTATAAGCACAAAGATCACCAGCCCCCACCCTAAGTGTCCCTTTTTTATTATTACCATGATCACATTTTTTAGTGTCATTTATATTCAATACTCGACATAAGTACATTTGTAAATATAATGCAATAATAATAATAGGGCATTGCATTGCATACACTCAAATGGTGCTGTACAGGTTCGATTGATTGATGCTAACTCTCCATAAACCTGTGATACAATGTTGTCTTGCACATCACTGTGGCAAGTGGCATTCCTCCTCACTTACTGTATTATTTCTATTTTGACAAACCATATATGTGACATGGTGTCTCGCCATCTGACTTTGTTTCTTTCTATTGTGTTCTTATGACTCTTTGACACAGCATAGCAGGCCTGAAAACTATAGTTCTCAGGCCTGAAAATTAAGTCCTGACCCCACCTGGGCCCTCATCAAACCCTGTATACTCAAGCCACTGCCCCTGCTGCCACCCTTAGATCTCCATAAATGGAGCTGTCCTGTTCCCACATTCCATATGCTGTCGCCCGTGTGGTTGTGTTCACGCAACCTGGTCTTCTGGGGTCTTATTCGTAGTATTCAACAACAACAATAATCAAAACATATTTTGTGTTTGGGGTATTATTTACTGAGTCATGCAAACCAGACCACATAGATAAACCACACACATAGGACAACTGTCCTTGTACACAGTCACATGGCGAGGAGACTACAATCGCATCATACTGTACCACAGTAGCCTACGGAGTAGTAGACGATATACTGTAGTAGTGGAGGTTATTGAGTTGCAATTCAGGTTAAGTGGGAGTCGGCGACAGACAGTCTGACTGTCTGTCTGTCTGTCTGTCTGTCTGTCTGTCTGTCTGTCTGTCTGTCTGTCTGTCTGTCTGTCTGTCTGTCTGTCTGTCTGTCTGTTTGTGTGTCTGTCTATCTGTCTGTCTGTATGTCTGGAGGGGATTATCACGTGAGGTATTTATTAACCCTCAGGTCACCTCTCCATAATCCATAACTACTAAGCTATTTGTTTTAACACATTAAAATGCTATGTGTGTTCCATTGGCACGATATGTAAGTGATACACCTGATGTAGAGAGGATTGAGTGACTGTGGTGTCATACATGTCAACAAAGGATTCATAACAGAGGGAGTTCCACTCAATTTCAAATGTTATATGGATAGGTCCTTTATTATCCCAAGAGTATGTGCTGAAGGCTGAACTGGAATGTATGGTTTGATAAATGTTATTAAACTTTAATTTAATGTTTGGATTGCATACCGTAATGGTGATCTCTTTAAACTAAAGTGTGAATGTGCCTGTTTGTTATAGGCTACTGTGAGGCTACTGTGAAAATGTATGGTGGCATTTCATCCTGGCCTTGTGGGAATGTGTATGCAAAGTTTCACAGTAATCGGAAGCTATGTTCATGTTCATGAGTCTGTACGAAATGGGTCACTGCTGCAAACTTTGGAATCCAAACTTAGCCAATCAAGAAGGAATAGTTGTAGATCACCTATTTTCAGTGTGGGACACCAGTGTGCAATGAAAGCTATGACTTGCACTAAACTAGAACAACAGAAATGCTGTTGTTACTAAATGTCAATGTTGACTGAGTATCCATGTATTCCAGCTTCAACAAACGCATACCATGATAAGAAAAGAAACCACGTGATCAAACAAGGCATGAATATTAGATTAGATTTAAAAGGTGCGTGTAAACCACAATGTTTACAGAACAGGTGTGGTCAAGTGCTATTCAGGTTTCTGTCATGTGGATTATGCAACTTGCCTAGTAGTGCATAGCGTGCATGTGTGTTTGTGGGTGAGTGAGTGAGTGAGTGAGTGAGTGAGTGAGTGAGTGAGTGAGTGAGTGAGTGAGTGAGTGAGTGAGTGAGTGAGTGAGTGAGTGAGTGAGTGAGTGTGTGTGTGTGTGTGTGTGTGTGTGTGTGTGTGTGTGTGTGTGTGTGTGTGTGTGTGTGTGTGTGTGTGTGTGTGTGTGTGTGTGTGTGTGTGTGTGTGTGTGTGTGTGTGTGTCTGTGCTTTCAATGTAGAAATGTGTGTTTTGAGTCATTTTAAAAACAACACAATGCTTATTTGAAGGACAACTTTGAGTTTGTTTTTCCTGTTCGATTCTCAACTGAGTTTACTTTTCCTGTTCAATTCTCAGCAATGGCCTTGGAACACTCTGTCTGTCTGTCTGTCTGTCTGTCTGTCTGTCTGTCTGTCTGTCTGTCTGTCTGTCTGTCTGTCTGTCTGTCTGTCTGTCTGTCTGTCTGTCTGTCTGTCTGTCTGCCTCTCTGTCTGCCTCTCTGCCTGCCTCTCTGTCTGTCTGCCTCTCTGTCTGTCTGTGCCTGCCTGCCTGCCTGCCTGCCTGCCTGCCTGCGTCTCTTTCTCTCTCCATGCACTTCCTCCTATATTTCCGTGTGAGGGCTGGCTATGGAAATATTTGGAGTGTACACAGTCCACGGCTCTGGGAGCAAGGTGGGGGTTGCTCTCTCTCTTGCTTATCTACAGGTGTATGCAAAGGGCGTACAGAGAGGCAATACACACAGCGGTGTCCTCGTCAACACACACACACACACACGCGCGCGCGCGCGTGCGCCCGTGTGCGCACGTGTGCATGATGAAGTGCCTCATATGATCAAGGTGCGCCTCCTAGACTCTGCACTCTGCTGGTCTTATAGCCGTGAAAGTCCACGCCCAATTTCCACCCTGGCTACCTTACTAGGCGTCTCCACAGAGAGACTGTGATGAAGGCTACCAGCTGTACTCCATGTTGTAGTGCACAGAGAACGTCCTCTGTGTGATCATGTGATAATTATAGCGGGTACTATATGTGCACGCATAAACTGAGTAAAAATCGAGTGGCAAAGTGAGTTTAACATTGTTTAACCCAGTCAGATAGGACTTTACTGTTTGGACGTATAGGCTGTCAAGGCCAGAAAGTCATTTTTGAGTGGCACTAGCCCCTCCCATATCCAGCTATCTATTAGCCTATGTTCACAAACTTTCTAATAGTATGTGTTGACCTGGTAGCAGAACATCAACAAATGACTTTAATGACAGATAGGGGCATCTTCTTGATGTTCCCTTTCTTATATGTAAAAAGAAAAAGATACAATGTAAAATAATCATGTAAACCATAATTGAAATATGAACTGAAGTTCGATATGATACTGAACATCATATTTTACGTCATGATGATGTATGATGATAAGAGCACCCTTCACTTCACATGGGTGTGATTTTTTTTGCCACGGAGTACATATTCTGCATTCTATGACTGTGTGGTCCAGTGCTCAGAAAGGAGTGAGAGTGAGATTGAGAGTGAGAGTGAGAGAGAGAGAGGGAGAAGAGCCTGCTGGCAGATAGGGATAATAAGCCATTGTCATCCTCCAGCTCTCAGAGAGAGTCCGCTGCCTATCCAGGACTCTCTCTTTTCTGTGTGTGTGTGTGTGTGTGTGTGTGTGTGTGTGTGTGTGTGTGTGTGTGTGTGTGTGTGTGTGTGTGTGTGTGTGTGTGTGTGTGTGTGTGTGTGTGTGTGTGTGTGTGTGTGTGTGTGTGTGTGTGTGTGTGTGTGTGTGTGCGTGTGTGTGCGTCTGCGTGTGAGTGTGTGTGTTAGAAAAGAGAGTGATGGATACGGAGTAAGACAGAGAGATGACAGACAGAAAAGAAGAGAAAATGCTGAGTTTATGTAGTGAATATTTTAGTATGTAGCATACAGTATCCACCGTACATGGCAGAATGACTGGGCTGATGCTGAGAGGGGAGGGGCAGAGGCAAATGCAAAAACTGACAGAACTGAAGGGAGTGGTGTTGAGAGAAAGGGAGAGATGGGGGGATGAAAGAGACTGAGAGAGCGCAAGCTTGTTTACCAATACATGTTAGGCACCTGAAGCTTCCACAGCATGTCTCGCTTCATTCAAGACATGATTCGTTCAAAGCAGCATAAAGCTTCTGCATAACAACACCAAAGCATTCCAACAACATAGCGTAGTTATAGTGTATTCACTGTCTCGGGTCGGATCAATGTGTGTTCTGTATGCACTCAGCACTAAGTGTACAACACTGAGGAACACTTATAGTGGACAATACCATGCCAATATACTATGTGCTTTGCTTACAGTCAACATACCATCTTCTTTATCATAAACAGAAAACGTGGCATGGCAGACCACTTCCCATTTCAGAAATAGGTATAATTTGCAAATATTTCACATTCTTTCCGGGATGTGTTTCTGCCATCTCAAATATTATTTTCAGATTTAAGGTCTTAACAAGTCTTACTAAGGGCTTGAGTTGTCATTATTTGGGGCATTGAGCAAGTCATTTTTGACAATATTTCAAGATATTTTACGATGGGAGCTTATGATTTAGGTCATCTATCTTTGCTGTACAATACATCATACAATCCATTAAAATTGGCTCTGTGATTATTTCCTTGAGATTATCTGCGTTCACAACACACACAACTTCTCATCTTTCCATTGACTTTGTATGCTCTAACCATTCAACTCTGAAAACACCAAACATCTCTATATGGCTCAGAGATTAAAACAAATCATTAACATGGTGAATCACATCTTGATGACATCATCAAGATGTGATTCAGCATGTTACTGATTCTATATTTCAATCTTTCATTTCATTATTTTCACACAACTTAACATAAGGTATATTAATGACATAGTAGTTGAAAATGAGGCCAAAAGCCATGATCCTCAGATGTGGGAAAATTGTTGTCGGCTGTTCCTAGAATGGGTTAAAGGACAAATTCCAGGTGTGTTTATTTGGCAAAATAAACAAATGTAACCATTTAACCCTAGCATGCCAAGGTGAACAGGAAACCAAAATAACAGATCTACAAGATCGCAATACATCTGAAAGTTAGAACATAACACCTTGAGTGATTTGTAGATCCATTTCGCCACTGCTCAACAACTTAAATTTCATTTCTTTTACCATTTTGAAAATCATGTTTGAGTTGTTCAACGAGCCAATCTAAATGTTCTTTAAAATAAAAGAAATAAAAGAAAAAGAAAACAGGGAAATGCGTTTAGGGAAAAGGGGTTTCGCATGTGATGAAAAAGGAGCCCATGCAGTGTAAACAGGGAGAAAAGGCACGAAGCCGACCACAGTCAAGTTTAGAGAGAGTTTGTAAGTGGCTGAACAACCAGCAAATCCATTTTTTCTGCCATCCCCACACTCCCCCCAGCCATCCCTTCATCCATGGACCCTGACCCGAACCCTGTGTTGAGAAATGTGAGTCACTGTTTAAACATGGGGCTGATAGAAGAGAAACTACACAGACTTCACCCTGACTAATGATCATCCAGGCAGGTTAGTCAGTGTATTCTGTATAGGTGACACATTAGCCCTCTGCCTGCCACCAGAAAAAAAAGAGAATTGAGTTTAGGGTGGATGGGGCGGCAGCAGCAGGGATGTGCAGAGAGTGTTATTAGAGCGTCAGGGGCTGGAATCTTGTAAAGAGGGAACAAAAACAGCAAAAATAGCAGATCTACAAGCTAACAACGCATCTCTCTGCAACACTTAACAGCACTGTTCAGTTTGTGGAGATGTGGTGTAATGAAATGGATTTCTGACATGGAATAAATGTGTTCAATGCCAAATGCTGCATTCGAGTTTAGGAGACCTTGTGAAAAACCTCATGGATTGTGTCATTTTGGAGAGGGCGGTTGTTTTATAGAGAGGGATAAAAGGGGTAGTGGTTTAAGCCCCCTCTGATGTCTATGTGTGCACGTCCCTGAGCGGCAGTGACTCAGAAGGTACAATGGCCACCTTGGAACCAAAACGCTCCTGGGTGACCAGGTCGCTTGTGAAGAGCATGACCCTTATTGTTGCGGCGCATTGAGGCATATTGTGAGCTTTCTGGAAAGACATTTAGTGTACTGTAGAATGCAATAATCCAGATAAATAGGTTCTGGTGCCAGTGTGAATGTAATAAACATTGCTATATGAATGCACCATAGCAGCAATATTTGTGAGCTGTGGTAATAGAAGGATACCAAATGTAACATAACCACCCTAAAGACTAATCATTATGTGTATTGTATCCCTTCACTAACTTTATTGAGTGAGCTTGGTACATAGAAATGACTTTCAATTGTACATACTTTTTGTTTTGACTGAGTTGTTCCACTCTTTGCTTGTATGTTTTCTCAATGCCAATGAAGCCCTTTGAATTCAAGCATGGAAGCCAGACAAATCTAGTGAACAAAGCATTATACAATACGTTAGAACAATAGGGAAATAGGAAATTCTTCCTTTCCCGCCACATTGCTTGACATTTGTGTTGGATGCATTTATTGCATTTATATGAAACAGCTGTGAGTAACCAAGACACCCCTGAAAGAGTTTTGTTTGTCAATCATTATAGGCTAGCCGCTATGTATAAATGCCAAGGACAACAATTATATGTCTCACTGCACACCATACCAAAACCGGATTGTCCCCTTTTATACCACCTTATAGCCCGTCATGGCTCAACCGATACTGTAGTAAAGAGGGCCAACATAGAAGCTCAACAACCATTTGACTTATGTTGCAATATGCTACTCTGACCAGAGCCAAGTGTACTGTGTCATTAGACAGTTGTTATGGTAACAGAAGCAGAGGTCACATTCTGACATACATGAAGCTACATGAAAAAGACAGAGAGTAGTACCCCTCTGTCTATCCCCGTGAAGCTGCACATTGTTCTCTTTCTCTCTGAGAGACTGCACTGCAACCCCTCCTTGATCCCCTTTCTTCTGTTTCTGTCTTTTCTCAGCTCCCTGGCTCTCCTCCTCCCCCCTGTTCCCCTCGTTGCAGGAACAGGTGTAGTCAACGGGGCGGAACAGCTGCTGCTGTGGCGTCTAGTCAGCGAATCAGGTCCCATGCCCCCCCCCCCCCCTGCAATAGAGAAACTCCTGCGTCTAGCCCTAGTACTGCAACACCCCCCCAACATCACCACTAGTGTATGTTGCTTGTACTGTACAGAAGAATTCAAATATTGACAGGCAGGATGATCAGCATTATCATATATACTGTATATATACAGTACTATAGCTGTAGGGGGTGCATGGGAGATGTACAAAGAGAATGAAGGCATCTTTGATGCCTCCTGGTCGCTGTCTCACGGGGGCAGAGCCTCCCTGCCTCTGTTTCAAGGATCAGAGCCTTTGCCAATAACCCCCCCAAACCACCAACCCCTTAAGACCCTGTTTCTTCATCCCCATCTTGCCATCGTACTCCTTACATCCCCTTCCCTCCCTCTTCTCCACCGGTGCCCCCTCCCTGACTGTCTGCTCCTCCAGCTGCCGCCAGCCTGACTAGGGTCAGATCAGGGGCGGATCTAGGCATGGGCATAGGGGGCCCATGCCTAGATCCGCAATTCATCATTGAAAACAGAAAACTCTCTGAGTCAGACCTTTATCTTCATGCATGCTGCGTGTCTGTTGCAACTTCAACAACAACTGATGTTATCATTGATGCTTTACTTGACTAATAAAAGTCCTGTAACCGAAAATGGTATGGAGGCGGCTTCATCGCCCGTGGCGCAAAGCGACACGGGCGATGAAGCCGCCTCCATACCATTTTCGGTTGCCCCTCCAACATGTTATCCCCCCCCCCAAATGGGACATGTTACATCCGCCCCTGGGTCAGATCAGCCTACACCACACAGGGGAAAAGAAACACAGAGACAGTGATAAATGAAGAGGTAGAGTGTGTGTTCATAATGTGGGAAGTAGAGTATGGGAATGATGGAGAAGGGGGGGTGCCTGTTAAAAGGGACGGAGGGAATCTGAAGATGAGGAATGGGGGAGGGGAGATGGAGATGAAAGAGATGGCAGGAGGAAAGGAAGAAGAAAAATGACAAGAGGAAAGGGAACAAGGATGAGACAGAAATGAGGGCAGAAGGAAGGGATGAAATGTTGGAATAAACTGGCAGAGTGACTGGGGGGGTTGAGCAGAGAAGGAGGGGAGGTACAGTATATGTCAAAGAGAGTATAATGGGAGGATGAATAGACGTGCGTTGGTGGAGTAACAGAGAGATGACTGGAGGGAGTGCAAGTTTTATCTCCCTGGCAGGTTGTACTACCTGGTGTCTTTGTATCTCGTAAGGTATCTGTCTTTCTTTTTGGCTTGCAAACACCTCCTTTCACAGAGTTCTCTCTAAAAGAGATTTTATGAAAAATATACTATACAGACACGACATAGCCTCCGATTCTTCCCCCTGCTCCCTCAGTGATTTCGCTTAATTCAAATATCACATTTTTATAATACTCCTATAGCTGATAAGGAGTTCCTCCCTGTCCCCAGTGAGACATGGAGGCCTTCCTCCAATCATGACCGAGAGGGGACGGGGCTTGGTGCATGTGTTATTGGCCTGTTACACTTCTGACACTGTAGAGTCGTTTTTTGTTTGAGTAATATTGCGGTATATAACAATGTACTAAAAGTAACATTCATTTAATCTTTTTATATGCTCAAATCCGTCCATTGCAGGCTTTATTGAATACGATTTTAATTGCGCTAAAGTTGCAGATTCAGGCACTGACAACTCTGGCATACAGTATAAACTCACTATGCGCTAGTGCTATGACTTGAGCCAGTATTCTCTTAAATGGCAATGCTAGCTTAATAGAAAAGATTGTTGACCAACAGTAACATTTTGGAAATGCATTATAGTGTATGTTTGGGTCTTTTCCATTAGCCAATGCTTTGATATGAAAGTTGTGCTGTATGCTCCCATGTCACTGATACCCCTGGTTGGCTCAACATGTAGCTCCACAGGCCATTGGGGCTCTAATCCTTCACCCTCAAGCTATTCACTTTGTCTCCACACAAATGCGTCTGCCAGATTCGTGTGACCAGGCAGGCTCTCCCTCAGAAGAAATGAAGGTATTAAATAAGGCGGCTTAGTATAAGTGTGACTGTGTGACCGTGTGTGTGTGTGTGTGTGTGTGTGTGTGTGTGTGTGTGTGTGTGTGTGTGTGTGTGTGTGTGTGTGTGTGTGTGTGTGTGTGTGTGTGCACGTGCGCCAATGCTGGGTGACATGACTTGTTTGTTGTATTGTGAAGACATATGCCTTGATTAGAGTGGGAGAGAGAGAGAGAGAGAGAGAGAGAGAGATTTATTGTACAATATGTTTCTCCATTGTTCTTTAATTCATCTGAATTAAACCCATATAAGGATATAATCATCAGGTGAAAGAAGTGATGTCGTTGTTGTGTTCTCCCCCTGTTTTGTTTGTTTGTTATTGTATGATGGCTCACGTCCCATGGTTCCCAGATTCACTATATCAACTACTGTATTTTCTTATTTTAATAAGAACTGAAGCGAATGATATAAGGCAGTTGGAAGGGATGCATGTTATGATTACCCATTGCGTACATTTGATGCCTATACGGTAGAAAGAAGCACTATCTCTGTTGTGTTCTGGTGTCCGATTGAAGGGAGACGCTGTGGGAGAAGTGTGGAGGGTCCACTGATACAATGGGGACTAGCGGAGGTTGGCACATGGTGGTCCGCTGGTAACATAATAGTCATTCTACAAGGTCACAATGCGGGTCCCTGAATCCCTAGTGCCTATAGTTTTGTCGGCTGTGCCGTTTTTGGAACTCTGTTCCCGTGGAGATTCGCCAGCCACCAATCAGCAATCAGGGTGACCATTTGGACGATGGGATATTGCTGTGCCATATTACTCTATGGGAGATAATCAGGCAACCTTTTGGGCAACCTCTTGAACTATGGGCTAAGGCAACTACAGAAAAGTTCCTGAGGATCAGGTTTTCACCTGACCAAAAAAAGGAAAATAGCACAAGCTGCTGTGTGTGTGTGTGTGTGTGTGTGTGTGTGTGTGTGTGTGTGTGTGTGTGTGTGTGTGTGTGTGTGTGTGTGTGTGTGTGTGTGTGTGTGTGTGTGTGTGTGTGTGTGTGTGTGTGCAAAAAAAAATGCTTCTCAATTGTTTGATTAATCTACAGGCCATCCCTATACACAAGGAGACCCATTTACACCACCAATAGTTGCTGTCTGCACAGGGAGGAGGACAAACTCTGGCTTTGATTTACATTGATTTTTCATTTGAATCAATTTAAAATGAATGAACTACAATTGTAATGTACAGCCCAGCATCATCTCTTTAGTGGGTTGTTGAGGAACCCACTCAACCTTGAAAGAAGTCTTACTTGGCATGGTCTGATCTAATTAGGCAACATGGCAGAAATGTGTTACCATAGATCATATAAACTCAAGCCTCACTCAGTGCTGGCTAGTGCAATTGTAACCGTTGAAGAAAAACATCACAAGCCAGCATTGGCTCTTGACTTTGGAGGAGGCATGTGCTTGGGATGTTGTGATAATTGTAACAGCTAATCAAATTAATCAAAGCATCTCTGGTTTTGCATGTGATGTGCCAGACAAGACGGTTCACTTTTCATTTGATTCTATTTCTCATACAAACATGCCATTGCCCTGTATCATCAATGGTCGAATGAGGATAAGTACCCTACTATGTAAATAATGTAATATGACTTTTGCGTTCTTTCTGTATCTCAGCAACGAGTCGATGTTTATGTTAGACATTGAATAAATAAATAAATACCTCATCATTTAAAATCCCTATAGGGTTGCATAAACACCCGCATACACCTGCCAGTGTTGTCTGTACTGTGTACAGCTGCACACACACATGCTAACATGTCAAAACCAATTTGAGTGTGCCGTGTGTGCGAGCGTGCGTTTGTGTCTCGGCACAGAGAGGTGTATTTCCCAGGGAATACACAGATGCTGCAGGTGCCAACACATAAGGGCTGAAATAATGATGGCACATTTTATTTTAATGATAATAAACAATCACATATAAATTCATGGTATTTTTCCATTGGGTGGGTCAGATGGGTGGGACCGTGCACTCGAGTCTTAAGAGTGTAGTAATGAAAACAAGCCTCAGAGTTAAATAAATAGTGAGGATTTTTCTGTGTACAGTGCACCGTATAACAGATTAAATGAAGTGTCCTCTGCTTGACTTAACAATGACCGTTGGGGTCAAGAAGTGTTGGCTCAGGGGCCTGCATGGCACTCCCCGTGCCAGGCTGCAGGCGAGCAACAATGGCACTCTGAAAGCACAAATACCCAGCCTTCATTTAAGACCCAGAGTGTGAAAATGTACTCACACTTTTTCAGTGTACATTTAGCAATTAACAGCCACCAGATGGACAGCCTTCTAGATGGCACTACTGAGTGTATGAAAGTTACACATCATAAATGGTGCATTTATAGAGCACCTTTTGTCCATTCCAATCCATTCACACACATTCCTACACAGATTGCGGAAGAAACCATGCAAGGCACAACCCGCACACCTCCTGAGCCACAGTCGGTCTACATCATAACACTCCTATGCTTGCTGCTGCTGTGTGTGTGTGTGGCGTGTGTGTGTGTGTGTGTGTGTGTGTGTGTGTGTGTGTGTGTGTGTGTGTGTGTGTGTGTGCGTGCGCGCGCGCGCGTGTGTGTGTGTGTGTGTGTGTGTGTGTGTGTGTGTGTGTGTGTGTGTGTGTGTGAATGCTCGGTTTGCCATTTGTCACATGATGCTAACAGATGGAGGAAGGTACGGTTCTGTGGTCATCCTTTGGACTGCAATAGTGACAGAGCAGCATGATTTGGAGCACTCTACATTATTTTTTTCACCCGCAAACACAAGCTTCAGGTATTATTATATAAGGAGGAAGTTTTTTATGTACAATAATTGTTAAAAAAAAATTCATGTGGACACACCTGTGCACATGCATGTGAATGAGCTCCTGTTGTGCCACATGGGCACGCTCTTCACTGGTGCATTGAGGCGGAAAGGAATAAAAGCTACTTTTCTTCAACATAACTAAAGGGATGTTTTGACATTAGTGATATAATGGTACATGACTGGATAGAAGTAACTAACTCTAACCCTCTTGGCCTCAATTTATTGAAATCTATATGATTTTTTTTTTGTTTTGTTCACAGTAACAGAATGCTTAAACAGTCATAATGAGGTGGGTAAAGTAAAGAAGAGTAGGAGTAAGGACATAATACAGTTCTCGGAACATTGTACTGGTTACCCATTGACTGCTGCATCAATTTTACAATAATTTCTATCACATATAAAGTACTACATGGGCTTGGCCCAGATATGATGAGACTTATTTTGCCCTCAGGACAATGTCACATAACTCAGGTCTATTAACTGATCCCCCAATCTAGGCAAGAAAAGGTGGGCAAGCCTTCACAACTCCCCACTCTATGGCTCTGGAATTGATTCCCCTGGTGATGCTAAACAAAGCATATTTATTAATGTAATTAAAAGAAATCAAATAAAATATCAGAAGGGGACCTTACTGACATAAGGAGGACAGACACAGAGATAGTGGTGAAGTAGAGGAGCTTACACAATACTAGTTATAATGTGTAGCAGCCCGACTCACAGAACTCTATGACCTCCAATCAAACTGACCCTTTACTTCTCTCTATATATCCATCCTCCCTGTAGAACATCACCACCACCACCACCACCACCTCCCCCATGCTTCTCCACCTCCAGGGCCTATTCTAGAACCACTGCATTCCTTCTCAGTTTCTCCATCCATCCATTTAGTATCTCTCCATCATTCCTCCATTTCCCCACTGTCATTCAAGGTCTACAGTTGCCCTTCCATCTCTTGTCGCTCGTTCATGCCCCCCCTCCGTTTTTCACCACTACAGTGACTCCTGCCATTGTGAGCCTTGCTCTCACTCTGTCTCGAGCTGCTGTGTGAGAATGGGGTCATTGTTGCTCTGCTGCGGTGGGAGAGAGAGCGAGAGAGAGAGAGTGGAGAGACAGCATGTGCATGTGTGTGTGTGTGTGTGTGTGTGTCGTGCATGCATGCATGTGTGTTTGTTCTCTGCTGCTGTGTCATACAGTGATCCTCTGTCCAACCTCCATACGCACTCGTATTAACATGTGTATACATACATTTGCACTAAGCATGCAGACAGCGCCTACTGAAACATGAACAGACATTGCACACAAACAAAACTACAGGCTGACCTAACCTACAAAGGGTTTGATAATATATATTGTACAAACTCAATGAATATACACAATTTGTTTCTATCACCCGTTTGGAAACATTATCCCTGCGTTCAGACTTATGGTTATTATTTCCCTCATGCTGTCCTTCCATTTGTGTTCTAGTCCCACAGCTAGCTTACGCTGGTCTAGTTAGTCACAGTCTAGCCCTCTAGTCTCTCTATTAAGGGATTAATCAGTCACACACAACCACAAACTAATCTCTTCCTCAACGCAATCACTCTCAATATGTTCTCTCACTCCTTTCTCTCTTTTTGCCCCCTCTCTCTCTTGCATGCACACACACACACACACACACACACACACACACACACACACACGCACACGCACACGCACACGCACACGCACACACACACACACACACACAATATAGAATATCTCACGTTACTAATCTGATAATTAGCCATTAACAGGACCAGTGTGGTGCATTTGTTGATGCTCTGTGTTGTCGTAATAGTTTCTTTATTTGCCAATGAAACCCTGCATATATTTTTTGGTGAAATTCTTTTTTTCACCCAAAAGTGACATGACAAATTAGTAATTAATCTCCTACAGCTACCAGACAAAGCAATAGATAGATGTAAACATATTTCGACTACATTTGTCCATAAAAAAGATCCCATGTAAGTATTTTATTATAACTGAGCGATGGACCGGACAATCCTGCTTTTGGACAGACTGGTGCTCTATTCAGGCTATTGTTGACTGTGCAAACATGGTTTCCATTTGAAGTAACAGCAATCAAAACAGATGGTACAGGTACGGTCAGATCTGCTGTCTGCAATAGCTGATGATGCACTCACATGTTAAACTTCACAGAAGCCACATCTCCACCATAAGCTTCATTTAAATACTACACTGCAGAATGGTATGTCTCTCTTTGCTCATGTGACACGAATCACACAAGTTTGTTTTTTTGTTGCATAACCTTTGATGGCTGTGGAATTAAAAGGCATACACAGGGGATCTAATCTATTCTATTGCTTGTCGATAGCGGAGGACAAATATTACATGGAATGGTATGTAACATACATGCAGTTCAATCACGTGACACCGTGTGCATGTGCATGTGCATGTGTGTGTGTGTGTGTGTGTGTGTGTGTGTGAGCGTAAGGTATCATCATAGCTAGAGGCTCTCTGTGGCTACAGACAGACAGGTGATCAACAGAGATGTATTGTGTTACTTGCTTCTGCTGACTCATGCTATGTGTACATCTGGATAAAGTGTCAGTGGCTGTCAGACAGTAATGTATATAGCACTGGTACCGTAACTATCCGCCATGATTGGACTACACTTCATCTTGTGTATGCAATAGTGAAATGGATATTTTGTTATAATTACCCAAGGTTCCAGCAAACATGGACGCCCTTTGTGGACAATGAAAACGCCCTGACAGTAGTCCCACGCCTGATGCCTAGATCTATGCATTGTACATTGTGTAAATCGGTGTCTGTCCAAGTAATTACCTCAGGTTTCTAAATAGCTGGTGCTATACTTGCATGATGACCAGACAAAGTTTTGTGATATAGTAAAATCACACCTGTGTGAAGAACCATCTTATCATAGTTAGCACATCATAAGGAATCATCTCATTCCTTATGAATTTGCAACCTCTCCTTGATCTTCAGTGATTATGATATGTGTTATGTTTCTGTTTATACAACCATGAACATTCAAAATTGCCATTAATTGACTTAAAATCTGCGTAGGACAATGTTTGTCCATAACACATACACCAAAGGCATATGGACATATGAAGGTGGCCTGGCTAACAAGCCAGAGGCAAAACATCCATTGGCAAAAACAAAATCGACAGTGTGATATACTTCTTGCTTATTAGCCAGGCTACAGTGGGCCTAGAGACTGATCCAGGATCAGGACGACAGCTACAGTATAAGGCTTATAATGACTTTGAGGACAGCAACCTTCCAACACACAAACGCACTGTGACATGGCTTCAAGGAGGTCACCATAATCAGATTATCCCAGTTATACAGACTCACTCACTCACTACTCTCTGAGCAAACATGTACGATCAAACTGAAAGGGCTGAAACACCTTCCACTGACACCCTCGATTGAATTTAATTACAAGAAGGAATCTCAAAGAAACATTTATAGACAGGAGGCCCGATTCTAAAAATGCCTTCTAAATCCTGGCCTGCGTTTTCTGAAATGTTCACACATATAACAAACGTTACAACATAAATTATGAAACGTAATATAATATAGCAACAACTACCCCAATGGATAAAAGGTAAAGACCACAAAAGAGATTCCCATTCTGAATGTGAAAACAACACTATGTTGTGTGACATTTATTCGCCTTTTCTTGTTGTTCCTGCATTTACAGAATAACTACTGTATATCATAGCAGCACTGTGAAAGTCTCAGTCAGAGTCTCCATATTATGTATCACAATGCTAAACTCTGAACAGTTTACTGAGCCGGTGAGCCCCCCTTCCCAGGAAAAAAGTGATGGAAGACACAAGAGAGGCTTGGGGGGCTGTGCTCCTCTGTAACTATGGTGATGCCAAGCAGTTGGTGGTTTGAAGAGGATACCTGAGCCCAGCGCACCTGGACAATGAGCTGAGGTGTAACTCTAACCTGTGATGAACCACTGTTTACCCCCATCCCCTCCTTCTCTTCCCTCTCCTCTTGCTACACATCTCTTCCCAGTTCCCAAGGTCGCTCTTCCCGTCATCTCTCCTTTACACCAGTAGTTTTCAACCTTTTTGATACCAGTGCCCACTATTCATCCAGAATTTGAGCCATGGACCACCATTTGATGGCATTTTAGCCCCACAGACGCCAAACTAAAGATTTATTTTGCTTTTGTCCACAATTCCAGGCTGGATTTGGAAAACAAAACAAACATACAGATGACAAAAAAAACATTGATCTCCTACATTGTCTAGTTTTGTAGACTTCACAACATGATGAATATTCTAACTCTTGAGAGTGTAAAATGAAACCAAATGGACCTGCAAGCGTTACGCTCTCATAGAGTTGCACCTGGTTAACTTTTCATCATTTAGCTGGGGGACCACCTGAAAGCCTCTCAAGGACCACAGGTGGTCCCCAGACCACTGGTTGAAAACCACTACTTTACACCATTTGTCTCCCAACGGACCTTATATTACCATGTAAGACAAACATACTGGTGGTTATCATTATTATATAGCAGTATAGCGGTCAGGGCTCTTTGTAAAGATTTGTATTTGACTTAATTGATAGTAATTAGTGAAGGCAGACACGAAAGTGGGAAGGAGAGAGACATGTAGTGAATGTTGTCAAGAACGGGAATCATACGCGCAACTCGCTGTGGCGCGCGCCTGGACCACTTGGCCAGCGAGCTCCACCGGATTAGCGCTCCTTTGCAGTGAGAAGCGTTATTATGAGAAGGACAGCCCTTTGTGCGCCTTTCTGGTTTTCAGCTGTTGTTTTCGTAACTTTAAGCAAAAAGGCACATTTTGCACTGCCACTGACAGAAATGAACGGCTGTATGACTCACAGCAACAACACCCGTGTCACCATGGCACGGCGGTGTTCTTGTGGTGCTGTTGCCATGGCCTCGCTGTCCAATACCCATCTGAGCCTCATCATCACTGCTAAGAGCAGTGTGACGGGGAGGGAACAGGAAAGAAGGAGAAGGTAATGGGTATAATGGTGTGTGTGTGGGTGTGTGTGTGTGTGTGTGTGTGTGTGTGTGTGTGTGTGTGTGTGTGTGTGTGTGTGTGTGTGTGTGTGTGTGTGTGTGTGTGTGTGTGTACTGTTTATATAACAAGGAAGATGAAGCTGATAAGGCACAAGAATGCTCTTCACATCAGAGACTTGGGAACGACTGAGATAGGCAGAAGGTTATGAGACCTTTTAGCAGATACCGTACGTTGTTTTCAGTGTTTTCAGCGCACTGCAAGCTATCTGCTTCTAAAAAGGCCTGTAGTCAGCATCCCATGCACTCTACCCATATTTATACACCCCATCCCCCATCAGTCATGCCACTTAAGATAAACACACACATACACACACGCACGCAGTTAAACACACACACACCGTATTATTTCTTTGATGCATCCCACAACTGCAACTGCGTCTTTAAACAGCAAGTAGCACAAAAGACCAAAAATAGCACAGCGAGTTGCAGAGCAGAACTGCTCTCCTTGAGGAGGGGAGGCAGAACTAGGAGGATGGGGAGGAGGTTGAGGAAAGATGGCAGACGCAGATCTCTAAAGATCAAACTTGTCTCAAACACCCTTAAAATAATTACCAGAATTCTATGAAACGTCACTGAACTAAGCCAGCACAACAGCATACAATTGAACAGAGGACTGGGTTGCACGGTCAATTTATTCATCATTTTGAGTTTTGGGATAACCTAATTGGGGGATGGTTTCAATGGACTTGACTACCAAAGCACACCTGAACCTTTGCAAGACTACCAGTAAGACGCTGCACGTCTTACTCTATACAGTATTTGGGTATGTCCAAATACGGAGTGTGATGCATACACACATAGGCTTACATAGTGATCATGCTTACTGCGTTCGCAATAAATAGAAAGAGTCATGTCAGTATATGGTGTGTATTCGATGTGCAAATAAGCCAGAGCGAATCACGTTTTTTCCCCACCCACAAGCAGTGTGATATCCTAGAATTATTCTAGTCCTAGTCTAGTCTAGTAATACTGTAGTTCTTCAGATGTCTGGGTGTGATGGTAGTTGACCAGATTGTGAGTGGGGCCTAGTTCAACTCAGGCTAGAGACTTGTGTTGTGTCCTTCATAACCTGTCTAAATAAATACAGCAATAACTGAACAGAAATATAGACTGTTATTCAAACGAATTTCCTTGAAGATCTTTGAACTAATATAACAATGTATCATTTCCATTTACACATACTGTAACTTGGTTGTCACTGAGTACTTACTGTTACTGGACTTCAGATCTCGGTGTATAACAGGTACAAATGTCTTATTATGCAGGTAGTCCATCCCTGTGGCGATCTGTACAGCCCAGTTCACCAGAACCCTGGGAGGCACCTTCTTTCCTGCCAGGGCCCGGTTCAGTGCCCCACCCCTGGCGTACTCCATCACCAAGCACAGGTTGGGCTCTCGCAGGCAGACTCCCCGCAGAGCAATGATGTTGGGATGGCGTAGCATCCAGAATAGCCTGGCCTCCTGTCGCACGTTCTCCGCTGTGGCACTGATATCCTCGTCAGGGTCCTGCCTGGCAGCCTTCACGGCCACCTCTTCCCCCCGCCACACGCCCCTATATACCTTCCCGAACCCGCCTGCTCCAATCACCTCCTCCAGGACCAATTCTGTGAAGTCAATCTCCAAGGGGCAAACGCCCACCCCGACCCCACCTGCCACCAGCCCCCCAGGGGCCAGCTGAGGGTAGTTGCCTGCAGCGTCCCTCCTGGTAACATAGTTGCTGGGGAAGATGCCCACCTTGTCCTGGATCTTGCCTGTCCACCAACCCTCGTCCCCAGAAACTTTGGAGTCTTTGGAGAGGACCTCCAGGAGGTCCCCACGTCGCAGCGTTAGCTCCTCGTCCGCCGTGGCCTCGTAGTCGAACACTGCCGTCCAGTAATGGTTGGGGTTGGTGGCAACGCCGTGGTGGCAATGGTGGGAGTCTGGGGAGCCCGAGGAGGAGATGGTGTACGAGGTCCAGCTGCTGCCGTTCTCCACCTGCATGGCTGGGGCGGGGTACATGGGGGGTGGGGGTGTCATATTTGGGGGCATGGGGGAGGAGGACGAGGCGTTGGAAGAGAGGGGCTGAGGGGGGATGAGGGAAGGGGGAGGAGGGGAGCAGCAGCCCCCGCAGCTGGTGCAAGGCAGGGGGCCGGTTGTGCCGCTCGATCTGCCGTATGGCTCCATGGCAGTCCGGCTGCTGGTTGCCGCTGTAGGCCTGCCCTCTGTCAACTCACGCAAGACATCCATGCAGGGCCCATGGACCAGAGGAGATAGGGGTTCAGTGGATCAGAGGCCTGCAGCTCCTCTCTCCCATCACCTCTCTCGCTGCTGAAACAGTTACAATTTGTGTCACTGCTTTTGTTATGATGCAGTTATAGGTAATAATTGACATGTGTTCACAAAAACAAGTTCAATGTTCATCAGTACAAAAGATCCATGAGGGATGGTATCCCCGAGAAACAAAGTAAGTCCCCAGGCATGGTAATGCCATCAGTTTGATGAAATCATTAGTAATCTTTCTGAAACACAAAGTTTCAAAGTTCTATATATTATCATATATCATCATTGAGATGTATAATTTAAGTATTAGTTTAGGTCCTTCAATTTTTACTAATTTTAGAATTAGCTACTCTCAACCTAATTTATTAAAAGTGGTAAATTACCCACCTCTTGTCAAGATATATTGACAAGAGACAATGCTGCCAAGGCCAAAATAAATACATAAATAAATACACAAAGTAAAATCACCATAAGTGTAACTCATTGGTTATTAAACTTCAATATAGGCTTGCAGCCCACACCATATCAGGCTTGTGGTTTCCATATCTCTCCTGTATTTGTAAATGTCCTTTGATATTGCCCTACATTCTGACAAGCTAGCCATGCAGGCTCAGGACTATAAAGGCTACATGCAACTATAAGCCATGCAGTTTAATGCCCTTAGATAGCAATAGCAAAAAAGGCTCATCCATGGTAACATTGGGAATTAAGGCGGGGGTGGGGGGTGCTGTTATATAGCGCCATCATGTCAGTATAAAACCACAACAAAGATCACCTGCCCCATTGGTGTGGCCTCAACTTCAAGTACCTCTATATCTATCAGCATGGATGGACGGTCGACTTCAGGATAATATGTGATCACTGCTCATGCTACCGTTTTTAACACGTAGGCTATACTAGACGGTATGGCTAGTCTTGAGATTATTATTCCCATAACGTATAGGCCTACGCGCCCGTTGCCTCATAATATCCTCGAAGGGTTGTTAATTAATTATAAACTGAAATACCATCGACTTTATTTTTGTCATTATTTTTTAACAACTTCAAGTCCGGTTCATGGATGCTGTATGATAAACAGGATAGGGTGTTTTCATTTGGAACTGCATGGCGACAGACATTGCAGTTACAATATTATGTAGCCAGCTGATTCCATTTCGATTTGACAGTATGAGAATAAAGATAGGAAATTACTCCTCCTTGTCACGCAGCATTCCTAAATTAATGATTATTACTACTATTAGGTCTATTGTATATATATATATAAAATTTTTAATGTTCATTGGAAAATGCGTCTCAATGGGTAGGTACGGCAGCTTATTCATACATAGCCTATTTGCATTTCTGCTGTAGTCTAACCTGGACACTGAAGGCAGCCCCATCCACCGACATCGTCGCATGGGCGTGTAATTGCATCAGAGTAGGGACCATCATCAGCGTCCATAATAGAATTTCTGGGGAAAAAATGAATGCCTTTGCGGTCCGACCTATATATTCCCGAGGATCAGTCCGTTAACCTGTTGTCCATTGTATTCAAAAAGCCTTTCTCTCCAAAAGATGTGCCATTCCGCGGGCCCAGCTGTCAGTCTGACTTTTGCATGATCCACATAGAACGGGTTGGTAGCAGGTTACCGTTGGAATACGACAGTGCTTCATTTATGTCACTGATCTGACGCTATTTGATTGGTGGTAAACGCGCTGTGTCGGTCTAGTCTGGCTGGCATTGCGCTGCTTTCCTCCACCCTGTTGTGTTAGATAGGTTTATATGATGATGGTTTCCAAGGTAAGAGCAGACCACTGACTGTGTTCCGTCAGTCTAAATAATCTTAACCCGTTTATCAGGTCGTCCCCGTTGTAAGCATTTAACTTCCGACAAGTGAACTTCACAATAAAAGTATATGGACTAGGCTAATAATATTGCGTTTGATAACAACAATTTTGGCAATATAATTAACAATAACATTGTCTGTTGATTGTGGTGAAGTTTATGTCATAAAGATAAAAGATATAAAGATTAAAGGCAAAAAGAAGAAGAAGGGGAAAAGGTAGGCGACCGAAAAACATACTGGTTGTTGTGGGGTGTGGTGGAGCCCCATAGAATTCATCCCACAATTCTTCGGCCACAAACCTGCAACTGTCACATTACCCAGGCATAACAATAGCACACACACACACACACACACACACACACACACACACACACACACACACACACACACACACACACACACACACACACACACACACACACACACATATATATATATATATATATATATATATATATATATATATATATATATATATATATATATATATATATATATATATATATATATATATATATATATATATATATATATATATATATATATGGAGTAATTGTTGGGATATTCGCCAAGAAACCTTTAAGATAATTATGGCAAGCCCACTAGCCTCTTAATTTGAAGCACACCAAACGGAAATCATATGCGTATGTAGGGTACTTGACGAGCGTGTAAAGATTATTGAAAATGACGGAACACTGGTAAAGAGAATCCCACATCCTATTAGAATGGGACTCGGCAATTATTGCCTTGTGGGTAATGTAGTTCGTGTGTGTGTGTGTGTGTGTGTGTGTGTGTGTGTGTGTGTGTGTGTGTGTGTGTGTGTGTGTGTGTGTGTGTGTGTGTGTGTGTGTGGGTGTGTGTGTGTGTGTGTGTGTGTGTGTGTGTGTGTGTGTGTACTGTATATTGGCTATTGTACTATATAGCCTAACGTGGCCCCTGAATATTATTATTATTATTCCCCCCCCCACACACACACACACACGCACGCACGCACGCACGCACACACACACACACACACACACACACACACACACACACACACACACACACACACACACACACACACACACACACACACACACACACACACACACACACACACACACACACACACACACACACACACACACAGTGTGGTGCTACACTGACATCTGCTGGCCAATAAATGAAACTCGGGCTCGGATTCTGCTGTTCCTGTATAGCTTTGTATTATTATCTTATATCTTGGACTCTATCTCCCTTCAGAATCAGAAAGCCTTATTTTTTCTGATTCATTGGATGTAGACAAGGCTGTTACAATCCTGCTCCACCTTTGGCCATGTTCTCTGCTTCCTTTTGCTTTACATGCAGTTGTATGGCTTTATTCTTTAATTTATAGTCTTATTATGGAACTAATTCTAAATAGGATCTCTCAAAGCCGACCAAAGCAGACAAAACTGGTCAGCAGATGGAAGTGAAGCACCATTATCCCTAACCTCCACACTGCTGTCTTCCATCATCATGAAGACAGAAACACATGGTGAGAATGATGGTCATTGACTGCTGTTCACCATTCAACACCATTACCATTGTGTCCTCAAAGCAAATTAGCAAGCTTAGAGATAGAGATCTAGGACTCAACACCATGCTGTGCATGTGCAACTGGATGGTGACTTCCTGAAAGACAGACAACCACAGCTTTTGAGAAATGGCACCACCTACTCAGCCTCCTGCTCCACTCTTCATTTTAACATGTTTATTGAAGCAATGCCATGGGAGGGAACTAAGCATGCAGTCAACCTTTTGAGAGCACATTTTGTGAGCTGGATGCATTCCAATCTGGAGGGAAGAAAACAGAGGTGGAGATAAAGGTAACACTGCCCCCCTCTCTCTCAGTGAGCTGTGGCATTCCACAAAGCATACCATGGCCTTTACTGTTCCTGTATGTATGTAAACGACATGACCTCTACTTGTGACCGCAACTTGTTCCTGTTAGTTTGTGGATGAATCAACTATTGGTCTCTGTCATGGAACAAACTGCAGGTTGAAAGGGCCCTTGGAAAAAGGCAGACGGCTTCTCATGGGTGACAATAACATCACACGAAAAGATGAAATTGCCTACCTAGGTTCTATCCTGGAGGCAAATATTTCACATGATGGCCACCAATGTAATAAAACGTCAACCAAAGAACAAGATTCTCCTGACTGTCAACAAAATCACCTTGAAGACCGGAACAGGTGCGCTTGTAGCCTCATACAAAGGTCACAACCATTTTTAAAACAGGTTTAAAATGCTTTTTCAAGTGGCCGCAACTGTATTAAAAAGGGTTGCAACCATGGCCGGGACCAAAAATGATCTAACTGTCTCTCCTCATACAAGGTTTCTTTGATTATTCATTCACCTCTTGCACCACATAACCTCAAAGGCCCTTAAAACTAGGGTCCAGACCAGGGTTTTATAGGTAACTAAAACTAACGAAAAAACGATAACTACATTTAAAAAAAAATATATCCATTAACTGAAACTAATTAAAAACTACAAAGGAAAAAAAAATAGCTACACTATAACTGCATTGTGGGTTCACAAAACTAACTAAAACTAACGGAAATCATACTCAAAATACCCTTCGTTTTTGTTTTTTTAATCAATATGTATGTGACTTTCAGACATTTGTAAATAATATATACTTTTTTAATAAACTTTTTATAGCAGCTTTCAGGATCATATGGTACGAGATGATACCAAACAAAGTACAAAAAAGTACAGTATGAAAAAAAAACTGAAACTAAAACTAAAACTAACTAAAACCTTAAAAACTAGCAAATGCGCCCTAAAACTAATTAAAACTAACTAAATTAAATAAGAAAGAGTAAAAACTAATTAAAACTAAACTTAAATGAAAAATCCATAACTATAATAACCCTATTTCAGACTTACAAACCAAACTGGTCTTACTCCTATAGAACTGAACTCACCTTCACCCATTTTGATAGGCTGGAATGGTTTAGAATTGACATTGAGAGTACAGCAACCTGGGTGAAACTATTGACCAACGACTGGAGTCGCAACCAAGTTGTAAATCCAGTAGTGAACAAAACCCTCTGGGACAAAGGGCCTTGGCTACAAGATTTGTGGCATCAGTGTCATTCAGGATAATGGTTGGGGACAGAGGAGCTTATTACACACCATGCACAAGCTCACTACTTGATGATGTATTGACCCGCATGGCATCACAGACCACTGTCACAGACTAGACATTAACCTATTGGATTGTTAATGGATTATTAACCATGTAGCATGTATTGTCATGGGTGTTCATTTAGAATATGGATATTTTCCTCCTTCATCTATAGTATGCTGTTCTCAACCCTGGCCCTTTTTTCTGCATACTACTGTTAATGAATAAATCAATGCATTAAGCAAGAGCATAGCAGTTTCGTGTGAAAAGGTTTTCCCCATAGTATGGGGAAAACATTTTACCCCCAAAATTCTTAGAAAACAATGCTATCATTATTAGTTTATCTATCTATCTCTTAACCCAATTTTCACTGAACCACCCCATCAGGTGTGTCTAAATTTATCTTAAAATGCTGACCACCCAATCAGAAATGATACACGCTACATATTTAGTGGCATTTTTATTGGATAAATATAAAAAATAAAAATAAATTTTGATTGGGTGGGCAGGATGCCCCCGCCCCAGGGCTCTAGTTCAACCCTTGCAGGAACAGCTGTATAAGTAATACACTTGTAATAGCCTACATTGTCATTATACACGACCATGATAGCAACTCGGGATATCCGATATTGACTTTTTTACCGATATCCAATATCCCGATATTGTCCAACTCTTAATTTCCAATACCAATATCAACCGATATACTGTATGCAGGCTTTTGTGGTGGGGAACAAATATATAATTATAAATTCATGAATAAATATTATTATTATTATATATTTTTTCAAACTAAATAATAATAAATTAAAAATTAAAGGAGCTTTCATTGATTTGGGTCATTTGAAACCCCCCCAACAGACCAACAGCACATGCACCAAGGCCTGCGCCCACTCGCTCATAATTGGATGAAGTTCCCTCATATACATAACTCTATAAACGCTGTTTTACTGATTTAAAAAACAAAAACAAAAATAGTCATATTTTTTTTATATTTTTCCTGATGCTGATATTTTCTGATATTCATTTTTAAAGCCTTTATCTGCCGATATAGCTGCCCATCCCTAATTGCAACAATTGTAATTTTTTAATATTACAATATTATTAGTATCATTATATAATAATGACAACAATAGTATTAATAGTAATAGTTATTATTATTGTTATTATTCATACTTAAACTTACAGTACCTTTACTATGGGACTGTCACGCTTGATAACCACAAGGTTGTGCTCTTCATTGGTAAAATGAGTGTGGGAGAGGGGGTAGAGATTGGGCACAACAGCGCCTCCTATGTGTTACTATGGCCATGGCGCATGCATGCAGCATGCTTGCACAGGCGCAGTGTGGAGGCGGAGTGGAGGAGTGGAGCAGCTCCGTCCAGTCAGTCTACTCTACGGTGCGTGCTGGTGGTTTCTGTTCAGCATTCTTGGCGACGTCTCGAGCGGCGAGCGAGCAGCGGCAGGGTACTGGGGCTATGCTGAGGCCCGCCGCCGGTGTGCACACGGGCATAGACTAGTCCAGACATCAAGGGCACTGAATGTTTCTTCTTTATACAAGCGGTGCTGCGTACATTATTGTTTCCACGGGATGTAATAAGTCGAACGGGAAAAGAAAAGGGAGCTTCATTGGATACGGTAAGCGGGCTCTTGTGTTGTGTGTGTGAATGAGTGATTTAACTGTACGAGTCAGACAACGTTGAGAAGTGAAGAGTCAACTCCATTTCGTGAGGGTGTCGGTTTGCCCAAAAGAGTCTGCAAGCTGGCGACGTGGTCGTTGGCTTGTATACAGAGCAGCTCTTTTCAGAAAGCAACGCCGTCGTTATACGGGGTACACTGGGCTCAACCAAAGGGCTCAACGGGCAAAGGCAAATACACATCGAGAGGAGGCGACTCGGGCGAGCCGAGTCAGCCGACAAACTTCTTCGGGCAACAAGCTTTCATTCCTGCGGCGCAGTTTTCTTTCCATGCTGCTCCTGACTTATGGTGGCATGGATGCACTTGGCACAGGCGCCTCACCACGGGTCTCTAAACAAGCTTGTTGATAGATCACACATATCCGTTATTATTAATGCATTAACTATAAATGATTCGATCCAGCCTTCCTGATCGACCACTAGGCCGCCAATGCGCATGCGCGTAGTTATATGCAGACTTCGGGTTTGTAGTTTTTTCGCATCCGAGTATCGCAGTTGTAAGGGCTGGGGGAAACTACAAGTTCCAGACAATGGCACCATTGTCTCTTTGAGTTAATGGGGACTGAGTGTATCCTAGCCAGCTAGTTAGCTTGTTGGACGAGCTTTGAATCTTGAATAGTTGTGCTGCAATCGGAAGTTGCCATGACAGGGTTTGTTTCATTATGCTGCGCAGGGAATGGTTTTGAACCCTGCGGTTTTACAGGAACTTGGATTCATACATACAGCCCATGCATTGGAACGGCATGGTGCAGTCTGTGTCTGAGAATGGGAAAGCAATTGTGTCATTCATTGTTTTTTAAATGAATTATGGAGGATCGATCATCATCGCCTGTGCAGACATGCATGCTGTACTTGCTGTAGGATACTGTACTATACCCATTCTAAAGCCAGTGCCATATTTTTGGCTAGTAATAAGTGTATGCATGCAGCATGCGCTCTTGTAGTCCTCATTTTCAGTGAAGATGCTGCCAAGCTGATATATGTTCTGCAACAGGAAATTACAAGTCAAATATAAGAATAATTGATCCATCATGGTGGAAGGCAATATAGCCGTAACTAATACAATAACTGTAATCAGGTCCATGCTTAAGTAGCTTAACTTGGTTATAGTACTTTTCAGAGGAAAATAGCCAATGTTCACCAACCTGCCCGATGCTGAGAACAGTGGGTTCTTTTAGGAGATATCATTGGTGTCACACCAATACCAGCTGCTGCAAGGACAAAAATAGTATCTTCCTTCTTGAATTTAGAAGGAAATCATATTACAACAACACACTACAGTGTGTGTGAATTTTTGAATGCCAAAGCTAATGGCCAGCAGTAGGGTCTGCAGTGCAGACTTCAGGACTAGGGTCCGCAGACACCACTTTACATTTTGTTCAGATCACTGATGGAGAACATTTTGTGATTTCTAAAAGATCATCATTCAACGCTATCATTATCACTAACCACACATAACGGGATGGATGCCAAATGACTGAAGAAGGTCTTTGACTTTATATAATGAAAGTGTTCATATTGCAGGCGCACAGTGTGTGTTGTGAACATTTTGTGTATTTTTTTGAATAAGGGGATGGATGTCAATATGACCCGGAAGGCTAGATCACATACCATGTACAGACGATGCAATATTAAATTAATCATTAATATCACCCACAATATGGCATATTCTACCAGGCTATATTGATCTACAGTTGAAAGAACTTGATACAGTACAGAAACATTGTGCAGCCTGAGGCTGTTCATTTATTAGTGTTCCTACTCAGTGGTTGTATGTCCTATGCTTTGTATCTGTACTTAATTCCCTCAATGAATTCCTTTTTATGTTTGTTCTAATTTGTTGAAATGTTATGCTATGCTATGTATTTACAGTGTGGCTAATTTACAGAGTAGGCTAATCGTCTAGACAGGGTCTGTGATGGTGTATGTCCAGAGCTAATCTTGTAATGTAAACTGCTGAACTGATCAGCATGAAAGAAACTGCTTGCTATCAATAGAAATTTTCCTGAAGGCTGAAATGTTGCAGCATTAATTCATACAATTGTGTGTGGAATGGCAGATGTTTTAACTTTCATATAAGTTATATTTGAATAATCAAGCACATGGTAAAGTACCTGCCCATCTCTGCAAAAGTTGAGTGGTTCGCATCCAGGCGGTGCAATTGGTTTTGTTGAGCATCTACTCGTACCAACTGGGGCGGTAACTCTCAGAATGGAGTGCTGGGCACTGTGGGCAGGAATAGGATGGAGGCTCTTATGTCCTGGTTTCTCACTAGCATTGAGGATACAACAGCTACAGAGAGACAACATATAGAAGTGTGTGTGGTACTACTGGGGACTGTGGAGGCATTTATTTGACTATGACTACCAGTAAATTGATTGTTATACGTAAACAAATCAATCATGGGATTATAGGGTTTTTTTCTTTTCTTGCAATAGGATGTCATTGTGTTTATGGTCACTCAGAGGGATTACAGAGGGGTTTGTACCTCCCTAGACGTTGGCTCAATGGCTCATGTCATGAGACTAGTGCCTCGATTGAGCAGCGAGTGCCAGCAAGAGTGGTACAACAATGGATCAAAGTGGTCAACTGCAGCAGAGCACACCGCCAGGCCCCATGACCCAACACAGGCAGGCAAAATGCAACCACTGTTTGGATGGAGTACTGGTATATGCTTATCTTTTTTTTAGTATTTTCCTTGCAAAGCTGACTGAATTGGGCCACCTAGAGTGGTAACAATTATCACTTTAAACACACACTTTGTTGTTAAGAATACAATAGATGACTCATTTCCGTTCAAAGGAACCTGTTGACTTGACGGGTATGCACTGCAGTTGTAGTCATCTCCTGTGTTTACAGTCTGCCTAGGAGCTGATTCAAAGTTCTCTCTTTCAGGTAGATTTGATGGTCTTTATGATAAGACTCAGTTTGAGCCCCTCTCCCGACCACGGCACTGCAGCAAGTTGGCGGTATTTTTGTTTTTTAAATGTCTTTGATAATGATAGCTGACAGAAGTTAGACAGGATCAGGACACACACACAAATATAAGGTCCATTGCATCAGCATTGCCTGCTAGGTAATAAAGATACATGCCTTTGGCTAAGGATACCATCTGGTGTATGTCGTCCTGTGTGTGGGTGGGTATCCAAGGCCCAAGCAAGACATTTTGTTCATTACTGTGAACTTGATATCTTGCTATCTCTGAGGTCTTTTCTCAATGTCCTTTCTCCTTGCTCCCCAGTTTTCACATTGACACACAAGTCCGTGACTTGTAGAGATGGGTTAGCCAGCAACTTGTACTGCTGCCACAACGCACTGCTGCCACTGCCACACCAGGCATGACATGCAATGACATTTCAACACCTACAGTATCGCTGCTTCATACTAATCTCTTTGATGTATTGGTTTCCCTTGAGGCTCTTGTCCATAACTCACTCAACATGTATAGCAGTGGCAAGATGCTAGAGAGATTTATAGTAAGAACTAAGAGCACAGTGTTTCCATAAATGAGTCTGTGCTTTATGACCCCCTGTACAGCTATAAAACATTTCCTAGGTACCCTAGGTGCCCTGCCCTCTGCCCTCTACAACTCGTCTCTTAACTAGCTTTCCGGCAGAGACAAGTGCTAGCTTATAAGCCTGATATTTCCCCTGGCCCATACTGCATCAATAACTCCCTCAGAGTTATTCGTTAATATAGGTTCACTCCCAGGAAGAGGATGAGCAGTATTTGCAGTGCTCTGATGGTTTGTGTTGATTCTAATCTGTGCTACTGTAGGTATGTCCATCTCACTCTCGCTGCTGTGGGGAACGCGGGAGGATCAAGAAGATCCACATCTTAGAGAGGGGATAATAGACCGACCGCCTGGGTTTCCCTGGCACAGACGAGGCCAGGTCTTTGCCCAGTATATTTCCCTCCTTTTTAAACTTCTCTGTGCTGGGGCTATTTGACTGGGGTAAATATAGCCTGTTGGTTTTAGCTAGAGGATAAACACAGATGTTGAGTAGGCCTTTTTCACCACAGGTCGGCCTGCGTCCTCCCCCTGGCCCGCAGTGGCAGCATGAGGGAAGAGAGAGAGGCATGCCTCACCACTGCCATTCACTCTTTAAAGCACTTAAACAGGCTATTGGGCATTTAACAGAGTAGTAGCTATAGTAGACATTTTACAAAGAATTTATATGTTTATGTCATTTTTTTTAAAATGTTGACTGTCTCAGACATTCACTTGGATAACTCTGGCTGCATCTGGATTTGTGCTTGAACAATCCAGGACAAGCTTAAACTCCCCATGAATCCCATGATGGCGTTTCTTTCAGTTTTTCTTTACACTGGTGTCCCATTTTGTAATGTCTTTGTAATAACTAACCCACAAGTCAACTGCAGACAGTACTGCTGATGCTAACAGATCTTTCAGCTCAGCAAGAGGCCACAGATGATGGGAGCACAAATCACGCATGCTGATCTCTGAGGATAGCCTTTGTTCTGCAAACATGCAAGGCATTCCAACCCTGCCACCACCCTAATATGAATTGTCATGGAACTGAGAATTAGGCAGGCTCTACCTTGTGTTTCTAATGTCTGTCTTATTCATCTTTTACCCTTTCTGTGTTTCCTTTGCTTGCAGAGAAGTGGGTGTTCTCTGCTGCTAGAGAACAGTGGCATAACATCCATGTTATTACACCTGCTCCATGTCTGTCCCTAACTAAGTCTTCAAACATATGTGGACCACGACTGACAGGTGGTGCTTATGTGTGTGTCTTTCTCCCTCTTCTGCCAAGGCCTCTGTCATATACTTCTAGAGGAGAAATATTCTTGAAGAGGAAATCCGGCATGAAAGAAAGAGGAAACAGCTGATTTACTCTGTCTGTTTTATGGAGCGAGGAGGAGTGAATTAGCCCTGTGTGCGCGTGCCCCTCACACACACACATGGACTCGACTGTCATCCTCCATGAACAGAACAGTCCACTTGTCTGTTTTAGACGATGCCTTTTGGACCTGAATGCACAACTTCCATGGAAGTAATAGTCACGTATCGAGTCGAAATGAATTAAGTATAAAACAAGACTGGGCACCATGATGTCCAGTCTTACTTACCTAAAAGACACATCATTAGACAAATGGGGAAGGCTCTATCTAGACTGCTAGACCAGCAGTGGTTATTTGTGGGTCCAAATATCGTTTACATCTGTTATGTGAAAAGCCACATTTCTCATTCAGTTCATTGAATGTGATGAATCATCCCCACAGTAAAAGTCTTTTTCAATCCAACTCATTACTTCAAATAGTGAGCCTTCACTTTGATAGAAGCATATTTATCCCCTTTGATTTACTTCTGGGTTTGGGGTTTGTAAAGTAGTAAGAGAGCACTGTTGCTGCAAGGCACCGCACCACACCTGAAATTCACTGTGCATGTTATTGGGAGCAGAATTGTTGGCTTCTTGCTCACTGCAGTGTGTCTGTGTGTTCAGAGGTCATGGTTTGGAATGGATAGGAAGTGAGTATGTGTGTGAAGGAGGAAGCGACTATAGTGGTCAGGGATCAGTATTGCAGTGAATCAGATCATTGGCATCTGGCACTGAGTAAAGCAGGAATAATGTTCTGACATGGAGATCAATATAAAGGAAAGGCTGGCTCATTGGACATGAGTAAACAGTAACTGCTTATCATAATGCTGCTGACCTCTCAGTGCCATGGCGATACAGCTGATTACTCATTTTTTCCCTCCTCATTGGTCATCAAGATAGTTGGATTAGTTCATCTGTCTGGAGAGGAAGTCAGTTTACCCCACACTACTCAGAATCCAGCTGCTAATAATGTTGGAAAAGCTGCAGCAGGGAAATGGGTGTAACACACACCAGTACCGCTAGGCACCACCAGGAAACGTTGGAATGGATTTGCATGTTTCCACTTCCCCTGTCTTCCAGGATGTTTTTCCGTTGGTGACCTTCGTGCCCTGCAACACTCGCACACTTTCTCTTATCTCGTCATATCTGTTTCTTTCTTTTTAATTGTCCATTTCTTTTTTCCTGTCTTTCTCTGAGAGTTTCTCTGTGTCTCCCTCTCACACACACATGCACACGTGCATGCACTTCAGCTGAGGAATGTGTGTAGAGAGGCATATGCGTGGTCCCTCCCTGTACCTCCTCATAGCACAGATCTGCCGCCACAACTGCAAACTGTGGAGTCATTGTTTTCATGCTAATTGAGTGTGGTGTGCGGTCATTCCACAAATGCCATTCGGACAATTTTTTAACTTATTTTATTTTTATGGTACTGTATTAGAAGGTCAATTTTGCTTCCCCCCGCTTCTCATTTCCAAATCAGATTTGAGAGGCCGGGGTTGAGGCCGTTCAGTGGGCCAATTCCGTGCAGGGTTGGTGGGTTTCTTTTTGCGACAAAAGAAGGGAATGGTATGCTAATGTGCTGCTGTTATTGTGGTGGCATAGCTGAGCGCCGGCGTTCCGCTAGAAGATGGCGACTAGCGAGAAATTAGGGGGATTTCTGAGCAACAAATGAACCATTTGTTTCTTTATTTTTTTCATACTAAAATGCGTGGTGTGTGTGTGTGTGTGTGTGTGTGTGCGTGCAGCCGCACACGCATGCATGTGCACGTGTGAAGGCCCACTTGTGGAGCTGCAGCTAATGATGAAAAATGTTCTGTATATTTTTTTTCCTTCCCAGTGTGAGTTTGTTATCATCTTGTGTAAGTGTGCAGCAGTGACAGCCTTTCTATTGTCCCCTAGGAGCAGTGATGGAGGGAAGGAAGGAAGCAACAGAAGTTGGTCCTCTTTCTGGCTGCACAGCAGCGGCAGAACCTGTTATTGTTGAGGAGAGAGAGATGGATGAGGTGATAATGCAGACGGAGAGTAACGGCTGGCCCATGACAGAGGAGTAGGAGGGGGAGGGATATGATGGGAAGGGAGAGGTAGGGGGAGAGAGAGAGAGAGATGGATGAAAGGAGGTGGAGGGAGTTCCGTCAGTGGAGCCTAAACAGACCCACATGCTGTCTTCCCTTCTCCTACCTCACCTCACCTCTTCCTTCCTCCTTCCACTCCGTTCACACGGGGGACTCAGCCCCACCCCACCTTTTCTTCCCGAGATTTCCCCATGACCTCAGTGGGTCCAACTCTTTAAAACTGTCTGGTCCCCCTTGTAGCTCAGGTTTGGGCTTGAAATTTGATAGCCAACAAACACCTGTTGGAGAGAGAAAAGAAAATCCAGGGACAGAATCCCCTGGAGAGAGCGATGGGAGAGAAAGAAAGCGAGCGTGCGTGCGTGCGTGTGTGTGTGTGTGCGCGCGCGCGCGCACACATACACTATTTCTCTGGAGAGAGAATTCAGCACATCTCCCATTGCATCTGATCTGAGTACATGTATTGTCTCTTGTTCCTACATAGCATGGTTGGTTACCAGGTGTCTATCTGTGTCTGTCCCTTCCTCTCTCTCTGTTTTGAAGGTCACCGTCCACTTACTCCGCTATCAGCCTGACCCCGCCTGTAGATAAAACTGGCTTGACCCACTTTGTCACTCGAGGCAGGAGGCACACACAAACACACTACTCCCTCCTTCTCCACTCCACTTCACCCTTTGCTCTTGCCATCTTGGAGAACTACTTAGTCTGTCCTCTACAGAGACTTAAAACTCACTCACTGTTCTCAACTCAGACACTTTAGCGCAGCAACGTCTGACTGCATTTCCATTCCTGCTTTAAGTACTACAAATACTCCAATATGCAGCAACACTTGTATGCCGGCCGGGGTGTTTTTTCTTTTTTCCAGTGGTTCCCACGTCTGAATTTGACAGGAATGTTGGCGGCCCCGCAGGGAGCCTCTGGGCTGTGTCTCTTGTTTTCTCTTTCTCGCTCCTCTATCCTCCTCTCCCTTCTCTATCACTCTGGCTACACTCATTTTCTGTCTCATTAGTCAAAAAGTTTGGCCACTGCTGTTAATGTATGCACTTGGATTGGTTACAGAGTAAGCCATGTGTTTGTGTGTTTTGTTCATGCATCCATGAATTACAATTCGTGCAAAGGAGTCGGAGCACATGTGTGCACAAGATCTTGCTGGAACCACACCCTGGACTCATGCCACGCTTCAAACCGAGTCGAAGAGGCGAGTTCTGGACAGATTTAGCTTGTTGTGACAACACACTGCGTTGGTTCAGGCCCGGGACTTTGATGAGAGGCTCAGGGGATCACGCTGCGATTTGTGAGCAGAAGTGATGATGGCACAGGTCTTGCACTTCAGCACTCCCCTTCCCCCACATCCACACATCCCCATTTCACTGCACAGGGCCTTCAGTTGGTTAACACGACAAATGGGTGTGATGAATTGACGATACAGTGTTGTGTTCTCCCTGTTTGGGGTTTGCTCATGGTCACAGAGGAAAGCTGATTTTACAGGAAACAGACACAATGCAGTCAGAAAGGACACATGTCCCACCAGAAATAATGGCTGAATTCCATTTTTAGAGACGCTTCTGTTCTCAGACGGTCAGACCAAAGCATAGATCTTGACACACACACACACACACACACACACACACACACACACACACACACACACACACACACACACACACACACACACACACACACACACACACACACACACACACACACTTGATTCATGCAGTGACCTGAAAAACCAACAAGTAAACATAAATTGCCAGCACTGCCCTTGTATTAGAAACACATGTTGTCGGTACGAGAGGAGAGATTGGTTTTGAAAGTGGGCCAACGCTAGCTGTGACCACTGGATTCTGAAGGCAAGGTGTTGACAGAACTTTATTTGGATCCTGTGTTTCCATTTGTGTGTGCCACAATAGAGTTTTATGAGTTCATGTGCTAGCTAGCGAGACACACAAACACCCACGCACGTGCGTACACAAGCACATGCACACACTCACACAATGCTACTGTGCACTGAACAGAGCCACACCTTACTTCAGTTAAGTCTCTTTTGGTTGCAGAGACAAGCCCTTCTTTATAATGCCCTGTGAATAGGCTGGCCATTCACCTGTGTGCACCACCTGCCTCTCTTCACTGTGCTAGGAGATTATATGTCAGTTTGTGTGAGTTGACCCACATGTGCGATCTCTGTAGAAGTGCATGTGAGAAAAAGAAACAAATCCAGTGCCTTTGGGATAGCTCCTCCTAATGCTATTTGCTTGGGTTTAAAGCGCTAGCTTACACTCTGCATTCTTCCCCTTTGTCTACTGTCTCCGTTTGTACAGTGTCTGTGCAGCGCTGAGTTTCAGCCCAGTCTCAATGGATCTACTGTACTGTGTTTGCTCTAGCTCGCTACAGTCTGGCAGACCAAACGGAGCATGGTCTCTCTGGGACCCTAGCACTAGTGTGTGTTTTACAGTGGAGCCATGCAAGCCATGCAATGGTATTACAGTTACGACATTACCATGCTGCCCCTGTGTGTGCATGCGCGCGTGTGTGAGAACATAGTTTATGTGTATTTTTGCTCTGAAAGAGCTAAACGGGCACTGTGTGTGTGTGTATACACAGTGATAAAACTATGCACACAAGAGCAAGGTTATAACTGTACACACTCTGAGTATAATGTCCTTGGAGCGGGAGACGGTTGAGGGGAGGGGGGCGTACTGGATCACACGTAGGTCTGGCTGTGTGGGAAAGCAGAAGTAGCAGACCCTTGTAAAAATGAAAAACATGTCATATCCCTCACAGCCAGACTTAATATGGGACTGTGCATCTGTGCATCTATATTAGTATTATGATGATGTTCTGGATGTACATTTTCTTAACTAGAACTGCACTCAGAGTGCCAACTTGCAAATTGCACACAAGTAGGACATGGCCTACTTGTGCATAAGCAGAGTGCGGCATGAAGTGCATTCCGCACTACTGGCACGACTGCCTGCTGAAGCTCTCTGCTGCTCTGAGTGCTAAAGCTCTTTGCTATTCTAAAAGCTTTAGACTAGTTTAAGTTATTGACCTCATACGAACCTTGAAACGTACCTTAGGTACATCAGCAACAATGGTGGTCCCTTATTGGCTGTTGTACATGTACATGCATACTAGAGTAACTGTGAAAAGAGAGTGGGGACACACTTTGGTCTCGCGCATCGCACCTGCACCTGTCAATGCAAGTGGATGGGCGAGAGTGGTTTGTGGTTTTGAGAGTGGTTTGCGCTTTTCAGCCATTAACCATCTATTTTCAGCTATAGCATTGGAGTCAATGGGAGTGTCGCTACTCTCTCCCATTATAGATACTCTAATACATACCCGGTCGGTCGCTTTATTGGCCGGTGCAGTACACCGACATACTGTTTATACTACATACCCAGCTGATTGCAGTACTTGTACACTCTGCTTGCGCAAGTAATTAAACCAAACATTTAAAAATGTTTTCAGTGTCACCCCTGGGGAATGGTGTGGAAAGCAGTCATAATGACAAAGTCATTTAATACCATTGATGAATAGTGTGTTGCTTGTCTTCTGTCAGGGAATTTGTAGTGCCCTCCATCATGAGTAAGTAATTTGTGGGACTCTCTTGAACTTGGCTAGAAATTGAGCTGGCAGACAGATAAGGAAGGAGTGAGGGAGTGAAGGCAGTGGGGGGGTGCGAGGCCAGAGCGATTATTCTGAGACTTAGGGTGTGCTTTAACCCACTTAGCACACCAACCCGGGGTCTCCTGCCAAAACGTTAACTTAATGCTTTTAATCCTTCCCAACTGAGCCAGTAGTCGATGCCCAATCATGGCTCTGTTTATAATTCACCATCACGGTCATTGCTTTTTCTGAAATGTCTACCGCTTAAGTGCAGTTTTATGTTTACCTCAGGTTGTGTATTTGGAGACATTTGTCTCATTGTTGGATACATAATAATTGTCTCTCTGTTCTCTGTGTGGCTTGCCAACTCGTCAGGCAGTTTCCCCACCATAAACACACACCCGTGAAGTGGCCCTGTTGGTTCCTTCCAGCATTCAGTGCCGAGCAGGCATGTTTATGTCCCCCCACTTGAGTGGTTGTTGCTAGACTGGTCCGCTGCCCCTGGAGGGTCCTGTTTAGAGTGTGGAGTGGCCAGGCGGTAGGGCTTCACACTCCCATCATGTCGTCTAGTGCCCCCACTGCCGGGCCAATGATTAGACCACAAATTACTAAATTACAGTCCCCATCATTATAGGTTAGGATAGTGGTTTTCAGCCATTTTGATACCAGGGTCCACTATTTATTCAGAATTTGAGCCACAGACGACCATTTGATGACATTTTGACCCCACAGACATAAAAAGATTTCTTTATGTTTTGTCCACAATTAATGGTCATTCCAGGCTGGCTTTCTAATTGTGTAGACTTCTTAATTAAGTGGTGGCTAATTCAGATGATGAATATTTTAACTCTTGAGAGTGTAAACATGAAGTGGCTTCATGTGTATGCTGTCAAGAGTTACATCTGGCTAACCAACTTTCCATCACTTAGCCTGTGAACCACCTGGAACCCTCTCAAGGACCACTGGTTGAAAACCACTGGGTTAGGAAAACCTGTTATGAACATTTTCAACAAGAATGATATTATACAGACGTGAAGGCTGAATGCGATAAAAGGTTTGAGATGCATCAGCTGCATAACTGCTGATAGCAATGTCCAAAAAGTAAAACAATGCCAGATATATTTGTTGGCTGTCCTCTCCCATTTTTAAGAACCACCGCTGCATGGTTGTTTTCCTTGATATTATTGGCCTCCCACAGTTAATATGAATTGGCTCATAGTAGCGCCACGTTCCACACATTCTTTGTGTGCAAGCCATTTTTTTCTTTTCACACGCATGCACGGGTGGGTGCCAGAGGGCCGCACAGTTTTCACTGATAAGGCCAACCTACCCAGCGCTCACAGATGCCACTTTTTTGTGGCATCTGTGAACGCTGGGTAGGTTGACCTTATCGGTGAAATCTGTGCTTGTTGTTGTTGGGATTTACGGTATTAGTTTTGTCGACATACATTTCAGGATGGTGCCTCCTTGTGTGTGTATTGCAGCAGTTCAGGGCAACAACGGCCCTGTCACTGTGGGTTATGTCTGCAGTGCACGTGGGTCTCTTGGCAACCCCCTCCTACCAGGGGGCGCATCCACACACACACACACACACACACACACACACACACACACACACACACACACACACACACACACACACACACACACACACACACACACACACACAGACATACATAGACGCACTGCAGAATCGGGGTCAGCTGTATTTCCTCACCCCCACCCCCAACTCATTCCCCATTCTCTTTATTTTCCCTGCTATCTCCTTCCTTCCCATTTCTTTGCCGCGTCCCTCCTATGCTAATGAACAGACGGGGGTTAGGGTGAGATATACTGTTTGTATTTGACAAAGACTCGTTTCTACAGTGAAAGTGGGAGGGTTTGTGTGACTACCTGCTATGGATGAGTTTACATTGTACAGGGTGAAGACTGAATTGATCACCTAGCTGTAATAACTGTCAATAGATAGAGTAACATGGGAGCTGAAAAACAAAGGGAAGCCCTTGATTGAAGAGTGCGTCATTTGAGCTGAAAGATATCCTTTTTGTATGAAAAGTCTATGCTGTTTCGTCATGGTGGCAGACCTAAACTTTTACAGTGGCCTTGGATGCTGCTGTTACGGAACTGTGGCACATAGCTCGGCCTAGATGTTCACCTACATTCTGATGGCTTTAGGCAGCCATGAAGGTTTGTTGTTATCGTCTCACAGAAGTCCATTAACCCCCCAAAACTTGCATTATAGTGCAGAAAACAAAACTGACTAGACTCCGACCTGAGGTAGAACAAAGAGGAACATATTTTTTCTTATCTTTCGATTTTTACTGTTACTGCAAAACTCATGAAATTGATCCATGAAGTGACTCACCGTATAGGCAATAAAAAAAACACCTATCCTGAAAGAGTTCCATGAAAATCATAATTTTCTATCTGCTGCTATAGATAATCTCGGCTGTAGGGGGATTTTTGAGAGATAGCAATATCATTTCCCGACTGTTGGAGTGTTTTGCACTATTATCTGTGAGTGCTCCTATGAAACCTCTCTCCATTGGAACGTGTATTCTTCCCTGGCATCGTTTATAATTTGAAACAGTGTAGTGCAGTGTAGTAGTCCAGTCCAGTCTGCCCACTAAGGCAGGACATGACCTGGCCTAGATCATTTTGCTTGGTCAGACAGATGGCTGAGTGCAGGCCAGGGTAGGTTATTGGTGGTGGTGGTGGTGGTGGTGGTTACAGGCTGTCCAGACAGGATCTTTGCCATCTGGATGGATCTTAAGGTCACTTACTGCGATTTCTTTTTTTACTCACACCTGGTAGAACTGATCCCACTTTCTCTCACTCTCCCTCAAGTCTAGATGCCTACAATTATTCGTGTTTGTCCTGTGGACGTAATATGCACCTCTTCATGCAGCTCGAATTGCCTGGCTAGTTGCCAAGCACTTTGGCCCTGCAGCCCTGCAGGCCGCAGTTCAGTCTCTTTACGTTTATCAATGTGATCTGGATGTTTGGTGTTGAAATAACTCTTCAGTTACATTGTTTTTTGTAGCTTTGTTGTAAATGTGTTGGAAAGAAAAGTACGTATATTTTTGCATTTGCGAGTAATTTCTGTTATATTGAAGTTATTTGTCATATCGGGCTGTGCTATTTGTGATTACAAAGCCTAAAAGGCAAACAAAAATACAGGTTGAGGTCGATGATACTTGTTGTCACATGCGGTACTACTTACCTGCGGTACTTTTAGATTAAGGATCTTGCTGTTCCACATCTTTGATTGGCTTTTTGAGAAGCCACTGTTCCATGTTGTTGTTGCGACAGAGTAACAATTATTTCCTCATCAAAATTCTAGATCTAGATTCCACTTTTCACCGTCAAGTTAAGTTTATGGGTGGAGGAGGCATGCCTTCTGCACGCAGCCAGCATGGTCTGCGTGTCTCTCAGTGTGCTGACACACAGGCTCATGCTGTCTACTATATCAAAATATCAAATTAAATTACTTTTAGTGTCCATACCTTGACAAATGTCTTCATGAAATGATGTGTATCTGATCAAAATGTTCCGACATGATGCCACTCTTGTCGTGTCAACATGCACAGACATCAGGCAAGTGACTTGTTTCGTACCAAATTGCCTACCACAAAACATTTCATATATTGTTTTATTGTTTAGGTTTGAATGTGGTGTTTGTGGACCTCAGATTGACTGACACTGGGTCAATATTAGCTGTGGTCTGAATCACTGCAGTCTGCTGTGATGTTAAAATAATTCAGTTTTTTTTCCTTCAAACGGTTATGCCAGCAATGAAGGAAAGAGAGAAAAAAAAATGTCGCCGACTTGACTTAGTTATTTTTTTCATTCAGCCGCTAACACAGTCACTAACAGACCAGAGTGGTTTGTGTGGCTTTGGAAGCCGGCTTCAGCCGTTTGAGCCGTAGTCCAAGGTGATGTGGTAAAGCACAGAGGCTGTGCCCCAACCAGCCCACAGTCAATATTTGCTTTTGTGAGTGCCTGGCTTGTGGCAGAAAAACAAGGTAGAAATGAGAGGGTCTCCTTCGCTTGTATCCAGGGCCTTAGCATTAGTACTGCAACTTCCTACTACTTCCGCACATACATAAGTGTGTGAGTGTGAGACACCTGTTCCTAATGTTCTCCAGGTCTGTGTTTATAAAAAGCATCAGAGCAAACCACAACTCTCTAAGTGGTTAGTGGCTTTAACAGAGGGTTCATTACATGCCTACCAACTAGCATTCACAGGTGTGTGTGCATGTGTGTGTGTGTGCCCTGCGTGCGCATGTTTGTATCATGAGCTACTACTGCCTTCTAACTGTGATACACCATGAGCAAAGAGCTAACAGCTTGGACCCGGGCCACCCAGAGAGCTGTATGCACTCTCCTGTTTGTTCCCCACTCTCTGTTTTCACCCTCTGCTCTGTCCATCTGGCGGGAGAGGACAGGCAGAGAGACGTGGGGTTGAGCACGATTAATACACAGGTGAACTTGAGAGATGGCTAGAAAGAGGGAATTGGAATGGGAAAAAATGATTATATACACTATGATTGACTATATTTTGCTTAGTGGCAAAATATAGTCAATATCCTGAGTTACTTTGCCTCATGACTTGGGATATATTGCAATGGGCATTGAGGTGGTGGAGAGAATAAGAAGTTGGAAGAGGAAAGGCTGAGGGGCTAATTAGTAGAAAGAAGGCGTTGGCCCTGCGCGTGTCTCTGTTTCTGCAACACATGTGTCACATAAAGATAGAGAGACATACTAGTCTCATTAACCAGTGCTGCCACAGATGCTTTGCAACGGAGCCACTCAAAGTGTCTCTCTATACTCTGCCTGGGACTACTCGGCTGTACCTCTTGTTCTGAATACGGTTGCATTATGGGATGACAGAGGAAGTTTCAGGCCTTTGAAAACAGCTTCAGGTAGATTTCTCACGTGTTGAGTGTTTTTCCAGAACTTCCTTTTTCCTTCCAGTACTGAATTCTTGAATTACATGCAGTCTGTTTTCTGGATAACAACATAAACACTTTTATCAGTATTTTATCAAGGTGACTGACCCATGTAAAAATGAGAAGCTGCTTATTGTTGTTTCTGTTGTGGAATAACAGATTTATGAGTGGTGGGTGAGTCACCACATGGACTAGCAAAACTAGATTGCCTGGTTTCTTTTGAGTCATTTCAACTCTCCTGTATGCTACTGTGTCTGAGTTGAATTTCCTGTTACGCCAGCAGTCCCAGGCCACTTTGTTTGGGGTTGTTTTGGGCTGTTTGAACATGTTTAGTGGGAACTGTTCCTGGAGAGTGGCAGACATGATGAGCTACTTTAATACACATACGGTATCCCGTTATAGTGCCGCTTCCCCCTCTCGACCAAATAAAGCTGTCTCCATGTGTGTTTCTACATGATATGCTGGCATTCTGGAATCAGAGGTGTGCTGTGCACATCAGCCTCCGCATCTAGTGCTGTACCTCTGATGTTTTTGTTAGATTTTATCATTACTAACTATAGCCCACACCTAGGCATTTATTCATCAAAATACCGGTACATACACAAAATGAAGTGGCAATTTAGTACAGCTAACAATAAGAAATTTTGGGGAAAATGGAGTGTGCTTTGAACTGGATAATGCATTGTCACACTGGAACAGTGAAATTTTAAACTGGGGGAATTTTCTCACTTGGCCATTCTCTGTATGACTGACTGTGAAAACATGGTGGATCATATTTTGGGGGTTTCTCCTCTATACAGCCCCTCCCTCTACTTTCCATGTTCTCTTGCCTGTCTCTTTTTTTGTTCAACATTTCCCTCCTTCCCCTTGCATGTTAGCCCCCTTCTCTCCCCTCTGTCAATCTGTCTGTCTGTTTGCCCACTGCTCTCCTACTTTACTCCTTTCATCTCCTTGGCTGAAAACCCAGTGATTCCAGACGTTGCGCACCAACTCAACCACAGTAGCGAGGGAAAGAATGCACAGAGGAGAGCGAGGCCCTCATAAATGAGTTTCTGCGTGGAGAAAGGGCTTCCTCTTAATGAGTTTTAAGTGAAATGGCTTATGGATTTCTTTTAGCCAGTCAGAGCATGCATTGAGGCTCATTCTTGTCATCTTTTCCCTCAACAGTATATTTTAGAGTGAGTCTCTTCAGCAGAGAATGCTTTGTGATCAGAGGATTCCTGAACATCCAGTTGCCCAGGAGGCACCAGACCCAGGTCATATTCACTTATAAGAGTATGCTGGGAATGGAGATTAAAATGAAGGAAACCTTTACTGGCTCTACTCAGCAGGAGAGAGAGGAGGAGGAGCAAGGCTGAATGTGTTTTTAATTTCCTTCAGTAGCTCTGTGCCTCCTGTGCTGCTGCCGCTCCCCAAACTCAGGATAGGGTGGGGTCACTTATAAGGCAGGACAGGACAGGACAGGACAGGACGGGATGACTATGGACCTGCTCAAAATAAAGATGCTATAGCAGTGGTTTTCAAACTGTTTCACACCAGGGCCCACTATTTATTCAACGTTTGAGCCACAGACCACCATTTTATGACATCTTCACCCCCCACAGACCCCAAAACTAAAGCTTTATTTTTGCTTTTGTCCACAATTCCAGGCTGGATTTTTGAAACAAAAGTTGTGTAGACTTGGGCTAATTCAGATGATGAATATTTGAACTCTTGAGAGTTTAAAATGAAACCAAATGAACCCGCAAGGATTCATTCTATTTCATTTTTATGCTTGATTTTTTTATGCTTTAGAGTTACATCTGGTTAACCAACTGTCTATCATTTAGCCTGGGGACCAGCTGGAATCCTCTCAGGGACCACTGTTGAAAACCCCTGTACTAGAGCGTGAGCAGATATGATCCTCCCCATTCTGCCCCCCCCCCCCCCCCCCAAGTGGGGGGCATAATCTACTGATCTTACCTCACACTATAAGCATTGATATTCCAAACCAGATGCATGTGAAGTCAAAAATGAAGACAGAACATTGTCCTTCTGGTTAAAACCAGGGAGTGTTTGAGACATGCTTTTGGAACCATAAGCAAGTAGTGAACGGCAGCTGCATCATCTGTGAAGTCATCTGCATGCCCAACTACCGCCTCCCGAAGCAGATGCTGTATGGCCAGCCTGAGGAAGGGCAGCGATCCCAAGGACGGCAGAAAAAGAGGTTCAAAGACAACATCCAAACTCACCTGAGAAAGTGCCACTTCAACCTCAACATCTGGGAGGAGTCTACCCTTCAGAGAGGTGTGTGGAGCAGGATGGTCCATGAAGAGCATGCCCTTTTGTTCAGGGGAGAAATTATGTTGACCTTCATGCATTTGAACTTGTCAACCAGTAAACCAGAGTGCCAAAAAGAACATCTAAATTCTCACGAGATCATTTAGTGTTGGTTCCCTACTTTTCCACAGATCATTTTCTAGTGGGTGTCAGACAGCTGTTCTGTGTGTGTTACCATCTCCCCACAGGGGGAAAACTGCGGTTAAGAGCGGAAATCCTGTTAGCACTCTCTAACCTCATGTAGAAGTCCGAAAACTGCTGTCATGACATCTGAGACCCATTTTGTTTTTTACAAGATTGCCGATGTGCATGCAGACAGACAGACAGACAGACAGACAGACAGACAGACAAGGGTGGCAGTGGCTCAGGGAGTCACTGGATGGTAAGCACAAGGTCCAGAGTCCTTGAGCAAGACCCCTGCTCCTGGTGTGGTGATTGTGCCTTGCATCGTTTTTTCCTCTATCAGTGTGTGAGTGTGAGTGTGAATGTGATGCACAATTTATGTAAAGCGCCTTGGATAAAGGTGCTATATAAATGATATATAGCACCCCCCCACACACACACACACATACACACACACAATCTCAAAACGGCGTGGCATTAACCAAATCATTAAGCAAACCACTTGCAGATATAATGCTGTTATGTTGTTACTTCTTTCATTATGTATTGCTAGTACACCAGTTCAAAACCCACACTTTAGATAGAGAGGTTACTCTGTGTTAACCTTCTTGATAGCGGGAAATGCAATACATTCACTTTCCCACTGAACATGCTGCTGTGCACCTGAAAGCATGTGAGCTGAATCCCAGGCCAGTGATTGTGTTCTCCAGTAAACCTGCCTGCTCACATTCAGGAGGCTCACAGACACTCACACACTGTTTGGGTTTGATGCTAATACTGATTTTGGAGAGAAATAGACCAATCTTTGAATTGCTGAATCTTAAAATATATTTGATAAGCAAATTAAAATATACAAATGATTCAAATCAAACAATGTTAACTTGCAGATGGGGTATTTGAATATTTTAAATATATAATTGCCCGAACAATGTGGTCCAGAAAGTCAAATAATGGCTGATCTAGTGACCAAACCAATATATTAGTCAGGCTCTACAAGATAGATTATTACCGCACCTGTACTGTAGATCTATACCCATTATCTGTAAAGAAGTACAAAACAGTGTTGTATCCAACTGTCCATGGCATAGTCCTGCAATAGGATGAGTCTTTCCCACGTTAGACTCGTCCTCCCTGACCACAGATACACATCCAGTTACAGTACATTTACTGTCGACGTTGGTTCTCAGAGGAAGCTCCCCAGAGGGGTCCCTCATTTCACAGGCATTATCACTATCTCTGCACACTATCTCATGGTCGTGCCACTCTCTCTACTGGCTGATGGTATCTGTGCCATACGACTATACAACTGTTGGGTGGAGACAGCGGCATTTTCAAAGCACTATAGGGCGGCGTTGACTATCCTCTTCAATTAAGGATGTGTCCATGGCCTGACTTTCTACAGAAAGACTAGATCAGTGGTTTTCAAACTTTTTCATACCAGGGCCCACTACTTATTCAGAATTTGAGCCACGGACCACCATTTGAGGACATTTTAGCTCCACAGACCCCAAAACTGCAGATCAAAATGACCATTAAACTTCTGCATTCTTTAGTTGTGTTGACTTGTGCCAATTCAGATGATGAATATTTTAACTCTTGAGAGTGTAAACACGAAATGTTTCATTTTTATGCTCTAAAAGAGTTGCATCTGGTCAACCAACTTTCCATCATTTAGCCTGGGGACCACCCGGAACCCTACCAAGGACCACTGGTGGTCCGCGGGCCACCGGTTGAAAACCACTGGACTAGATAGTGGGTTAGTAGATACCTCAAGGTTGGAGACTCACTCTTATTGGAGGTGGCATTGATCCACAACAAGTAGGTTTGTCTGTGAGAGCTCACTTATTCTTCTGGGAGCTCTCACACACACAGTCCTCATAGAAAAGAGCTGCTTCCTCTCTCAATGGCGCCATTGAGAAAAAAACTGAGCAAGAGAGAAGAGCGAGTAGCTTGAATTGTGTCAGAGGCCCTCTTTGTCTGTATGCTTTATAACGGCCAATCACCCCCATCCACCTCCCCACACACATGACCCTGATAATACAGTGCCTGTCTGCCATTGTTGTTGTGTCACACTGAGTCAGTTGGAGAAAATAGAGCAACATTGTCTCTTCTCATTAGTCGTTAAAAAAGAAAGATAAACAAACACTAATGGCAATGGCAGTCAGTGCACTTCCATCCCCTCCATGTTTCAACAACAGTAGCCAACATGGCGTTGGATACTTAGCAGTTGGTCCAACACTCGTACTGGGTGTATCGCCATGGACTTTACTGTGTACCGGTATCTTCATGCTACATGGAAGATGAAATTTACAGATATCAGGTTCATACACTTGTCTTTCCATGGTAAATCTGAAATGAACTAGCAAACACCTACTTAATAAAAAGCAAACATGATAACCAGGCCCTTCATTAGATCAAACATTCACTGTTTTTTTTTTTTACTGAAGGAACAAACCAAGAAGCTCTATTGAGAACTGTCACTAAACATATTTTTATACACTAAACATATTTTGTTTAGAATATTGTACAAGCATGGATAGCTGGTTTCCCTCTCATCTCTGTTGGGCTGTTGTATGTTAATTGAATCGAAAAATACATTTTCACACCTTTAGACCACACCCATGGTCATTATACATACCCAACAACGCATGCCAAGAAAACGGGAAAAGTTTCACTTATGTGTTTTTAAATAAAAACTCGATTTTAATTAATTCCTGAAAATGAAAACATGTTGCGTGATGATGTGTTGACAATCACATCAGTAAAAGCCAATAGAAGTTAACTGACCTGTTTTATTATCCCATTCCTGAATCATCCTCTACTCCACAATCACAGATGGCTTGATTACAGATGGAAGTACACAATTTTGAATCCCATTCTGGCACCCACACAGTGTATTACTCAGTGTAAACTTAATCATCACGTTGGAATATTTATTGTTGGAATATATATCCGAAACGTTATGTGGTTAAAATAAGCCACATAGCAATAAAGTGGCAGAGCTGAGTAACTTTTGAAAACAGTCCATGCGTTGCATGTAGTAATACAGTAGTATAGCTCAGAGTAGAGCCGTCCCACTCTATTTGCGTCCCATAGCCAGAAGGGATGCAAGCTCTCATTGGGTCAGAAACTTCAGATTTCAGGGAAATTCAGGCTGAAATTTCCATTTCATTTCAATGCGCCTTTAAGGTCAGTAGAAGGTCCGTTCAGAGGGAAGCGAATGACGCACCTTGTTAATTCATTTTCAAAGATTGTCAGGTCACCGGGGAATTTGGTTATGTAGAGTTGAGGGCCATTGACGCAAGCAAAGCAAGTGTGGGTGACTACACCTGGATTGTTGTTATCCCTCACGCCTGTGTCACATGCTCCCCATATGAAACAACTTTAACGATGCAGCTAAATCTGTGTTGTTTAGTCGTGTCAGTTTGGTTGAATCCAATTTCCACTGACTATTTAAACACCACAAAACATAACTGCCTTAAGCCAGCGTTGAACTGTCTCCTGCCACAGACGTAGTGCAAGTAGCCCAGTAGTTATTAGACTTCTAAGGGGGTTCACCTTTGTCATCCCTCCTCTTTTGTAGAGGCCATGCCGGAGGCCCTCTCTCTTGCCTCATCATCATTTAAGCTCATTAGCCTGTCACTAGAATGGTACGGTTACAGGAAGGACCGCGGCACCCCACCCCGCCACCCCATTTCCTGTGGCTTCTGGACTAATGTAAACGGTATAGGAGGCATTGCGTTGAGTGACATCGGAAGGTCAGTCCCCTTAAAGATGTTTTACTGTGGACTGGCTGAGGGAGATGATAGGACTGTTTGTCACTCTGCTGAGGCGGCCGCCTGGCCTTGGCTTCAGAGGAGGTAATGAATTGTAAACCTGCCAGCCCCAGGGGGCGTGGCTGTTAATTTGTATCCTCTCTCTGGCTCCCTGGTCACTCCCTGATTTACACCTGTCCTGCATATGTGTGTTTGTGAGTTTTAATTTAGATCCTGGCAATAGACAATACATCACTCATGAGTCTATATATTTCTATATCTATCTTATCTATCTATCTTATCTATCTATCTATCTATCTATCTATCTCATCTATCTCATCTATCTTATCTCATCTATCTATTGATTTGTCATGACCAAAGGAAATCGATCTTTCAAAATTGTCACGGTGAAACGGCTCGCAAAGTCGCATGTAAACTGTTTGCATTAGCATGTAAACTAATGGTGAAACACAACTTGATGACATCAAGTTGTGTTTCACCATGTTAATGATTTATATTTTAGGACCTATTCTTCTGAGAGCGTACAGTGAGAGTGTAAGCTCTCAGAAAAAAATAGTGAAAATGGGTGGAATTCCCCTTTAAGTTATTTTCACGGGTGCACAGCACAATGTTGTTGTTCATTTGCAGGTACTGTACCATGTCATGCATTTCCTTGTCTGGGTCTGGGTCTGTTTGTCTAAATGGTTCTGTGACAAATCTAAAAATATATGATAGAAAAATATAGAAAATTGGCCAATGTCTTACCAGCCAGTCGCTGACTCACTGACTGTCATACAAAATCTGGCTGCAGCTGTGCTTGTTGAGCATGACAGTAATTCAGCACCTAGTCTGTTATGACAGGTGTGTGTGGTTTAGTGAATTATTACTCCTTTGACAGTAGAGAAAATGGCAGTCAAATATATCCAGTATTAACTTGTTCCATTTCCCATACGGTCATCGATAAAGTGCAGTAAAGCCCTAATACACGACTTCCCGCAACTTCTTGCAACTACTTGCAATTATTATTCCCACTTGCAGTCACAAGTAGTTCTATTGGTGTTGTTGACCTTAAAAGCGTTGTGATGTTGTGACTAGTTGCAAGAAGTTGCAACTGGTGTGTTTTTGCCTGTGGGCTCAAGCTTTGAGCATGAATGTGATCTCATTTACGTAAAAACATCCATCTGTCAACAGTCATTAAAGATTGAGCATAGTGTAACTACCCAGACACTGGTATTAATACTGTCCCTTGTACAGTATATATACATACATATTACACATTGCATACGTTGCATACCAAAGCTGTGATTTATTTCTGATGTGTTGGATTCATTTCACACCCCTAGGCACCTTACAAATGAAAAAGCAAACTTGGCAGCAGGCCAACTGTGGACAACATGCAATGTCCTCAATGGCCGTTTTATTGTCTCCACCGTAAGGTGGTGACTATGTTTCCCCCCCTGTCTGTCCGTCCGTTCACACGTCTGCGGGTGACGTAACAGCATGATGGTGATTATGTTTTACAGACATCCGCAGAGTGACGTAACAGTCACGACTGAATGTGCACATTCAGACATTTTTTTGTAAAAAGAACAGAATATCCAAGCCCTTTCATTATAGGCCGAGCTACAATGTGAACAGAGTCCAAATGAAGTTAAGCAGTCATCTGTCTGTCTTTTATTGTCCACGTTCTTGTGGTTTCCTAGTTGTGTCTTTATCAGATAAGAATTGAGCAGATCCTTTTAGTTTATTTTAAATGCCATTTAAGATGAAAGTCTATGCAGCGATGGGCTGAACAATGGTGTGTTCTTCGACATACATTATGTCCTCCCGTCGAACCAAGCAGGGATAGCATCTTAGCTGACATGTTCTCATCTACACCCGCTGTAATTAACCAGCGTTTGCAACAGTCCTAAATTTTGGGCTGTAATTGCACTTATTGTAATAGATCCTTGCCAATTCAGCACTCATAATGCAGGGAATTCCCCCACACAGTAATGTTAATAATGTAATCAGACAAAGTGAATGCGGGAGGATTGGCTGAGACGCTGTACAGACAGACTCTATCAGATACAGACAGACTCTATCAGACAGGGTTTATCATGCTCTCTCCAGAGCGTCTGCCTCCTCAGCCCCGCAGCCCCCCCTCCACCCACCTCCGTATCTACCTCTGCCACATGTGTGTGACAGAATATTCTTCAGCCTCCTACAGGCTGGACCTTGGGGGTGACCTTCCAGGTGGTCCCCAGTAAAGGATGGGAGTTGCAACCCAAATGGACCCTTATAGGTTTTTACCTCTTGACGGCGTACAAGTCCATTTGGTTGGCTTACTTTGCGCTCTCAGGAGTTATTGTTAGTTGTTACACATCTGCATGTAATCCAGATAAAGTAAAAGGAGTAACTTTTACAGAAGTCTATAAATTACAGACATTCAAATGTGGGTCCGTGGCTCAAAAGTGGAATAAATAGTGGGCCTTGACATGAGACTGGTTGAAAACCACTGATCTAAATGGAGCCACAGTCTGTTCTTCTTCTCCAATCCCATTGTTGAGTTAGTATTTAATAACCACCTTCCATGTTGTCCAATTAGATCTTACCAACCATATTTATGGGACCTCAAACTGCATAGCCATACATAAAATCTACAATATAATTATTTCTACTGATCTATAAATTAATTGTAAACTGTCCAATACTGTGTTCACAGATACACAACAGATACTCGCATCACGAAACGCCACTGAGGTTAATGATTTGTTTGCCGTCTGAATACGGGCTGCCGTTTTTGTCACTTTGTTCACAGATTGCAGTTGTGTGTTAATGGTTCCATTTTGCCCCCATTTGTATAAGGATTTTCAAATGTAGGTAGATGGAGTGGTTTACTGTCATTAGGCGTGTATTGTTGCACAGCCTTGTCATAATGAACCGACCAACTACAGTGTAATCCTTGTGCTCATGAGGTCACATAACACAATTATGCAGCGTTAGTTTGCCACAGTGAGCCAATACATTTTTTTCGTCCACATGGATGTACTGTAAGTACTGGCTTGAATTTGTGACTTGGAGTTGTTTAAGTGAGAATTGGTGTAATGGAAGAGTGAAGGATTTAACAATGGCCCTTGGGATGACTTGATGGGAGCTGTAACAGCTGTGGGCGTGACACACACACACACACACACACACACACACACACACACACACACACACACACACACACACACACACACACACACACACACACACACACACACACACACACACACACACACACACACAGCCCTGAGGTCTGTAGTGTGGAGGAGGTCAAGCGTCAACAATTCTTCAAGCGTCATGTTTTGATGAGCCAGACAACGGCACCCTACACCAATCAATCTATCAACATACCTATTGTTTTTCACTTAATTCTCATAATTATTATTTATTACAGTGTTTGTGCCCACTCAAAAATGTCCACATAGCAATCTCCTCAAAACAATAAACATTTATTTCATAACGCTACCAGAGTCTGCAAAGGGCTGATGTCAGTAAAGCACCAGTCTGTGCTTCAGTCACTCTCCAGCAAATAAAAGCTGTGTTTGTGCTAGTGTTAGTGCATGCATATAAAGCTCATGCTTGCTATTATTATAACACTGAACCTCCAGCTCGATCACTCCCACGCTGGCTAACTTCTGCCATCACATGTTTGTACTGCGCGGAAGCGCGGCTCATGCTCGGAATTTAGCATCCATCCTCAGACAAGACTGAGACAGATCATATGTTTGCTACGACAGAGCTGCGGATCAACTCAACTGTCCTCCTTCAAAGAAAGACTTTCTGGTCTTCATGTCTTGCATCTGATCTGTACTGTATATGCTGTATAAAGGTATCTGTAAGCATTGCAGAAGCTGTGCATGCAACCCAGCGCATCCGGTTCCCAGTTTAAGAATCAGTCAATTGAGTGAAGGGGGGGTCATGTGAAGAGTGACGTATGGCCACTGTGCTCTTTGGCTCGCCCTCTAGACCGCCTTGCAGTCTAGAATTTCTCCCTTTTGAAACAATGTGACTTGAATATAAATCTAACATCTTCGTTGATGGTTTTCCGATAATTCTGTTATATTGTGTTTAACTGTAAGTGCTAGGTCTTGCAAAACTACATTATAACTACTATATATATATATTATAAACTACTAGAACTCACTTTGTTGCAAAGTGAGCATTCATTTCCATATACCAACGAATACAGCACCCGTATGTCACTGACCACATGACATGACCCCAAAATATTGATTATCTGGTTCTAGGCACAGAAGGGGGGTTGGAGCTTAATCATAAACAGTATGCCAGTGTGCAGGAATCTCTTTTATGTCTAGCAGAGTTGTTTATACACCATGAAATACCATGCAGGCTCCATGTTCAAAACGCATGGTGCAGGTAGTTGGATGGTAATCAGCCGCCTTCTTACACCCACCCGATGACATGCGTTGTGAAAATACTGTATGTGTGATTTGATTGTACACAAACTTCTGTTCATGAGGGTGATGTATTATTACTAGCATGCCGGGTTTGTGATGTGCACCGATTGACGGATTACCGCTACAATTGCAAGCTCATAACGCAGCTCAGAAAGCATTGCACTGCAGTATGTGAACTGCACGATAGCCTAAAGAAGTCTCTTAGGAAATTTTTTACGTAGAGCTTGCGAAACTAATTGTTTAGGCTAATTCTTGCAACATTAGTCTCCAACACTTAGGTGTTGTAACAAAATACTATCACACACACTCTCACACACACTCTCACACACACTCTCTCACACACACACACACACACACACACACACACACACACACACACACACACACACACACACACACACACACACACACACACACACACACACACACACACACACACACACACACACAAGCTTTGCTCAAATCTTAAAGGATTAAATGTGTTTCTTTAGTAATAGTAATAGTAATAGTAGTGTCAGTTTTCTTGGTTATTTTACAACATTTTTTTTCTAACTACCGTAAATTTATATGAATCATATATCTAATCTAGCAAAGGTTTGAAGCTTGAGGGGTAAATTTTTAAAGTAAATGATGTAAATGATAAAACAAAGCTCTTGTATTGACTATTGACTGTTAATAGGCCCTTCCCTTTAGCTGACAGAGAGGGAGGGCATGACGAGATGCCTAAAAGGAGTGATAGACAGTGGAAGTAAAAGATTGGAAGAAGGACAATGATCCTTAATAATGAATAAGTAGTACAGGCATGCATCGCTAGTGAGTCAGAGGCCTGGCACCACCGTGTCATAGTTGTCAAAGGATGGCAAGGTAGAGCCAGTGTTTTGAACACTGTTCCAGAGTCTTCTCTTTATCATTCAGACAGCAGTGTTTACGGTTCCTGTTTCTAACCTCTGCTTGTGTATATTCTTCTCTCTTGCCAAAGCCTTGCCTCAGTGGACATGAACCCACACTCTTCCTCCTTTATTCTATACTTGGTTTTGTTATGCTCTATTCATCTGGTGTTTCTATGCTTTCAAATGCCACACTTTACTTTAGCAATTGTCTTTTCCATCCTTGACTCCTCGGAGTTTTAAAGTAGTGACGACTACTTTCAGAGCGAGGAGGAGAAATAACTTCTTGTTAGTGTAGGACTTGCATTTCTTGCACTTAGTGTCCTGAGTGGGTGCATGTGTTGATGATGTGTCCTGTTCCGAAGCAGTTGTCAGCTGTGACGAGGTGGCTGACTGATGGCTGGGTGTACACGAGTGGGTGTCAGGGGTTGTGCGCTGTTATTTACTGCTCTGTTCAGGTGCTGTGTGTCCAGAATGCCTGCGGCCCCCGCCTACATATTGCATCTTCCTGAACAGTACCCCCCACCCCCGTTCCTATGACAACCATCACCAGCTTAGGGAGGGAGCTGCTGTAGCACATCAGAGTACATTACGTGACATGGTGCAGCAGCATTACTCGATGCTTCCGCCAAGAGGAATTATTTTTGCCATCATATTGTAAACTAGATTGTTTATTTATCCCAAAAAATGGCTTTTGTACCGTGTATATATATTTATACAACACTGATTGGGATGTCATACATCAGATGATGCCATGTAATGCCAAACGGAAATCTCCAAATTTATTAGTCATTGATTCATTCACAGCCTACCGTGCTGCTGTTAAGTCACAAGTACAGTATGAATCCCAGGGACGTGATTCTGGGCTGGCCTCATGAAGGACATTTGTTCCATGAATCATCCCAGTGCTGTCACGCAGTGGGGATATTCTCAGAGTGTCTTTTACTTGTGAATATGCAGGGAAGGGCGCAAAGTAAGAGACGTGGGGGAAACAGTACATGTAAACATGCCTTTATTTAACTGCAAAGACATTTACAACTCTTGGGTTTGTATTTGTGCATTATTGTTACTAGATAGTCGTGGATAGATGCACAGCCAAATCCACATCTCACCGTGCGAGGCACTTTTCTATCCACTTCAGCAAACCTTTTGATGAAGTGGGACACACTAGTATTCTCTCGTGTGACTCTAGCCCTGAAATTGCACTGCCATAGTAACATATTCATGCCTTTGAGTTGGGCAGAGTAATCCTCTGCAGTTGAACTCAATCATAGCATAATGCAGATGATGCTGAAATCATTGATGGGCCCAAGGCAAGGCACACAGAAATACATGATTTGTCTCGCTATGTCATTCTCTCGTTCCATCCTTAAGCTAGTGGTGGTGGATGCTGTAATGAGATGTAAAGTATAATTTGCATTTCTTGACTCGTATTCTAATTTGGTTCAGCTCAGTCGCTTGATTTCTTTTTTTTCATTCCTGCAAAACATCCAGTGTCATCATCCAAGGACAGTGGTTGTTAGTCAGCCAAACAGTACTGTTGTTTGTTTGATGCTGATTATATGTGGCAAGTGTCTGAAGAACCACCAATAATTGTTTACAATGTGTGCAATTCAGCTAATTAGGACTGAAGGCTGTCCTCAGTGGGGCAAGTTGGTGCTGCATATACTAGTACTTGTTTGAAAAGATCTCACTCATTCCTTTCATTTTCAGGCCAAGAGGGAGGACTTGGCTTCAAATCCTCCCTGGCGACTGGCTTGATTCCATACAGCGTATTCGCTGTAAAGCACACACACACACACACACACACACACACACACACACACACACACACACACACACACACACACACACACACACACACACACACACACACACACACACACACACACACACACACACACACACACACACACACACACACACACACACACACACACACACACAATTGCTGACCCCTATCCAGCCCCACTTCCACCGTCTGCTAAAGACAGTGTTTTTTTATGCCTGGGGTCAGGGGGTAAGTGGACCTGGATTGATTGCTATTGATTGGCACTGTATTTGCCAGACTGTAATGGGTCTTCCCTCAGGACAGTTGTCTGTCCTGCGCCTGTTACCTTCCATCCCCCATACAACGGTCACTCTGCCTCCCCCATCCCCTTTGGCTTTTTTGGACAAATCAGAGCATGTGTCCATCAGTGACCTCATCTCAGTCTCTGGTCTCATCACATCGACTCTTGCGATAACAGCCAAATATTTGGAGGAAGAGAAGAGACTGAGCCCTCAGAAGGATGAAAAAAAAGAAAGGAAGAAGTGTTTGCATGTGAACATCCCTTCGGATGTGGTTTCTGGCTGGATGTTTTGTCTAAAAATGGATTCCTTTCTTTGCAGAAGCAAAATGTTGCATACCCAGTGCCCACCTGCCACTGTGCATGCTTAGTGTGTACCACCACGTTTATGGTGTGTCATGCTGCTGCACATGCGCACCCCATTATGTCGTGTGCAGACACATAACCTGTTTCTTGTTCAAGCGCTCGTGCACAGCCTGGGCCAGTGCTGTGCATTCAAGCGCGCTGATCGCACGCATAGTGGTACATGCGCGCGCACACACAGACCCACCCACCCACCCAGGAGATGGAGCGCCTTTGGGGATCTTTGTTCAGACTCCTCACAAACAATAGTCTAGCCTACTGTATATGGCTGACATGACATGATGATGGGCCTGCAACGCATTGCAGCTGTTCTGCTTGTCAACATAGGAGAACACTCCCCCCTTACGCACATGCAGCAGCTATGCATTTACAACCAAACACAGCTTGCATAAAAAAGCAATACTTGTTGTAGAATGTTAAATAGTGCCAAAATACCTGTTTAAAATGAAAGAAGGTGAGGTGCTACCGTTGATCTGATCATCTCTTCTTTTTTTCCTCCATTAGACTGGAAAAAACAACACGTCATCCCCTGCACCGGGATTCCTGCTCTGTCAACAAGCACATTCTGATTACGACTGCTTCACCTGCACAGCTGAAGCCTGGAGGAGGTAAATTATAAAGAGTGTGCGTGTACACATATCTGCACATGAGCATGCTTGCAGGAGAGATGGTCGTGTGCATTGTATGTACATATTGCGTTATGAGCTCACTGAAAAACAATGAAACGCCAATTATTTTTACTGTAGGAGTTGTAGGAGTGCGATGCAATGTCTTGATTCTGTCAGCATGGCATTGCATTGTACCTTTTGTCAGCATTGCTGGAAGTAGTACTTGAAATGCGTGATTGTTATCAAGTGGCATGTCATGTGAGTCTTTGTTGTTCAGGCGTGAATCAACTACAGGCCATTGAGCTATATGCTATATATCAGAGTATTTATTTTTTGCGGGGGGATTTGTTTTTTTGGGCTGCATTTTCTGACTGTTGTTGGTTGAATTCAAACTTGGTTCCTCACGGCTCACATAGGCCATATGGTCTTCTGTGCACAGGCGGGGCACCAGGCACCCGCCGGTGTATTTGGTTTTGCGTATAAATAAAACCATTAGTCATATGGGATGCAGGTTGCGTGTGTGTGTGTGTATGTGTGTGGGGATCATAAACCTGGTGATTCATCTGGTAGTTTCAAAGAGCAAGCCCAACCAGTTTTGCCGGCACCCACTCAACCCCTGTGGGTCTGATACCGAGGCGAGGGGGAGTAGAGAAACACCCACAGTACTATATTCAGTCACGTCAAAGAGGTGAACTTTGAAAAACACTTTGTAGGACATTTAGTAAGTTAGTTTCTTGATTCTTATTCTTGATTGTTATTCTTGAATGTCTGGATTTCTGAGACACACACACACACACACACACACACACACACACACACACACACACACACACACACACACACACACACACACACACACACACACACACACACACACACAGCCTCACTACAACTTTGTGATCTCTGCTGTCGATTGAATTAGTGGTAAATTGAAGTGAGAACAGCTCTATGAGGTGAAAATTAAATTTCTACTTTTATTTTAGTAGGCTCTGATTCGGGTTTAGAGTGGTGCTTTATAGAGCAAGGTAGAGTCACGAGACATTACCTTTAAATGTCATCACAGGGTTATAAAATTTTGAACAGATCAAATAAAGTAGAGGGTTATAACTACACCAACACAAGACGAGAATGTGATTCTTGTCATTCATTTGCACATAGTTGTTAAGTTCTTTATATAGCTTAGATTTAATAGACTATATCTGGTTCTAGAATAAGCTGCCTCACAATGCGGGCACACACAAATGGCAATAAAATGCATTTTTGTCCTATTCGGTTTTGGCCAAAATAGGCAGAGAATACATCAATGAATATTGTATGCAATATTCATGTATTTTGCCATAATCGCATGTGTCCAGCAATGGTGGGGAAAAAAGATGATAATATTAATCATATTCAGCTAAACCTCCTTTCAGGTACTTCCTCAATCTGTTTTCCTCCTCACTGTCTTGTCTTCTGTCCGTTGTTTAGTTTTCTCCTCCACCACTGGTCATCTCTCTGTCCATCTCTAACTGACTGCCATGTGGTGTGTTGGATGAACAATGGTGAGGGCTGATTGATTCGTGACTGGCCAGCCTACTGTATGCAAATCATGTAGACATGTTTGCTTGTGCGTAGGCGTGCACAACTTGGATGTGCATGACTCTTTATTTTCTCCACGACGCGTGCTGACATTTAGACCTGTCAAAATGATTACGTAATCGCATTTGAATGTTCATATGCATACAAAACAAAGCTGAAATAGCAGATCTACTCTTGTCATTCATTACATTTTCCTTAAGTAGAAGCATAGATATAATGAATGCTATTATTTGCTATTATCTGCCCTGTGCATTCTTGTATTATCAGGAAAACCAAAATGTGTTTTTTGTATAGGTTCCTCTGCCATGAAACATTAAGAAATTGTTAATCACAATTGCCGGTATTTGTGTGACAATTAATCGCAAACATAAATTTTCAAACTTGACGGCTCTACCGTCAAAATACTTTATACTGTCAGATATACAGTATGTGTTTGTCTGTGCGATACTGTTGTGCAGGGTGACATTAAAAACACCCAGCTAAACAATACCTAAGTTATACAGAGTGGAGACGTCAGGAGAGAGAGGCCGAGGAGAGGACAAGATAAGAGACAGAAATAAGGATGGTTATAAGAGAGAGACAACGTTGCATCTTGAACAAAGCTGTGGCCTGAAAACACACCATGTGTTTTCACTAGGGCAGTACCCCATTTTCTTTGGTGTTACAGACTTTGTATGCACAAAGCTGTCAATTGACAATACATACATTACAAGTACAAGTGCAGTTAGGAGGACATACCCATCTATTTTTTTTTTGCAAATAATCAGGCACAAGCTTAATTAGAGCATGAAAACCGTAACTCTAGGCCCAAGTTTTTCCTGTAGGCTGTATCTCATAACTGTGGAGTTTAGTGAACAGACTTGCTTCTTAAAACCAATAATTAGAACCAATAATTAGCGTCGCACAACCACAGAAAGCTGTTCTATATCCTACCTGACAATTCGGCATGCCGACCCGTCTCTCTGCGGCTTATTTCATGTGCTGTGTCACTATTTCTGACACATCACATGGATGCATGTGGCTATGGCTTTGAAGAATTAATATGGGGCATGGAAAGTTCTGGATCACATGGTTTGCAATCAAGTTCCTTATTGTTGCAAATAAAAGACTAGCGAAGAATGTTACTGTATCTTCATCAGTCAGTCTTGCAAGTGCAAAATCCAATCCAACTGCGTAATACTCCACACTGCATGTTGTGTAAATTAAAAAAATGAAATAATATAATAATATAACATAATAATAGGCGGAACTAACCATTAGGAGTTTAGAAAACAAATACTAATCCAACAAATGATCCAACAATCCAACAAAAGCTTTGGAGCTCCAATGTTTTTCATGTGTCCAAGTTCAGGTCTCTATCCTTGAGTGACACTCACCTTTGCTTCCTGTTTATAGAAGCCTGTATGTTTCCTCTAACCCACTCTTATGTGTGTGGAATTTTGACAATGTTCTGCCACAGCCACAGAAAATTGAACTGATTTGCTAAAGTTTTTTTAATATAGGTGTTTCCATGAGCTATATTAGAAAAAAAGTTTATGATGTCCTTTGCTCCAAATGCTCCGAACAATGCTCCACGTCTGTCTCTTTCAAGACAGTTTTATTTTAATTTTGGTAAACTTCACATAATTTATTTCCAAACCTATTGAGAAATTCACCATTTAAAGTGTTTAATTATTCAGTAACCTCCTGAATATTTCAAATTATCCCCTGTTGTGCATAATTGCAAATTTGGGCGTGCCCAAATCTGGAGTGTATATGGGAAGCAAACACTGTTTGTAGGCCTGTGTTTTCATGTTCCAATTCAATCCATTACATTTGAAAAGGTAAGCTTGTGCCTTATTATTTGCACATTGTATCGAAGGACTTTTCAACCCTCCATTCCACCGTAGTGTTAATGTTCCTAGTTAGAGAGTGTCATTCCACTCATGTCGCTGACTACCGTCTGCCAGTCATATGCAATGCCATCTGTTCTCCAAACCAGCTACTAATCTATCTTTCACCATGGCATCGTCTGTCTGATTTACATCCACAGCTATTATTGGGCAGCTCATGTTTTATTACCGCTGTCTCCTTCCACGTCCTGCTTCCACAGATCATGTTTTTGTTTTTGTCAGTCTAAGTGTGTGTGTTTTTCTGGACTGATGGTGATATGTACATATATAGATAGATTATTCTGAAAAACAGTTTCCCAACACAGTTCTTTTTTCCTCCTGGTTATCATACATATCATCCACATGCAGTACCTGTTGTTTGGTGTGATGATGAGCCAACTGCCAAAACTGCCAACTGCCAAAATCCAAAATGCACTAGTAGCACTTCCAAAATGCACTAGAATGCGCTAGAGCAGTGGTTTTCAACAATTGTCATACCAGGGCCCACTATTTATTCTGCATTTTAGCCAGGGACCAGCATTCGATGTTGAGTTTAGTCTCTCAGACTAATTTAGGAGAAGTAATTGGCAAAATGTTGGTCAAAATAGCAATTATTTTCCATTTTCTAAATGTGTAGATTCTTAAAAATGAGGTAGTTCAGATGTTTAAATGTAATTTAACTCTTGAGAGTGTAAAATGAAACCAAATGGACCCGTAAAGTTCCATTTGGTTTCATTATACGATCTCAAGAGTTACAGATCTATAAGGGTCCATTTGGTTACCAATGTCCTTTCTAGGAAGGAAGGAGGACTCTGTCATAGAAAAAAAAATCGCCCCAACTCACCAGCAAAAAAAGCCCTAGATTTTCCGCCAGGATTTTTTCACTAATTTTGGCGCTAGGGGTGTGTGGGAAAAAAGCTAAATATAGCAACAAATGCAGTTGGTCGTATACAGTATATAACGCCACACTGTTGCCTCAGCCTGGTTTTGTCCTCTTCTATCTAATCTGTCATTTTCCTGACAGTCCTCCAAGTCTCACCTCACAGCCCATCTCAGATCTGCCTGTATTGTTAGAACACACTTGCAAAGCAAGCATTGCTCACCACCTACATACCGTGTACACTCATGCCTCTGGTAGCTGTGCTCTGCTAACTCTGTCATTACCATCATCTAACCATTATAATTACCAGCCTCGGTGTGTGTTTGCGGTGCATAGGCCAAGATTGCATTATGCAGAGAGGGTGGTGAGGGAGTGAGGCAGGGAGAGGGAGGGAGAGAGAGAGAATTAAGATGAATGGAGAGAGAGGGAGGGAAGCACAGAAAGCAGGCAGTGGGAGTCAGAGGGAGAGTGGGAGGGAAGGGGAGGGCAGGGAGGTACATCAGAGACCTGACTAATTACTATATGTGAGTAATTAAAAGACATTAAATGCCTTGGTAACATCGTCTTAAGTTTTTTGCCCAAGCTGGAATGTCTGGCAGAGGGCTTTGAAAGTGCTCTTCTTACTCACGGCTGGTGTGTCTAGTAGGACTTGGGTCTTGTCACCTGTAACGTTCAGTGTTATACTTTGTTGATATACTAGAACGTGACGACGACTCAAAGCCATGTTTTACTCGGCTCAACACCACTCCCCCCCCGAACCCCCCATCACCAACCCACAACGACTTCTACCCCACCCTGACTACAGTAAAGGCCTAATGGCTTTAGTATGGCACTGGGGATACAGCTGGCGTGCAGCAGCCCCCTTTCCTTTTAATGTCTTCTCCATAATATAATTGCAGCCCTGTTCTATACGCTTTATCTTCCTGTAACTATTGGTGTTGGCTGAGCTAAGGCCTTGGACTTGGCTGGATAGCTGAGCGCTGTAGACACCCAGAGACATGACAGAAATCACTGGTACACACCTCTCTCTCTCTCTCTCTCTCTCTCCCACTCTCTCACCAGGCGCCACAGACACATAATGAGCCCATTCTGCAGCCCTTGCAGCTGGGGCTGGGTAATCTGGGATTGGGTTTGATAGCGTATCGTAGGCCAGCCTTTCCGGATGAGGAAAGACTTTATGTCAGAAAAGCGATCAGAGCAGGCCGCTTTCGAGGGAGGCCTGGGAAGTGCCTGCATTTCTCCAAAACAAAGACATGATAGATTTGTGCGGCTGGATGACTGGCACGCAGGGGTGTGTGTGTGTGTGTGTGTGTGTGTGTGTGTGTGTGTGTGTGTGTGTGTGTGTGTGTGTGTGTGTGTGTGCGTGTGCGTGTGTGTGTGTGTGTGTGTGCGTGTGTGTGTGCGCGCGTGCACATGTATGTGGGATGTGTTCGCTGTGTGAATGAAAGAGTTTTGTTGATTGTGTGTGAATTAACAAATTGGTCTTGGGGTGTTGTTGGCCCAAAGGACAAATTCATAGAGGACTTGTGTATTGAAAAGCATGTGCACATGCACATAGTGATCCATGTGTAACCCTGGCTTCTCCAAAACGGAATGTCTGTTCATTGCATTTGGTAACTTCCAAAAGACATGAATAAGACTCAACCCAGTGCCTCTGTTTAGCATGGATTAGCACAAAATTGAATTGATTGGCTGAATAATAAGCCCTATAAATGGGGACAATGATTGGACCAGAATAGAATTGATAGCTCACAGACGAGAGGATGGATTTGTTGGATAAGCTAAATGGATTCAGAAACTTGGGAGAATTAAAGAGAGCTTTGTTCAAAGTGAGTTAGTATTAGGGGGCACAATGTCAAGTTATTTTCTATTGCACAGCCCAGTTCCTGAATGAAAGTGATTAACCCATAAGTATACATTTTGTACTCAGGATTTTGCTATGATGTACAGTTCACTTCCTAAAGGAGAATTTCAGACCAGAAGTCTTTCTTAACTTTATTTGTAGTTATTCCGTTCTATACCAATGAGGTCCGGATGTTATTTTTTTGTGCAAAAACAGCTTATTGTCTATTTCCACTACCATAAGCCCTCAATGCATTGAGTTTAATGGTACATTGGTGTGTTGTGCTAATTGTTATTTGTTTCCATCAAAATAGTAAAGTGTGCCGCTTGGGATATTGTTTACATTATGAGGAGAGGGATTATAGAAATGCAGTGGAAATAAGAAAACATTAGCAGACTCCCCTACTATTGTACGGGTCAGAGTGTTGGCGCATAACCAAGTGTGACATGAGCAGGGTCAGTGCCTTCCATAATGGCTGCCTGAGAAAGATCTGTCGTGTATTCTGGCCCAACAAAATCTCCAACAAGGATCTCTACTCAAAGACTGGCTCCCGAGATGTGACCACAGAAGTCAAACACCGTCGTCTAAAATGGCTTGGACACGTACTACGAATGCCCCCAGAGCGGATCCCCAAAGTGGCCCTCAGATGGACACCCCCAGGGAGAAGGAAACGAGGCCGACCCAAGATCACCTGGCGCAGAACGGTGGAAGCTGAGCTGCTGGAGATGGGTCTCTCATGGGGCACGGCACAACTGGCTGCCAAAGACCGGGATAGGTGGAGGAACATTATCGATGCCTTATGCCCCATCGGGGGCGAAGAGCATAAGTAAGTAAGTAACATTAGCAGACTCCCCAATGCCCCATTCAATTCCAATCCATAGAGGGCTTACGGTAGGGGCAATAGCCAATAAGAAGTCTTTGCACAAAATGACACCTGATCCCTTTGGTAAAGACGGTAACAACTATGAATAAAAGTAAGAAAGCTTTGTAGTCTGAGATTATCCGAAAGAGTGACAGTTTGAAGCGAGCTAAAGACGTTTTTAGTCCAGTGCTAGAGAGACTAGGAGGAAATGAATAGGAGAACTGATAAAGCACAGAGGTAGATTATGAAGACAGACATGTACAGTAGGTACAGTACAGGACAAGGAAGTGGTGGGAGAAAAAAATATAGAATTAGAGAGAAGAGCAGTGGAGTCTGAATAAAGGAGAGAGACGGTTAAGTAGACCTAGGCCTAGATTTTTTGTTACCGCTAAACCCCTTATCCCTTATCATCTTTGCCTTTTTACACTATTTTTAAAAACATTTTTCAATAGTTATAATGGCCAGTCTACAAGCTCACAACATGTCAATAGATTGGCACGTTGAACTATTCCAAAATGTTTTTCAAAATGGTAAAAAAGGGATAAGGGGTTTGGGATAAGGGGTTTAGCGTGTAACAAAAATGGAGCCCCTAGTCTTTATAAGGAAAGGCCAGTGGTTTTTGAAGAGTGATTCTTTGAGACTGTCATGTTAAGGCAAGCCATTGTGGTTGGCTGAGCAATTTGCCGTTCTCTTCCTCACTCGCCACTCACTCACTCTGTCGTATCACTCCTATTTCTGGATTCTTCTCCTCCCCGCTAGCATTCTGACGCTTTGTGCATAGCATCGCTTCTTCTGTTCCCAAGTCCCATTTCAGGCTATTTCGTCTGAAAGCACATCAAGCAACCAGGCTGAGGTTTTGTCCTGACCGTTTGGTCTTGACCAGTGGTTTTAAGCCTTTGTCATACCAGTAAAATTATTGCCAATCGCAATTTTGATTTTGAAAAGTTAGATTTACAAGGAAACCTCTTTGATCCCATTCATACCATATGAATAGACAATGACAATGCACAAACATCAAATAATATTCCTTGGATGTGTGATTGTGGAAATAAAGTATTATCATGTACACGCGCAGGCAGGCGCACGCATGCACACGCACGCATGCACACGCGCACACACACAGGCATGCTCGCCCTGTTACATGCCTGTAAAATCAGATGTGTGATGTTCTCTCTGCTCGCCTGGCTGACCTACTGACTGAGATGCAGACTACACATACCTGTAAGTCAGTCACACATGCCCTGATATGCAGAGTCAGGCCTATCAGCACTAGTCGTATACGCACGTCTCTCTCTCACTTAAAAACATACTCTAGGCACATGCGCGGTTCTGCTCACACACATGCCAATATACATACGGTAACCGCACACTGTAGGACACCTCCCTCCCACCTACTTCCAGACTGACAGTCACACAAACATACAAGCACCAGCCTGACACCAGCTGCATAGCAGAAGATAAAGAGATACTGTTGACGTTTGGAGTGCAAACAGAGATTAATCCAGGTTGAGAGAGACAAGGAGTCGGAGAGGAGATTTATTTTTTTTATACATTTTGTTATGCTATGTTAATTTCGTTTACATATGCCTAAACCTTTATTCGTGATGTATTTTGTCCAAAAATCTATATATTTTTGTGGGTCCCCACAGCCCATAAAAGTTTGAAATAACCACTGCTCTACCAGATGATAGAAGCAACACAGAGCAAGCAATATTGCCTGTGTGCTCAGGTGGAATATCAGATCAGATCAGATTCAATTTATTGTTACTGTTCAAAGTGCAATACAATAATGCAATAATGAGAATGACATATTATTGTTTTTTTTAAATGTACAGAGTGGACCGTATAGCAATAAATAAATAGGCAGTGATAATTTACTGGACAGTACTGTAAGAATAAATAAGTCAAATAATAAATAAGTCAAGTGGGAGGGTATTAATGTTCAGTCATTGGGGAGGGGCAGAGTTCAGCAGGGAAACAGCAACAGGAAAGAAACTGTTTCTAAGCCTAGTGGTGCGCGAACCGATAGTCCTAAACCGCCTCCCCGATGGGAGAAGAGCAAATAGTCCATGGTTTGGGTGAGAGGGGTCTTTTAGGATGCCTCTCGCCCTGCGCAGACACCTCTGCCGTTGTAGATCCTCAATGGACGGGAGTTGAGTGCCGATGATGTGCTGGGCAGTTTTGACCACTCGTTGCAGGGCTTTCCGGTCAGACACTGTGCAGTTGTTGTACCACACTGTGATGCAGTTTGTCAGTATGCTCTCAATGGTGCAGCGGTAAAAGTTCACCAGAATGCGAGGACACTATAACTGTGTCATAGTGTGTGTGTGTGTGTGTGTGTGTGTGTGTGTGTGTGTTTGTGTGTGTGCATGTGTGCATGTGCGTGTGTGCGTGTGCGAGAGAGAGAATCGGTTGCCTGCATTTCCTATACTTGCATCTCTGTCGTTTCCACACTGATCATATTAGCGCGTGTTCAAAGGGATGTTAATCAGCAGTAGACAGTGTGGCCAGTGCATGGCCATGTTGTAGGGATATGGGGTCTTGCACAACATGGTTGTCTTCATGGCCTTAGATATAATCGGTCGTCAGTCTGGTAGAAATGCTCTGTTATCTCATCCATTATTGTCTGTTTGCAGGCCGGGTGGCTGAATTCCGGAATGTATGGCCCAGACAGTCAGTCAGTCACTCTCTTCCCAGTGGCAGATGCTTTTCTGGAGTTGATAAATGATCTATGTAGTGTGATGATGGTGATGTGATTATGGCTCACTCTTTTGGCCCTGGGATGCTTTTCGTTTACCCTTGCAAGCTAGGTATTTATTTTATTTTATTTTATTAAAACTGTAGCATGTCACACATCACAGGGCGGCAGTGGCTCAGGGGTAGTGGCGGTGGCTCAGGGGTACAGTCAGTGGTTGGTAACCGCAATGTTGCTGGTTCGAACCCAGGCTCCCTCAGAGTTGGTGTTGATGTGTCCTTGAGCAAGACACCTACCCCTAATTGTGCCTGATGTGCTGGTCATGCCTGTGCCTTGCATGGTTTCCGCCGCCGTCAGTGTAAATGTGCATGTGAATGGGTGAATGTGATGCACTCCCCTAAATGCACCATTTACATCTGTGCTTACGTTACGTTCCATCTCTTGTCTCCACAACAGGTTCATTTTAGGCTGAAGACAGTACGAGGAGAGGAGGAGGACATCACGTTTCCCCCCGCTGGGCCCTGCGGGACCAGCAGACAGCGTTCCCACCGTCCTCACCCAAGGCGATGTGTTTGGGAGTGGGAGACCACGTCAGCATCAACAGAGCGTGCCTGGGGCTTTTTCCCTCCCCCTCCCCGAGCAGCACCCCTCCTGACACGGGATGCCAACCCCCTGCTGCCTCCCTGTGTTCTGCCTAGCTCCGAGCTCCTCCGGGGCACCATGAACAGCTACAGAGACCGAGGGGTCACTTGCATCTCCTCCGACCTCCTGGACGCAGGGGGAGGAGGAGGAGGGTTGCCTCTTCCGGGCTCCCAGCATACCCCGTTCCGCCACACCCCCAATGGCCACCCGGCCGGCCCCACACCCATGGACCTGGCCACTCAGTCGCGGGTCTCTCAGCCCAAGATGGGGGTGCGGGCACGCATCGCGGAATGGCCGCCGCGCCGCGAGCACTCCAAGGAGTCACTGCTGGAGAACGGGCAGGGAGCCAATCACCACGGAGATGACGGGCGCTCCGCGTCCTTCTCCTCGTCCGCCGTCTCGTCCGACGTGGGGCTGGTGCGGGGAGGTGTGGCCAGGCTGCCACGGCGGCGCTGCAAAGACGTGGAGTTCCGCGGCGGAGGTGAGAGGGGCTCGCCACTGAATATGCGCGCGTTCCCCCCGCTGCGCCAGCGCTCCAGCAGCGAGATAACACTCAGCGAACAGGACGAGAATGAGGTGATATGTCTAATGCTTCAATGCTTTTGTCTATTTTCCAATGTATACTATAGTTTGAGACATGGAACATGCCTTGACATACTTAATCTGACATGCAAGATATACATTTTAAAATGGTTGAATGTTTTAAAAGGTCCATCATGAAGATAGTCCTAGAGGTGTTATTGATTTATATTTAAATTTAAAGGGGAATTCCATCCGGTTTCAACATTTTACTATAAAAAATAATAAATAAACTGAAACTGTGCGTTCACAAAACGAACTAAAACTAACTGAAATTCTAGACAAAATACCCTTAGTTTTTAGCAACATTTATATGCATACAAGGTCAACAATTAAAAATATATAAAATACAATACCAATTGTTATTACCAAAGTTTAAAATAATGGACCAAAGTTAGGTTTCCAAACTATTATTGCTGAGTTTATGGTATTTATTGGTATCTTTTCAAATGAATGAGTTCTAATGACTCTTTTGAATCGCTTATGTGACAAATAAATAAGTAAGAAAATACAAAATAACTGAAACTAAAAGCAATTAGCATTTTTAGGAAATAAAATGTAAAAACAAACTAAAACTGCCCTAAAATTAAATATCCCAGACTATTCTAACCCTGTTGTGCTCATTGCTCCCCAGGTGGAGGGCCGGGGCGGCGTGGGAGTGGGAGGCTTGTTCAGGGAGTACGGCAGCACCTCCTCCATCGATATCCAGGGCATCCCAGAGCAGAGCTTCTTCGACATGCTGAGCCAGTTCCACCAGGAGAGACCCGACCAGCGCAGCTCGGCGCCCGTGCAGCTGGGGGAGCTGCTGCGTGCTCCGGACTCGCCCCGGCAAAGCGCCGCCGCCCCCCTCGCCAGGGCCTCGCCCGTCTCCACGCCGTGCTCGGACGACAGGGGGACAGGGGGGAGGCGGGACGGCTCCGAGACCAGGGTGAGGAAGAAAAGCGGCGGGACGGAGTCGTCCCTGGGGACGTCGTCCTTGTTCCGGAAGCTTCGGAGCTCCAGCAGGGGAGAGCTGGACGGAGGGAAGGGGGGAGATACGGGCGACGACGGGGCAGGGCGCAACCCGGCCGACTCCTACAAACCCTGGGTGTGCCCCAAGAGCTTTGTGCACTATGACGCGCAGAGTATTTTATTTGACCTCCATGAGGCCGCAGCTCAACGCGTCTACGTCGCCCAGAGACGGAACACGGCCACGGGGGCATCCGCCGCATCGGCTTCCCTAACGGTCTCGCGGTCCTCGGCTCAAGGCGGGGCGGACCCGACCTACTCCAGCGTGGAGGACCTGACGCTGAGCCCCGAGCCCAGCTCCACGGCGCCTTCGCTGGCCACGGACCCTTTGGACAGGCCGCCTCACGGCGGGGCCCTGGACTCCAGCCCTCTTCTCCTGTGCTGCCCCCACTTCCTCAACGAGACCGGGGGCCACGGGGAGCGCAACGTCAGCTTCCTCAGCTCCTCGGCAGAGAGGGGATGCGAGGGGGGAGGCGAGGGCACCAGGGGCTGGTTGAGGGGGAGCAACGCCAGCATATCTGTGCTGGAGGTGCCTATTGAACAGCAGGTGACCAGGCTGGACAGGCTGAAACTCTACAGCATAGAGCACGTAGACCTGGGGGCCAAGTACTACAGAGAGTACTTCCATGGGAAAGGTACGTGCACCCACCCACGCACGCACCCACACATACACACACACTAACTCTTGACAGTAATTCATCCTCACAACATCATCATCGGAAGGGTTTAATTATGATGAGCAAAAACTGTGGCTTTTAATTTGTTTGCGTAGCCCAACCTATTTGACCGAGCCGACTTTTATGACGCGATTTCTCCCGCTGAGTGTAGATGTGAGAGTAGATGTCATTTCTCCCGTGAGCCCCGGTCAAGTATCGCTCTCCACTTTACACAGACACACGCGTACACAGACACACGCGCACACACACACACACACACACACACACACACACACACACACACACACACACACACACACACACACACACACACACACACACACACACACACACACACACACACACACACACACACACACACACACACACACAGACGGTCGTATGCGACCAGCTGGCCCCCTTTCCTAGTGCAGTCAGCCAGCTGGCAGCCATCCCAGACTCTTTATTACACATGTACCTGCCACTGTACTGCTAGAAAACTGGGAGGCCGCGATGATACCGCTGTCTAGATATGCCTTGGTGCACACTGTGTGTGTGCATGCACACATGCATGCAAACACTAGGCTACGTTGGATTGTGTTGATCCTTCCAGAGTGAAGCATGCATCTGTGCATGCATGCAATACACATTATGCCGTCGATTTTGTAATCGATGGCCCATACATCCCAAACAGAAAAGTTCTATTTGATTGTAATAACCTTAAGCTGCAAGAACAGAGATATCCATGCTTATAAAGAGTCCTGCAGTGCTGCAAGAACGGAGATTAATCAAAAAGACGGAGATTAATTCACCAAAAACGGAGCTCTGTGTTGCCTGGTTTGTGACAAAGCTGCTGTAAATCTGTAGGTCTGTCGTCCAAAGTCCGGCCCCATTCTAACCTATGTGTAGAAAAATGATTGAGACTCAATAACTTTCTATTGGATTCTAAATCCAATGCTACAAAATTCTAATCACCTAATGTTCTCCCTTTATTCTCAGTAGTTAGTTTTGACTAGTCATCTGCTATGAAGCCTGGTGTTGTCATGTTTGTCTGAAACATGGTCAGAAATGTGATTGCGGTCTAATGATTTAACGGTTTCCAGTAGTGCTGCCACCTTAAAGTGTAAAGCAATGTCAAACTTAGCGGTGTTTGTTTCATTAAAATACAGTTAGTTTGCCTTGCCCAATTGATTCATCTCAATATACTGTATATTGCTATATACCGTATAACCATTCATGGCAATATGCACCACATTGCATCGTATTGTGAGATTTGTGACCTCAGTATGTTGCCAAGGCCATTACTGTTCATTTTGCTCATTCTACCTCTTCCACCTCACATATTCCTGTCACTCCGGAGCAAGCATCCATTGTTACTGATGGGGTGTATTCTATGTGCAAGCAAATACTGTGGATACAAGTACATGATGCATACAGTAATTCATATTCAATGAGAGGTGAGAGTTCAGTCAGGGTAGACACTGGCTTTTTAGTTATTCAGACATGATGAGAGAGAGAGAGAGGGGAGGGGGTAGAAGAAGATGGAGAGAGAGAGGGGGGAGGGAGAGCGAGAGAGAGATGCCTGCAGGCATACAGATAAAGGTTATCATTCCAAAAATATGCTTGTCCGCTGACTGCTCACTAGTATTTGCCAGCTTCCCCTGGAAGCTGCCATCTGATGTCGTAGATGGCCCTGTTCTGTCTTGTCCTGTCCTGTCATTGTCCTGTCCTGTCCTGTCTTATCATGTCATGTCCTGTCGGTATATACCGGTATGTGCCCATGTGTGCTCATGTCAGCGCACTATGCCAGGCCAGAGGAAGAGAACTTGTGGGAACTAGATGTGCATGTCAGAGAGCTTCGCCCCGGCCAGAAGAAAACTTGTCGAACTAGATTTCTTCCCAAGTGTGTTGTGAATTTGTGTTCCAAATTCTTCACAGCCCCTGTGGCCCTGGCATTAGTTTGACTTAGTCATGGAGATTTGTTGAGGATGTGTATGTTTCCAAGATGCTTGTTGTGAATGTGCACATGGCGCAGATGTATTATTGCATCACACTGCATTGGACACTGCACAGCATACCTTCAGAGGTTGTAAAGAACTGCTGTCTCGCCAGCATCCTTCAGTCTTGAAGCTTTGCCCTGCTAAGCAACAAGCAGCCTGAGATGTCTCTCTTTAACACCACCCTGCTGCCTAAAGCTGGAGACCTCTCAACCTGACTGACATATATCAAAGGACAAAGGTCATGAACGGTATACAGCATGTCACAGAAAGACCCAAGTTTCATGGGGGATACAGATGATTTCAACCCAGCCCTGATTATGATAAAACACGGCTGCGACTCATGCATGGTATTTTCTTCTTGGCTTCACCTTGGTGCCATCTATGGTGTCTCTTATTTTCCCCTTTCCCTCTCTCTTCCCCAGAGCACTCCAACTATTTTGGGACGGATGACAAGCTGGGTCCAGTGGCTGTGAGCATCCGCAGGGAGAAACTGGACGATACCAAAGACCTGAAGGACCAGTACCAGTACCGACTCATTGTTAGAACTAGCGAGGTACGGTACACACACACAGACACACCCACTGAGATACATAAAGCTACTGCTTATGAGTGCTTGATGAGGCATTTGTAGAGTATGAATGTGGGCGATGAAAGACGGGGGGAGAAGCATTAGCGGAGCTGCACTCTGTGTGGTGTAGGAGGGGGGATTTAATTTGTGCTCACCTTGGTTCTCCTGGCTGTACCAAAACACTTCCTGCTAACCTTCATCCCACCCCCTCTCTTCACTCAATTTTCTCCTTTTTTTCTTCATCCCTTTGCTCTATTTGTGGGAAATTCCACCTGCCCAGGCTTCACACAAAAACAAAATGACAACATACTGTACACAATGGCTTTGAGAGCGTAAACATGAAACCAAATGGACCGTTGCAGATCCATTTGGTTTCATGTTTACACTCTCAAGAGTTAAGATATTCGTCATCTTTTAGCCATCTTTTAGCCCAATTAGCCCAAGTCTGCACAACTAGAGAAAGTAGGAGATTAATGGTTATTTTTTAATCTGTTTGTTTGCCTGTTTTGTTTTCAAAATCCAGCCTAGAATTGTGGACAAAAACAAAAGAAATCTTTCGTTCTGGGGTCTGTGGGGCTAAAATGTCATCAAATGGTGGTCTGTGGCTCAAATTTTGAATAAATAGTGGGCTCTTGCTTTACAAGAAACCCCGATCATTTCTTCCTCACTGAGCAGTTGACTACCTCACACCATGTACATTTAATTATTGCCTCTTGTGGGCACATTTTTACATTTAGTGTTGTGTAGCAGACAAGCACGTTTCTCCTCAGATGACAGATACACATGAGGTCGCCAGACACTTTTTTACCTGACTGAGAAGTTTCACCAGAAAAGTGAATAGTTTTCCCAGGAGGTCAACTGCTGAACATGTGAGTCACTACTAGTGCATCTGTTGAGTCTGTAAAAAGGAAGCAACTTTAAGCATGACTTTCAGACTTGTGAGGAAGGACAGACCCAAGCTCACATGCAGCCTTGAGCCGCTATTAGATTTACGCTGAAGAGTTGTATCTGTTGTTATGATAGTTGATAGTTATTAAGGCATCATAATTATAAATCCGTTTAGTGTAGGTAGAGTCATTTATGATAAGACGTAATATGTATGTAACATAACAAGTTCTGTAAAAACAAACAAATAAAAAAAGTAATTGCAACTGATGAACATTTATATTACCACAATGTTTTAAAAATGGGCTCATTACAAGTTGACGTTTCAGGGTTGTTTGAAACTAAGTTTCTGTTAATTTGCTCAAGAAGGTAGTTACAAAGTTGAGAAAACAGCAGATCTACACCGTCACAGCATTGTGGGTGATGCAATATATACGTAGGTTTAAGTGGTTAACAACTAACACCTGAACAGTCGGCCTATGTTGCCTCATTCCATATTGCATCTGTGATTGCACACAAGAAAACAAGTTCTCCCTCTCCATCTGGTGGGTTCTCTGTTGTCTTTAGCTGGATTACACGGCTGCCTGGCCTCATCACCTTAGTTCTGCTGCAACAAAGGAGCCACTCCGCCGTCTAAGTACACAGAACTGAACTCATAGACATCCAGTCCACAGAGAGGCCTACTGTTCCCACACGGAGGGAGAATGGGGGGGTCGTATTCACTTACTCCAGCTGCAAAATGCTCTCGAATATCCACACCCTCTTTTAAGTTTGTTGTGCATTGCTGACTCAGCAAAGGTGGAGAAAACCTTTGGATCTTTCATCCTCCTAAATGGCCTTTCTCTGGAACTTCTCTGTCTCTCTCTGATTCCCTTCCATGCATTTTCATTGCTCACACGCTGTATGTACACATTCCCGTCTTGCATTCCAGTCTGGTGCAGTCATTCTCTCCGGTGTCACCCGGGAGCTGACTAGTTAAGACCACAGTAGTTTAAAAGCTGTCACTCAGGTTTCACTCCGCTGCTCGCAAACTTCAGACTACAAGGGTCCACTACCCCCATGGCCCCTGCCAACTTCAGTCTTGCTGTTGCATTTTTAATGAACCTGTATATATGTGTGTGTGTGTGGGTGTTGTTGGCGGTATTGAAAGGGGAATCTGACCTGTTTCTTCCATCTTACATTAGCCCTGCTAGAACTCTGACTGTGGAATACTAAAAAGAATATGTATTAGAACCGTGTGCAGTGATGTAAATAGCTGTTCAATCTAATGAGTCCCAGGATGCAGGGAGGGTCTTTTAGTCCCACTTCAAAGACATTAGGAGTCATATTTTGTCATTTTTACAAACTACAACATTTGACTCCCATGCAACATTTAACATTTCATTTTATATGGTTTTAATGTGTTCATATTTATGTAGAATATTCATGAATTTTAAATCTGGAAACTTTATTTGCAAAGAGGTTGTGCAAACAACAGTTCCAGTTCTAACCGTTAATAAACTGTTAATCGTTTTCATTATACTGTACATACAAAAAAAGAAAGATAAAACAAATAAACCTGTCCTGTATGCTTTAAGTAAACTAGAGGTCTAGAGGCTGCGCTCTAGCCAATGAGCGTTCAGCATGTCTGTCTCACAAAACAACATATGTTTTGTAATATTGTGGTTAAATAACTACACCTACATGTTTTTACTGCTTATACTGTAACATAAAATTAGGTGTGTGTGTGCGTGTGTGTGTGAGTGACTGATACTGATGGCCAATAAAAACATGCCATGCTTCCTGGGTCATGAACTACACTTCTAACCAGCCAGGCATCTCTATAATTGTCTGTTGTCTACAGTCTGCAGTTCCTTGTCTTGTCCTGACTATTGTTTTCCTGTGACCCTTGCCTCTGCAGTTGGTGACGCTGCGCGGCTCCATCCTGGAGGACGCAGTAGCGTCCACAGGCAGGCATGGCACCGTGCGCGGCCTGTCACTCAAAGAGGTCCTGGAGCAGGTTGTCCCTGAGCTCAGCGTCTCCTGTCTGAGACTAGCTCTCAGCACGCCCAAGGTTACCGAACAACTCCTCAAACTGGACGAGCAGGGGGTGAGGGGAAACGAAACACTATTGTCTGACTGTGTGTGTGTGTGTGTGTGTGCACTGAGTGTGAATGCACAAGCACGCGAACATAACCTGCAGCCACACCTTAGTGAGCGCTAGTGCAAAGTTGGACTGAGGTCACCAGTGTTAAGCTAGGTGTAGTGTTTGTATGACCGTGTAGCAAAAAGCTTTAATGTTTACCAATGTTATCTCACCTCCTATAATCGAGGTGGAGAGGTAAGGTAGGGAATGTGCTGAGCTAGCAGAGCGCCTGTATATTTGCACAGGTGTTTTTTTTATTGATGATTATCTATAAATATGCAACCATCTATCCTGCTGACCTTTAAGCTGAGTCAGAAACACAAGGTTCAGGATCCACTGCGTCAGCTCTTCTGCGTGTCTGTGTGTCGTGTCGTGAGTGCCCAGTGTGTGTGTGTGTGTGCATCTACCGTACATGCATTGGTGTTTTGCTATGATAATATTGAGCGCTGTCTCCTTTCCGCCTCGCAGCTGAGTGAGAAACACAAGGTGGGCGTGCTGCTGTGTCGTGCCGGCCAGAGCACGGAGGAGGAGATGTACAACAACGAGGAGGCATCGCCCGCCTTCTCTGCCTTCCTGGAGATGCTGGGGGAGCAGGTGCTCCTCAAGGGCTTCACCAAGTACGCCGCTCAGCTCGACACCAAAAGTAAGACCCCAGTCCCCATATCTAAAGGCCCACAGGGAACCTGCTATGTCTGTCTTAACCCATTTTTTCTAGACTAGACTAGATTCTAGTTTCTGACACTAGATTCTAGTTTTTCCTGAAGAAAATAAATATTCCTGTGTCAGTGAGACTCAACACATTTCATGCTAAGGACCACCAGAATTATCTATATTTGGCTGCGGACCCCCATCTGAAAACAAGTTGTTATAGGGTTCCCCCAGAAGCAAACATTTGAGATAAAAAATGTTTGAAATAATATATTCAGAGATTTGCGGCACATTTTCACGATTTTTCAAAAATAGCAGACCTATAAGCTCAGAGTGCGCTACTCTGTGGTGTGCTATGAGCTTGTAGATCTGCTATTTTTCAATAACTAAAGGGTTAATGATGTTTCCTGAACAATGCACCATTCTCTTCTGCACCACCTCTTGACCCTTATGTCCATTGTGTGTTGTTATGCCGGGCCTACTTGAAGTGAAGAGCCCTTCTGATAATGACGTCTTTACTTTCAGCCTGGTGAGTCTAATTTCTGTTTCTCCATCCCCCTTATGTTCAATTTCTACCAGCGGACTCCACAGGCACCCACTCCCTATACACCACCTACCAGGACTATGAGATCATGTTCCATGTGTCTACCATGCTGCCATACATGCCCAGCAACCCTCAGCAGGTAAGACCTGCCCACACACATACACATACAGTACACACACATACACACCCATCCCCAATAGTTTTCGTGTCATCTGCTGAATAATTGACATGTTATTGTCATTTTACGCTAAGAGAAGGCCTAACCTGGAATTCTCCTTTAACTTGTCCTTGGCAGGGAATGGGTTGTTAAAACAGGTTAAGCAAATAGGGGGAAAAGCCTGGTAGTGGCTAAACGCAGCCAGAAATAAATCTAGGAGCCGGTGAGTTAAGTGAAAAATTAAATTCACTGGTTCCAGCAGTGCAGATGTGTTATGATCTGAACACATAATGTTTGGGGGACTTTAGGGGAACCTTGACTGAATGTCATATTTCAGTGCATCCACGGAGAAAAAACCTCACTAACCGAATCAAAAAACACATTATTCTGTGTCATTCGAAGTATTTGAAAGTGTCATCCAAGTTACAGAGGGTTGCTTGCAGCTCTGTTATGGCCCGTGTCATTTCCTCAGAGAAATAAACTATAGTCGGCAGTCAGCAGTCATAAAGTGGAACCTCATGACCACCATCTCCATGCTGTTGTAGAGTGTGTGCTTCTATTTCACTCTACAACGCTGTTTTTATAGATCCTTTGTTCTCTGTGCTTTTCTCTGTTTCTCTCTGTGTCTCTTACACACGACACATAACCAAATCAAAGGCTGGGTGGGGTGCAATATTCCCTATTTCTTTTTCTTTGGATTTTTTTCCTTTCTTCTTTAAATAAAGCTGCCTTCCCATCCAACATAATCCCTCCCTGTGTGTGTGTGTGTGTGTGTGTGCGTGTGCGTGTGCGTGTGCGTGTGCGTGTGCGTGTGCGCGTGCGTGTGCGCGTGCGTGCGTGCGTGCGTGCGCGTGCGTGCGTGCGTGCGTGCGTGCGTCTGCGTGCAAGGTAACATTTTGCATCCATGTACTGTATGTTTGATTTAGTTTGCATCCATGCATGAGGAGTTCACATGGACAAGTACACGTTTTGGACCTTTCATGATTGTGCCATAAACACTGTCATTACTACAGACAAGTGCAGGTCTGTAGCAGAATAGTCAGTTGGTACTCCTGTTGACTGTATGATAATTAAACTCACAAACGGAGACATTCACAAAAGTAAGTGTTGTGTGTATGTGTGTGACTGATAGTGATGGCCAATAAAAACATGCCTTGCTTCCTGGACATGAACCACAATTCTTACTAGTCAGGTATCTCTATAATTGACTTTTGTTGTTTTGTTTTTTTTGAAAGGCACACATCAAAGCCAACATCCATGCATTTAAGCCATGCAGCTGCGTTTTGATGTAGACAGATGGCCTGCATAAATGGAACAATAACTCCATCCAGAGGCTGTGGGCTGACAGTAGCAGCTCATGAGCCACATTCTCTGAGGCACCACTAGGTGGCAGCATTAGTTATGATTAGAGCAAGCTGGGTGGGTTGAGGGGAGGACTGCTAGGCAGGCGGTGGGGAGAGAGAAATGGAGACAAAACACCGTCCTCTTTGTTGCATTCAGAAGGGAGTATGGGAGGGCGACTGTGACCGCTGCCAAAGGTAGAGAGAAAGGACAAGCGTATGTGGAATGAGTGGAAATCTGAGATCAGACCACAGAGGGTGGACAACAAGGACCTTATGGCCAGTGGGCATGTGTCCAGCTTCTCCAGGCACAGCTCCTGTCTGTGGGCCTCAGGGCATCGGTAATGCTCCCGTGGTGACACTGTGTGTGCAGCCAAGCTGGGCACAACTGCTGATTTCACACTTTTAACACTGTAGAGATGAAGGGGGGATTGGCAAGCGATACTGCACGCACGCGCACACACATACGCACACACAGCTGGATCAACAAGTACAAAAAGATGAAAGCGTGTTATGTACAGTATATGCGTAATACATCTACATGTAGAGGTGTGATGTCCTCTTTCTGTCTCACAATACACATTAATTTGACCTCATTTTGTGTCTCCTTGAATACTCCTGTGTCATCTTTTCTCTGTCTCACTTTCACCCACAAATAACCCTTTCATCTCCTCCATTCTCCTCTCCTGTCCAGCTCCTGAGGAAGAGGCACATAGGCAACGACATCGTGACCATAATCTTCCAGGAGCCTGGCGCACTGCCGTTCACGCCACAGAACATCCGATCTCACTTCCAGCACGTCTTTGTGATCGTGCGCGTGCACAACCCCTGCTCTGAAAACACTTACTACAGGTAAGTAACACTTATTACAGGTACATAGCGCACAGGTACATGATGCTCTATGAGCTTGTAGGTCTGATATTTTTGAAACATCGTGAGCATTTTACAGGGACATAAATGTTAGTTACAGAAACTAAACTTTAGTTCCAAGGAATTGTATTAGTTTTAGTTTGAGGGACGACAACATTTTAGTTCAGGAACAAGATCTTAGTTCCAGAGACTAAATTGTAGACCAAGAGACACAAATTTTGTTGAGGGAAAACATTTTAGTTTCAGGGACAATATTTAGTTCCAGGAACAAGATTTTAGTTCCAGGGACACCGTTTCAGTGCCAGGGACAAAAACTTATTTCCAGGGACAATATTGTAATTCCAGGGACACTGTTTTAGTTCCAGGGACAAAACATTAGTTCCTGATTCAATATTTTATTTCCAGTGACCCATATTTTAGCCCCAGGGACGCTGTTTTAGTTGCAGGGTCCAAAACCTTAGTTCCATGGGCAAATGGAGGTCCTTTCGGGACCTCCATTTTGCCTGACAGAACGGGTTAAAGCTCACTGTCTCTCTCTCTCTGTGACCACAGTGTTGCTGTGACCCGGATGAAGGACGTGCCGCCTTTCGGCCCGCCAATCCCAAGCGGCGTGACCTTCCGTGACCCCGAGGCCTTCCGGAACTTCTTGCTGGCCAAGGTGATCAACGCGGAGACGTCGGCGCACAAGTCAGAGAAGTTCCATACCATGGCGACGCGCACGCGGCAGGAGTACCTGAGGGACCTGGCGGAGAACTGCGTCAGCAGCACGCCTCTCGACTCGTCCGGCAAGCTCAACAACCTCATCTCACTGGCGTCCAAGAAGAGGGAGCGCTCCAGGGCCAGGGAAGGGGCGGAGCTGGGTGCGGCGGGCGCCGTGGCCTGGAGGGTGCAGGCGCAGGACTTCAGTGGCGGCGGCACGGAGATCGCGTGCGCGCTGGGCATATCCGCCGAGTACGTCCTCCTCATCGACTGCTCCACCAAGGAGGTGGTGTTCAACTGCTTCTGCGCCGACGTCATCGGCTGGACACCCGAGAGGCTGGCGCTGAAGATCTTCTACGGGAGAGGAGATCACATCGCCGTGCGCGTCCCCGAGGGCTGTGCCCAGGATGTCAGAGAGGTGGTGCAGAGGTTAAAGGTGAGAGGGATGGATCTTACAACGTTCATCTTCTGGTCTGCACTTGGCATCCCACTTGCGAATGTACCACTCTTGATTTAATGCAGAAAGCCTGTTTGGATAAATTCGTGACTGGCTAAGCACTAACCTATAACATTTTCAAATATGTTACATTGCCTTTAATAGCTTAATTTCATTTGTCAACTTTTAACCCTGCTGATTGTAAATAATTTGAAAATCATAAATACCCACAGTATTTATGTTAGGAATATATTGTGCATCGTCGATAAAATAGGTATACACTAAGTTTATCAACCAGTTATACTTTATACCAATATACTTTCCAAAATAGAATATGTAACCCTAACTCTAATAGAATCAATGTTAAGATCCTGCTGGATCTTGTTCGGGAATTGCCGATTAATCAGCCAAAGAGATACCAGCTATTGTTTCTGTAGTGTAGATAATATGGTTCTCAAATACATGGTTGGTATTGGGTCAGAGGTGATCACCTGCTAACTTGGCGCTGAACTTGATCTTGAGGTCAGGTTTAATTGCAGATCAGTCTTTACTTGTGTGAGCAAGTTAAGTGATTGGTGCACAGTCGTCGACCTTTGGCGGGATGTGTTTCCCAGGAATAAAAGGGACTTCACAGAGAAAACTTTACTGCCACTTATTAACTCAAGGAGAAGCAGACCACAAAGATATTCTATAGGTGATTCAGGGCCAGAGGGGAGTAGAAAATCGGATGGGGAATGACACTATGATAAGATGATAAGAATAGCTGTTTTTGTATATTTTTGTTTCGCCCACTCCACTCACACCCCAGTAGGCCATGGCCTACTAGCGCAAGTTTGGACCCTACAGAGTGCTGCTCTAGTTATGAGTCTTTATGTGGCTCTAATGTACAACACATATATTGCTTCAATATGGTATTTTTAACAAACTTTTTGCTGTCCCTTCCCTCCTCGGCCAGTCGTTGACAGTGGGCTGTGAAACGGTAGATATGACCCTCAGAAGAAACGGACTGGGACAGCTGGGCTTCCATGTTCGCCTGGACGGCACCGTGGCTGAGGTATTGATGGCTTGTCGTTAATCAAATATGTCCTGTTAAAACTACAACTACAACAAGAGAAAAGAACATTTTACTTGCATGTTAAGGCTAAATGATTTTGACTTCAGGTGCTGCTTGCTAGAAATAACACACTTTAACCCATTTTGTCCTGACATTAGACTGTTGTTTTGGACACTAGATCCTAGAGTTTCTGACATTAGATTCTAGTTTCTGACGCTAGATTCTAGTTTCTGACTCTAGATTCTGGTTTCTGACACTAGATTGTAGACTCTGATGCTGGGATTATAGTTTCTGACACTAGATTCCTGTCTCTGACACTAGATTCTATATGAGCTTGTAGTTCTGCTATTTCTCAATTGCTGAAGCATCACATAATGCTTAGAACACCAAACTGCATTACAGTAGCTTGCCCTTCTACATTATGTCATGTCACACATGGGGAAACGCTGGTTGTTTCATTGTTCTGACGCAGGTGGAGGAGTACGGCTTTGCCTGGCAGGCGGGGCTGAGGCAGGGCAGCCGGCTGGTGGAGATCTGCAAGGTCGCAGCAGTGACGCTCACACACGAGCAGATGATTGACCTGCTGAGGACGTCGGTCACCGTCAAAGTGGTCATCATTCCTCCCTATGAGGACGGAGGGCCACGCAGGTATGCCAGCATCTTCAGTTTGTGTGTCTGTGTTCTTTTGAAAAGCGTAGTTCTGTACATGTATGTGCTCTTGCTTTCGTTATCGTAACACTGTTTGGTGTGTGGAGAGTACAGCCATATCGATGTGATAGTCTGCGAGATCATGAGCGTTTCAGAACCGGTGCCACAGAGATTGAAATGTAAACACTCTTTGGTTAAATATACAAGCTGGGTTTGACATGGTCTGCATCATACTGTGAGGATTTTGTGTGTGTGTGTGTGTGTGTGTGTGTGTGTGTGTGTGTGTGTGCGTGTGCGCATGTGCGTGTGTGTGTGCCCGTGCGTGTGCACGCATGTGCATGCGTGTTTGCACGCAAAAGATCTGTGCGTTCCGTGTTAGATTTCCGAGAGACACAGAGTCGTATTAAGAGAGGAAGAGATAAGAAGAGAGATGCATTGGTTTAAAAGTGATGAAATCCCTAAAAGTCTCATTCTTCATCTTCTTTTATTTTTCAACACTTTCACCCCCTCTCTTATCCAATCCCCTGGCCTTTCTTTCTGCAAACAAAAGTTGCTATAACAAGGTCTTAAGAGACACTGATGTCGGGGATTAGCCCAAGGGTTACAGAGATGAATGCATAACCATCGCGTGTGTGTGTGTGTGTGTGTGTGTGTGTGTGTGTGTGTGTGTGTGTGTGTGTGTGTGTGTGTGTGTGTGTGTGTGTGTGTGTGTGTGTGTGTGTGTGTGTGTGTGTGTGTGTGTGTGTGTGTGTGTGTGTGTGTGTGTGTGTGTGTGTGTGTGTGTGTGTGCGAGAGCGAGCATGTGCGTGCATGTGTGTACGTGCATGTGTGTGTGTTCTGAGTAAGGAGACACAATAAATACAGTTATTGTGGCTGGCTGCATGATTGCAGAGTGGTTAGATTCCTTTTAATGTTGGGAGCGAGGCAGTTTAATTACACTAGGCTTAAATCCCTTTAATACACACTTGCCCTAGACACACACGCACACACTTGACTGTGGCATTGGAAGTTGGAACAGTTGATAATTAGAGTCTTGCGTTTCACTCTTTCCCACCAACCCTTCTGTCTCACTCCTCTCTCTCCTCCAACTCTTTTCTTTCTCTGACATTTTGCTAAAGCATGCCAGGAAAACAGATTGCATGAGATTATTGGCCTGGAAAATGGATGTGAGAGACAGATAGAGAATAAATAGATATATAAATAAATGGGGCTGGTTAATTAAAAATGCATGCCCTGCCCTGAATGAAAGCGGTAGAAAGAGAAAGGGGGACGTTACAAAAGAGGCCGGGGTGTGCGTGCCGTGCATGCGTCTGCCTGCACAGTTGGTAGGTGCGTGGAAGTGCCTGACGGAGAGAAGACGTGTTTTTAGCTCTGCCTAGAAGCCACAAGTATAGTGGGTGGACGAGAGATGCAGTGGGAAAGAGAAGGATGCCGTGCAGCGTTCCATTTCTTGTTTCACTTGGTCTCTGCTCCATGCGGACAGGCATGCGGTAGAAAAGTAGAGGGACGCAATACAGAGGATGCACGTGATGTGTTTGACTTTGTACCTTGAGCGTTGATTAGCCCTGGCTGCATCACCTCAGCCTGAAAGACGGAAGACAACCTCTCCCAAAGGTTGGTTTTGTGTGTGTGTGTGTGCGGTGTGCCTGTGCCTGTACCTGTCACAGAGTGACATGTGTATCTATGATAATTGCATCATGCTATTCTCAAAGACACTGTAAAGTGGATCTGATTTTTTTTTCCCTATACAGTATCTCCCTCTGTGCGTTTTATTTTTCTGCAGCACATTTGCTATGTTTCTATTTATATACTCGAGTGGAGAGCCTAGACTAGAGTATCCAGGCAATGTGATTGAATATATCCAGGTCAAATATTAAAGAATGCGCATGCACAGTGAATGCACACGTGCACAAACCCACGTGCGTGCATATGCGTGCGTGCACGCACGCGCGCACACACGCACGCGCGCGCACACACACACAGCAACAATCTTTGACAGCTCTTTTCTTTGCTGTGTTAGTTGTTTTTTCCCTTTAACTCAAACCTTGAGTTAAGAGATTCATATCTCATCTTCCTCTCGTCGTACTGTAAATATTTCATGCCACAAAACCTCCAACAATAGACTTTCATCATTAAATAATTATGTTATTGCAGAACAATTTACTGGATGTACTCTCGGGTCTGTCCGTTGCTTCTTTGTGAACATGATGGGGTTTTAGGCTAGATCAGATCTGGTTGGCCTAGCAACAGACAAGCCAATCACAATTCAGAGGACTCTGAGTGTGGTAGTGGGACATTCTCTTGAGAGTACAGGTTTTGATGAGAGTCAGCCTTAATTTTCTGGCCATTGAAAACTCACCGGCTAGAGTTTGAATGGATAGATAACAGTGAAGAGAGAGACACCGAAGTGTCAGGATGAAAGGGGAAGGATTAACCATACCTTCCATATGGGCTAATTTGTGACACCATATCACATTTACTATGGCATCAGTTGTCATAGTGACGGGTACTATGTATGGGGATTTTGAGTGATAGATGGGAATTTTCATACATTTGCAACCTTTGGGTTGCAAATGTACCTAATGCAACCTTCAGGTGCATTATAGTGGACCTTTCTATAGTGGACCTAATGCAATCTTAGGGTTGCATTATAGTGGACCTTTCTATCGTGAACCTAATGCAACCTTCGGGTTGCATTAGGTCCACTATAGAAAGAAAGGGAGAATGAAATGTCCAATTGCAGTTTAGAATAGGATCACTGGGCATTTTAGTGAATAGATCCTGGCCTTGACAGACATACAGTACATACACACTGTAACATATTTTCATGTTTAAATGATAACTATAGGTCATGGCTGATGTACAGTATATAAACTAATTCACACACATACCTCACAATGAGTGGATCTCTGCCTCATAGTCTGAGGAATGCAGTTCATTTGGTAAATCTTTCCCTGGTTATGGGAGCTCTACACGTGGGTGGTAGACAGTATCTGCTTCATATTCAATTCAAGCCCTTCCTTATGCTTCTTATGCTGCCTTATGCCGCAAGGTGGACAGATGAAAGCTACACAGTGTGCATTGTACCTGCTCAGAGCTGACCCTGGACAACTCCAAGTATTATTTTACTTTTGCTCAACAACAATATAAACGCAACACTTTTGTTTTTGCTCCCATTTTTCATGAGATTGACTTATGGTCTAAAATTCATTCCAGATACACAATATTACCATTTCTCTCAAACATTGTGTGTGATAGTGAGCAATTCTGCTTTGCTGAGATAATCCATCCCACCTCACAGTCGTGTCACATCAAGATGCAGATCTGACATAATGACTAGTGCACAGGTGTGCCTTAGACTGTCCACAATAAAAGGCCACCCTTAAATGTGCATTTTTTTTCTTTATTGGGGTCTGGGGCCTCATGCAACACATCTTCTTCACAGTTCGAATTGTCATTTGTGGCCTGTGGAATGTTGGTCCACTCCTCTTCAATGGCTGTGCGAAGTTGCTGGATATTAGTGGGAACAGGTACACGCTGTTGAAATGGTAATATTGTGTATCTGGAATGAATTTTAGATCTTTAAGTCCATCTCATGAAAAATGGGGGCACAAACAAAAGTGTTGCGTTTATCTATAGTTAGTTAGAGTTAAGTGTTGGTTAACCAGAGCCTTCTCTCCTGGTGTCTTCAGGGGCTGCACAGAAGAGTGTGAGATGAAGACCATGGAGCAGAAGCCGGAGCTTGAGCCCATGGCGGCAGGTTACCGTCCGTCCCCGCGTCCCCCTGCTTGGCGATGGGACAGCCCGCCCATGCCCCCAGGCCTTCACAGTGCCCCTACCCCACAACGCTGGACCCCCATGGGACCTCCACCTCCTCCCCTGCCCCGCTCTCACAAAGCCCTGGTGCCCGTCCCATACAGGGAACCACAGCACCTCAACTCTAAGAGGTGAGACCTCAGACATTGCCATTAGCTGGTGCCTGCAAAGGACTGGCAGGGCAGCTTGCACTTCCTGTATGGTATTTTGGGGCCGTGTTGGTAAAATTTCCCCAAAATGTATATTTTGCCCTCATAACTTTGGGAAAGACCGTAGTGCAGTGGTTTTCAACCAGTGGTCCACCAGTGGTCCTTGAGGGGGTTCCAGGTGGTCCCCATGTTTACACTCTCAAGAGTTAAAATTAGCCGAAGGCTACACAAGTAGAGAATGTAGAAGGTTAATGGTCATTTTGATCTGTATGTTTGCCCATTTTGTTTCCGAAATCCAGCCTGGAATTGTAGACAAAAGCAAATGAAATCTTTAGTTTTGGGCTCTGTGGGGCTAAAATGTCATCAAATGTTGGTCCGTGGCTCAAATGCTGAATAAATAGTGGACCATGGTACAAAAATGTTTGAAAACCTCTGCCGTAGTGGATTGTAAAAATACTAGAGCTGTCAATCGATTAAAAATTTTAATCACGATTAATAGCATGATTGCCCATAGCTATTTAATCGCATATTTTTATGAGTTCTAAATATACCTTAAATGAGTGTTATTCAAGAATATTCATATGAAGGTCAATTATTTATTTTTCATTTGAGCCACAGACCACCATTTGATGACATTTATTTAGACTTCCAGACAATTTGATGTTGGTATCATTAGGAGCGAACATGCACATTTTGTTGAAAGTTTTCTACGTGCTCTAATTGTGTAGACTTTTAACAATTATTCACCTGCATTTGGCGAAATTGAACCAAATAGACCCACTTGGCCTTTGGTTTTACTGTGAGTTAATCTCGCACTAAAAAAATTAATCGAGTTAACTCACGGCTGAGTTAACTCGCGATTAACTAGTTAATGCTGACAGCCTTAAAAAATACCCATAATGGCAAATTTGTTTGGTAGTGCGTGCACCGTCAATGGAATTGTCTGTAGTCATGCTGCTTTGGTGCACGCCCACAATATTCAAAGGTCTTCTTCCCTCATTATTCTCTGTGCGTCTCTGTGAATCAGTGAGAATGTGTCCCATGGTCCGTTGCTGGGTGATGGTTCATCTGTCTCCTCCTCTCTGTCTTCTCTCAGGCCAGTCAGCTACCCTGAGAACCACTACAGCCTGTCGCCCGTGGGGGGCGAGAGAGTGCTTCCCTACAGGAACCCCTCGGCCAGCTTCTCATCGCCCTCCTCTGGGCTGGTGAGCCTCTCCACCATGGGACCACCCATAATCACCCCAGGCCCCTTTGTACGATACAAATCCTCACCTGACAGGTGCGTCAACTCTCTCTGTTCACTCATTCTCTTTTGTCTGCAAGCGAACTTTCCCCCCACTCTGATCTTGATCATAGTTTTTAGAAGGCATTAGATTAGAGGATAAGAACAGTATGTAGTCCTAGAATTATTGGTTGTGTGTGTGTGTGTGTGTGTGTGTGTGTGTGTGTGTGTGTGTGTGTGTGTGTGTGTGTGTGTGTGTGTGTGTGTGTGTGTGTGTGTGTGTGTGTGTGTGTGTGTGTGTGTGTGTGTGTGTGTGTGTGTGTTATTTAGTCTTTTTGTTATTGTGCTGTGGGGATATTAACATCCTGCTCAACCAGAGGAACGTGTTTAGTCAACTGCCGTAATGAAGCCACAAATCCCAACCACCACTCAACTGCATGCAACTACACACACACACACACACTCACTCACTCACTCACTCACTCACTGACGGCTTTTATGGCACTGATTCTTACTTTAGCTCTTTTTTACTTAATCCTCCTGTATTTAACTTCTTTTGTTGTGTTAAACACAAATCATTTCTTGTGGGGATTCCTGGCACCAAAACCAGTGCACCATCTAATGATAATATGCGTATGGTCTAATCATGTGAAGGTATGGTCCGGGACAGCGCCCCCTGGTGGCCTATGAGGCACACCTCAACTTAGACATCACTTCCAGTGGAGAGTCCTCAGGTTTCACCAGCCAGGAGAGCACCATGGAGCGCTGTAAAACAGGTACACACACACACACACACACACCACACACACACACACACACACACACAACACACACACACACACACACACACACACACACACACACAGACACACACACACACAGACACTCACACACAGACACACCATTCAGTCAACATCCGGTGTTTTGCATCTTCAAAATGAGGGTTGAATGGGAGGATATAATAATCATAATTCTTTAATAAATCCTGGGGCTTTTTGTCCAATTTGTCTGCGGTACATTTGCACATTCTATGTGCATTTTAAATAACTACAGAGAGTGTAGTTCTCCCCTGGTAGCTTTAGCCGTGATTTCTCCTTAACTGTATCGCCTATCACCATATGTAATTAGCGTATTGTAGGTTTCATGCTTTTGCGCATGTTAAAGTGCGTTTTAAATGTTAATCCTCTTTGCCTACCATGGAATATAGGATGTGATTTGCTTTAATCCTGTGCATGTGTGTGCTTGTGTGTGATTTTCTAGAGCCCCTCTGGCATGTTCCAGTGTCATCGTCTCGAGGCCTCGCTGGAGGAGGGGGACAGAGGAGAGCTGCCAGACAGGACCCAGGGAAGGATTCCCCAAACAGGCACTCAAAGGTTAGAGACTAATCTCTGTCCTATAACCTCCCAGTATGCAGTCTGTGGCTCTAATGACACGGTATATAATCACACACTGCATGCCTCACAAACCGGAACATTTGCTTCTTCACATTGTAAACATTTGGTTTACTGTAATCTGCTCACAGTGCTTTACAATTGTCAAATATATACAATATTCCCCAGTCTAGATCATAGCAGCTCATATGAAACTATACAGACCTGAAGTTTTCTAACTTTGTTCCCTGATACAAAGGTACGGCAATGAATTTGAGTAGGGACGGGTATCGGGTCTAATAGGAAGGATCTTAAGAAAACGGATCAGCCGGTGAGGAGGAGAGCAGAGCAGATTAAAGACACCATTAATTCTCTGTCCGTCATTGTGTGTGCGTGTGCGCGTGTCTGTGTGTGCATGTGCGTGCGTGCGTGCGTGTGTGCGTAGGGCGAGGCGCAGTACTCCAGCCACTCCAGCAGTAACACCCTGTCCAGCAACGCCTCCAGCAGCCACAGTGACGAGCGCTGGTTCGACGGAGCACCTGGAGGAGAACGAGGAGGTGGTGGTGGCGGAGGAGGAGGATGTGGCGGTTGCCATGGCGACCCCACAGAGCCCGATGCGGACCACCTCAACAAAGGGGGATCGAGCGACAGTGGCATCGACGCGCCCGTGGTCCACTACAACCATGGCCGTCCCGCCGCTGCTCCCAACAACCAGTCGCACAACAAGCCTGCACACTGCCCCTCGTCGTACGAACTGCCTGCCGGGCGGAGCGGCGGGGGAGCGGAAGGGAGGAGGCGGGAGTCCTCTCCCATCCTACCCACCCCGACCAATCACAGCAAAGGATACCGAACCAAGACCTTTCCGCCGCCCGGCTCCAGTGCTGATAAAATCAAGCCCAGGTAGGAGAAGGACTGAGTAATATTTTAGGCAAGTGTACTGTATTATGCGTTGTATACATACAAATTCCTACGGTACTTCTTTAACAACACAAAAAGTGGACTGGTTAAGGTTGCCATAGCAATTAATTGGCTGAGGCAGAGGCTGGATATTGCACAGGTGAGGCGACTTTGGTTGATTAGGTCCACTGGCAGAGCTTGACCAGAGCCCTTTGTGGTGTTTCTGGACAACGGTGTGTCCCATAGATTTGAGGCCGGCACTGCACTCCCCACGGGGGTGTGGAGCATGTGTGTCGTATTTTTTTTAGATATATAATTTTTATCCCACGATTTTGTAACCAGTGTCCAGTGTGATCCTGGGCTCTACAAAGCATCGCTGACTGGGGGAGTTTCACTGGCTGGATGTAGCACGCGAAAGGAAAACGCTATTTCAACCAGTTCCTTTCCCCTCCATCAGGTGCCCCGGCTGGCAAGGGAGAGGCAGTTTAGAGCCTAGGATTACAGCATGTTTTGTGAGGGTACCTACCCTAGGGGACACGGGGAGAACATGCAAACTCCACACAGAAAGTGTGTGTCACATTTAAATTTGGTGGGAGAAATGGTTGATCCAGTGCTGGGGGGAAAAGGTTCTGGACTTACGTGTTGTGCATTACAACTGCACACGGGCACACACAGACACATGCACACATTTATAGCTAGGAAATGAATTACAGAAAGCAGAAACCGTGTGAAAGAATGTAAAGCTGAAGCTACTATTGTTGTATGGACACTACTGTATATTCACCCTACTGCCTTACAGACCAGCTGCTGCACTGGTGGGCTTTTTATGGCCCTTCCCCCATCTTAAATATACTGTATACTCATTCTTGAAACACACACACACCCTGTGGTCTGATCCCGTGCTCTGTAGGATTAAAGGATAACGTTTAGATTCCCAGTGTCATCATCCAACCCCTCATAGTGAGTCCTTGCAGCCTGGGACGAGGCTATCACTGCACAGTGGAATATTATAGACCTGTGAATTAAACGCTATAGGAGACAGATGAATAAATACAGGTATGATGCAATGTGTGCTTTGGAACGTAATGAAGGTGTTTGTGGAAGTAAATGGTGTGAATTGAGGATTGTCTGGATTGATGTACAGTATGAATGCAGTGTTGCACATGTATATGATGATGGCGAGATACCACAATATTTGGGTGTTTTATTAGATATTTTTCTTTTGAACTGTGTCTGTGTCACAATGATGTGTGGTGCTTCTTGGTCATTTGTTGCAGCTGTTAAAGGGAAACTTCAAATGATTATGTATTAATGACATGTAGAAGATTTTGAAGGAATTTCTTGTGGGTCTTTGTGTGTGTGATACGCGGTCTTAGATCTTTTTGGTTTTAGCGCTGAACCCAGTGTATGATAATGTCTTCGACACTGGGCTCAGTTCCTTCTTGGACTATGATTCCCACAATGCTTTGATGCACTGCTCCTCTTTACTAAGACAACATGAAGTAGGTGAGCTTAGTGTGGGTTTGCACATATCTTGGAAAATGTTGGAAATGTTTTAATGCAGATTTCAAGTAATGGAAAGGTCATGGAATATGACGGAATGCCACAGTTCAGATGTTCTCGATAATTAATATGACTCTTTACTGGGAGATTTTATGTTCATATTCTGCAAAGGTGTTGACTGCAAATCATGAAGTAGGAATCAGTTGTATAGAAATTAGGAATATTTTTTCTAATTAATTGATTCATCTATCACTTTCTGTCACTGATTAATTGTATTTTAGGCTTTGACCTTAAAAACAAGGTAATAACATACAGGTAATGACGTGCAGACTTTCTGTAATCTTTGTGTGTGTGCGTGTGTGCACCTCCTCCTCTCAGGGCCTGCTACACTCCCCAGGGATACAAGAGCCCTGCGGCTGATAAAAGTCGTCCTGTCCGCACCTCCACCACACCCACCTCTGCTCATCTCTCCAGCATCCCGCTCTCCAGTTCCGCCCCCAAGTCCTTTTATGGCAAGAGCAGACAGAATGCCTGGCAACCTGAAGATAACGGCCCATCACCTTCCAACACCACCACATCCAGCTCTGATGGCAGCACCAAGAAGTGAGCTTAATTTACACTATATTAGACACTCCAGAAAAACACAGGGAAAAATCCTTGATTATGCTGACTAAAATCCTTGATTATGAAGAATCCACAAAAGACACGGAAGGCAGATGGTATGGTTATGTCATCGCATTCTCATAACATTCATTCTCCTACTACCTAGCACTCTAGTCTGTCCCTTTAAATCAGCAGCCCCCTCTGGTCCTCTCTTTCCTCATTCATTCGCCACAAGCATCTCATTCACGCCCATTTTCCCAGAGTCCAATTCAGGCGGGCTTCTTAAGCAGCCTCAGTTCTCTAGTCCTTCTCATGCTGAGCTGTCAAGCTGCTCCAGCCCGGAGTTAAACTTTCCCCCTCCTCCCCGGCCACCTCCCTGCAGTTCTCACCTCAGATCACGTGCTTTGTTTCAATTATTGCTTGCTACTGTACTGTAGGCATTTAGAAATCATGTCAATTAGGGGTCAGTGTAACATAACCAACTACTGTAAGTTGTCATAATGCCTCAATGTTTTGTATCTTCAGGCAGGTGGACCTGAATTCTAAGAATGTGTTTGGGCAGCCTCGTCTCCGAGCATCCCTGCGTGACCTACGGTCTCCCCGGCGGACATACAAGAGCACTATTGAAGATGACCTGAAGAAGCTGATCATCATGGACAACCCCGGAGAAACGGCAACGCAAAGAGATACGGTGAGGATGGAGCAGAAAACACAATACATTGTTAAATAAATTTGTTGACATAGAACAAACCATTTTCTCTGATCTGAAAATGTATACACTCAACTGTCCACTCACACTCACTCTCTCCACACCGTAGTCTCCCAGACGCACCTTGCAGCGGACATTCTCTGATGAGTCCTTGTGCAGCGGGCGCAGGGATGCCAGCTTCGCAACTTCTGAGAATCAGAACACGGCCAACGACGTGCTTTTCACCTGCACTCTTCCCACACGACGGCATGCTCTGTCCACCAACCACATGCAGAACAAGAAAGGTGCGTTGAGAAATGCACAGTTGGTTCACTTATGGTTATCAAGACAGGTCGAAATAGATAGAAAAAGAATATTCGTTTGGTGCATCAAGAACATTGGTCTGCCAAAGGTAATTTTTAGTGAAAACTCTTTGGTCATCTTGCCCAGTATTGCCAAGATGATTGGTGTGTAGTGTATGTAGTTGCAAATGTATCTCCAACTCTCGATTCCTCTCTCTCAGTCCCTCTGTCGGCGTCTGAACTGTCCCTTACAGAGGTGAGGGACAAGGTTCCCCCTTTGCGAAGGCTGGACCCAGGGCTGATGCCCCTTCCAGATACAGCCTGTGGCCTGGAGTGGTCCAGTCTGGTCAGTGCAGCTAAAGCCTTTGAAGGTGAGTGTTGCAGAATGTGGATATAGGTAAAATACAAGTGGAAGCAATGTATACATCGATGCATGCATCAATTGAAACTTTCTCATCATGCTAATTTCATGATTTTGGTGTTCTTTTTGTGCTTAAATTAAACTGTACATGACCTATGCAGTCTTGTTGATTCTCTCCCTTTTTAAATTAAAAGCTAGCACTTTACTAGTACTAGTACTTCAGTACCTGTATTCATCCTAGCTCATGGCAAAGCTATTGCTGTTTAGCTGTTTGTACATGCAAACATTTAAATTAGCCAGTGCACCCTGCCAACGTTCACGGTACAAGAAATATAGAAACTTTAGTTGAGACCCTTGTTTCTGTTTGCTTTTAACATAAAAAAAAAATATTGCAGTGGTTGGGAATAAAGAAGACAAACAATTTCCACTCACTGTAATAATATTACAGTGAGTGGAAATTGTTTGTCTTCTTTATTACAAGAAAGGTTTGTTTGATCACAGAAAGATCATATTATGATCTTTCTGTGATCAAACAAACCTTTCTTGTTAGGCTCTCACAGTGTTGGGGGGGATCGGTTGCGTTCGCTTTCTTTCTCACAAAACAACACCTAAAACACCTGTATCTCACCATCAAAACCCCTGGAGGATTTGATCTTCTTGCTGTCGCGTGGAAACCTCATATTTCCAAAACTGTTACTATTCAGAATTAATTGATTTTTTCCCCCCAGAAATAATAGCATCTTGTTTTCAACTTCTAGATTGGCTATTTGTGCTACTTTTTTGTGACATTGTAGTGTTGATCTATGAATAAAGGAAAAAAAAATCCGGAGATAAAAGGTTTCTGCCAGAGGCCATTGATATGCCATGTTAACTGCTGATGCATTGTGTCGGTTTTGTGGTTAATGTAAGTCATGTCATACCCTCTCTGCTTCGTCACACGACACTCCTGGGAAAGATAGTGGGAACTGGGATCATTTCTATGCCCAGCTGATGCCCCCCCTCCACCCCTGCGTCCCTAGGGTCTCCTGCCCCAAAACCGCAAAGTCCTTCTTCACAGAAGCTCAACAGATCAACATGTCAATGTGATGTAGGGCGTCATTGCTGCTGAGACAAACTGTTTTGTGTGTGTGTGTGTGTGTGTGTGTGTGTGTGTGTGTGCGTGTGTGTGTGCGTGTGCGTGTGTGTGTGTGTGTGTGCGCGTGTGTGTGTGTTACAGTTCAAAGAGCAGTATCCCTGTTTTCACTGAATGAGCCGCAGGTTGGAGGTCCAGACATGAGGCCAGTTATCAGTCCTGTCCACTTCCAGACACCTCAGACCCCACGTACCACCCCCACCTTCAGTGGGTAAGTCATTACAATCGTGCTTAATGGCAATTCGGTCAGCCTAAGGCCACTTAATTGGACACGAGGGAGCAGACATTAAAGGCAACATCCATCAGACCAGTCAACTGGTCTGAAATGGGTTTGTTTTTTTGCCGTGTGGTGTCATGCTGCACCAATGTTGCCACCTTGTGGTTAGTTGCGGTACTGTGTACAGTTGACTTGTGTTCAACAACAAAGTTGTGCTTGTGCAAAAACAAAACTTATTGCAACATCTGTCCATACATCACAGGTACAACCATGTCCTGTGACCGTGTGTTTAACCCCTTGTATTGAGGAGGTTAGTGTAGCTTGCTGAAGAGTGCCAGGCCTTGTTGAGCACATTGAATTAACGTGTTTGCATGCGTGTGTACGCGTTATGTAACACATGGCACTATATTGTATATAGTTGTATTATATACAGGTATATATATTCCACTCTAATGTTATGTTTGTAGCTTACATAGAGCACAATATGTTTCATGATAACTACCTAGCCTTTATGTAATATGTATATGATGTGTCATCATGTGTTGTGTGTGTGTGTGTGTGTGTTGTGTGTGTGTGTGTGTGTGTGTGTGTGTGTGTGTGTGTGTGTGTGTGTGTGTGTGTGTGTGTGTGTGTGTGTGTGTGTGTGTGTGTGTGTGTGTGTGTGTGTGTGTGTGTGTGTGAATGTTTTCAGTGATGAGGTCCCTAACGATCTTTCGGGGCGTCTCTACCACCTGGAGGTAATGCTGCAACAGCTGAACACTGACCTGGAAAAAGTGAGAAATTAATCTTTCTACAATTCCGAATGACACTGTAATTAATCATTGACTGCAGTGTACTGTATGATGATTTATAGTGTATTAGTATGACTGTATAAATTTACATTTTGTTACGTATGGCTTTTCAAGCCATACTTGCACCTGATTTTCCTTTTTTGAAGATGAATAGTTAACCCTTTGACAGATTTACCACAACTTTTGAAGTAATTGCTTTACAACTGCGTATGACTTCAAGTCTTTTTTTATCTGAGGTTAATTAAAAACCTCACATTAACTCACTGTGTACTCACTGAAGTCTTTAAGTACTGGTGATTGCACTACAATACCCAGAAAACTCATCAGACACACTTTACAACTTTAAAATTATAAATGACAATAACTTTAAATTAGGGGTGGGACTCGATTAAATTTTTTTGATCCAATTAATTTATAGCTTTGTAATTAATTAATCTCAATTAATCGCATACCAATATTTTACCCAAGAAGCATTTTTGGACAATTAAAACAGGTTGGGGTTTAAAGGGGGTTGAGGGTTAAAGATAGCGTTAGTAATTTTGTACCAATGGGAGGACGAAACAGTGGGAGTTCGGATAGATGGCAGCCCTTATTGTCGACCTTCTCAGCCTACTGTCAATCTGCAAAAAACAGACCCCTTACTTTGTTTCCTTCACCCTCTACTTGACTCCAGGAGAAGAAAGACAAGGTTGTGCTGCTAGCGGAGATGGCCAACCTCAGGGAGAACAACCATCGCCTGCAGGAGGAGAGCCTTTCAGCAAGTGAGCAGCTCCGGAAGTTCAGCCAACTCTTTACCAATAATCAACCAGAGAGGAAGTGACTTTGTTAATCCTTCAGAACATGGTGGTGTTAGGGCTGGAGCGACCGATGCCCATTGCCCACAGAGGGGCCTTGGTCAGGTGATGCAGGCCGATGATGGAGGATTATTTCTTTCCCCTTTTTTGGTCTTGTTGATAAGTCTTCTGAAACCCTGTGTCCAACTGTACTTGTGATAACCAACACACAACAATGGCCCACAGACTGTTCCTCCACTCACCTTGACTGGACTGCCTTAAACTGGAGAGAGAACAAAACAGAGTCTTATTTTATAAATACACATAATAATCACCTGGCCTGCACACCACCACCCAGAGCATCATTGTCCTTGAATCTCTCCGATGTTTGTTCCTTGAGCTTGTCATTTTATTTTTCTAAATGGAAGTCTGAAATAACCTATAATGACATCAGAGAAGCCAGCGGACATCAGAGAGGATAATAAATTACCAGTACTACTACAGCACCTGGAGAGGCCTAATACTGTTCTTGAAGCCAATTAGCCAAAAAGATAAAAAGAGACTAAGACTGCATTTGTCAGACTGCACTAGGAGTCATGGATTTTCAAGGTCTAAAGACATGGTACTGTAGTTATATACCCATGTGGTACAATGCTCTAATATCAACATTAACTTTATTGTACTGATTTTGTGTGTTAGAGATATTGTGTGTGTAAGTCATGGAGGTGTCGGGTACAGTAAATACTCCGACAACTGTATTGTTGCACAACACAGCACTCCTAGGACGAGGTGTATTTGTATTAAGTGTGCGTGCATGTGTGCGTGCATGCGTGCGTGCATGCGTGTGTGTGTGTGTGTGTGTGAGAGAGAGAGTGAGTTTATGTACGAATGTGATGAACAGGTATAAGATATTTGAGCTATGTAAAAGCAAACTAGCTTGTTCTAACTTTTAAAGTATGGGCTGTGTTTTTCTCTGTTTGCAGGTATAAACTATGGCCCATAAATGTGAAACAAGCCATCACGTTCAGTGACTGTGAAGTCAATGTTAATTAGTTTTGAATTTACCTTCTCTAACATTGTAGGTTCATTTCATGACCTGCTAATAGTGCTGGGGCCTCATTTATAAAATATCTGTTTAAATAAATGGATAAAATTGTATTCAATTAAAATCATGAATTGGGCATAGGTTAGTCAGGGGAATGATGTTGATGAACTTGGAAATCACAAGGGTGTGGTTGCCCACACTCTCCTTAAGATCACCTGTATCGTTCACATTAACAAAGGACTACAGTAGAAGGATTCTTGTGAATTTACAGACCTAGAAAGGGTGGTGAAATATTACTTATATTAATCAGATAGTATCATTATTTGAAATACACGTTTATTAAATCCAATAACCTTTCTATGAATGAGGCCCCGAGACGATGATTTGTACCTTATTTCTTATGTTGTTGCCATCTCATTGTTATTTACATAGTCATATGGAATTCATAGTGTCACATTTTTAAGTGAAGCTCCTAAGTACAATAGTGAATTGTGCATATGGAAACTGGACAACTGTACAACACTGTAGCTCTTGTGTCTTATCAGAAAACCAGTGTGTGTGTGTGTGTGTGTGTGTGCGCGCGCGTGTGTGTGTGTGCGTGTGAGAGACAGAGAGGCATATGTCTTAATGAGTATGTGTCTGACATATCCTGTTTGCAATTCCTTTTCCTGTGATGAACGAATGAACACAAAACGCAAGCAGGAATGAAAGGAACAAAATACTATTTATACTGCTGGCTTGCTTGATTACAGTTCTTTATGATATCTATTTTTCCTACCGAAATGTTTTGTCTATCCAGGGCTGTTTGAATCTTCATTTGGTACTGCGTGGAGGAAATGTCTTACCTCCTGCAACATGAGTGAATAGATGTATCTGACCCCATGTAAAACTAGAATACCTTATTCCTGTTTAGACATGGATATCGCAGTTTACTGAACTAAGTCATGAACTCCCGCCTTGTAAATGCTTTCTCACTAGACGCCTTTTCCTGATCTGACTGGAACTGTTTATTCTCTCCCCTCCAAAAGTCACTCAGGTTCCTCGCATACTGTAAATGGCCCTCTACCATACTTTTCAATTGTTGTGAGATGGCACAAGTACAATATTACTGTTTTGTTTCTGATCCTGGACAAGACAATTACACTGCTACGTGTAACTGCCATTCAGTTTGTATTGCTATTCACGGCAATTTTTTCTGGTATTTCTCCCATAAAAACACTGTGTCTGCTTTGTACCTCTTCATCCTGCAACAGTCCTTTATATTGTCTTGGGTGATACAAACTTAAAATACTTTTTTCCCCCACCTGAACCACCAAGGGATCAGAATGGATCCCACAGCACAGTGTGGGGCTAGCGCTACCTGCAATACATTAAGAAACACATTTTCAATTTCTGGCCTTGGGTACATTTTTGAATCATGACATGCCCATGGGGTTGGTTTAAGCTTGGACCATTTTTTTATTTTTCAGGTTTGGGATTAGCTACAAATGACAACATATTTGTTCAAAATTCATACTAATCCCAAATTGGGGTTGTATCATACAGGCTAGTGTCAGTAGCTGTTATCCAACTTATCTGCAATGTCTTAATTGAGTTGATTTGCATGTGGAGGGGTTATGTTTCTTTTTTTTTAACTTCAGAATTGTTTCTATAAATATATAATTTTAAGCTAAGTACAGTATACACAGTATGTGTTGAGCATAGCTTGGTGCACTGATGTTGCACTTGCACAAATCAAACAGTAATGCATTAAGGTAAATGGTAATGTATATTCTTGTTTCGTTTTTTAGATGTTTACTATTTTGATAATTTATTTCTAAACACATTGGCCACTTTTGCAAACTGGTAAAATAGTGAAAGAGATGGTACTGTTTTATGTATACGATTTTATTTCTGATCTTTGTACAAAGCTGATTTGTATGATTATGCATTTTTATTTCTGGCTTTTCTTTGCGTTCAGTGCTTTCTGCATGTGGCAGGGGTGCATAATGCAGACAAACTTTGTTGAACCTTGTTTTACTTGGGGATGTTATATCAATGAGTGTACATTTAAAAATGTAAATTATGTTTTCATTATTTTATAAGAAAAATTAAATCATCAGAATGGCTATTTTCTCATTTTTCACCTGCAAAACCTACATGAATGTCAATATTAATGTATTTGTTTCCCCCATTTAAATTTAAGATCATTAAACCATCTGCTCCACAATTCTATTTCCTCAAACCTCTCACACAAAAGACAGATATGGCAGTTATTACAAAAAGGTACTTTATTCATATCAGATGAACATGGTCAGAATAAATACTGTATCTGGAAAATGTTCATTAAAAGATTCATTGTGTCAGACAAACCTTGTCTGCTCAAAACCATCTCATTACTCACAAGCTCTGATGCAATGAGCAATATATTTACAGTTTGAACTTCCAAAAAAATAAATTTCCACAAATATAAAAATACAAACTTATGTCATGTACCCATTCATAGCGATGAAACTACAACAATCAATTACTTTAGTGACCTTTGTTTTCCCCCAGTATTTGTACAAGTCCATCTCAGTGAATTAGAATATTCTGCAAAACTTCTTTTTCTTCTACAAAACAAGAAATGTTGACTATCTGAAGTGAAGTATATTAACATATGTAGTTGATATTTGGTCTTGGCTACTTTGGAACCAATTATTTCATCAATGGGGTGTGGCATGGAGGTGATCAGACTGGCATGGCTAAGATGGAAGCCCAGGTTTGCTTTGAGAACAGCCATGAATTAATTTGTATTGTTCAGACTTATGTCTATCTTACCTTCCTCTTGACAATACATCCCAGATTCTGTGGGTTCAAGTCAGGACAGTTGGGTTGTCAGTTAAGCACAGTAATGCCATGGTCAGCTCAGCATCTACTAGTAATTTTACTAGTAATCGCTGTAAAGGAAAATTAGCATCTCCACGAACCTTGTTGTGAACATAGTGAAGCACATTGTACTAAAGATGGCTGTGTTGAAACTATAAGTTTTCATTGTCAGTGGATCAACACCAGTCAATAACATGGCCTAAATCATGTGTTTTGCCACGTCCAGGCTCAACACAACAATCTAAAATGATATTTTGCAGCACTGTGTAGCTTTGTACATTGACAAGCTTTATATTCAGGGCTGCACACTATTTTGGTCCAGTACTCAGAGGAGCACCTGGGAATGTTACTTGGTGCTCCCAAAATGCGGCGACCCGCATCGCCGGGACCCCTTTTTTTCCACTCCGTACAGCCCGATCAATGTACAGTATTACAGTAAAAGGCGATAGTTGGGGCGTTGCAATAGTGGCTAGCCTAGTACTGTAGTAGTACTACTACCTGCATTCTACATGCATTAAAAATACTAGTAGTATTTTAGACTTTAGTTAGAATGTTTTCATTTTTTCCCTGGCCCAGTCGGACAGTCATTATGAGCCCCAGCCGTGTGGTGCTCAAATGAGCTTTCCAGCCCTGGATTGACAGCTCATTGTAGGATTTTTGGTGCTCCTGAGCACCACTTATGTGCACCCCTGTTTATATTGATGCTGATCTTCCTTTTACAGCAGCACCTGCCCCACAGAGCCAAGACTACACTGATGATCTTTACACAATATTCTAATTCATTGATATGGACCTTTTTTTTTTTATAACTACCTACAAACTTAAAAACAATATGATGAGTTCGAGCCATCTATTTTCACCATTCTTCTTACACATTTTCTGAGGTAAATGACAATGTCTTTGTACTTTGTCCACTGAGAACTTCTTAAATTTGTGACCCAAATACTATGACAATGCCCTTTTAGCAGGTATTTAAGATCCACACATAAGGCACTCATCCCTGTTCTCCAGGGAGCAGACTATAGCAGCAGCATTGCGCTCCCTAATTGCTTTCTCTTCCTCCTCTGAGGTCTTTGCTGGATGGGGCTCTTTCAGCTTCTCCTTGTTCAGAGTGAACTGGATGGGCTTGGCAGCAGGTTTTGTTCGCAGGTAGTACATGCCCGTCTTCAAGCCCTGTAACAAGAACAAGAACTCTTAATATAGATTAAATATGTGTCTCATGGCACCTAAATTGTGTGTTTTAAATCCAGCAATCGCATGCTTGTATTACATTTAAAGTAGGGATGTCCCAATCCACCTTTTTCATTTCCAATCTCCACAATTTCTGTGTTAGCCGATACCAAATACTGATAGAGAATAATAAATATATAACTAGATTTGCACTCAAAGTGCCAAGTTTCGTATTCCGCACAAGGACATGGCCTACAAAAGCAATTAATAGAACATGGCCAAAAGCAATTAATATTTTTAATATTCTCTTAGAAAAACATCTCCTCCTTCTCAATCACCTAAATCGGCCAATCGGAATACTTCCGGGACGTAATGATAATAAAACAAGTAATGATACAAAAAAGGAAAAAAAGATCTCTTATGAAACCGGGAGTTGCAGACTTATCACTCAAATGTGAACTTAGGCAACTTCAAAGCAAACTCCTCTTGCCCAAACATTTTATTTAATTACCATAGTGTCAATTTCTTATCCCTGTGTCCTATCTGTATTCTGTGGCATAGTTGTCAACACCGATGACAAATGACAATATAATAACTAATAAGGGCTGATACTGATACTTTTCCAAAACCGATATGGTATTGCCGATACCAAAAATGGACTGATCCAATACTTTTTCCGATACCGATACAGTATTGGGAGTCGGGACATTCCTAACTTAAAGTAATTAGTCATTGGCTTAAATTTGTCTACTGAGGTTTTGACTTACTTGCTTCCAACCATAGAAGTGCATGCTAGTTAGTTTGCCATAGTTTGGCTCTGCAATGTGGATATTCAAGGACTGGCTCTGGTCGATGAAGGCACCACGGTCTGCAGCCATCTTGAGGATAGTCTTCTGGGAGATTTCCCACACCGTTTTATACAACTCCTTGATATCATCTGGTATCTCAGCAATATCCTGTGGAAGTCAAACACTTGAAATGTCAAAAGCAATAATATCTATTGTGTTTTGAGGCATTTTTTAATTGACACCATCACCGGCACATTCAATCAGTTTCTCACCTGGACGGATCCATTGTGTGCAATCAGCTGGTTTTTCATCTCCTCGCTCCACAGCCCTCTCTCTGTAAGGTCTTTCAGCATGTGGGGATTAACAATCTGGAATTCCCCAGAGAGAACCCTGCGGGTGTAGAAGTTGCTTGTGTAGGGCTCAATGGACTCATTGTTGCCAAGGATCTGGGCTGTGGAAGCCGTCGGCATGGGGGCAAGCAGTAGACTGTTCCTCACACCATGTTTGGAAATCTTCTCCTTCAGTAGTTTCCAGTCGCAGAGATCTGTAGGAGTCTTCTCCCACATGTCATACTGGAGGATTCCCTTGCTGACGGGAGAGCCGGGGTAGGTTTGGTAAGGGCCGTGCTCAGCGGCCAGCTCACAGCTGGACTCCAGGGCAGCATAATAGATGGTTTCAAAGATCTGCGTGTTGAGCAACTGGGCCTCAGGGCTTTCAAAGGGGAAGCGCATCAGGATGAAGGCATCGGCCAAACCCTGGACGCCAATTCCAATGGGCCTATGGCGCATGTTGGAGTTTTTAGCCTCAGGCACTGGGTAAAAGTTGATGTCAATGATCTTGTTTAGGTTCCTGACTATGACCTTAGTGACATCTGCCAGCTTTTTAAAGTCAAAAGTCCTTTTGGGAGTGACGTACATGTTGAGTGCGATGGAAGCCAGATTACACACAGCCACCTCATCTTCACTGGTGTACTCCACAATTTCTGTGCAAAGGTTGCTGCACTTGATGGTACCCAGATTCTGTTGGTTGCTCTTCCGATTGCAGGCATCCTTGTAGAGCATGTATGGTGTTCCCGTTTCCGTCTGGGACTCAATGATGGCATGCCACAGTTGCTGAGCCTTCACCACACGCTTGGCCTTGCCCTCCCTCTCATACCTGGTATACAGTTCCTCAAACTCCTGTCCCCAGCACTCATCCAGCCCAGGGCAGTCATTGGGGCACATCAGCGACCAGTCTTGGTTGCTCTCCACTCTCTTCATAAATAGGTCAGGGATCCACAAGGCGTAGAACAGATCTCTGGCCCTCTGCTCCTCCTTCCCAGTGTTCTTCTTCAACTCCAAGAATTCAAACACATCAAAATGCCACGGCTCCAAGTACATAGCAAAGGCTCCAGGTCTCTTGTTACCGCCCTGGTCGACATAACGTGCAGTATTGTTGTACACTCTAAGCATAGGGACTAGCCCGTTGGAACTACCATTTGTTCCGGCAATGTAGCTTCCCGTTGCTCTGATGCAGCTGACTGCCACGCCGATGCCGCCTGCCGATTTAGAGATGAGCGCACATTGCTTCAGGGTGTCATAGATACCTTCAATGCTGTCATCCTTCATGGCCAGCAGGAAACAACTGGACAGCTGGGGTCGATTGGTGCCAGCATTGAACAAAGTGGGGGATGCATGGGTGAACCACTTCTCTGAGAGGAGGTTGTAGGTCTCGAGAGCTGCGTCAATGTCTCTTTTATGAATTCCAACAGCAACTCTCATGAGCATGTGTTGGGGTCTCTCAGCAACTTTCCCATTTATCTTCAGCAGATAAGACCGCTCAAGTGTCTTAAAGCCAAAGAAGTTGTAAGAGAAATCTCTGTCATATATGATGGCTGAATTTAGACAATCCTTGTTTTCAAGGACAATGTCGAGCGTCTCCTTGGAGATCATAGGAGAGTGGCGTTCATTTAAGGGGTTGACATAGTTGTACAGGTCCTCCATCACGTCGCTGAATGCTTTCTTGGTCTCTTTGTGCAAGTTAGAAACAGCAATCCGTGCAGCCAAAATGGCGTAGTCGGGATGCTTAGTGGTGAGGGTGGCTGCAATCTCTGCTGCCAATGTATCTAGCTCTATGGTAGTGACTCCACTGTACAGTCCCTGGATCACCTTCATTGTAATCTGGGTTGGATCCACAAAGTCAGAATTCAGTCCATAACAAAGTTTTTGGATACGAGAGGTGATCTTATCAAACATGATACGCTCCTGGCGTCCATCTGAAAAGCAACACGCAAAACAAATATTATGGCATCTGCCAGAAAAGAGCCTTGATTACCGCAGGAGGAACAGCAGTTCCCAAAGTTCCCAAAAATATGACAACATAAAACGAGAATTCATAGAATCGATAATGGAAACGTTTCATACGTTGTATATGAAATTTTGTGAACTGCACTAAATCATTAACAAGAAATATCTTCACCAATGTGTTTCTATTAACATGTACATGTAAAAAGATTGAAATTTAACTCCCGTGGTAAAATTCATACAAAACAAGTCAAAGTTCGGGTACAAGTCACAACCTATAAAGGCAAAACAACGTTTTACCATGCTTCATGTGCCATGGCAGGTGATATGTTTAAGGGGGGTTTCATGATGTGTTTCTTGCAAAACTAGGTAAACATACCATGTGCTACATAAAGCATGATGACATTTTGCATGTTTTCCTATGCCTAGTATTTCGATTTTTATTATTATTATTATTATTATTATTATTATTATTATTATTATGATTATTATTAATTTAATGAGGTTCCCATGGGAGTTGAATTTGAAGGAAGAATATCTTTCTAATGATTTAGTTCCCAGATAATGTAAAATACCTAATGAAATACCTTAATTATTTAAACTGTACAAACACACCGTTAATAATATCAATCAATCAATCATTCAGCTGTCATTGTGTTTGTGTAGTAGTATGCACCGCACCCTAGTGCGCTTTTTTAGCGCCAACTAACAGAGCTAAGTGTACAGTACACAAATCTGGCGCATTTCATGTGTGCGCACTCAAGTGTTAATGGACCCTCCATTTATTCCGATTTTATAGTAGTGTAGTGCTGTGTAATCAGTGAATTGATACCAACCACTATGAAATTATCTAGAACCAACCGATAAGCCAATGCGACCTACTATTATACCCGGCCTGTGAATCACATTACCTACAAAATAATAAACATTGTGGCTCCTTAGCATTTAGCTAACCTGGGGTTTATTTTTAAAACATCGTGGCGTTAACAATATCAAGGCATTGTTGATCTACTATATCTATATGATCTACTATATCTATATGATCTAACTACACCCGCCAACTTCCAGAAACGAGTATGACTGGTTATAGATAAATCAACAGTTGTATGTATTGCTCTATTAAAATAACATAAAATCCCACCTCGCTTGATCACGTGCATCTTGCCAAGATCCCTGGAAGAACCAGCTACAGTATTTAATATTACACTACTGTATATTTATTTATACGTATTACTATTGCTGAGTCTCCCACAGACGGCGCAGGCTGACAAAGATAAAAAAGCAGAGCGGGAATAATATAAAATAGCTCAAAATCCCGGCAGCGTCTATGTACGTATTTGAGGCATGAAGAGGCAGGATACTTTTCGACCAATCAACATCCATATAACAGAGAAACCAAGTGCTTTTAGCCAATCACCGACGCTTATATTCCCTGACGTAGATCCTGGCAGGGCGGGGCGGAGCCAACTAATATCTCTGCTTCCCCTTTAAATTACCTATTTTAAAGTACGACGGTGTGGCGAGACAAAAGGAACAGATCTACAAGCTGACAACGCGGGCCTTTCTATGGCTGTGAGTCGGTGACCGATGTTGCAAATCGTGGTTATCTGCGCTGTTTGGCTCCGGACACCCTCGCGCGATCACCGTTCTGCTGACGACATCCAGGAAATCAACTTTGGGATTTTTGTTGCAGTATAAATTTGTTTTCATATTTTCAGGAATCTTCTTAACCTCAAGAGGACACAAGCATCATCCGGCCGACCAGTTTCGGCCGACCAGTATCGATTATCAATTCTGTGCTACTAGGCGTTGAGAAGGGCACAAAATAAATTGTAAATAGAAAAACATATGCGGACAGCGGCTGCTGCGGGGAAGGAACTAGCACTTGCTCAACACGTTGCAGCAGCACGCACATTTCTCTGCAGCTTTAGGTACTATTATATCACATCACATGCACAAATATTGTGGGTGACAGTGACACATGACATACATGACAACAAAGCGAGACTCCATCCAAGGCCCTCTCCGATTCTCTCCTCCTGAGCATGAGAGGGTCGTTTTATGAGATGGGCTTGGCTCTTTTAGGTTCGTCTATAAAGGGTAACCTATTATTTCTGAAATAGGAGCAGGGCGTTGCAAATAATGACTATTGGAACAAAGGTAAGAGTATAGAACAGCCCCCTTTTTACCACAGTGCTGGTAAATTGTAGCCGTGCTTTAGGAGGAGGGCCAGGGCCGTCCATCCATGCCTGCAACGCTGACACGTAGCTGTGTGAACTGTGACATCTGTCAGTGTCAACTGTCAACGGAGAGCCGAACTACAGAGAGGCTGGTCTTCTGCGTGCCATCAGAGTCCAGGTATCATGTCGAAATCCAGTCGGCGTTACAAGCCTCTGCAGAGTCAGACCAACAACAACGGCAGCGGACCACTGCCCGGCTGTGATCGGGTCAGGGTGCCCCGCGTCCGGGTCCTCCTCTTCTGTCTCATCGGTGTGCTGGTCCTGGCTGTCATATTGGGAATATACCTGTCCAACGAATCGAGTGGAGTCCCTTCCAACCTTCCCTTTTTAGATCTGGCAAAAGACAGGGTAAGAAACGCCACACAGGTCTAGTTAGAACTGTATTGCCATTCAATTTACAGGGAATTGTAAAAAAAAAAAAAATAGAAAGTTGAGCCTTAGGGCATATAGAAATCAAAGGCTAACAATAACTGAAGCCAGAGGCTACATAGTGTGTACTTTCACTCTACAAAAACTATCTTGGAAATGGTGATTGTGTTATTGAAATGAGGATAGGGCTGAACTATATAGCCTAAAGATTAAGCCTAATGGCGTAAAATTAAGTAGATCAGGGCATAGCCCTAGAATGTCTGTGATTATACAAATATTTCATATTTTCCTGAATACAAAGCAATAGCTCCCATTGACTTGTGGTTAGAGTGGCAGAGTGGTGTCATTAACTCATTAAATAATTCCACAGATGTAGAGTGATATGTAGTCGCTAGTTTCATATCCATGTGAAGTTGTAGCACCAAATGGCTATTTTGTCAAATATTTCCACTTTGCCACAAACTGCAACCAGACATCTTTTTCTCCTTACAAAGTTGCTCATAATGACCGCTGTACTTAAATTATCACAACTTCATATCAACATTCAGTAAAACATCATCACCAAACGACCAGGTTAACACAAATGTGTGGGACACTCATGGGCTTTGGTTTTGGTATATTCAGTACATCAAACATTCTGCCACATTGTCCCTTGCCTGTGAAAAAGTGGAGGTATTTTATTTTACTAAATAGAGGTTTTGTGACAGTACTTTCACAAGGATATGAAACCAGAGGACTATATCTTACTCCACATCTGGAATTATTTGATGGGTGAACTGAATAGTACATGTGCAGAAAACATTTACGGTTATGCTGCACTAATTGCACATGCATCACTCCAACTAGCAGAGGTGCAACCAATCAATCTGCTGTTTTAATACAGTACTATAATATAATATACAATGTATGTGCCATTCTCCCTTTCATTTTACCAGACCTCAAGTGGGCCCTCAGTTTACTCTGCAAGTTAAACTGTCACTGAGCATGTTTAAAGTCCTTTTTGCCCAACATTAATGGGTCTGTTGCTGCTATACATATTGTCAAGTCTTATAAATCTAGCTGGGTATTGTTTTCTGGTTCTTATATCCACTGATCATTTTATGAATCCTGTCTTCGGTTCCAGTTGTCCCACAAGGCGAGCAAGTGCTCTGTAGCACAGATACGACGCTTGGCCTCTCAGGTTGATGGAACACGTCTGTGGGAGTCTCACCTGAAACCCATCCTCATAGAGAGGTTACCTGGAACACAAGGCAGTCTGGTTGTACGACAGGTACCGTATGATTGGAATGGTCATGTGAACATTTGCATATAATAATATCTTCAAAATATATATACACACACACATACACACTAACTCAATGACGTTACTACTGCAGCATATCTCCTCCACACTGGCTTCCTTGTCGGCCGGCTGGACTCTAGACGTGGACTCCTTTGTGTCTCCGACCCCCCGTGGCCAGGTTACGTTCACCAACATCATTGCCACCCTCGACCCCTCGGCTCCACGCAGGCTGCTTCTCACCTGCCACTATGACTCCAAGGCTCTTCCACCTGATCCCCGTGCCCCAGAGAAGGTGTTTCTGGGGGCCAGTGACTCAGCTGTACCCTGCGCAATGATCCTGGAGCTGGCCACTGCCCTGGACGCCGAGCTCAGGTCACTCAAACAGCAGGTATGTTTCTACCGCTATATTTGCATTCTTTATTCAGTTATCTTTGGTTTTAATATGACTGGAAACGAATTATGATGGTGTTTTAACCCAAGGGCATGAAAGCAAATTAAGAAGACAATGCAAAGACCAGTGAAAAAGGAGACAAAGAAGTGTTGTTTATGTCCCCTTTTCTCTCTGTACTGTGATCCTTGCTTTTCTCTGGGAAAGAGCAGCTAAAACAGTGGGATGCTGGCTAGTACAGTTAATTCTCTCTCTCTCTCTCTCTCTCTCTCTCTCTCTCTCTCTCTCTCTCTCTCTCTCTCTCTCTCTCTCTCTCGGTAGAAAGTGCTGACTCTAGTTGTGGATGCAGTATTATTTGTATCTGGCAGTGTCCTGCAGTGACTGTGATCTATATGGTGGCTGGAAATACACACACTAAGATTACACTGCAAAGAAAACCACTAACCTCAGGAGCTGGTTTGGGGTTGTCCTACCCCAACATTAGCATACCTCAGTTACTCACTACCGCATTCATTCTCTCAATCTATCCTAGCACCCACCAGTAACTCTCCAGCTGGCCTTCTTTGATGGGGAAGAGTCATTTGAGGAATGGACAGCCACAGACTCTCTCTATGGCTCCCGTCACCTGGCAGAACGCATGGCGCATACCCCCCACCCGCTGGGAAGCACGCACACCACCATGCTCCATGCTGTGGTGAGCAAACTGCATGCCACTTGTACTGTATGATCTATTAGCAAGCCAATGTCATTGGGAACATTGCCCACCCAGAATTTGAATGCATGCTCCTCTGGTTATGCAATACCATTTTGTTTATGTTGCAGTGTTAAGGAATTAATATTACAAGTGCACAGGTATAATTCACCACATCCTACCTTACATGAGATTTGTTTTGTTAAAATATTTTAATACCTATAGTACATGAGTTAAAAATGTCAATCCTTATATTTGCATTTAAGACGAAATTTATTCTACATGATGTTTGGCTAGGTTAGAAAATAATGTGTTTAGACATATCAGTCCAAACACATTATTTTCTGTTCACAGCTTTGACCATATATTTGCCCCAAATATTTTTAGAGGTTGGTGGCCACTGTATGTATTCATAAAATAATAAGTGAATTCATTTATTTTGGAAATCGATATTTTTTCCAGCAACTATTTGTGGCTTAGTGTACATATAATAATGGTTTTCTCAAAAATCAAAGGAAAATGGCTGGCAGTAATGTGATCGTGAAGTATGCAGTCAGTGGTAGTAAATAAGCCATGCCAGACCAGTGGTTGTTTTGAACTGGGTAAACGGTTATATGGGCACAAGGAGTAACATGAGCAGAACGTACTTCAATAGAGTGAGCAGCAATATATGCAGTATAACGGTAAGTTATTCTATGTGCTGTAAGCAAGCACTCAATGTTTGTTCAATCTTCTGAACCCTGGTCTTTTCAAGGCCGTTATGTCTTGATTTGTATTTGGAGATTGACCCTAATGTTTCTTGACTGTTTCTCAGGACCTCTTTGTGCTGCTAGACCTGCTGGGTGCTGCTGACCCTCTGATTGTGAATCACTTTGATAACACCGCTCGCTGGTTTGACCGCCTTATTGCTGCAGGTACAGTAGATGTCACCGCAAGGTAGCAAGCTTGCAGTTTATTAAACTTCCTTGACAGATTTATACCTGCTGCGACAGATTTATACAGTACCTGACCCCACAGATTTATACCTGACGCCACAGATTTATACCTGCAGCGACTCCTGCTGCAACACCTGCCACGGTCGCGAATTGATTCCGCTGTCTCTCCCCTATTCCCCTCCCTAATGTTTCAATACAGTTTTTGTTTTAGTCAGCATAGCTTAGTTTGTATTTACTCTGTCAATTTTTCATCATAGACCAGTCTCGCCTTTTCATCTCTGTCCCACACGGCCTAACTCACTGCCCTTATACCCCTTCTCAGAGAAGAGACTGCATAGACAGGGTTTGTTGACGTCTCACCCATCAGAGCAGACCTACTTCAGGAAAGACGTGTACCTTGGACCAGTCCAGGACGATCACATCCCTTTTCTGCATAAAGGTGAGAGGTGGACAGACACCCCCCCTGTGTACACATACTCATACATCCACCTTGGGTTTTGCTTTGAATCATTAACCCCCTATATGCAAACATGTACACACAGGTGTTCCTGTGCTTCATGTCATCGCTACACCCTTCCCCCAATTTTGGCATACACTGGATGACACGGAGGAAAACATGCACCGACCCACAGTGGAGAACCTTACCAAGATCATGGCCATCTTTTTGGCAGAATACCTTGGCCTTTGAACCTGTGGTGTTCACCAATACAAAAACACCTACATTGAGGTATACATCAACCCAAGTGCATTATTGAACAGAGAACTTCTGATCAGTGCATTCGTTGATGGATGTTTTATAGACCAGTCGCCAGTCCATATATTACTGACTGTAATGGACTTGTTCCAGAGCACCCGTCCGGGACAAACCTCCAGAATTGGTTGGTAAAATGAACTAAACTGTTATAGTTCACGATACTGCAGTACCTGATGAGCTCAACCAAAGACTTGCACTAGTGGATTCTTGTATCCATGGCTTCAGCCGATGAATGACCGTGTAGTTCTTGTAATATATATTCAATCATAGTAATAATGCTAATGCCGTAAGATTGGGGCAGCTTGATTAATGGTACCTCTTGTCTAAACACTAGGAAATGCATCTTTTGGCCCAGCCATTTAATTACTGTTAAAATGTGATGGCAATATACTAGTTACTATTACATTATATACTAGTATCTAGTATGTACTGTGATGAACATACAGCTTTATGCTTACTCCTGATTTTGTGAAATAAACTGTCTGAGCCAGGATATATTCACTGTTCTTGCCAAATTGTTGAGGAAACTGTCTGCTGCGGACACATGAGGAAGATGCAAGTTGAACCCAGCTCAGCTTGAATTTGTAGCTTTTGCAGTAGCCACAAACATCAGTTACATATTTATAGCTTTTCATAGCTGGCTTCCATTTACATTAATCTGAAATGTATCTTAAGGTTTGCTCCTTTCAGGTTTTGTGGGACCGACCCTGATCACGTATAGTTTTCCTCACAATTGTCCTATGATTAGTCCTTCCCTTTGTGAACTATTGTATTGAGACCTTAGTGACAAATAACATCAACGTTTATTTTCCTTTCATACCAACAACCGTGCAGAAAGTTCAACAATAAATTGATGAACTTATTTTACCTTCTGGAGACTGGTTATGTGATGCAGTGTACAAAGATGAGAAGACTAGAATATATCATGAGTATGTTATTCAATTGTCTATGCATATGTTTAGTGCAATAATGAATGTTATCTTACTACATTGGGGTACAAGTCATCCTAAACTGAGCTTAATGATCATTACATCCTGGGAAAGAATATTACAAGACAAGACTTTGTACATCATATGGACAATCAAAAGAATTATTACATTATATGTGCCGTAATTAAATGTAACATTGACACTGGCTATCAAGAAAACATAACATGACACTTCATGTCAAAAAGGTTGCTGACCCACTAAGACCTGCAACCAGGTGTATATGCCACTGAGCTATGACATTTGTGTGTCTGTCAATAGCCTTATTTGCATCTTGAAGCAATGTTTAATGATGGCTCATGTTTGATACTAAACTTATTTTTGCCCTTCTGTTAACAGAGTTGCGTCATATGCTAAGTAGTACATACCGGTATAACACCCACATACAAAAATATCTACTGTAAACTGATCAGTACGGGTCCGGGAAAATGTGTTTGTTGTTCATAAATTATTTTCAACAATGTTTACAATTGCAGTCTTACAAAAAAAGTATGTTTTGATTTTACAGATTAAATATGGGACAGACAGACTCCTGTGCACTACTAAGCGTATGACTCAAAGGTGGTGCTGGGTGAGAGGTGCCGAAGAGGTGGGCAATTATAGAGGAGACTAGGACTGCCAGGAGGAGAAAGATCATTGTCAGAGGATGGGTAGGCTTCTCCTGAGGTTCCAACAGAGCTCAGTGCTTGGTCACTATTTTAAGAGAGAAGATTACAAACACATCAAGCTCACTTATGTTTTTAAGCATATTTTAAAATCGAATTATTTAATTTATGCATGTAAATCTAATTTATGAGTCACTTTCAGACAGTTTCCAAGAGAGGGCACTGTTGTTCAGACTAGACATTACTAATAATGGCCCAGAATACAACCACTGACCTACTGTGTCCAGTTGTTGCTCGGTCCCTTTGCCTTCTGTTCTTGAACCAGTTGCTGACCTGTGTTGGTGTGAGGCCTGTCGCTGCTGAAAGCTCCTGTTTTTCACCAGGTGAAGGATAGGGTTTGCGATAATACCAATCCCGGAGGATAGTTCGGGACTTTTCCTGTAATTATGTAAATGGATTTATGAATGCATTGCTTTTCTATTGTTACAAATTACCTACAATTTAAACCACAGGAAGATCAAGCAGCTTAAAAGTTAACACGCACCGAAACAATTAATTTTATTTCTGACACTATTAAATTCCATTAAAGATTTACAATTGCAATTTGGGACATTCAGTGACCTTTGAAAATCCTACCCACCTTAAAACAGTAGCTAGTCTCCTCTCCATCCCAGATGGTGTGTGGTAGAGGGAACTTGCGCCTAACACGGTACTTCCCAACAGCCCCTAGCGGACGACCTCTCTGCTTCTCTGCCTCAATGTAGTGGGCGCTCAGCCACAGCTGCTGCAGGAGAGGGTGACTGCGTGAGGAGAAAGGAAAGCCCTCCAGCAGCGTGTAGAGATCCGAGAAACGGCCCTGGTGGAAGGCCACGGCTGCTTGGGCCTTCATCACACTTTCCAAGCCAGCGAGGCAGGGCGAGCGTGAGGATGGAGGAGGAGGAAGAGCATGCAGGAAATGAGTGAGACGGTCCATCCGACCAGCCTGTAGCAGAACCTCGCACACACACGCCACCTGCTCTGCTGAGAAGACTGCTGCCATGGCCGGTATGACCCGAAAGATAAAAAACTATATCAAAGATTTGTCAAAAAGTCCTCACTGGAGGTGAGACATTGCTAGGAAGTTCTGGAGGATCTGTGGAGCGTGTCGTTTGCGTTATAACCTTAAAGCAATAAGAACACCCTAATCTTGTTCTTATTTGCCTTCCCCCCGCCCTGATGGCATTAGGACTTGCAGGTAATTTGAGAACATGGGGGTTACAAAAACATTGGGCTGCTCCTGCGTGCAGACATGCACACTTGCACATGGCATCTGCTGTTGAGTGCCTACTTATCCAAACTAAATCGAATGTGCTGTGCAAACTGAAAGAAAAGGCACATTTGAATATATTTTCCTAGACAAATTAGTAAACCAACAGCCATCAACGGCATGATTGTTTACATGACAAAAACCTAGAGGTGATCATTTTAGATGGAAATATAACAATGGCTGACAACAAGGGATGTGTTATGTAAATGCAGTTTATTACAATATCAAACGGTAATATAAAAAATAGAATGCATTTGAGTACAAAACCTCTAAATGTAAAGGACAAGAACCTTGAATGACAATACAAAACACAATCCCTTTGATCAAAATAAAAAATCTTTGGTTAAATCCAGAGGTGTTGTGTGTTGGATGGGAGGGAGTAAATACATTATATCCCAGGATAGAGCAGAAATATTTGGGATATAATTGTGCATAATCACACCAACACTGTAACAGCTCTAGTGAACCACTCCACATGGACTAGCACATACATTGACAAGAAATAGGCTCAAACATATAAAAAAAAAAAGCTATGACAAAATAAGCATCCTTTCCCTTTCTCATAACAAAGTATGGTATGTTAGTATTGGCAAAATGATGACCCATGCTTAATGGCATTTAAGTCATTGTGGTGGTGTTCTTGGTTCATACTTTTTTTGAAATCATACTTTTGGCACAAAAAAGGATAGATCTAGTTTAAAATTGGAGTCAGACAGCAAATTCCAAGTTGATAAAAACATAACATTCTGGGTATGATATGAATGCAACTTCCTATGTCCATTTTCCACATGGACTTCTCGTTTTCGTTCATTTAAATCTAGGAACTGATTGATACATAAGCTACAGGTACAAAAGAGCTTAAAATATAAAAACAAGAAAGGCCATTATTGTAGCTAAATGCGACACTGAACTGTAATTTTGTGTACCATAGTTGGTCTGAAATTAGACCGCTACCTGTTCTATTACACTGGAGGGCTCGCAAGATGCATTTTAGGTTCCAATGGAGGGAACTACAGCACCAACTCTTGCTTAAGTCCAATTCTCGTTTGATTTACCATTTCAAAGCATCCTCTCAAGTTTCATTATCACGTTAGTGAGAATGAAAACTTCAAAATGGAATCAAAGCCCAACCATCATCTTATTAGAGCAGCATAAACATAACATGGATGACATGTGCAAAATATACAATATAGGAGCAGGAGTGTCCAATTACTTTTCATTGCAGATTGAAAGATAGTTGGGTATTATTGATACTGCAAAAAATATGTGTAACCCCAACATCTTATAAAATAAGGCACTTAACGGTACAAACAACACACTGTAAAATGCAGGGTACGTTAAAAAGTGAATAGTCCTTAGTGTGTTCACAGCAATATTTTAGTGTAATGCAACATCATGCTTCATTTCAAAGCTTAGTGTATAAAAGCTTTACTCCCGATCTCTAGTTTACTGGCTTCTGATTTCAGCCATTGTGAGAACTTTAAATACACTCCAAATATTTCATGTTCATTTGTTGTTTTTTTCCCCTCAAAATGTACAGAAACCCTAATTGATTTTGAGTTGCACACACAGGACCATTGGTACTTCCAACTGGGCTGTGTTTCAACGGTGAACGTGCATGGAAGAGAGCCTGAGTTGTAAGCAGTCTGCTCAAACAGCAGTCTGCACAAACAGTTTTTTTAATCAATCTCATAGTTTGGGCCTTCCCCCCATGGTAGAATGATCTAACTGTTAACCCTAGAGTTTAAGTATAACTGTGATAAAACAAATCCATGAAAAGAATGGCTATTCTGCCAGCTAAAGGCAAACACCAAATATTCACTCCTAGTACTTACTGGCTGAGCTGTATCTGCAGTACACAAACCAAGCATAACTGGGCTCATAGGCCAACTCACCATATTCATACAAGTTTTACATCCATACACACAGAGGTCCAGGTATAATTCTCCATGTCATTCTTGTGTGTCTAGATCTTACAAGACAAGAATTGCACAAAATCTATGCAAAGCTGACAATCACTTTTCATTCATGGCACTATTTGACTGCCAGTTCTATACAACTGAACGCACATTCAGATAATCAAACACTGCATTTATGACATCCAATGTTTGTTGAGAAAATGGATATCCCACATAATCCAACTCACTCGAGTCGCCTAAAATCATGATGGTATCAGAGCATAATGACAGGGTATCCCTGTCCCACATGCTGAAACCTGTCCATATTTCCATGCAAGGCACTAAGAAACTTTGTTCACGAATGAGAGGCAAACTGAAACTCTCAGATAAAAGCCAATAGTATGGACTATATCCAATCTCTATTTTTTGTTGTATGGGCCAGTGGAACCAACTATAAACCTAGCTCATCATCTACTGGGACGGACTGCAGCTGTGTAAGAATCTTTGAATCCCCATCTATGTCGTCAGGATGGCTCAGTGGTGACCTTGCCTCTAAGTCCTGCTCTGAAGATGGGCTTCCCAGGAGTAAGGACTCTCCTGGTAGACCTAACAATGCCGGGTCTTCAGGTAACACCCCTTTAACACGGATATCAAATAGAGGCATGCCGACTGAGGTGGGGAGGGATACAGGGCTCCAGGAATTCTGGGTCAGCTGGGTAGTTGGCGTAACTCCACTGCACATGGGGCTGAGAGACAGCATGCTTTCTGGGGTCAGGGTGTTAGATATTGTTGGGGGAGCAGAATGGTCCAGGACATGTGAGGCAGGAACTGTGGATGTTTGGTTGCTGGCAGCCCCTGTATCTGGTGCGCAGAATAGGGGGGTTGAGTTGATAAAGCTGAGAGGAGATGTTGCAAAGGTGCTAGGGGTTGCGGTCGAGGGGGCTGTTTGCTGGACAACTGCAGGAGAGGTGACTGGGTTGAGACCTGTGCCACTGCTCACACCATTGGTAGATACGGAAGATGCTTCAGTGACTGCCTTAACAGGCACACTGGTGAGCTGAATGCCTGCTGGTATGGTCAGAATCAGCTTCCCTTGCTGGATACTGAGGTAGGGGCTTCCACCAAGGAGAAGGTTACCTAAAGTCAAGAGATAATCGTTAATTGATATTTTCAGATAATATAATTTAGTTTTTATCATTTTCTAGCTGCAGTCTCCCCACATTTAAATTTAATACACATAATAAAATACAAACTGAAAAACACTTTCAGTTTAACTTTCAAAAATTGGGTGGATGTTGGATTTTTTTTTTTTTTTTCATTTACTTTTTATTGAGTTTTCATTTTTTTCACAACAAAACAAGACAAAACAAACAGCAAGACAGGACAGGACAGGACACTACATTCAGGGGGAAGTACTCATTAATGAAATACAAATGTCATTAACCATCCATGTATGAACTTACAGGTTCCACTTCTATGGGCTATATAAAATGTAAATAAAAGTAAATGATCAAATAAAATCAGGTGGATGTTGGATTTTGTGATACAGTATACCATAGGTCTTCCTGCAGTGTGCAGGAAGACCTGCACACCTGCACACTGCCTCTTGATGATTCAAATAAAGAGCAATGTTTTGGCTTTGTGTTCTCAGGCTTCCTCCTATGTCCATGACTTTTAATCTTGACTGGGCTAATGGGTAACATTTGGAGGGTTGATGAAGACAGTGTTAAGTTTGTATTTAAGGTCTATGAAACATTACTTATAACTGAAAGCTTTGCAAGTGAAGCTGCCATAGTACCGTATATGTGGGACAATCAGCAATTGAGCCAAGCAATTGTTTAAAAAGTACCTGGAGATGCAGAGGGGAGCCGAATGATTTGGGGAGTCACATTCTGAATGGGTCCCAGCTGGTTTATCCTGAAGGGACCTTGTGTAACACTCCCACTTCCCCCAGGGGGTGAGGTGAGGATCTGAAAGGGAACTCCAGCAGAAGGAATGGAGAGAGGAGCAGTAGCAGAGACTACCTGGGGGAAAGAGAAGGTGGAAGGTGCAGAGACAGGCACCAGCTGGGGCATGGATAAGGGAACTAACTGAGCAGGAGCTGAGTCTTTCGACTGAGGCATGGGAACGACCTGCGTTGGGGTTGGGGAGGAGATAGGAATAACTTGGGGACCTGGCGTTGGCAGGATTCTGGCAAGAGAAGGGCTGGTGGTCGTGTTCCGATCACCCAGTTGGAGTGCCAGACTCTGCGGTATCTGGCCATTAGTGATCGGAGACACAGAGACAATGGTGGTAGCACCTTCATTCAGAGCTGTTGAACCATTGGGCTGTTGTTGTTGCTGCTGTTGTTGTTGAGAGAGCGGCTGAGGCAGCCTTTGGCTTATGTTCACAGTCTGTGGGCTGTGGAACTGTGGAAGGGCCTGAGATAGTGAAGAAGTGAAGCCGGATACTGGGACCAACTGGGGGCATTGGGATACCTGTGTTCCTGAAGTGTGTTGGACCAACTGGGACACTGGAATGCCCTGGATGGATGGCACTACTTGGGGCAGGGAGAAGACTTGAGGACTGGAATGGGTAATGGAGGAGACTGTCTGGCAGACGGAACTGGAAGGTATTAACTGGGAGCCAGCAGTGGCAACGAACTCCCCTTGATGAGTGGAAACCGAAACAACAGGACTCGAAATGACAATCCCTGTTGAGTTAATGGAAGCTGGGAGGGTGAGGGACTCCTGGACTTGGCTGTTTTGTGGTAAGACTAGTGAGGGGACAGAAGTTGGGGAGGAAAGAGTCGATGAAGGGGATGAAGAAGAGGATGAAGATGCTGTCTGACCACTGCTTTCGGATTTGATTAAAACTCCATCGGGGACATTGATGAAATCCAGAGACGGAACTGTAGGTGTGCTCTGTCTGTCTGTCTTTGCCTCTACTGTTAGAGGAGGAGAGATAGCCGGGTTTGAACAGCCTTGGTTAGTGGTGCTCAGAAGCACTGTTGGGAGGGTGCCTGTTTTGGTCTCCATGACTGAAGCCCCCTGGTCTGCCACTGATACTACATGGTGCGGCTGTTGTTGCACGTTGATAGCAGGCTTGGCTATGACTTGAGTCCTGTTTAGGATCAGAGGAGAGTTTGCAGCCACAGGACTCAGTGTTACGGTCTGGCAATCGCTCAGGGTTATCCCGTTGATTATGACTCCGCTACCGGCACTGGAGATAATGGAATTGCCATTGAGCAACAAAGGTTGGGTGGCAGTGAGAAAGCCACTAGCCCCATTGAAGATGATTTGGCCCTCTGTGCTGCAGGGGAGTCCGGAGAGAGAGATGATAGGTGTTGTGGAGCCAGCACTTTCCTCTGGTTTGTCAGAGGTGTCATCCATGATGCTTGCCTCATCTTCTGTGCTGTGATTTCCATCAGACTCACTGAAACGACAGAAAGAAAAGACAACTTTACTATTAGTATTATTGATTAAGCAAAAAACATATTGGTATATAAGACTTTTGTTTCATAGGGGGGAAAAACAGGTTTGTATTACATAATCATAATCAGGGACTAAACTATTATGAATGGGAACAGAGCAATTTTTATTTAATGTTGTGCACTAATGTTTTAAATCTTCACATGGTTGTCAGATAGGTCAATCTGGGAGCACATAGGTCAGCCTGTCTCAAGAGCCTACTTTTATGCCTACAGACTTCAGTTATTACACTTTTCCTACAACCATGCATTACATAAAGAAATACAAGTTTAGGCTAGTACTCCTCAAAACTAACTTTTAATAATAATAATGAATGACTGCATAAACTTGTACTTAGACTTGCTTAGACATCAATAGGCTGCATGAAGCATGTGTTATTTAATTTACACAAAACACATTGGAATATACCATAGTTGTCCCATATACAGACTGAGTTCTTTCAGTGCCAGACCACGACAAGGCCTCAAATCTCTTTAAGAGCAGTAAGGACGGTTTCTCTACTCACAAGTTCCTCAAGATGAACGTAAAATGAGCCTATAAATCTCGTGGTGGTTACTGCCTCTGGTCTGTAAATCCAGTATAATTTTCTCTAAAGAAATAGAAAATGTCGTTTGGGCCTGTTTATTATTAACTTTTGCTTGTGTGATTGAAAAATTATGTTTTCAATTCTGGTGCCGAGCCTCGGGGACGCGCCCGGATCCGTGAGGGGATTGAGGTGCAGAATTTCAAGAAATTTGAGCTTACAGTGGGCGACCTACTCTCACATTTCATAACAAAGCAACATGCTCTTGGTATCTGTGCTGTTTTCAAGGGCGTTTTTCGACATGCAGTCCATTTAACTCTGAGGTTGCGAGTGATTTATATATTCTTTGATATTTTATTTATTTAATTATCTTTTATTTTACTGTACACGCACGCACTTTCCCACTTTCACAGTTGTTTGATGCCATGGCCTCTGCATGCCTGGCTGTTTCTTTCTCGGGCTACTACAAATCTGAGTCGGGACATCCATTTGTCATGGTTCGATTAGTGAGTAACAATGGAGGACTGTTTTAGAAAAAGTAAAAAAAAATGATGTGGGTATGGGGGAGTATATGCACGTTCCATACGGGGGCGAGACGGGGGATATTTCTCCTAAATTAAATAAATAAATAAAGGTGCAGATAAATTGAGGCTTGGTTGATACTTTCCCCCTGCATGAATCCTCAATGTAGGCTAAATCTGTAGTGTGTGTGGTCGGAGAGAAAGGATATTCTTGCCTTTTACTGTGGGTTCCGGACGGAGTTCGGTCCCTTTGCCTTCGATTCTTGAACCAGTTGCTAACTTGTGTGAGGGACAGCCCAGTGACTTTGGCCAAGTTCTTCTTCTCGTCTGGAGTAGGATACCTGTTGGTCCTGTAGCACTCTTTCAGCGCGTTGCGAGACTTTTCTTTGAAGCAGTAAACGGTCTCCTCTCCATCCCAGATGGTTTTTGGAAGAGGGAACTTCTTCCTCAGCCGATACTTGTCCACGGCCCCCAGGCTGCGACCCCGAGACCTCTCCGCCTCCTTGTAGCGCGCCTGCAAGTAAAGGTCCTGTAGGAACCCATGGTTACTAGGGTGGAAGTTGTGGCTATCGAGAATCGCGTACAGTTCCTTGAATTCCTCCCGATTGAAAGCCACTAATGCCTGGGCCTTCAGAAGGGTCTCGTTGCCACGTAGCAGTTCGACCGAATGAGGTATGGTGGATAGGAATCTCCACAGGCGATCCACATTGCCCGCCTGCAAAAGGGCTTCGCAAAGACACGCTACTTGGTCCGTCGAAAAGCTGAGCGCTGAATTTTGGAAAGTTTTGAGCAACTGTTCTGAAACCTCGTCTGAATCGGCCTCTTCTTTTGGTTCCACGTCCTCCGTTGTCGTGGGCTTCTCTTGGCTGTTCTCGGATTGTTCTGCAGACTCCAAAGACAAGGAAGCCATTTTTATTTTAACTTCTTTCCTTCAGTTCCTCCTCCCTCCCTCTCGTTCTCTCTCCCATTCTCCGATGTGAATGCCTGCCCGCCGCCTGCCTGCCACAACAAGCGCACGCCCCTATCTCCTCTCCGTCACTCCTCTGACTGACTGACTGAGCCGTGGGCCCCTCTGTTGCTGGATGTGCTTGCAGCTGTGATTCTACATGAAATATTATCTAAATCTCCAGGGCTGTGAAAAATATACACAGAGAATGACAGCAGACCACACGATGTAACGAAACCAGTACTTTTAAATCAAAGTTCGCGCAATGGTAAATTGGCAATCGTGTTGTCTTATATGGCTTATCAGATATAAACAATATTTTCCATTGAAAATATTAGCATAGCCATCCCTTCCTTCCCAGTTTGCAAAAAGGTGTCAAAATAACACAAGATAAGGCTAGCCATCTATTGACAAATCAACAGCATTATGAATGATGTGTGCATGAATGCTTTGCGCGCACTTGACGCACGCACACAAGCAATTCTAATTAATTCTTTTCAGTATTCTGCAGGCACGCGTGGGCTCTAGGGCTATGCTTACACAGCATTACACATATACTTGATTGATATGATAATACATACAGTATAAGGCCTATGTAAACAAGCCATGTGTTAGCCACAGACGGACAGAGCGAGAGAGAAAAGATAACTGAATGAAGTTAAGAATATACTTGTTTACAATAATGGCCATCTTGTACAACAGTATAGTTAGAAACACATGGTAAAAAGGATCCCGTAGGAGAAATTTGCAGCTTGTTTACAAACAATACCCTTTCTATTTTAAGTTGGTAAAAGTTAACTTGGAGTTGTAGCGCCACTGTGTGGTTTGTTGACCATTGAGTGACAGGGGAGTGTGCAGAATCTGCAAGGTCTGCCATTGTTCTGAGAAAAAAAGGAAGTCCCGTCTCTTATAGTTTTCTTTTCTCCTTTCCTTGTTTTCGACACTGTAGTAGAAAAGCCAGTAGTAATAGGGTTACACCCGGAACAAATTAGTAACAAGCTGAAATTTTCAGGATATGTTCAGAATACCTTTAGGAATGACATACTAAAAGTCCCCGTGAATCCCCCTTGTGCTCTCTGAGATATTCAAGATGGCATCCAACTTGCCTATTAGATATAATGGCCCTAATCGGGGGTGAAAAAAGCAAAATTTTAAACTGAGAGATATTTCTACGAAAATTCACAGGTTGATCAATTATATAAATACAAGCATTTTTTGTATTGGAACTTTCCATGAAATCCAATATGGCTGCCCAATATGGCGACCACAATATTAGTGTATTGGCTATTAGATATAATGGGGGGTGAATAGGGCAAAAAATTAAACTGAGAGATATTTCTACAAAAATTCACAGGTTGATCAAGTATATAAATACAAACATTTTTTGTATTGGAACTTTCCATGAAATCCAACATGGCCGTCCAATATGGCGACCACAATATTAGTGTACCTGTATTAGTATTAGTGCTAATATTAAGAATGCCATATTGGGCGGACATATTGGATTTCATAGAAAGTTGCAATACAAAAAATGTTTGTATTCATATAATTGATCAACCTGTGAAGTGTCGTAGAAATATCTCTCAGTTTAAAATTTTGCCCTATTCACCCCCCATTATATCTAATAGCCAATACACTAATATTGCGGTCGCCATATTGGGCAGCCATATTGGATTTCATGGAAAGTTCCAATACAAAAAATGCTTGTATTTATACAATTGATCAACCTGTGAATTTTCGTAGAAATATCTCTGAGTTTAAAATTTTGCTTTTTTCACCCCCGATTAGGGCCATTATATCTAATAGGCAAGTTGGATGCCATCTTGAATATCTCAGAGAGCACAAGGGGGATTCACGGGGACTTTTAGGGACTGTACGTTATTTACCGGGGGGGGGGGCTGGTGCGCTGGAAGTCCGGAAAAAAAAAATAAATCATGCCCCCCCCCCCCACCTCAATTTTTTCCCCATGGCCCTCCCCCCACTTCAATGTTGTTTTCCCATGGCCCCCCCCCCCCTACAGGTACAAAAATGTAATATGTAAAATTGATAGTAATAATAATAATATTATTATTAATACCGTATTTTTCGGGCCGTATTTTTACCGTATTTTTTCTTGTGCTTTGGACCCTGCGGCTTATTCAGCGGTGCGGCCAATGTATGGATGTTTACAGCTAAAGTCAGTCGAGCTGGTTGAAAAATAAGGAAATCTGCTGCACGTAGCCTTGGGATCAATGAATCAATGGTTAGACGGCGGACCAACGCGAGGAACGCCGTTGCGGCGGAGACGCCAGCTCCTCGGAACGACGGCGCGCGGTGGTGGTCCGCGCGGTGGTGGTCCGCGCGCTGTCGTTCCGAGGAGCTGGCGCCACCAGCGCGCGCACCATCAAGGCAAGGAACATGCTGAAAACAACTTTTTATCAAGTCTGCCAGTGGATCCTTACTGCGTGGAAAAGTGTCAAAAAAAAACATCCACGAACGGGTTTAGAAAGGCTGGCGGCGGCAGCAGCAGCAGCAGCAGCCGCCGCCGCGGCCGCGCGAGGAGGAGGAGGAGGAGGAGGAGGAGGAGGAGAGGTCCGTGGAGGCGGCAATAAAGACGCCTCGTCGAGCGTCTTAAACATTGAGAGGATTCCTGGTGGTCCCCAGCTAAATGGTGGACAGTTGGTTAACCAGATGTACGCTAGGCTACCCTTTTTCATGAACCAAATGGACCCGCAAGCGCTCATTTGGTTTCATGAAGTGATCGGAGTTTGCATATCTCCGGCTACACTCTATGGCCACTGGCCAGGCCTGGATGTAATATTTCTCAATCGGGGGTGCAGCCGAAAATGGCAGTTGGTTTAGTGGTGCCAAAATTGTAGTTAGTCAATGTTTAACTACCGCTATAAGCATTTGATTCGAAATATCTTTGAAGTTTTCATTGTTTGCATTCCGTCATGTTTGGTGGGGCAGTCAGGGCGTCTAGAGGGCATCCCCCCCCATGTCTATGCCTAGATCCGTCCTTGGTCTATGGCTCTACCGTTAATTACATACAGCACGTGCAGTTCTGTAAAGGCAGATCATACCATTTTTAGGGATGACTACAGATGCACGCTTCAGTGCTAAAGTATGCACCCGGGACGCAAAGCGATGTGTTTCAGAGAAGTATTGCATTTTTTTTTTTATTTAAAAAAATAAAAAATAAAAACTTTTTTTCCCCATGGCCCTCCCCCGAACTCCGATAGTTTTTGCCATGGCCCTCCCCTCCACCTCATTTTTTTTCATCATGGCCCCCCCCCCCCTACGCACCAGCCCCCCCCCCCCGGTAAATAACGTACAGTCCCTTAGTATGTCATTCCTAAAGGTATTCTGAACATATCCTGAAAATTTCAGCTTGTTACTAATTTGTTCCGGGTTTGACTACATTTTGAGCTAATGCTCTTGGACTACTGTGGTAGAAAAGCCAGTTGACGCCTGCGAGGGTACCACTTTACCAGAGCCATACAGTAAGACAGAGTTACGAAAACTCAGTTCACTTCATGGAGCCAGTCCATAACAGAGCCTTTAAGTATAGACAGAGTTGTGTAAACTCTGTTCCCTCCCATGGTAGGTTCAATGGCGACATCCAATGGGTAATAGTACCCTCGATGTCGTAACCCTGTTGTACTCTATGGCTCTGGGCGGACTAGGCGTAGCTACGGATTCAGAACAGCTCCTGCTCGTCGTTCATTTCTAGTAGTGCAGCAACCTTAACACTGGAACAAGCAAACAAAGCAGTCCCTCGTATTTTTTCTGGGATGCTAACATCCATGGTTTTAAGTAACACTTATTCAAAATAAGATATAGCTCCATTACTGCATTTTGTTCTTTCAACGTCAAAGAATAGCCTACATACGCAGTTGGTAAGTAAGCTAGCCAGTTAGCTAGCTGAGTACTTGGTCTGTCTATCTAGTTAGCATCTGCCTACCTACTGCCTTCAACTACACAACAAACGTCTCATGTCTATATATCTGTGCAGCCCTTTGCAGACCTCTTGGATTTCTGCATACGTATAGAAATAATAATGGACGGTGGAGTGGCTGTAAGTTCCAACCCCACGGTGGCGGTGCGCCTAACATCTACCCTTTCCACGTTCGAGCAGAATCGCAAATTTAACAGAGGTATCAGCATAGCTGAATTAAAGGTGATTTCTTTGATTTTCTAAAGATTGTACGTTGTTGTGAAAATGTTAGCATGTCATGTGAATTTAAGGTGTGGTCTTCTTCACATAATGTTTATGAGGCAGGCTGTTAGGTTAATTTCGTAAAGCATTCATCTTAAGATTGCTTTTCCACCTTGTCAAAACACCTAACATCTATTATTTTCTGTCTGGTTTAGGGTAAGTTGGAAATGATTGTGGGTACACCTGCCTCCTGTATGGAAATTGATCTGTTCAGCGTCAGTGACACGTTCCTGCAGAAACTTGATGACAATGAAGCCTTACTAGGTTCCTACCATGTCGACGATGACTGCAGATTACATGTATGTACTGTATTCTTCACTGACAAACACAGCACAGCAATACTTTACACTTTACAGTATTTCACTATTGCATGCCAGTAATTTCTTTTCGATTCAACAGTAAGTATAATTGGTAATGTCCTGCTTCTCCTGTACTGTATTTTAAATTCGGCACATAAACAAATCTGGTTTCGAACTATAGTTCTCCTGCCCCCAATTTATTTTGCTGTTCATTACATTTACTATTTCTTACCCAAGATGCACATGCGCTCTGGATGACAGTTGGACAGTAACGTATTTGAATGTTATGTCGGCTGTGCTGCTATGTGCAGAAGAATTGTATTTATTAATGGAAAACTATTCTATTTACACAGATTACTGACCGCAGTGGAGCTCAGATAGGGGAGTTTAGTGACCTGTCCCAAGTGGAGAAATTTGAAATATCAGATGGTGCTTATGCAAAGAGAGAAGGTAAAGCCTGTTCTTGTATTTCAACTACTACTTCACATGATATTTAATTGCATTTTAGAGGTCCTACGGGCATTGAGTGACCGTATTTGCCCATCACAGACCAAATTGTGCATTCAGAGGGTGTGATTCAGTATACCCATGAGCTTGGTTTAATCCTGATTTCCCGACAAATGCATTTTGCTTGATCCAGTTTCGTAGAGAAGACCTACATGCATATTCTATACAGCAAATGAGATTGATATTTGACGATCACAAAACACTTTGAAAAGTAAGAAATGATCGATCTATGGTTTATCAAAAAGACAAGTTCTCGGTGGTGCTTATAATATAGGATTATACGATTATTATTTTTTTCTTTTTTGCAATTGGCTTTATTAACGTTTCGTAGACTTGGACTAAAGGCACGCCCCTTACAGCAAAGGGAAAAACGATATTTGTTGATGACATTTTGTTGATGTACAAATGGTACAGAATTGACCAAGTTATAGTCTTTTGAAAAGACGAGTTTTGGGCGCATGGAGACGAAAAAAGAGAAAACTGCGAAAGCTATGCATCACAAGCCGTTATACCAATATAGAGCTGAGCAGTCCCACCCACTTGTGACGTTGCAGATGTTCCAGAAACAGATTCCCCATTCATTTTTCTCATTTGAAAATAATTTGTATAATGATTACACCACACACAAAGCCAACTCGGGTCGTGACAAACAACATACACAATATTTTGGGACAATCAAATAATGTCCAAGAAGAAAACCGAAACAAAAAGTGTTGTATCCTGCTGTTTTTTTTCTTCTTGCTAATTAGATATTGTATGGTAATATTATTGTGTGTGTTGTTGTGATTTGGCACGACCCGAGTTGTCTTTGTCTGTGGCGTAATCATCTTTATATAGATCATTTTCTAAAAGTCTATGAGGAAAATGAATGAGGATTCCATTTCTGGAACATGGGCGATGTCATAAAATGTGGCAGGACTGCTCAGCTCTATAGGACTTGGCATAATGGGAAACAATAAGGGATGTTTTGAAGGCAATGGCAAGACCAACATGGATTGGATGACCGCTAAAAACACCCAAACCACACCTATGCATAATGTTACACGTCTTGGAGGTCTTTAAGGGAATTAGGATGGTTACCAAAATATCAAGTGTGGGAACTCCTCTCCTCCAATGCTAGATGCCCCAATTGTGTGTAATGGTAGTTGTGACCAAAATCGGGCCCAAAATGTCATGCTTAATCAAAAATAAAGTTTTATTTATAGTTAAGTTTGATATAGTCCTATATGTTTGATATAGTCCTATATTGTAGTCCTACATGGTCAGACAGTCAGAAATCTAAATTCACGGAATAGGCTTTGATGTACACATATTTGAAAACCAATCCTCATAAAACACCCTTTATTAAGTACCGTCTCTCCATTGCTTCTGACAATGTACTTTTTGTTTTTTTCCAAATTGTTTCCTCACAGTTGTGATCGTATTGTCTGGCTAAGTGGCAATAGTTGATGCGTAGCCCGGATTTAATTGTGGTTCATAATCTCCCACCGCAGATTCTGCAAGGTCATTCTTAAAGAAACACAAGGTTGGACGCTTCAACGAGGAAGAGACTGCAAGGAAGCAAGCAGCGCTTGCTGCTAGAGAAGCTGAAGAGAAGACTGCTGCAGATAACATCGTTGTTGGCAACCGCTGCCAAGTGCAGGTCTCAGGGCAGCCCACCAAGATTGGCACAGTTATGTATGTTGGTAAGTGTGATTGATTACAATACCACTGCCGCCGGGTGGTGTAGTGGTGGTAAAGTTCTTTCCCACCACCGCAGAGGAGGTGGGTTCAAATCCCCTGTGGTATAGCTGGCTTCTTAGAGCGTCTGGACTATGGCTATGCAATCACAATTGGCTAGTGTTTGAGGGAGGGGGAGAAACAGACGGAAATGGAGACATTGATCATTGCGTGACTGGGGCATGCAGTGGGATATGGATGGGGCAGCACGTGTCAGGCAGGGAGTGTTGGGTGGGAGGAGTAGGACGAAGACCCTTTGTCCTCCCGGTGGGGACTCCTTACTGCTCCTCACTGAAACAATATAGCCTAGTCCTAGTGAGTGTCAACTAGATCAGGGGTAGGCAACCTTTTTGACATGAAGTGTCATGATTCAATAAATTCCCTTATAGTCAATAAATAGTGCAATTTCATAGTTTTCACATATTTTAATGGCCATTGCTGCAGTTATATATCATGCTTAGGCCATATTTTATTTCTTATCAGAACAGTCCGACTGGTAGATGTTTTTTCTTTCATGTTGGATTGATCAATCAGACTAAGGGGTGTTACAGATACAGACGGTGAATCGCCCAGCAAGAATCGTGCAGCGAGAAAAAAAGCTCACTGGATTGAGCTTTGAAAAACATTGCACATATGTGCACGAAATGAGCACGTGTGCCATAAACAACACTGGACACTGCGCAATAATGCCCGGCGTCACACGCTCTCTTTATGGCATGTCGTTTTCTGAGCACAAAACGCCTGTCCCGTTGAAAATGAACTAGAAGGCGCGATATGTTACTGGCCGTCCGTAAGCCCCTTTAGGGTGACCAAAACTGCATGGGACAGAAGTATTACTTGTGAGGCTAAAGTGGGGCATTTTATTGGGAGTAGCAACGTATTAATTCAGTTGCTATTAAAAATGCCTCACGCCATATTTGCCCACACATAGTCCTACTGTATAGGGGGACAATTGACCACTGTTGTCTGTCAGTCACAATGTGGGACAGGGTCTCAAATTGTGGGATGACTGAAAAGTCTTTGAAATGAGGGACTCCAGTTTGTATTACTCTGCTCTGACACACACGCGCGCGTGTGCACACACACACACACACACACACACACACACACACACACACACACACACACACACACACACTACACAAAGGATACAAGCTATACGTTCAATTATATTCAACAGACAGAGAGGGAGGCTAACGTTAAGTGTATGAAGCCACACACCAGTCAAAACAGGGGGGTTCAAACGCAATTTCGGTTGCAAGCCTTAAGGGCTTTCCAGATGGCAACAACAAATGCTGGCGTTATCGTCGGACGTGTGTCTTTGCCGACATAAAGCAAATCGCACCGTCGATAAACGCTGAGCGTTTTAAGCCGGGAGGGGGGGGGGGGGGGGATGCGTGGCTCAGCAGCCAACAGGCTACCAACTTCTCAGCCAACTTCCCAGTAGCTTACATCCTTGCAAACAGTCAAGCAGGCTACCTGATTATGATCACGCTAAATTTACAATTCATTTACAATGAATTAATGACTCACCTATAATGATGGCTAGAGGTTGATATTTGAATGTAGACTAGCCTATAATTATTCCAAGGTGTGTAGGTCAAAATAAAACGGGCAGCATCCAGCACGTTTTAAAGGTAGGGGAAGTGATTTCACTTTTGTCAAATATCACCCAATTTTTTTTTCTGTTAAAATGCTCTATTATAAGGTGTGCAGACCATATATGGAGTTTCCCCCTCCTCCACGTTAGCAGAGGAGCTAATAAAGGTTCCCCAGGTGGAGGGTGAATTCTCCTCCAATCAGGATCAAGCAGCTGGTTCACATAGTGTAGCTACTCTTGGGGGCCCCTAGTGCACCAGGCTGGTACTACACAATGAATTTCAAATCACTTACCCTACCTTTAATATGTTGTATAATAAACTCTGCTGGCTAAAAGCCAACATGCTTCACTTCGTCAAACCAAATGGACCCTTGCGGGTCCATTTGGTTTCATATTTACACTCTCAAGAGTTAAACTATTCATCACGTGAATTAGCCCAAGTCTACACAACTAGAGAATGTAGAAGATTAATGGTCATTTTTATCTGTATGTTTGACTGTTTTGTTTACTAAATCCAACCTAGTATTGTGGTCAAAAGCAAAATAAATCTAGCTTTGGGGTCTGTGGGGCTAAAATGTCCTCAAATGGTGTTCCGTGGCTCAAAAGCCGAAAAAATAGTGGGCCCTGGTATCAAAATGTTCAAAAGCACTGCTTCTTATGAAAAACTTTGGAGTTGCCCACCCTGCCATTCTTCCAGCCCACCCTAGTAGGGCTGGCTAGATCCGGCCCTGGCTCGGCTGCGCTGCCGCCAAATGATTAGGGAATCCACTCCTGGAACAGAAACAGTGAAGTCACTGTGCAGGTCTACTGGTAGAGTGGGTCCTCACCGTACTCACTATGTTCTTTGTTTGCTATAAATCGCCAAGCGTTTTACAAAAAGCTCACTGGGATTGAGCTTTTTAAAACTCGCAACAAAAACAGATTTTTTGTTGCGCACGTGCTCGTTTCGTGCACGCGCGCAACAAAAAATCTGTTACTTCGGGCATTTACCGCCCGACGTTAAACGCTCTCTTGAACGCCGGTCGATTTTTGAGCTTTTTAGCTCAAAAAACGGCGGCCCCATTGAGAATGAATCAGAATGGGCGATCATGGTGGTCATATATTTCCTAACTAGCGATAGTGCCGCTATGGTCTGCCAATGAGTTTCTAACAATTACCTAGAATGGGGCCAGGCGACTTCGGATAATTTTCGGCATGTCTGTTGCAAATCAGACGAGATCATGCAGTAGTCCCTGGAGCTCTGTTTTGGCTTAACTAATCTCTTTTTGATAAATCTCCGTTCTTGATGCACAGGACTCTTATGCCATGTCTACACCAAAGCGTCGACCTGCGACTCCATGCGTCAGGTTGCGTCGGCTTGCGTCCAAATAGTGCTTTAACTGCACATATCACACCAAAAGGTCAACGTGCACCTAGCCTCGACACCCAGGCTTTCATTTTCGTTCGCCTTGCGCGAAAACAGAAAGCCTGGACTAACGCACGTTGGAAAGTGGCCTTCAAGTGGGAGTGAACCTTCCGGGGTGGGCGTCGCTCTAAATGATGTGACGTAGAACAGCAGTGGACGGGCGACACGTTAGTGAGATCAAATCAGAGCGCAGCACTTCCGCCGTGTGGATCCCACGACACCCCCGCCCCCCAAGGCCAAAATCATTGAGGGCTAGACCAGGCTAACGTGCACCAAGCTGTGACAGTCAATCATACAGTGTCAATCATTCAATCAATCAGTCAATGCATGCGGCCCCGGGCATCTATTCCGTTACACATACGCACACTGAATTTGGTTTGCTTCCATGAGACAACTGTATAGTGAGTATTAAATAATCTACTAATGAAAGGCCTGCAAGTGTCTGGTTGACTTTTTCCCACAGAAAACGACAAACGATGAACGATGCCCACTCTTGTGGGCATCGCTCAATTTCGAATATCATTAATATAATTATCTAGTACAGCTCAGAACACATTTTAGGCTACTGTGATTCGACCGTCTCTCTCTCTCTCTCTCTTTCTCTCTCTCTCTCTCTCCCTCTCCCGCTTGCTCTTCTCCCTCTTACTCCCTCTAAAGACTCAAACATACTCCATGGTGAAGTGAGTTTAGTTGAAGGGTTTTCACCGTGGTGTAGTTCCATAAGGCTTCGCCCTGGAGTATGTATGAGCCAGGGTGAAACCTTAAAAAACGACACCGCTGTGAGACACCTCACATCACTGTGGAGTATGATTGAGCCTTACCGCTCTCTCTCGTGCCCGCTTGTTGCTTTGTGCATTGACATGAGCTGTGCTGCTATTTGAGCGAGAGGCAGACACACTCCTGTGCTCCGCGTAATCAAGTCAAATACTATAGCCTAATTACTAATGTCCTGTTACTTTGTTCCCTATGTTCCTCCCACATATAAACATAAGAAAGGGAGATGATGCTCAACTTGATCAGAATGAATTGTCGAATCCACTCGCTTGCCTCTTCTTCGACATTTGATTGACATCCAGACAGGTGGAGATTTAATTCTTTCCTTAATGAAACTGAAGCCTATAGTTGGAGTAGTTGTGTATCCGTTTCTAAAGTGCGTTGGTCGTCGTAGATAGCCGTAATCTCCTGTGTGCTGACCGAGCTGCCCACCCCAGCGCCCACTATGCCCCAAAAAGTTTTTTTCTTAATATATTTAATATATTTAAACTGAATAAAAAGGAAGAGAGTTTACTTCGTAAAGCTTTCAAGAATCACTTGCGCCGCCTTGCAACAACAAGCGTCAATATGCAGTGTGTGTAAACACATACCACACTGAAGGGACATGCGCCGATATGCGTCAAGACCGTCTCGACACATTGATGTAGACGGGGCATTAGAGGAAGAGGAATGATATTGATATTTAAATTATTGGTTGCAGGTACAACAGATTTCAAGCCAGGCTATTGGGTTGGTGTGAAGTATGATGAGCCCCTTGGAAAACATGATGGAAGGTAGGAGAGCTATAATTTCTTGCTACTGTGCATGCTTTCCAGTGGTTTCCCAGGTGTGTGCTCCATTTAGTTTGACCAACTGACCCTTGTTATTCTTATCTCTACAGTGTCGGTGGGAAGAGGTACTTTGAATGTCAGAGCAAATATGGTGCTTTTGTGAAGCCACTGACTGTGACTGTGGGAGACTTCCCTGAGGAGGATTATGGTCTGGATGAGATGTAAACCAGGATATTGTTTGCTCAAAGGAAAGGAGGATTTCACCTGCCTTGAAATCACAACAGTGCTTTGTTGTCCCTTTATCAACCAAAGATGAAGGGGAGGCAATGTTATTTCAACTAATGTCTTTTTTTGTGCTAGACGGGACATTACAGTAATATGCTCTTGATTCCAAACACCCGCCTGGAGGTATTTCAGCACCTTTTGTTGTGGTCCTGGTGAAAGAAGATCACAACAACTAGATTGCCACTGCATTGTGTTGTTGGGTATGAGATAAATTAAGAATCCTATTATAGTCATAACAAATAGCCAAATCCAACAAGGATTGGCCATTTAAAACTGGCAATATTTGTCCATTTTGCATGAATTTCTGCAATAATGAATATTGATAATGTTATGCTCCCAACTTAGTAAAGTAAACTACTAAAGTAAACAATTCTTCAGATGGGACTATGTTTTTACTTAAGATTGTGTATTACATCTTGGATACCAGCTCTTGAGCCGTTGTCTTGTCAATCTTTACAGATGCCGCCATAGTATATTAATATACACTTGTTTTTGTACAAAAATACTAGATTCTAGTGTATGAGCATGAGAGTAGTAAGACAGTTATTTGTGGATATACTTTGGTATTAATTAGGGCAGCAACTAACGATTAATCGGCTGATTATTTAAACAATTAACCAATTAATCAGATTACAACAAATTACATTGAGAAATGGCTCACTGCTCTTTAGTTTAGTTACACCTAACACTGGAAAAACTATGGTTAACTGAGAAAACACCCATGATAAATTACAAACTCCAGTGATTAGTTGATGATCCAATTAAATGATTACTAAATTCGTTGACAACCAATGAAATTATGGATTTGGTTATGTTACGATTCATCAATTAATCGCTGCAGCCCTAGTATTACTCATTCCTACCAATGCGCCTGTAAATGATATGGATTTCACTTCCATTATGAATTCTGCTGTGTACACTACAATTCATAAATTATGCAAGTCTCTAGAATGGGATGATATTTAATTACTATTAGAACTGGCCCTCTGGTATATTGCACACTCCATGAATGGAACCACTTGTTTGACTTTCTCAACTCATTTGATTTAATTTCTCATTTTACTACAAAAACAAAGCTTGGTGGGAATCATGGAGTCAATAAATTGTGTCCATTTGTCTGCTGACTTCTGCTGCAGTAAATTGATACCAGACCAGATTCTATAGACTATTACACATACAGTATATTGTCTGTTGCAAGTGGTTGGTTGAAAAGGGAAAATACTGTAGGTCGATTTCCTTTTTTGAAACAGTATTGCAATTTAACTTGCAAGTAAACGTTAAGCTGCACAGACTCATGTCGTGCATTGATGATTGATCTTTCTCATTACAGTGTACAGTAGTATACATTTACATGTTAAATGTAAGCTTTTTGCACTAATCAGTACGTAAAAAAAATGTTAATAGTTACCAAATACCAAGCAATATGTTACATTCTCATTGTGCTCATACAAATAAACATCTTAAATGGCTTTATTCTAATCCTTTGGTTCTCCCCCAAAAATGTCCTAAAATGTCAAAGATGGACATATTGTGAATCCCTTATGATTATTGATTGTTTAGATTTTTTTAAATTATTTTTTGACAGGTTGCTGTAAAAAGGCTCAGGAAAGTACAATTCAATACAAGGTCTGCTAAGACTGGACTTAAATTAAAGCCTGTGACTATTTGGGGTCCTTCATACTCAAAACCTCTATGAAATGTTTCATGACACAAATAGGCCTATAGAGTACTACTGTATGCCTTCATAATGAAGTCATTGAAACATATGAACTTATGAATATACAGTACTATGAAAAAAAAAACTAATACAAATTAAATGTGTAGTAAGGGAGGGGGGATGCTTTGACCTTTTGGTGCAGAGTCCGCATGACTTTCAAATCTTGGTACAGTTTGGAATGCTGCACTTTATCTGAAGATGCAACATACTGTGTAAATTGCAGACATTGTAATTGATAAGGATGGGGGGGGGGGGTGCTGAACTTGAGCTTCTTAGCCATAATGTGGACACTCAAGCTCAGGGCCCCTGGGGCTGGGCCCAACGTGCCCCTTTAGATAATCCCCCCCCTGACTACTGCGCAGTTCATGTATCTTTGATCTGTGAATATTTGGAGTTGGAAATACAGTGTTTTCAACGAGGGCTGCGCATAAAATATCTATTTTTAGGAATGTGTGCAACATGTCAACTGTTTTAAATGTATTGTACAATAACAACTTGAGTCTCTGTGGAGTTTATTTTGTATTACTAGTACAGAACGATCTAAAAGAAAGGGATTCAAGATTTTAAGGCTGGGCTGCTGGCTGAGTTAAACGCATTTCTGCCTGCCTACACTACTTCTGGTCCAGGACTTCCACAGTGGCTGTCCTCTTGCTCAATAGAACACGTCTATGTAGAGCAGCCGCCCTCTCATGGAAGTGAACGAAGTTGTCAAACCCTGTCTATATTCTAAGGCGCTGGGTTCGGCGTCCTTGGTTCCCATAGATACCTTCCGTAAGTAGTGACGCTGTAGTTGAGTTCACGCGAGGAATGACGAGATCTCCCAGCTCGTGTGCGCGACCAAGAGAGAAGGAAGATGGCGACGCAGGAGAGCGAAGCAACTGAAGCCCCCGTGAGCAACGGCGAGGTAAGAAAAAATATGAATGGCGTTGTGTAAAGGTTCGCTTGTAGTCAAAGAACGACACGGTGGTGACGGGACGTGTCGCTCATGGGCGAGGTGCGGCAGCGGCCGCTGTCGTTTTAACGTCGTTAACGCTCATCAGACCCGTGTCGGTGACGTTGTCAATGCCGGTTGGTTTTTAAAACGACCCCCCTCCTGGTGTTCAGTGCGATGAGTCTGGAAACGTTAGCCAAGCTAGCTGCTGTCTGGACTCCACATTTTGAACATCACGTCTTATTTCGCAGCAGGGCAGAGGCTGAGATATATATATGTCACGCCAACAATGTATTTTATGTTTGCCCACGCGTTGTTGTCTAAAACAAACCTAAACTGCTGCGTTGCAACTGTCAGTTGTGGAAAACTGGCTTTCCATGAGCCTGTCAAACATAAGGCCTCTGGGTTCATATGTCCGGGTCCGCTCTGTTTTAAAGTAATGTCTGACATGTTAACTTGTCGTTTAGTGCGCAAAATTCAGTTAATGGACGAGTTATTTTTCTTGCGTAAGAGCCCCATGATGAGTGATGTCACTTGATGTACTTCAGTTCCTGATGAGTGGGTAGCTTCTGTTTTAAGGCTGGGTATGATTGATTCATTTCACGTGATTTGCAGCCCTGACCGTTTTAGATTTTGGGGTAATTTTGTTTCTTGTACGCTGTATGACTTGTACTAATGCTAGTTCAAAGTAAACATTGATGCTAATTAATGCCGTGTATTTTCCAAGCAAAGGCATCTTATAACAGAACTTAACTCATTGGTTAAGATGTGCGAAACAGTTTCGGTCTGCTTTCTTTTAAAACGTGAGATCAGTTTTTCATCAAAAGAGTTAAGTTGATGGTACAAGTAGAAAAGCCAATGGAAATGCAATAATGACTTAATCCTACCTGGTCTAATCAATGCTGTAACTGTTCATAATGTTAATTACACCCTAATTTGCAAATTGAATGTCTGACATAACGATATTCAGTTTCATTGGGTGGGGGGTATTTTATATTATTAATAATAATGGTGTCAATTTTCTTGCTTCCCTTTGCTGCTGAATCTAGTTATAGGTCATTGGCTTCTGTTTTACTCTTGATTTCCAGTTTTGTAGTTATGGGAAGCAAGGAGAATAGTGGGCAGAACTAGCTGCCCTTTTTGGCCAACATTTGCTGGCTGCACTTAATCACAACTCATGACAGCATTGTTCACAGTTGGACTAACTTAAAATTGTGTTGATAATTATTATTCTCTTCAAATGCTAAATAATCATAATAAACTCATTATGTATAGGCGGCTTTACTCAACAATGCAGTAAGGCCAATATCAACTCCCTCATTGGACAGATAGATGGCTGTTGCCCAATCTGCCCACTGCCCCACCACCCCCAGGCAGACACTTGTCTCATAAACATCTCTAGGACACATTCTTGCCTGGAGTCTCTTGCCTGTGCAACCTCAAATCTGTTGATTCTGTTAATTGTTAATCTAGTCAGTTACAGTGTATAATGGACTACCACTCAAGCTCAGAACATGTCGCCATTGTTAAACTGATTAGGGTCTGTTTCTGTTATTGTTACTGTATTAGGTCATTTTTTCTAAAAGTATTATTTTAATGTGTAGTGCATTATGCCACTCAAATGGGGGATATGATATGGCACCATTTTGAATCTGTGAGTTTGTATAATGTTGGTGCTAACGAGAAAACTCTTGGGCCTTCAGAATTCTGAATTCAGGATCATAAATGTCCTGTCTAACTTATCCATCAACTAATAATAACTTGCTGGCCATTTTTTATACCTCACTGCTTCTTGCCTGTAGAGGTGAAGAATTGGTTGCCCTTGTGTCGGTGACGGAGGGGGAGATGGGATGTTTAGATAAGAAAGATACTCATGACTTGGCATGTGCTCTCTGTTGTGACACTTTCAATAGAATGTGGTCAAGCTGGGGGGGTTTCATGTAGGGTAGGGATCAGTGTTTGGTCTAACAGCGTTATTAGTGCTACATAATGAGATCACATTTATTGGTAACAGAGTTGTCCCTATGCATTCAGATTTAAAAAATAATAAAGCCCTGACTCTGCCTTGTCTATTCCTCCTTACTTCTATGAGAGTTATCCTCTGTCTACACATCCTGTAAGTTCACTTAAGAAAAAAAGATAATGTCTACTGGTAAATGGTACAATTATGCAGCACAATGAATAAAAGGCACTAATAAATGTGATGCACATAGATTGTGCACACATTCATACACTGGTGGTGGAAAGTAAACTATGCAAGGCACAACCAGCACATCAGGAGAAATTTGGATTTCAGTGACTAATGGCTAATTAATTTCATCAAATGACTGCCCCAGTCCCAAAATAATCTGAACAGGTTAAACACTAGTGTTACTGTCACTAACTGCAAGGATGGCCACCGTGCCTTGTCTTACATACTGTCTAGTTCATGTGTGAGTAGTCTCTCAAGACAGATTAGTCGCATATTTTAAGGAACAACAGCGTTGGCGTTTTTTTCCTGAATATTTGCCGATGGGTACCCAGGTTGATATGTGGGTGACAACGGTCCCCATGAGTTGTTGTTGTTCTTGCTCACGTGTGCCGTGGTGTGCGGCCTGGAGTGGGCATCATGCTCTCTGGCTTGTTGGAGTGCACTGCACACGGCATCATAATGTCTGTATGTCTCTGTCTGACATACTTTTTACAAGTAACCTAGTTCATATATAGGTGATGGCATCACTGTTGCTTGCGAACGCATAAGTTGTTGGTGGTTTCCATGTGCGCACAGTAACCTAACAACATTATATTAACTCTTTGACAGATTAGCAGAAGAGCTGGGGTCGCTCCCATTAGGCTCAATAGTAATGAAATAATTTATAGAAAATCCTCTGTTGTTAATTTGTGCAAATGAATGATATCCAAAGACAGCTTAAGGTGCCTAGTTTAAGGGAAAAAATAAAATTAGTTGATCATGTGTTTCGTTTTTTTTTTTTAATACATTTGACAAAACGGCCTGTATTTTCACATTTCACTATCCAGCAATGATTGACTTTTATTTTGCCGAGCAGGCGCCTCTGTCGAGGCCGAAATGGAGCGTTACGTATGGGAGAAAGCTATCTCTCCTGCACAAGACCGAGGTCTCACATGGGAGAGAGAGAGAGAGAGAGAGAGAGAGAGAGAGAGAGAGAGAGAGAGACGCGTGCTGCTGGTGGTTAATAGAACAAGCCTATATTATTTGTACTTATCTTGTCCAGTGTTCTGTTTCACGTTGTTTGGCCATGTCTAACAGCAGACGCAGGGAAAAGCAAAGATGCAGGGAATCCGTCGCAAGGAAAGAGGAAAACTCCTCTATCAAGTCGATTAGGCTACTAATGAATGTGGAATGCCAGGTGCGGGTGCGTGTCTGTTGTCTGTTGCGTGGTGTGCTCTGCGCACTGCTCTGCCATGCGCTTTGCTTTGAGAACATGCCTGATCATTGTGGAGCGCAGTATGGAATGTTCTCCTCAGATATGCATATTTTGGTATTATATATTGCTCGATTTCGTGGTCCCGCTTATTTTATCTTGCACCTCTCCCTCCTGCTGGCATTTTCATGCCGCCCGCGCTGCAACATTTTGCGTTGGTTCCCGCCGGCGCCACGGGCTAAAAAAAATAAATAAAAAAATCGATTGATTTTCGACAATGGGCCGCGACACGTCGACATTCTAAATATGTGTCGATTAACAGATGTCCTGTATATCTACGGTATTAGTTGACAACTTGACGGGGCAAAAAAGATGCCACAACCTAACTGTTCTACTGTATTTCCAACTTGCTCAGTCAATTATTGGGAACCATAGTGTGTAACTGCGGCACCTGTTGGCCTAGCTGTTCAGGCACATGCCACATTACTCTGGCATGACGGCACATTGTGTGTTAAGTCTCATTCATGGTGACCTTTGCTGCTCCCTCTCCCTCTGGCTTTCTCTACCTCTTGTCTGTCAATCTCGGTGTCTAATACTGGCAGTAATAGCAGAAAACCCCTAAATAATATTAATTAATTAATTAAATAAAGTGCAACTATAATGCACAGAGGTTGACACTAAGGACTTGGAAGCACATGAACGTTGGGCAATTACAGGTCATGTTCTAGTTCGTAGTTGCCCAAAGTCATACCCACCTGCCCCAAAAGTAAATCCTTGATTAAAAAACAAACTTTTTTGTAATATTTGTTTTTCTGTAGTTCAAAAACAAATTTTGAACTACAGTTCACTTTAACACTTATTTTTTACTTTTTGGGGGATGTGCAATAATACAGTACCTCAAAGTTTTTGCCAAATACCTTTATAGTTATAGCTCATATGGGGTTCCATGGGTTCACACACTTTTTTAAGTGTAGCAAGAGAAAACACATCATAAGTAAACATTGGTCTGATTTTACATTCCATAGGCAAGGAGACTGAGCACTGCGGCTACGCTCAGGTGTTCTTGCCTTGTGTTTATAGATGCTCTTAAACAAGCAAAGCGAACTGCTATTTCTGAAAGTTTTATTCACCTGCCAGGAGTTTCAGCACTCCCTTTAGTTGTTCCAGACATCTTTTGTGATGTGGTCATGCTCTCAATCAAAGAACATATATTTATATGCCATACCTAATTGGTCATAATAATTGCATATGTACTGTATGTGTTTGTGTTTGCACAGGTTAGCATAAATGGAAATGCTGCAGTGGCAGATGGCCAAGCTGTGCAGACAGCTGAAAACACACAGGATCCACAGCAGCAGCAGCAGCAACCACCTAATGCATGGCAGGTCATCAAAGGTGTCGTCTTCAGGTGTGTTTGTCCTTATTGTGACTATTTTCACCCAAGTATTTTGAGTCTTCTCTCACTTACTCAAACTAGCCTCTGAATTTATTTAATACAATACAAATACTGGATTTTGACATGGCGTTGATTTTGCCAGACGACTAAAACAAATCAATGAAGCTATTAAGAAATGGAAATACAAGAAGTAATTTGTGCTAAACAGAACTACATAAGCACTTCTAGAATGGCATCAAATGATGTACCGTAAATCTGGAATGCTGCTGTGTTGTCTAAAGATTTTCTGCCTGTGGTTTACATACTACTTGCATTTGCATACAGGTGTGCACCACTCTTCAGCAGGCATGAAAACTGGCAGTCTATTTTGTTTTAGCATTGTGTATAGCCTTTTGCACAGCCTGATGTTGCCCAATACAGTTGTAATTAACTTAAATAAGCTTATAAAAGAGTGATGGGGACTTAATTGACAGATGTTCAGTATACTACTGATGATTTTAGTTGTACAGCTGTATGCTACTTACCAGAGGTAGGAGCAGCTATTCTGTGACAGTGCTGCAGTAAAAAATACTTCTGACAGTGATTTGATTTGACTTAAAGTTTGAGAGGAAATAAGTTGTCACTTTCTATTGATGTCTAAAGTAGTATCCGTAATGTGGATTACAACTGCACAACTGCACTTGTTGCTCTTTAGAATGTATGAAGTATCAGTCAACCTTGGGATGATGAATGAATAGTGAATCTTCAATTGTACAAAAAAATAAAATGTATAGTTCAGATTTTTTTAATGTTCATTGTTAATAATAATAATAGGAGATAATAATTGTGGAGACTTGTAACTAATGAACGCCCACTTGCAAATGGACCGATCTAATATTTTTAAGTGTATGGTTAAAAAAAATGTCTACATGGTGCATCATTGGTTTCTAATAAAACTTTCTGTTTTGCTAATTGAATTTAGACAAACTGGATGGTTGATTACCCCTTGCTCATCACTCATCTCAGTGATAACCACAAGCCAGTTATTGTTTTACTAATGTTCACCTGAAATTCAAACAAGACATCCTTTTAAACTTTGATGCAATAATGTATCCACTTTTTCATGTCTCACATTATGTGCTCATTATTGTAGTATTCTCATGCATTTTGATTGCTCTTTCTCCAGAATCTTCATCATTTGGGCGATCAGTAGCTGGTTCCGTAGAGGGCCTTCTACTCCTGACCCCAGCACCCCGGCAGGGGCCCCAAGATTACCCAGTCGGAACCTCTTCCCCAAAGATACCCTCATGGTACTGTAGCTTGTTGTCTCAATATAATCTACTTTTACTCATTAGCAAATATACCTTGCATCTATTCTATATCTATAAATGCACCTCTGTCCTCCACACAGTCTGTGTGTGTAGTGTTGTAATCCACGCAACTTGAAAACCGTTCGCACTACCGACTTTATACACACAAGGAGTGAGAGCATGAGACCCACGGTTGCCCAGAAATGCCCCAAAAAGGCCTCTGCCCGTGCTCTGGACAGGGCTCCTGCCCAGTGTCCATATACAGTATGGAGCAACGGACACTGCTATAGAGGCCCCACCACTACCACTGTAGTTCAATGACTTCACCACATAAAATAATCCACAAGATGACCACAAGTATGTATTACTTGCGGGAGTGGAGTGGCCGCAAGTTAAGTGATCAGTGCACGGTGGTCGTCGGGGCACTCTGATTGGCCCAGGTGGTGATGCAATTGGGACCTCGTAAGGGGGCTTAACGAGGAGGGGTGGTGTAATTACTTGCATGAGCGGAGCGGGGGCAAGTTGTCGTCCCTTTGGGCACTTCGCACTTCCCTTTGGGCACTTCGGTTTGGGAGATGACGTAATTGGGACCTCGGATATAGACTTACAGGAAGGTTTTCCATTTGGCAGATTTGGGAGATGGAGAAATGGTGACGTAATTATGAGGCCTTCATTACTAATGTTGTGGGTATTTCCTCTCCGAGAGGTTGGGGTCGGTTGGCGCTTGTTCTGGGGAATTTGTGGGCGAGGTGTTCTGTTTCGGTGGTTAATATTGTGTCAACGGAAGTGATGATATTTCGGACGAATAGGAGTTATTTCAGAGGAATAAGAGTTTGTTTTTGTCTGATTTCTGATGTGCCCGCTCTGCTCACGCACGAGTATGCCATGGCCTACATGAGCAACGTGCAAGTATGCACTCTACAGAGTGCTGATCTAGTTTAGTACTGTAGCACCTTGTGTAGACATGGCTTTTTCCTCTTCATCTGTCTGTCGCCTTGCACTTAGTGTGGCAACCAGACTGTAGTAATATCCCAACGCTATTTATTTATGTATAGGCTACATTTTATCAGGGTCGAATGTATCCTACATCATACTGTGCTTAATGAGCTAAGTGTGGCCAGTGCAACTACATCTGCACAAATTCACAAAATTTTCACAAAATTATTATTTCATTTCTGTCTTTTTCTAATTGTCTCGGTATTCTGTCTGCTTGCTCTCTCCTGTGCCCAATGTATTATAAACTGGTTTATTTTCTCATTGCTCTCCCCAGGACCTGTATATCTATATCTCCCAGGATGAGGTCTTTTCTGACTTCAACAACACTGAAGCCCTGTTCTGGTTCCACAGAGACCTGGTCTATGGAGACTGGACCACAGGGGAGGATGGGGATGGCTGCTATGAGCAGTACAAGGAGATGGAGATCCCAGAGGTGGGACATTCTCAGAGCAGAGTTGTCACTTAGTTTACCCTGGCTATTGAAAAGAGAAGGAATTTGATGGACACAAGTGAATGGAGCTCTACACTTTATTATTATAACATTATACTGCAGTGCACATGAGAATCTGACAAAACACCACAATAAGAGTAATTGAATTATATGAAAAGTGTCCCTTTTAATGTACAGTATATATTATTTAGCATTAACCATGCTTATTTGTACTTTACAGACTGTACAGAACAATGGTTCACTTTACATACATGTATACTTCACTAAAAGTGGATTCCACCCAGACCCGAAGCGCAAGGGACTCTATCGTAGACTGGCAACAGTCCATGCAACAAGAAGTAAGTGATGTACACAGGGCAAACATGCAACCAAGTATGACATGGAATGAGATTAACATTGACCTATGCTCCTTAATCTTTTCAGTGCTCAATAAATTCAAGCGCAGAAAATTTTTGAAGACCAAAAATCTACTCACAGGAGAGACAGAAGCAGATCCCGAAGTGATCAAGGTTTGTTTATTCCTACAGGGCATTTTATTAACTCTTTAGTTTTTAGTTATACATCTCTGAAATATGTGTGAAAAAAATGGCTACCAAGCAGTTAATAAAGAGATACCATAAATATGCACTTTGTGCAGGCCACGTATTTTAGAATTGACTGCAAAAATGTTGACTCTGCCAAAAGTTGTAGCTATATGCTGGGACTACTACAGCTGTAATCTACTTTGGCAGGATTGACAAGGCTATGAAGTGTGTTTTTGGCAGCTGCTGTCTGTAATTGCTTCCTTACATAAAAGCTTATCTCAAGTTTAACTTGTCTCAAGGGATGTTGCAGTTGAATTATCTACTCAATTGTCTCCTTACGCAGCGGGCAGAGAGCCACGGTCCTGTAGAGATCATCTCTCACTGGCACCCCAACCTCACCATCAACATGGTGGATGACCATACAGCCTGGGTGAAGGGCTCGGTCCCACCTCCACTTGACCAACGTATGTTTTTGTCATGAGAAGTCCATACTAACATACTGATTAACATACTGATGATTGCAAATACATTTGCCAATTGCCATATTCTAACTTCACACAATTTGCTGCTCTGTTTTGTATGTTTATTTCTACACTTCTAGATGTCAAGTTTGAGGCTGTGAGCGGGGACTACTACCCCATTGTGTACTTCAATGATTACTGGAACCTCCAGAAGGACTACTATCCTATCAATGACACCCTGAAGTCTTTGCCACTGCGCCTCTCCTACTGCCCGCTGTCCCTGTGGCGCTGGCAGCTGTATGCGGCCCAGAATGCCCGCTCGCCATGGAATTTCTTACCTGAAGACACCTATGAGCAGTCGGATGAGGACCAGGACTCTGTCAAGGTGGGTAGCAAGGGAAGCAAAGGAATTTTAAAGATTATGTATAAACCTCAGCCACGTGGCTATTGGTTTTGAGACTTGCTGAAGAAATCTGTTTTTTGAAGGTTGCCCTTTTGGAGACCAACCCCTACCTCTTGGGACTGACGATTGTTGTCTCCATCGTACATAGTATCTTTGAGTTCCTGGCCTTCAAAAATGGTATGGCATTCAGAACAGTTGGGTTGGTGCTATTACAAAGACACTTCTGCTATAGCATTAAAATGCACTCAGTTACCTGCTTACTTTATTCTGTTTCACCCTGTTTTGCCCTCAGATATCCAGTTCTGGAATAGCCGTCAATCTCTGGAAGGCCTGTCAGTCCGCTCCATTGTCTTCGGTGTCTTTCAGTCCCTGGTGGTATTGCTCTATATACTTGACAACGAGACCAACTTTGTTGTCCAGGTCAGCGTTTTCATTGGTCTGCTAATCGACTTCTGGAAGATTACCAAGGTTATGGATGTCAAGGTATGTCATAGGCCTAGTACACTTGATAGTTTGGGTTAACCTTGTCATGATGTATATCGTCGAATAGACTGATTGTTAAGCCCTACATCCCCAATGCTATCTTAGCAACCACAATATGCTTAGTTAAGGTGCAGTGAATTGAAAAGCACTTTAGCCTGTTTTGATTTGCATTTTTTTTTTTGCATTTCTTTGTGCATTTTTTAAAAATCTGTTTTTATTAGGGCAGACTTCTGGTTTTATCATTTGCCTAGCAGCCATGAGGTTGCATAAGGCCTCCATAATCAGTATAAACTCTTATTAGCAAGCCCCAAAAATCAATAGGCCACATGTTTAAGCAGTGACATCATGTGGCCACAGTGGGCAGCTTTTCGTCTGGCTAATGAGCCAGACCGAATCTGCTGACAAAAATAACCTCACTGTGGGTGGGATATGTGTCTGGCTTATTAACCAGGCAAGGCGGCCCTCATTACGAGGAGTGCCATGCTGCTTTACCTTTTTGGATTTTTTTTTTAAAATTCAATTCTTTTATATTACATTGTTTTATTCAAATTAACTATTTTACATTTAACACTACTGTCTGTTAACTGTCATTTCTGTTTTCTTCCTAGTTGGACAGAGAGAACAAATTCGCTGGGATATTCCCACGACTGGTATTCAAAGACAAGTCCACATATGTTCAGTCCTCAACCAAAATCTATGATGATGTAAGTGCACTGCTTCCATACTTTTGAAACTTTTATCATTGGTTGGTTGCTTTTGACCTTTTCAACTTTTTTTTCTACAATTAACTGAAATAATGGATAATTAATTGTTAATGTGGAAGTGTTTTTCCATGAAATGTTGCATTATATAGCATATTGCTTTAGTAAAATCACACCTATGTGAACGCAGCGGTGCAACTATATGTTCTGGGCCTCCTCCCTCATTAGATGATGATGGAAATGTCTGTCTCTCCTCTTCCTTACTTTGTTTTCAGATGGCCTTCAGGTATCTGTCATGGTTGCTGTATCCTCTGTTTGGCTGCTATGCGGTCTACAGTTTACTTTATGTGGAGCACAAAGGCTGGTACTCATGGGTACTCAGTATGCTTTACGGCTTCTTGTTAACATTTGGTAAGTCTTTCTGCAAAAAACATGACCTGTTCCCCCATGTGGTTGAAAATGATGTCCTTTGTACTGCTGGGAACAGCGCTTAAACCCCTTTAAGTTAATCCTTACAGTATATGTGATGAATTTATAATGATTCCATAAAAAACAACGTCCGCAAACCCTTGCAACCAGGGCATGAGCTAGTGGTCACAGGACGTGCTCTTTTTGAAACAAACCTTACAAAAATCTACCTAGAATACCATTGCTCCCCAAAACATTCTACCTGGGTGGGTGTATACCGCGCTTCAATACGCACCAATGAACCGCACTATTTTGGTTCGCATTCATTAATTTCTTACAGTTGCAGAGAATATATTTCTCGGTGTCACACCGTTGTTCGGCGTAGTGTAGCACTTGGTCACATGCCATCGTACGCCGTAGTGTAGCACCACATCGCTGCATTGAACAGCGTGAACACTACCCCTCCACCACACACACAAAGCACAGTGCATACACAGGGCACGGCACGCACACACCAACACGGGGAGAAAGAGAGGAAAAAACAGATGCTGCGTTTGTGACTTTATATCAGTGGTTTATGATTATCAAAAGTGGTCTGGGACGAGGGACCACTCTTTTTTTTGGACTTGGGAGTTCCAGGTGGTCTCCAGCTAAATGTTAGAGAGTTGGTAAACAAATACTACTGTAACTCGAGCTGGCAGACAACAACTTCACTGCTTTCAAAGGGAAAGCGAAACTAAGGGTCCTTTAAATTTGCACTTGTTAAGCATGATTAATTACCTAACGTTGTGATATCCACTAAACATAATTCCGTTAGAAAAGTGACAAGTAAAGCTATAAACAAAATACAAATACTCTGTCTTTAGATGATGTAGGAACTCTTCTTGGAATAGTTATAAACATAATATTATGGCATAAAGCAGAGAGATTTTCTTCTTGTTACTAAACTAAACTAATTTAACTTTGTCTATCTTCATGCTTCTGCATGCTGCCTGCCTGATACCTGAACTGAATGTGCATTCATTTTATTAGCCTAATCTGGATCTTTTCCCTTATTATTTCCCTTGAAAATAATGAGGCATTTATTTATTTTTTTCAAATGAGATTATTTTGTGCAGACCCATCTCATGAAACATTCTGATGGAAAAAAACATTTAATTTACAGGGTGTAATGTAACAAAGTAGATAAAAAGGCAAGGGGGTGCATGCTATATACCGCAATGTGCGGTATATACATAGCATTTAGTTTTGTTGGAACAACATCAATCAACAACATTGCTACATAGAGGTAGTCCCTCTTGTCTGTACCGCATGATCTCCAGCTAAACACCTGACGGATGCCGTAATTTCTGTTGGACTCTTTCTTCAGGTTTCATTACAATGACGCCACAGTTGTTCATCAACTACAAGATGAAGTCAGTGGCTCACCTCCCATGGAGGATGCTCACCTACAAGGCACTCAACACATTCATCGATGACCTGTTTGCCTTTGTTATCAAGATGCCCATGATGTACAGGATAGGATGCCTCAGAGATGGCAAGTCAATCAAGATTAATGTGTACTGTAAATAAGTGTAAAGATTTTTTAATGTGTATTTTGATTATTTCTCAGTAACACTTTTATACTGTTGAAAACCTGTTTACTTCTCTTTTAAATGCCTTTTTTTATTATTGTTTTCCTATTGAATGTCCCTTTCATGTTTCTCTTTTCCCATGTCTCTGCCACAGATGTGGTGTTCTTTGTGTACCTGTACCAGCGCTGGATCTATCGGGTCGACCCCAACCGGGTCAACGAGTTTGGCACTAGCGGAGTAGACCCTTCAAAGGACAACACAGAGCAGGCAGAAAACACCACTCCTGCAGCCATCACAGACAAAGCAGAGGAGGAGAAAAAGAATGACTAACAAAGACTATGCCCCTATCTGCCTCCCCTGCCGTGACTCCTATAAAGAGGACTCGTGGAAGCAGGCTTAAACGTTGGGTTTGCCAAGGAAGGGAGTCATTGTTTATCTGCCATGAGCACTGCTACAAAAAGAAAATTGTTTCAACTATCCCTCTAAATTCTACGTGGAGATCCACAGCAAATCATATTCAATGTAGACTTCTTAAATTTATATTTCAAATCTCAACCCCCTATGCTCTCATTTTGCAGTTCAAGTGAAGTAAAACAAAATGTGATGTACTGTATTCTGTATGATTTTGAGAGGTCCACAATGTCTAAAAGAGCAGGATGTGAGAGGGATGGGTTGCAGTGCTACTACATATCTTCATATTTTACCTGCAGGGATGAAGGTGGCCATGTGCTTTTGTTCTGTATGTAGATTTCTTGTGAATTTTTCTTCTCATTCCATGTGACCAACCTTTTTTCGGGTTACCCGGAAACTGGTGAGTAGTGGTGCCAGAGGATACTGGAAGGGTCTGGAGATACGATGGAACCTAGAGAGGTGGTGAATGGAAATGAGATGGATGACCCTGTTGAATCGCCACAACACAGTGACTCCTACCTTCAATTTTAAACAAATGGTTGATGTTCCGAACTTGAACGAAAAAGAAATTAACAAAAAAAGAAGAAAAAAAATAGCCTTGTTGGTATTAATATAAATATTAATATTGTTGATGATTACTTGATTTTGTTTTTCACTCACTGAATCTTTATTTTGTATGTCCTAAAAATGTACAGAATATCAGCTTGTCATGTTAATAATACTGATGTCAAACTGTCTAGCAATAGCTGATTTGCAAGTCTTTATTTCTCTTGGACATTGAATTGTTCGACGGTTTAAACTTGGAGATTTTGTTTTTGTTCACTTTTCATGAGCTAAGCTGGACCACCTTGACAGTTACAGCAGAGTCTGAAGGTCAGGTGCGTATTCTAGAGGAATTACAGTTTCTCTCGTTTTTATTTTGAGTGCTGTACATTTCTGCAGTGATGAGGATTCCATGTTGGTACATATTAATTTTTTGAACACTCATGTTTATAGTAAAAGCATAAGTGTAATTTAAATGTCTAAACAAGTTCTTTATTTGACAGTGCCGAAAGGTGTTGGTCATACTTATATCAAGGGTAATGTTATTTGTTGTTGGATACCATTGTCTGCCCATGTAACCTGGTATTGGAGATCTGTACTGGTACACTGTGCCTGTGAGACTCTGCACACACAGGCCTCGAATTTTTCTCTTGGTAGAATACTGTTAATTTTTCCCCCAATGACAGTGAGTGACACTTCAGGCAGGTTCAAGTTAGAGCCATCAGAATTGTAATACTAGTGTGTCATTCTCTGGAACAGAACACCTGGGTTACCGAGGCAATGTCATTGAAAATAAGGCCTAACAGCGTAGTCACATTTGAATTCGCTTAAAATTCAGTTAACACAGCACAATCGTGCATGTGTGGATATTTGGTTTGATATTTCGTGTTCATAAATTACTTGAATTAATCTGTAAGTCACTCTTGTGCATCCTTCCATGGCTCTCTACAGTCTACTGTTGACCTAGAGATGGATCATTTGTCAGCTAAGGTTCTCCTGGACCCTCTAAGATGAACCTATAAAGACAGTGAACAGCAACATTGGCATTTCGATACCTATTTGAAAATGCCGGAAATCGTTGCACTGATTAAGATGTCGAAGGACTGAACCAAGTCCCTTTTTTGTGGATTTATTGGATTATTTATTCACAGTTTTCAGAATTGCATTCCTTCCTCTAAACGGATTGTTTTCAGGGAAAAATGCTACATTCTATCTCGACTGTAGATGGCAGTGTTGCTGTAGGTGACGACTAGGTAGTTGAGATTGAGACAATTACTGTAGCTCAAAGTAAATGCTTTACAGTAGGCCTACATGACGCAACGAGGAGAAATAATAAAGTCGGCATTGATGTAAGCTTTTAGGTACATTTAGAAGATTTAATCGCTTAATTGAACAATGTCAAAAATAGACAGCGTAGTACGCTTTTCTTTTTTCTAATCTTTTCCCCCTTTACTTTTATGCCAGGATGGCGAGATGAGGTCAATAATACTGTACATTGAGCGCTGGCTGAGTGCACACCAAACAGTCAAATTTAATTCTGGTGCACTTGTAGTTGGTTGACAAGGTGGCCATACTTTATTGGCCCGAGGGGATTTCCCGTTTCATGACGTAAGGGGAATTCCACACCCTAAACGACCAGTCAGTCGAATCTACGAATCATGAGCAGTCGGAGCTGACAAGTCAGTCAGAGGCACAAACGAAACGTCCATGGGATTCAACCATATCTATGGATTCAACACATGGCTGAAATCGCACTTTGACGGAAACTACTTCCACACGCACTTTTTATTATTCAGATATTTTTTTTTACAAGCAAGGAAACTAAACGAAAAGGAGGAATAATTCATGGCACGTCCGTAAACGACACGTTATTACCATAGAAGTGGTACAGTGCAGTAACACCAGTTGTAGAAAAGAACGGGAGCGTTGTTACTATTATTAATGGTCCATTCTGGAGTTCCGGGACTACTTCTATGCGATGAGAAACATGAGCGTTTACGGCAACGTTTCCTCAGGTAGGTTTTTCAGACCCATGTTTATGTGTTGTGTGCAACAGAGCCGTTTAGTAGAAGAGTTGCGGCATTGAGGGGTCAGAAACTTATTGCTCGTTGTAGTAGTGCGTCATGTGAGGCATGGCTAGTACAATAACGAGTCTGTAATTAAGTTTCAATGTTTATATACCATCAATTCTGCAAAACGTCTGAAATAAGGGATTTAACTTAGATCATGAACGCATGGCCGCTGTTGCGATTTTCTTTCTCAATGCATTTTCTTCCGGTCCGGGACTTGTCCCTATTTGTTGTCCCAATTCTAAATAGTCTATGAAGAAGAGCCGCCATCACATCCGACCCATGGAAATGAGCGGAGTTTGCGTAACTACAACGTTCTGGTGTGCAACAACCCGACAGAAAACAATCCCATAAAGCACGTGATTTACAGAATGGGCCGACACCCAATCCAGTCATCACAGCATGACAATCTACTGTGTGAATCCTAGTTTTCAATATTAGAAATTAATATTAGGATTAATGCAGTCAAAACATTTATAGACGTAGGCTACAAATATTATTTGTCTCTAAATGTACAGTTTACAGACAAATAGAGTTACAAATACAGTTTTGTACTGCGTTATGCTCAATACTGTAAATCTCTAGTCTAAGCTGTAATTGAAAAAACAAACTAACACAAACATCACTCAGTCAGTCAAGATCATTGTTTTGTTTTATAGTTTTCTTTTTAATTGCTTGTGAGCACAATTCTTGTGGAAAACATGTCTTCATTTAGCATCTTTTTCTGTTTACAGCATTCGGAATTGGAGATTTAGGTGAGACGTTTTATCTACCTTCCTACATCTTCCTATAGTTTATTATGTATTCACATAGTTTTGTGAACTCACAGGACATTTGGAGCATTTGAATGTACAGTCTCCCTAGTCTTATTCTATGTGGATTCCTTTGCAGACATCATCCAAGAGATGATCTCAGAGGACAGAGTGTCTCAGAGACACTCTGGTCCTAGCCTTCCAGGCCCTCCTCCCCCACCTACAGACCTCCTCTGCCCTTCCCAGAACCAGAATCACAGACTACATGGACAGGCCACATCACCTGCATCTCAGCCAGTGCTGGTTGCCAGGGGAACAGTCTCCCAGGTAAGCATAGTCTTACAAACCACAATAATAACCAATTCATTGCTGCTTAACTCAATGCGTTTGTATTATGGCATTAATGTACAATACCTGCATGTGCATGCATGGTATACCTTTTATTATCTACAAGCATGAGTATATCCCTTTCTGCAGCCTTCATTTTGATCTGCTTTTCTAATAGGAATAGGGAAAAGGAACTACAGTATATCCACTGTGCCACTAGATAAACCCGATCTTGGTTATAGCAAGTTTAAAACTATAAAATTCCTAAGTATCATCATCACCACAAGGACGTTGCTGTGGAGGTGTTGGTCTCTGTGGATATTATTTGTTGTTGATGTCGTTTCTTAGAACTGGAATTTGTTATAAATGTCAAGTGAATTCGTCAGACAGACACACCCCCTTGAATGTTTGGATCTTGTTTGAGGGAGGAGGAATAGCTTGGAGGAGGAACTAGATGACTTGGGGAAAATGCTGTAATCTGATCCTACTTTCGTTTTGCCCTCCTTTTCTTCTTGCTAGCCAAACCCTCTTGAGGTGAAAGGTTAAATTCTTTGGAAGTCCGGCTGCCCCAATTGGTCAACTTGCACTGACTTAACTTCCTGTTTCCTGTTCTCTTTGGCACTATCCAGCTTTTGTTTAGATTTTCGAACTAACACACACATTCTCAGAATAAATTCACATAAACATCATGCACATCACAGCACACACACTGCTGCTACAACACCACCACCACATAACTGAAACATGAGCTCTCAGACCACCGTCACACACAGCTCTCTCCGGCCTCATTTGACTGTTTCGTGAACCAGTTTAAGATAACAGAGGGAGGCTACAGCACTGCATGGTGACACAGTTCTTCCCCTTTTCGTTTTTCCATTGTTACCCTTTGTTTACCTTTCTTTTGGTGAGTCGATGATCGTGTGTTGTCAAAGAGGCTGTTTTGACTTTGTTTTGTTAGGTCTAATGTTAGATCTTTTGAAATTGTTTGAGCAACATTGTGAATCAATAGTAAAGTGTACAGAAAATGAGTCGGTTATTGTGAAAGTACAAACTGTAAAAGCAGCAGTGTGTGTGACAGTTGTGCTAAACTGTTGCTTGGGAATGAAACGGAAGACATGGTGGTCTGTGGTCTAACAGCACTCATTACTGTATATCTACTACTAGCAAAAAGTACATGCTGGGCATATGACAGACAATGGCTACACTGCTGATATTCTGACTTTCCTTAGCCACTAGTGGTGAATATTGCTTGCAATCTTAAGATAGATATGTACTGTATCATGATACAGAGGCCAATATGATATATCAACATATTGATTCATCAATATTTATCTATTATCTATTCAAAATGATCATATTACACAAATACAATAAAACACTCACAGAGATCTCTAAATTAAAATATATTGTCTAAACAGTCTAAAAAGGGGTCTTGAAAGGAGTGCATTGAACTGTGTAGGGGATGCTTTGATGATCAGTGGATAATTCATGCAATTTATTGTCATATCGATATGGCAGGCTCTCAATTGATATACTGTACCTATCGTCCAGGTGATGATAGTTAGGTATATTGCGATATACTGGATACACCACTATTGGCCACAGCCAAACCCTCTAGAGTTGTAGTAAACTGGACATTTGTTCGCTCTGTACATGGTCTGCCTTTTCCATCTACTGTATACCAAGTTCTTTGCACCCAAATTTCTGAAGTTTGCAACCAGTTCTGAAGTTAGCTTGTGTATCAACTATTTTTGCCCAATGTTCCACACAGAATATGAAAGCTGCGGGTTCAAGTGGTTAACTATGACATGTGGCAGATCAATATTTAATTTCTGTTTGCCTTTCTTTAATTAATACTGAATCGCTTGCTGTTTAATGATTTCGACCCCAGCAATAGTAATTTGAATGTGCTGTTTCCCCACAGCCACCTTGCTCCTTCCCTCAGCGGCCACCCTGCACTAAAGAAATGGCATCAGGTCATGCCAACCGTGGAACTTCTCATTTAGGTCCATCCCGTCGAGGTCGCGGCTCGGTGACATCCAAGACCCATGAAGCTCCCTCATCTTGCACCCAGAATGACACAGAGCTACTTGAGAGGATCTTGGAGAAGCCTGATCTGGTGATCGTGGAGCAGCCCAAGGAGAGAGGAATGAGATTCCGCTATGAATGTGAGGGTCGTTCTGCTGGTAGCATCCTGGGAACGTCCAGTACAGAGACTACAAAGACACAACCTGCTATTGAGGTATTGTTCTGTCCTGCTGTTGTTTTGCGCATACGTGTGTCCGTGTCGTGTATCGAAAATAGACTAGATTGGCGCCCGCTGGCCTAATGGTCCGGGGCGGGCGCATTCCACATGATATAGACTCTCGCCTGACAGCGTGTCACGTGTTCAAGTCCCAGTGATGGTGACCTTTGCTGCGTGTCTCTCCCCTTCTCTATGCCCCTCTTCTCTGTAACTATCGGTGAAGGCACAAAAACAAATATTTAAAAAAGAAGAAAATAAACTAGATGTAAGCTTACAAGACTTGGTGAGCTGTGAGCCTGTATAAGGGAATGCAACCACTTGGTCGGGCATACAGATGCAGGGGCTAGTATGCATATTTCAGTAAAGGAGTAAGTAAGTATGCAGGACAGGTTGATTCACTCTGCCACGTTTCAATTTACTCATGGGTTTCGGAGGTCACAGATTAAAGGCAATTATATTATTGGATCTTTGTGTCACTGTACTTGACAAATTTTAAATGAGAAAGTCCCCACAAATCCAAATTGAAGTATGGTTAACAATGGCGGTTTATAACAGACCCACAACACCACTGGTATTATTCAAATGCACCTACGAACACCAATTCCAATGATGTTGGTTGCTGCAAATATTGTTAGTTTTTTTCTTTTTTGGCTAATCCATACTATAGTGTGTGGTGACCATATAAGGAATTCATCCCTGTCCCCAGTGAGCCCCTGGCGTTCAAAAACCCTAGTTTCAGTTTAGGCTTTGGGAGAAAAGGCTTTCGTCCAATCAGGATGAGAGGTGCCTTCCACCAATCAAGATTGAGTGGGGGTCGACCTTGGCATATGTGCTGTTGGCATGATGCACTTCCCCCCACTGTAGAGTTTGTGCATGTGCACATCTTGTCACCGGAGGGACCGTTTACCGTTTCTCCTTTAAGTCGTACATTAAGCACCTACGAAGCTTCAACTATTAGGGCGCGATTTTCATTCCCCCCCTTGTCCCTAACGTTACCCGATACCCGCAGCGAATTCCCTTATTGCTATTTTGGTCACCTTTTCTCTTCCCTTAGCCACTATTCTTTATGCCGACACCGTTATTTGTGGCTGGAGGTGTGGTCATGGGCGTGTTTGTTGCGCAGTCCCTTAAGTTGCTAATTTCGTCAGATAGATTAGGGAACTAGATAACGCCATCAGAGACCACCCCTTAACCGATAAGAGAAGGCAGAGCCACGTGCGCACAGTGCGTGCGTCTGTGCGCCTTTGGAGATGTCCACGACTCCACGTGGAAACTCTGGAATTCGCGGCAAAAAGTCGTTCTTTTGATCATTGATTTCTCGGTCAATTCTGGACCATTTTTTACATTTCAAAATACAGCGTGACGGCAAAGACCTCCTCTCTCGGATGCTGTATAGTATATGTGGGTAGGTCTTCTCTACGATCCCGCATCGAGCAAAATGTAAGTGTCGGGGATTTGGTGGACCGTTTCCACCAAAATCCCGACACTTACATTTTGCTAGATCCCGCATCGTAGAGAAGACCTACCCACATATACTATACAGCATCTGAGAGAGGAGGTCTTTGCCGTCACGCTGCACTTTGAAATGTGAAAAATGGTCCAGAATTGACCGAGAAATCAATGATTAAAAAAACGTTTTCTGCCGCGAATTGCCGACTTTTTTTTGCAATTTACTTTATAACATTTCGCAGACTTGGGATAAATGCACGCCACATACAGCAAAAAAACATGGAACATGTTTATTCAACATAACATGTTGAATGGTAAGAAATGATTGAGAATTGACCGAGCAATTGTTTGAAAATGAGAGCATGATCTTTGAGAATAGGCGTCTGTCCTAAGCCCGCAGCCAAGCTGCGTGCTTCGGAGGGTCAGACATAGCAGTAGGGATAAGGGAAATAGATAAGGGATGAATTAAAGGGAATGGCAAGACCAACACGGATTGGATGAAAGCTAAAAACGCCCAAACCACACCTATGCATAATTTAACGGGTAAAGGAGGTATTTAAGGGAGATGGCATGGTACGAAATTAGCGACTTTAGTGGGGGAACGCCTCTTCCCCAATGCTATGTGCGTTAATTGCGCATAAGGGCTAATGTAACCAAAATCGGGCCCTTAGTGTTCTCAGTCCCCAAACACTTTTTGAGTGTTAGAAGTAAAGGTGATGTAAGACAGCGGTAAACATACCCCTGTCCCAGATTTATTGGAATGTTTTGTAGGGATCAAAATAACAAGTTTGTTGGTGATGTTTGTCTACTTGTTTTCTTTCAGACGTTTTTACTCTCTACACACAAATTCCGTTTCATTACTTCCATGTATCCTTTTCAGATTCAGGGCCCAATTGAGCACATAAAGAAGGTTACAGTCACAGTATCCTTGGTGACCAAAGACATTCCGTACCGGCCTCACCCCCACTGCCTAGTGGGTAAAGACTGTCCTGAAGGCGCTGGAATTTGCGTGGTCAGTTTTAAACCCCCTGAAAGACGTCACAGGTACAGTACAGAAATAGAAGTGGAGTACAAATGCATTTCTTATTATGTTGAGATATATATATATATATATATATATATATATATATATATATATATATATATATATATATATATATATATATATATATATATATATATATATATATATATATATATATATATATATATATATGAATTGCCTGTTGTTGATGTGGATTGCCTATTGTTTAACTTTACTTCACATGTCCTATTTTTGCAGCTTTGGCAATTTAGGTATTCAGTGTGTGAGGAGAAAGGAATTGGATGCTTCCCTTGAGAAAAGAAGAAGCCAAAATATTGATCCATTCAAAAGTGAGACAAATGTTCACACACACACACACACACACACACACACACACACACACACACACACACACACACACACACACACACACACACACACACACACACACACACACACACACACACACACACACAACATACAGTATAAACTCACTTTAATTGAAAGTAAAATGTATTAACAGTATGATTAATGCGTCCCTTTTTTCCCCACAGCTGGCCATTCTAAGAGCATTGAAGACATGGACATGAATGTTGTGCGACTGTGTTTCCAGTGTGAGCTTGAGTGGGAAGATGGAAGGAAGGATTCACTGAGTCCCGTGGTGTCCAACCCCATTTATGACAAGAGTGAGGAGCAATAACACACACACACACACACACACACACACACACACACACACACACACACACACACACACACACACACACACACACACACACACACACACACACACACACACACACACACACACACACACACACACATTTATTTGTTATTTTGATTTGGATCTGCACCACTTGTGCAAATGAAAGCGGATCTGAGGATCTGTGATGTAATGTATGGTAATGTCATTTTGTGTTCAGTGTTGAGGACCCATGCGGAAATACTACAGACTTTTCTTGATCATCCTTGAATCGCTGATTATAATTATTCCTATTAGGTCTGCTTTTCTAAATAAATCAAATCAAATCAAATCTGTACTGCCTTGACTTGCAGTTGAGTAGCATTATTGCACATGGCCTTCATGCAGTTTGGCCTGCTGCCATAAGTATCATGAGAGACTGCTGTTATCATGATAAATACCATGTCATTATGTCTAGACATGTTTGAGTAATCCCATCAAAGGTCTACAGCTGATTGGATAAGTATAAATCAAGTTGAGCTCTACTGCTACACCCCTCATCCTCGCACCTCTGGCCCCCTTTCTCACACACACAGACATAAACATTCTCTCTCACCGTGGATAGACTGACATCAGTGACATGCTCATCAATGCTACATTTCATTTATTTGTGGCAAATACCGATATACAAACCTTTGTGTGTAACCAAGGTGTTGCTGTCGTCATCTTGCATTGACAAAACTAAAATCTAGTTGAGTTGCTTTTTGATTAGAACAGTGCTCGTTTTTTTTTAATGATGATGCATAGTGATATTGTGGTGAATATACATTTTTGATAATATCATTCAGCCTTAGTTTCATGCATGCACTTTCTGTTACAGAGGCTACTACTACATCTCAGTTGAAGATCACCTGTCTGAACCTCTATAAAGGTCCCTGTACTGGCAAGACGGAGATCTACATGTTATGTGACAAAGTCCAGAAGGGTGAGTGTGTAGGTTTATGTACATGCACAGTCACACAGTCTCATTACACAGCAAATAACAATTATAGACATAAGCATGTTCGTATCATTTGATTAAATAAAATGTTTGAGGTTTTGATGAACTTTTCTCTGGGGCGTATGTATTTGGTCACAATGTTGGCATGATCTGCCCGCCACAACATATTTCACAAGATGTACATAAAAGGAAAGGAACTTCTTCCTTATGTTGTTACGAAAACATAAGGACAAAAAAAACAAACACAACAAGCAGTCAAAAATGACACTGTTTTTGTGCAACAACCTTCTACACTTATTATAATTAACAATCTAATCTATATTAATTGCACCAATCCTGTAATGTACAGTCCCATAATAAGTGGAACTTGCCTTGGATGTTATTCTTTCTGTTAAACAATTACTCATAGGGTGCAGATTGAGCCAGAGATCGTGAGCGGAGCGGGGAGCGGAGCGGGTGGATTTTTAAGTGAGCGCTGAGCGCGTTTTCAAATGGGTCGGAGCGCGCTCTGGAGCGGGAATTATCCTCCGCTCCAGGCCGCTCCAAGCCGTTCAGTCCTGACAACGGCACACGTGTTCAGTAGCACAGCATAAACGTGTGGTTGTGGTTCAGATGGCGACTATAGGCCTACAGTGCCAGCAACACGATCAAGATATGATGATCATGATGGAAATTGGAAAAAAGAAAAAGTAAGCTGACTGTCTTGCTGTCTATCTTGCCTTAGATGCGTCACCTCGCTATTTATTTTGAAGCACTGCACATCATAACGGCAACGTATTTGAGCGCAGCGACCCCCCCAATTATGTTCAATTCCCCCACAGTGTAACATCATCAATAACCTATTATCCCGTATGGCATTTTGGAAACGAAATAGCGCGGCATAAGATTATTCGTCGCTGCACCTGTCTGGGTTAATATAGACAGCAGTGTAACTGCACAACTCCTGTCTTAAATGTTTATGCTGTGAGGGGGGCAAATGGATTTTAATCGACACATATTTGGAATGTCCAGCGGCCCAGTGTTAAAATGTTGTCGATTTTTTTATTTTATTTTTTAGCCCGCGGCGATTTTTTTTTTTTTTTTGCCCGCGGCGCCCACGGGACCCAACGCAAAATGTTGCCATACGGCTCACAACGCAGCCGTGTGCATGTGTTCTGAGAGAATCAATGTCAACTTAGGCTACTGTCACTGTGTACCTTTTGCAGTATTTTATCAAAGATATAATCCATAACGCGGAGGGGAAAGAATGTCCGAGGTCGCCTTCGTTCTTGCTTTCCCCTTTTCTTTTTTTCGGCGCATTTGCAGAGCCGGATAAAAGGCTGCGCGCAGGGGGGGAATGCCCCCCTAAACGGCCTAAATGTAACTCTGTTGTCGTATAAGGTTTTCGCCTGCCCCCCTGAATTGTGAAACTTTATATCCGGGTCTGACAAAAGCCGGCGAAGAGAGAGAGAGAGAGAAAAGAACATCTTCCGAGTTTGAGCACACGCCCCGCTCCAAAGACTAAAGCTTTGGAGCTCGCGATTTGACAAGAAAGCAGTGACATGTTCACAACGTCGGTGGTGAACTTTAGGTGTTTGTGATGTGCCGTGGTTCCAAAAAAATAAGCAAATAAGCAATCATAGCCGTTAGAGACAGACTGCGGGGGGAAGGAGGAGGAGGAGGAGGACGCAGACGCGCACAGCACAGACATTGATAGTAGCCTAATGCCCGAAAGTAGCCTAATACCCGACAAAGAAAAAGCAGCAGCCTTTTTTTTCCAGCCGTCAAATTTTGCTCCTGAGCGGGCGGGGCTGAGCGGAGCGAGGAGCGCGGAGCTGCCCAAATGAATATGAGCGCGGAGCGGAGCGGGAGCGGCCTGGGAGGGGGTCCACGAGAGCGGATTGCGAGCGGGACCAAATACGTCGAGAGCGATGAGCGGAATTCTCGGCCGCTCCGCTCCGCTCACGAACTCTGGATTGAGCCCAGGTGTAGACGAGCTTGTCAGTGTGGCAGCAGTGAAAAGGCATGTGGTTACTAATGCATGATGTGCCTTAGTGACCCCTTGTGGGGGTTTATTTATTTATTTATTTATTTATTTATTTATTTATTTATTTATTTATTTATTTATTTATTTATTTATTTATTTATTTATTTATTTATTTATTTATTTATTTATTTATTTATTTATTTATTCATTTATTCATTTTTTTTTTACTTTGTGCATCAGCTTATGGACCTCTTGACCATACCCTCTAGGAATGTTTCAGAATGGTATTCTTTCTCCCCACTCAGATTAACATGAGTTAATCTGAGAAAGAGCATGTGTGGGTTAGAATTATTCTGAAATGGGCCATCACTACTATAAGAACTTGGTGTGTGTACCATCCCCCTTGCATGGTATAGATACAATATGTTCACATTAACAATTGATAGAAGTTTGTAAATTAAGAGAGGAGCAAACTTTAACAAAGTTTATACTTTATATATTTAATCTCTGGCTTGGGGTAGTTAAAAGTCCTTTTCTCAGTTGTGCATGAAAGGACATAAACCGCTTCATATGTTTCATCGGATATTACTAATATAACTAATATAATTATTAGCTCACTCCACTCATGCACAAGTCGGCCATGACCTATTGGTGCGCAAGTTTGCACTCTACCAAGTGCTGTTCTAGTTATATTTGACGTCAAGTTGTGTGTTGTCCCTTTGAACCCACAGATGACATTGAGATCATCTTCAAGCGAGGTACATGGGAGGCGAAGGGGGAGTTTGCTCAGACAGACGTTCACCGGCAGATTGCCATTGTGTTCAAGAGCCCACCTTACCAGGAACAGGACATCACAGAGGAGGTTGAAGTCAGCGTTGTCCTGCGTCGTCTCTCGGACCGCATGGACAGCGAACCAATCAGCTTTACGTACCTGCCACACAACCCAGGTTAGTCCAGAGCAGAAGAGTTCACCGCCCCTAAATCTGAGGAAGTGCTTTATAATTATCCCTCGAAAAAAATGTTCAGAGCCTGAGTGCTCTTGCATGATGAATAAAAGTATAGGTTCTCAATACTGGGGCACACTATGGAATTTGAGCCACGACCACCATTTGATGACATTTTAGTCCCACAGACCCCAAAACTAAAGATTTCTTTTGTCAAACCTACAGTACATATCAAAATGACCATTAATGTTCTACATCTAGTTGTGTAGACTAATTCAGATGATGAATATTTTAACTCTTGATAGTGTAAACAGGGCTTGACACTAACACTTGCCCGGGGCAAGTAAAAAAATGGTGGGGCAAGTGAAGACTGCTACCTGGTTGCCCGATAGGGCAAGTGTGCAACTTAGTGCACTATAACACAACACAAGATAAATTTGTCTTGAAGGCAGTCATTGCACTCTGCCTCTGTGTCTTTCCCTGCTTTCTAGCTATCTCTACCTATCTCTCTCCCAGGTTCATTTGGTTCTAAACTGTCATTTTTGCTGGGGTCAGGGACCACTGGGTCTGTGACCAGTATGGGCTAATTAAGATGATGAATTTTAACTCTTGAGAGTGTAAAAATGAAACCAAATGGACCCGCAAGGGTCCATTTGGTTTCATTTTTACACTCTCAAGAGTTACATCTGGTTAACCAACTTAGCTGGGGACCACCTGGAACCCTCTCAGTGACCACTGATGGTCCCTAGACCGCCTGTTGAAAACCCCTGGTTTAAAGCACCCAAGAAGGAAGTAAACTTAAATGCAAAATTTACAATATATTTTTGGGGGGCAAGTGGCCATTACCTGAGGGCAAGTAGAACCTGACTTGCACTTGCCCGATGGGCAAGTGCCGCGGAGACCTTAGTGTCAACCCCTGTGTAAACATGAAACCAAATGGACCCGCAAGGGTCCATTTGGTTTAATTTTTACGCTCTCCAAGAGTTAAATCTGGTTAACCAACTTTCCGACATTTAGCCTGGGGACCACCTGGAATCTTCTCAAGGACCACTGGTGGTAAAGGTCTCAAACTCTACCCGAACCCGAGCAGGCCCGACTGGTGCCGACCCGACCCGACATTTTAGGGCCGGGTCGGGCCGAAAATTAGGCTAATTAGTCGGGCCGGGCCTCGGGCTTTGATTTTGGTTTAATTTATTTTTATATATTTTTTTTTCTTTTTGTTATTTTCCATATGATAATATAACTATTAATCTATTCTATAACTCTATAGGCTAAGTGTATTTACTGCACTAAAACTGTGTGTAACTTATTTTAATTAACTACTGGCGAAAGGCCAGCGACAACAGAGAGTGCGCTCTGCGCAGTAGTGCAGCACAGCAGGGAGTCGGGGCGGGCTGCTTTGAAATATACTTCATTATTAGCTGGTGTTGTGCACCAAATACCTATTCAATCAACAAGACCACCAATGCACCACAATCAACACGTTTACAACTTGTAGATCAGTTATTTTATTCCCAGAGCGGCGGGGCCTAAAACAGAACAGTGGCAGTGGGCGTGTGCTTCGGAAGAATCGAAAGGTATCAGACAGAGTGAAGCAACAAGTGAGTGATGATTAATGAGGATTAACTGAAACATAAATGAAGAAAGATAGCCTAATTAGAAATAAAAATGGATACCGATGAATTGAAGGAGAGAATCTCACAGCAGGCATTTGTGCGTAAGACGCCTATTTCACAGCCAGCGCGTGCTGCCCTTTAGTGGGGATAATGGGGGGACACCGACACTGGGGGGGACCCGACCAAGATTGTCATTGCACAAACGGCCATTGTTTTGTGCAATGACAGTCAGTGGTCGGGTCCCCCCAGTGTCGGTGTCCCCCCATTATCCCCACTAGAGGGCAGCACGCGCTGGCTGTGAAATAGGTCTAGTGCCATGCGCAGTGGATGGAAAAGAACGTGAAAAACACGGATCTGCACATGGCCGCGACGTTCTTATGGCCATAATACAATTAGCTGCGCATGCTGAACGTGGCACAAAGGCGCAGTACGCACGACTATGTAAAGAGGCGTGTAGCCGCCACTGCAACAGCCGCTGTTGTTGGAGATGAGAGCGGGGGGAAGGAGGAGGACGGCGATGATCAAGATGATGGTGCTGCTGCTGCTGCACCACCACCAGCTAAGAGAGCGCGTGCCGCGTGAGTTGGATGAGTGGGAGAATGTGTTTGAGCCAGATCAGGAAACTGATGATGATGAGGTGGAAAGATACATACGAGACGGGCAGAGGCTGTTAATGGGCGAAGATGAGAATGACGTGCTGCTCTGGTGGAAGAAAAACACTGTCACATATCCAAAACTCGCACAGTTGGCAAGGCAGATCCTTTGTGTCCCAGCCAGCAGCAGCAGCAGCAGCAGCGAGAGGGTATTTAGCGCAGCAGGGCGCAGCATCGAAGAGAGGAGAACATGCATCAACCCAGAAACTGTTGATGCACTTCTGTTTCTCCATGCCTATGGAGAGTAGGTCATTGTAGCCCCTTGCACTTTACTTGTTATTTATTTTTATGCTCAGCCTCAGACTATACCACAAAACAAGAAACGCGGTTTCTGTTTTAATTTCTTATGGACATTAAGCCCGGCGCTGTTTTTAAAAGCACAAGGAACGAGGTTTCTGTTTTTATTTTTTGTTGACATTAAGTCCGCTGCTGTTTTTATAAACATTAAGAGTTCCATTTTTATTTTCTGTTGACATTAAGTCCGCTGCTGTTTTTAAAAGCATAACAAAAAAGAGGTTCTGTTATTATACCGAAAAAATCTTCTTTTTTCGGTATCTAAAATCTATCTTTTTTTTTTTTTTTTCAAAGTTGGGCCTTGTCGGGCTTCGGGTCCATAAATTTTGATATTTAGTAGGGTCGGGCCGGGTGTCGGGCCCGCCTAATTAGGGCCGGGCCGAGCCGGGCCTAATTTTACAGGCCCGTTGAGATCTTTAACTGGTGGTCCCTAGACCACCTGTCGAAAACCCCTGAATAAAAGTACAGAAAAGTCTCAACTGTGTTTCCCTGCCGGAGTTGCGGTTGCTTACCTTTGAAGTGAGTGAAAGAGAGAGATTGACAGACAGAAAATGTTAACTACTGTATATTGATCCCATTTCAGATCCGTATGAGGTCAAGAGAAAGAGAAAGATAAAGACGGACATCAGTTTGACAGAGAGACCTTGCTTAGCAGGTAAGTCATCATTCCTTTTCTTTTCTTTGTAATCAATCCTCCACAATGTGGAATGTCAGAACAACTCTATGCCTATGGAGATCAAGTATGATCATTGAGTATGTTTTACCCCCTGTCCGTCCTTCCGTTCGTCTGTCTGTGCACGGTCCAGGTTGCACCCGATTGGACAGTTTAGGTGATGTCATCATATTAGCTCGCTCTGCTCACGTACGAGTAGGCCATGGCCTACTTGTTCGCTCCACTCACATACGCTCGCTCCGATGTCATCAGAGCCACAACCTGATCTGGCCTGGTGGAGACCTGTCATGAAGGGGCATTCATCTAGTTGTTTTTATGTTTATGAGTACAACTTGCCATTGTTCACAATAAACATGTATCCATAGTGTTATCCATCCATGCATGTTCATCTTGTCCAGAGTCGTGATGCTGGAGGGGCAACAGTTATGCAAAAAAACCAACAACAAATCACCAGGCTTTCCACCTTAGAGGAAAGCTGGTCCGTGTTCAAAATCGCCATGTGAAGTGGTCTGGAGCGGATGATATTGATATGTCATGTATTCTTTTGTAGTCAACAGGCAGGACTACAAAATGCTTGAATTACACCAATGCTTTCTCTTCCATAGCCCAAAGTCCTGCGACAGTAGAACCGTCCACATCCCAGCTCTTCCACTTCCCTGTCAGCGAACAGCCCATGCTTGTACCAGAGGAGAGGCTGCCCCCTGCCTCTGCTGTGGTGGACAGCAACTACAATGCACTGGACAATATACTCGCCAACGCCAACCAGACCTATGATGGCAACAATGAACTAAACCTCATCAATCAGCTGCTGGAGATACCCGAACTTCAGGCCATGCTGTCCGATCCGAATTTCACCACATCAATGTTCCATGGCTTTGACCAGGGTCCTGATGCTACCTTTGCTAACTTTACGCCATACGCACAGGACTTTTCCCAGTATAATGACTTAACATTTAGCCACCTGGTCAGTGAGAGCCAGGCACAGACTGAGAACCTCCCACAAGATACCCCACCCAACATGCTCCAAGTGAAGATTGAAGAGGACCAATGAGAAAGGGATGATATAATACAGTGAATAACAGATGCTAGCTAGTGAATTCTTTTACTTCATGGACCTAATATGGTGAGCTTGCATGATGGAGTCAGTTACCCATTTTTCTTCAAAAGCCTTGCTGGTCAAGGCATTCAGGACCATTAGCAGGTTAGTGTGTAATGTAAAATGTCTGCCCTCCCCGTCCCGTCTCTCTCCCTCGCGAGCATGCATTTAAGAGCGTCATTGGCTAAGTAAAACTACACAACCTAACCTTAACCCTAAACCTAACCTCAGTAAAACTATGCCTAAACCTAACCTTAGTCAAACTACACGCAGTCACCGGGGATGCCATTTTTTCCCTGATGAATTTGTTCTTAAATGCTTGCTCGCCTCTCTCTAGTCCTATGAGGGAATGTTTTATTAATCATGCTAATAGGCTACTATCATTAGCCTAATCCTAAGGTGTAAAAGCCATTCAAGGCTTGTTGAGAAGCCATGGCCACTGAAAAGAGAACCCATAAACTTCTCTACTTAACTTGGCAATAAAATCCTTCTCTGTGCACTGCTGCGCCTAGGCTATAGCAAGTTTCATTGTTGAAATGTATGTATTCATAGCATAGATTGTATTTTGTACATGTCTGGGAAAAGAGTTGATTGACTTTCAATTAAAACAGACAATTAAAAGTGAAGAAAAAGCTCCATGTTTAACACCCATCAAAAGCTTAAATGTTGTATTTGTTCTTATCCATTATAGGCCTCTATTTTGTTAATGACTGCCATATGTTTGACTTGTTTGGCGTTTAATCCATCTGATGTCAACCCTCATATTCTTCTCATTCTTTGTGCATACTTCTTTGTCTATTCCCTGATGCTATTTTTCTTACTTTCTGTGAGCTAACCAGAGAGAGCTCGCTGTGATGCACATGTTCACTTCCATCCCCTCGGCACTGTGTTTGCAGTCAGTACTATTAAAAAGTAAAATAAAAATGAATCAAACGTGGTCCTGCATCATCCTCAGAATTATATTTTTGAAGTCTGCTGAAAGTAGGACAAAAATATTAATTCAATACTATATTCATTTTGCAGACCTACTCTAGTATTTCTGGTTTTATTCAATATCTATAATTTATTCAGGAATGATTTGACAAACATGGTATCCCCATACTGTAAAAGTATAGGTTACAATATGATCAAAATTATTTAGATACTGTAGATAGTTAGATAGATGTGCTTTTTGATTACATACTATTGTAAGTCATTTTAGGGTGTTTATAACATGATGATAACAATTCTTGTTACTGCCTTAACAAGATATGCACGTGCACACGTTCTACATTGGGACGCCAGAGGCCAATCCATTGGACACACACACACACACACGCAGCCCTGGCACCTCTCCTAGTTCATTGGTTGTCAAAGCGCTCACAGTAATTAATGACCAATTAGTTGAAACAGAGCTTCTAATCATCTCAAAGAGAGCCTCCAGGCTCTTACAGTTACATTGAGCACTTGTACAAAGAGCTTGCTGTAAGCTATTCTCTCTTTGTCTGTGTGTGTGCGTGTGCGGCCATGCATGTGTGCGTATGTTTGTGAGAAGGTGGTTCAACTGAGGATACTGCAGAATCCTCATATATCCTATTTCTTTTTTTCTCCTTTTTAGTATATTTCTTCATTTATATTTTCCCATGAATTATCATCATACTTCAGTGTACACATGCACAAGATAGGAAAAATGTCACATTTCAGATCTGCTATGTTGCGCTGAATTAGAATCTTAATGGTGAAAAGCCACAGATGGCAGGTTTCCACCCGCCATCATGGGACTGTGTGTGAACACCACAGCTGCTAATGTATCATGACCAATCAAATGATGCCAGCTATGGAGACACCCTCATGTGCGGCACATAAAAACAGCATAGACAGCAGCACACCAGCCTTCAAGCAGACCCCAGATCCAATCTCCACGCACACAGAGACCACCTCAGGCTGACAATGCTGAATCTTCAACTTGTGTGCTTGCTGGGCCTCGTGGCACTTGGTAATACAAATGCTTTTGCAGATATCCGCTATTTTTAATTTAATTTACTAATTTGGCATTCTGTGTGTGTGTGTGTGTGTGTATGTGTGTGTGTGTGTGTGTGTGTGTAGGCACGGTGCACACCAGTCCCTCTGCCAAGCTGAAGTTGGAGCGTGGAAGCTGTCCGATGTTCTGGTTCAGCTTCAACGGTCGCTGTTACAAGTATGTAGGCTCACTGCTGAGCTGGCACGACGCAGAGAAGAACTGTCAAGATCAACCTGTAGTAGGTGCCAACCTGGTATCCATCCACAGGGAGGAGGAGCATGACTTTGTCCTGAGTCTGATCCAGAACTATAATCCATCACAGAAATGGACCTGGATTGGACTGACTGACCTCTACGTGGAAGGTAGATGGATGTGGTCTGATCAGCACTTTGATGTGCACTATACCATGTGGCAAAGTGGCTATCCAAATGAGGATACAAGTAGAAACTGTGCGTTCACATACTGTGGCATTCCATATCGGTGGTGTGACTATGCATGTTCTTCTGAATTACCTTCTGTGTGCGTGTTTATTCCATAATCATGTCCTTGTTGAGTGGAAACTGTAAAACTCACTGACTTGTCTCCACAGTAACAGAGCATGAAATAAATATAATCCTTGTGTTTACTGGTGCCATCATTTCAGATTGTCAATATGGTGAAGCACGTTCAGAGATTCATAATGTTTGGTGTTTTAATTATTTATTGGTATCTCAATGGAAACTCACTTGATGTCTCCCAGTGACGCAAAACTACTAAAAATGCAAATTCACAAGCTTTTAGATGTGCTCTTTTCACTACTTCTAAATTATTATAATTTCTTGTAAAATATATTCCCTTCGACAGTGTGCTGCCCTGTGTCTGAACTGTTTTCAGTATTCATATTCATTTATATTTAGCTAAAAATATGAAAACACCCCATAGGGCCAATATTTAAAAGAGTGTTCATGGTAGCTATACATATGGAGAGCAAGGCCACAGACAAGAACAGTTTTATATAGTTCAGAGGACTCTCCAGACAAGACACCGAAAAGAGCTGGACTGTTTCCTGGGGCTAACACTGTTTCACTGGCAAAATTGAGGAAAAACAACAGGCTATGGTCTTGGACAACATACTATAGAATGCCATCCTTCATAATTTTTTGAGGATTTTCAAAAAATGACGAAATCGAGGAAAAATGACATACAAGGCCTATAGTATGTCGTTTTTGAGGATTTTCAAAAAATGATGAAACATGCACAACACACTTTTGCGATCCTATGGTTCCAGGGACAGGGTTCAGATCCCTGTGGTGTGAGCTTAATGTTTCAAATTTTGTCCTATAATAGATATAATGTCAATTATTATTCATTTGTAATGCCTGAATGCACTTTTAATTTTACTTCATTAAGCACGGAGGGCTTTCATTATCAGTTAACATTTTTGCAGTTTGAATGTGAATGAATGAATGACCAAGACCTTGTATGATAGCCTGTCGTTTTTCCTCAACTTTGCCAGTGAAACAGTGTTGAGTCACAGGCTACAGTAGATTAGACAGTTGTTTTTTATGCAGGTGTACTTTTGATTTTGGAGCGTAGTCTAGGCCATGGAGTGAGTATTCATAGACGTGAGAGAGTGGAATTACGGCTTTATATGCTTCTAAACAGAACAATGTTGCCCTCTTCTGACAGAAACTGTAATCTACACTCAGTAGTCCTACAAATAATGGTTCAGTAAAAATTATTGTCCTCTGCTTCCGACTAATATTACAAATGGATAAAGGCGTAACTTCGGATTTTCTCCTGCAATACAAGGATAAATGCAGTTACAAGAGAAAATCTATAACACAACATGTTATTACGTTACAAACACTAAAACAAAACGTTTCTGAACCATCAATATCGCAACTCGTCTATGGTAGACATAGGCGGATTATGAAATGAAGGGCCCCTGGGCCGCCACCGGCCAAAGGGCCCCCCTACAACGGATGGTCTATCTGCCTGGCGCGGCAGCATGATGGTTTAGGACAGGAGTTTTCAACCTTTTCCATCCCAGGGACCACCATTTGTTCAGCATTTGAGCCACGGCCACCGTTCGATTACATTTTCACACCAAAGACCTAAAATTAAAAATTATCCACAATTCCAGGCTGTATTTTGCCAACAAAACAGTGTAAACTTCTTAATTAAGTGGTGCTAATTCAGATGATGAATATTTTAACTCTTGAGGGTGTAAAAATGAAACCAAATGGACCCGCAAGGGTCCATTTGGTTTCATTTTTACATTCTCAAGAGTTACATCTGGTTAACCAACTTTCCATCATTTAGCCTGGGGACCACCCGGAACCTTCTCAAGGACCACTGGTGGTCCCCGGACCACCTGTTGAAAACCCCTGGTTTAGGACATTTTGGGCTATTTTAGTGACACAAAATTAGTAAACCCATTGTTAATAAGGAGTGTGGGTGTTTTTATATGTAATATTTACTCATTACTCTATCTTGTCCTGGTAGCCTACTAATAAATGGCACTGTGCCTGATTACCTATAACCACTCTGGTGGCATCGGATGGCATCTCTGTATCTAAACCTCACTTCCTGTTTTCTTGTCACAACGTTGAGGAAGGACAACGGGATGATACCATACTCCAAGGATGATACACGTTCATTATCTGCTCACCATAGGTAAATACAAAACGAACATTTCAATAGTGCTGGCATTTTCTTCTCATGTTTTCTAATGTCCTACTGCCTTGCACCTGGAAGGATAGTTATAGTATTAACGTGGAGTATTACGACGAGCTGTCTGCTTCTGAGTCGGAAGCCCTTTTTGTTGACCACCTCGTACCCCCATTAAGGATCACTGAAAAACAGCTGTAATGCTAAACTTTGTAACAACTCACTGCCTTGTGCTCCTGCTGTCTTCCGCCCGCAATCTCTGTCTCGCTCTGTCTGTCTTGGCACTAGGGGGTCTGAAAAAGCGCTAAATATAGCGACAAATACGCCAAGTTGGCAACAGTGTCGGGCGCACGGTGTGTACCATAGGTAGGCCTATGTGCATAGGCGGATTATGAAATGAAGGGCCCCTGGGCCGCCACCAGCCAAAGGGCCCCCCTACAACGGATGGTCTATCTGCCTGGCGCGGCAGCATGATGGTTTAGGACATTTTGGGCTATTTTAGTGACACAAAATTAGTAAACCCATTGTTAATAAGGACCGTGTGCACCAGTATTATTCACTTTCACCCCTTTTTTGGGTGGGCCCTGAGCTTGAGCCTCTTAATTAGTGATCACGCGGACATTCAAGCTCATGGGCCCCTTGGCTCAGGGGCCCCTGGGCCTGCGCCCAACGTGCCCGTTGGATAATCCTTCCCTGATGGTAGAGTAGAGTACCTTACCAATAAACGTTCTGTCTGAGATGCGACACAGAACTGTTCATACCCACTGTCTTCAACCTGTGTGGCAGAAGTCCCCTCCCACGGTAAGTTATCACAGTCCGCAATTAAGCCTTTTCCACAAAATGTATTGACTTCAGGTCCCTGTGATTGAGTGGTTACACCCCTGTTGTATTCCCCATGGGGAGTTATTCATTTTCAAACTTTTATCCTAATCCTAATTTAAGATTTTCCACAAATGAAATTCACATCGTCACGAGTATGTGGTTACACCCCTATAGTATTCTGACCTTTTTCTGAAATTGGGCCTTTTCCACAAATGCACGATGTACCCCTCACAACCTTTTTCCTAACCCTAGATCCCATTTTGAGCAGTCTTTGCGGGCTGAAATTAAGGGAATGAGTAATCTGATGATTATGTGAATCAATTAAAATGTGTTTCGGGGGAAAAGTTGCATAGTATAGCTTTAATGACATGTAGAAGATTTAAAACAATTTCTTGGGGGTCTTTTAAAGTGTAATATGTGGTTTTAGATATTTACAGTGTCTGTGTCTGTGATAGTGGAGCGGTTTAGCTCTCTTATTAGGGCAGATTGTTCACTTTTTGAGAAAAGTGTGAAAATTGGTACACGCATAGCCAAAGACATTCTAAAAATATTTGGATGTGGAGGCATCTTGAATTCCAAGATGGCGGCCCCCAAAATCCAAGATGTCTGCCCAGAAATGTGTTTTTTCTGTCATAACTTGAAATGCATTGATTTTACGCCCATAGATGTATTGAACGTTAATACAAAGTTGGCCATTACGGACGATTTGGTACCAAGTACGTGTCTGTATCTCCTACGGTTCTTGAGATACAGCATATAGGTACTTTCACAGATCGAGGAGAGCAAGACATTTGTAACATTGATTCTTAAGTCAATCCAATGGTCATACAGACATGAAAATTGGTACACACACTCTGCAAACCCCACTATTTCTAAAAGTACTGCATGACCTGCAAAATTCAAAGATGGCAGCCCCCAAAATCCAAGATGTCTGTCCAAAAATGTGGTTTTTCCTTCATAACTCGAAATTCGAAGATCTTAAGCCCCATAGATGTATTGAACGTTAATATAAAGTTGGGGATTACGGACATTTTGATACCAAGTACATGTCTCTATGTACTACGGTTCTTGAGTTACAACATATCCGTATTCATGAGGCACCAAAAGTGTAACATTTTGGCACATTTCACTATTTAACTCAAAGATCCCTTCATCACTTTCAGGAATCATTTTAAGGAAATGGACCTACATGTATCTGCTATCATAAACCACTTCAAGTTTCTCAATTGATGAAACGGGTCGGGAGTTATTAAACCGATCGTAAAGGGCTGTTTCAGTGCTAAATTTGCTGCGTATAGTTAGCGAACATAAGCCACCCAGAAATGTCTGTCTGTGCATCTGCCCTTCACAATAAGTGTATATCTGAAGCGGACGCACCAAGTGCAGCATGTGTCCTAGTATAATGGTATAATATGCTAATAGGCGTAATAGTGTAATAGGGCTAATAGTGTAATATATGCAATAGCGGTATACTGTAATAGGGTAATATATGTAATAGTGTCATAGTGTAACATGTGTAATAGTGCATTAGGGTAATATGTGTAATAGTGTAATAGGGCAATATGTGTAATAGTGTCATAGTGCAACATGTGTAATAGTGTAATAGGGTAATAGTGTCATAGTGTAACATGTGTAATAGTGTAATAGGATAATATATGTAATAGTGTCATAGTGTAACATGTGTAATAGTGTAATAGGATAATATGTGTAATAGTGTCATAGTGTAATATGTGTAATAGTGTAATAGGATAATATGTGTAATAGTGTCATATGGTAATATGTGTAATAGTGTCATAGTGTAACATGTGTAATAGTGTAATAGGGCACTATGTGTAATAGTGTCATGGTGTAACATGTGTGATAGTGTAATAGGGTAATATGTGAAATAGTGTCATAGTGCAACATGTGTAATAGCGTAATAGGGTAATATGTGTAATAGTGTCATAGTATAACATGTGTAATGGTGTAATAGTGCAATATGTGTAATAGTGTAATATGTGTAATAGGCTAATACGTGTAATAGTGTAATATATGTGCAATAGTGTAATAGGGCAATTACACTATACTGCTATTTCATATACCACACTCTTACCTTAATGCACATATATTACACTATTACACATATTAACCCATTACCCTATTACACATGTTACACTATGATACTATTACACATATTGCCCTATTACACATGTTGCACTATGACACTATTCCACATTACCCTATTACGCTCTTACACATGTTACACTATGACACTATTACATATATTACCCTATTACACTATTACACATGTTACATTAAGACACTATTACACATATTACCCTATTACACTATTACACATGTTACACCATTACACTATTACACATATTGCCCTATTACACTATGACACTATTACACATATTACCCTATGACACTATTGCACATATTATCCTATTACACTATTACACATGTTACACTATGACACTATTACACATATTACCCTATTACACTATTACACGTTACACTATGACACTATTACACATATTGCCCTATTATACTATTACACATATTACCCTAATACACTATTACACATGTTACACTATGACACTATTACATATATTCCCTATTACAGTATACCGCTATTGCATAGATTACACTATTAGCCCTATTACACTATTGCATATATTACACTATTACGCCTATTAGCATATTATACCATTATACTAGGACACATGCTGCACTTGGTGCGTCCGCTTCAGATATACACTTATTGTGAAGCAGGGATGCACAGACAGACATTTCTGGGTGGCTTATGTTCGCTAACTATACGCAGCAAATTTAGCACTGAAACAGCCCTTTATGATCGGTTTAATAACTCCCGACCCGTTTCATCAATTGAGAAACTTGAAGTGGTTTATGATAGCAGATACATGTAGGTCCATTTCCTGAAAATGATTCCTGAAAGTGATGAAGGGATCTTTGAGTTAAATAGTGAAATGTGCCAAAATGTTACACTTTTGGTGCCTCATGAATACGGATATGTTGTAACTCAAGAACCGTAGTACATAGAGACATGTACTTGGTATCAAAATGTCCGTAATGCCCAACTTTATATTAACGTTCAATACATCTATGGGGCTTAAGATCTTCATATTTCGAGTTATGAAGGAAAAAACACATTTTTGGACAGACATCTTGGATTTTGCAGTTGCATGCAGTACTTTTAGAAATAGTGGGGTTTGCAGAGTGTGTGTACCAATTTTCATGTCTGTATGACCATTTGATTGACTTAAGAATCAATGTTACAAATGTCTTGCTCTCCTCAATCTGTGAAAGTGCCTATATGCTGTATCTCAAGAACCGTAGGAGATACAGACACGTACTTGGTACCAAATCGTCCGTAATGGCCAACTTTGTATTAACGTTCAATACATCTATGGGCGTAAAATCAATGCATTTCAAGTTATGACAGAAAAAACACATTTCTGGGCAGACATCTTGGATTTTGGGGGCCGCCATCTTGAATTCAAGATGCCTCCACATCCAAATATTTTTAGAATGTCTTTGGCTATGCGTGTACCAATTTTCACGCTTTTCTCAAAAAGTGAACAATAGTTTTGCTAACCCGCTCCACTATGACACTGTTCTCTGGACTAGAGTTGAATTTCCAAGTCTTGGTGCACTGCTCCTTGCCATTAAAGGTGTTGTGTGCAAGAAATCTCAGAATTTTCTTTTTTTTTTTTACCCTTCTGTTATTAGATCACTTACTGAAATCTAGTATCAATGGCAACCATAACAACCACAGAGGTCCCTATAACTGTCATTGATGGAGGGACACTCCTAACGGGACACTTGGTAGCCAATCAGGAAACTTGTTATTTAGTGGAGTATGAATCTGTAAGGACCACTGTGCACCTAGGTTGGCATAGATACTAGATATATTTCCTCAGACCCTCCCTTTATTCTGAGATCTCTTAAATGCATGCATTTTTATTTTTGTGTTTCTTGTGTTTGACATTGAAGCTTATAGGCTTCATAAAACAATTGGCCTAGGTTCTGTCACAACTCGCAATTAAACGCTTAAATTAACCCCCCCCCCAAAAAAAAATATTAGCACATCTTTGTTCACCCCCCGCCCCCCCCACGGACCTCACATGGAACTGCTTTTTGGGCAGTTCCATGTGAGAGGGGAGTCGAATGCATAATGTGCTAATAGTTTAGAAATTCAACAATACAAATGACATTTGTGTTTTGGTTTCATTTATTTTTACCGTGTAATCCCACAAAATATTCATCCAGAGCAGAACTTCTACCACAGGACATGAATGCTGCTGACACTACTACAATAGTAATGGCATGCATTTCATGCAGATTAAGTAAAAAAAAATACAGAAATAATCTTAACTATCCTTTTAATGAAGTTAAATGATAGTGACACAGCCCTGTTAGACTATGCTATGACTTCCAATATGTCATCCTTTTAAGCCAAACTAAAAGTTTTCTTTCTCTTTCTCTGAGGTTTCAGAATGTGAAGCTGACCTACAGACCTACAGACTCTGCTGTTGGGAGTGAAAAAGGTTAGTGAATCTCTTGATTCCACTGCTGTGTGCTGTTAGCAGTGAAAGGTTGGTGAACCGTTTGATTCCTGCTGCTTGTGTAAGTGAGCTACATGCTACCATAGCGTAGGTTGTCATCCGTGCCGGGTATAATTTCACATCATTTATGTATATAATGCCAGTCCATGTCAGATGCCACTATGGGACCATGTGATGTTTGTGGAGGCATTTGATTTAATTAACTTAATATACAGTTAAATCTGTCAGTCCACATCACGTGTGTATGTTATGTTGTAGTGTCAGGTCTCCTTTCTCTTCTATTCTTTGCCTTTAATAGAGTTACCTGTTTTTGTTTGTCTCAGAATTTTTAATCACAGTACTTTTTTAATTCATCTCCTTCTTTCCTATTGCCCTAGTTCTTAACTAGTCTACTTTGTGCGTATACGTGTGATGTGTAGGTTATGTGATTTGTTTGGTATCATTTTGGTAGCATGTAGCCTGGTTAATGTTGTGTTTAAGTCTGTGCAAACTAGACGGGGCGATTCTATGCAATTACCGACAGATGCCGAGGCAGAGCCAGTGCAGCCAGTAGTGTTATCCTGCAACCCAAACCCTTGACAATGTGATGGATAACCTGGCAATGCCAATGCAATGTGTGCACACATGTGATTGCATGCGCTCCTTCTGGCAAACTAACGGAGGAAGCAAATGATGGCTGTGTCATTTGATTCCTTGTTAGTGCGCGTGTTGTGAGTTTAGTGGCTGATATTGTATGTAAGTGAGCATAGTTATCTGTTGGGCAGAAACCTTGTAGCTCCATATAGTTCAACCTTTTTTTGTAAATGAAGTCCGTTAGTTGGTCGTTGGTAGTTAAAAGTATACAAGTAGTTTGGGATGTACAAGGTTTCTACCGACCTTCACTTTTTCTCTTTATTCTTTGCTTTAATAAAGTTATTTGTTTTCTTTGTCTCAGACCCTCTTGCTTTTCATTTATTCACATTTTTAGTCTTTCTTCCTGTCTATCACACTAGTCCTCCACTAGTGTATGTGATGCGTGAATCAGATTGCGTCTAGTGCATGCTATTTGCACATAAATCATCAATTACTTGAGTTCACATCACATCATTTGCAAGTGCGTTTCTATTCAACCTTCTTCATTTCTTTATTCTTTGCTTTTAAGGTTATTTTTTGTTGTCTCAGACTAATTTATATATAATGTTGAAAATGAGCGGGATTCCACTTAAGTTGAACAAGTAATGTAAGCACATCGATCACGGTATAATTTTGTTTATCACTCTTGTATGTTGTGTTCTAATGTCATCCATATGTTGTGTACTACTGTTCTCGTAGTGTTTCTGACAAATACTGTGGCGCAATTGCTTTTCTGTTGCATCATCTGCAAGTGGGTTTCTACTCAACCTTCATCTATTCTCTCTTTATTCTTTGCTTTAAAGTTATTTGTTTTTGTTGTCTCAGACTCTCTTGATCGAATTTCATATACCGGTATTTGCAGTTTTTATCATTTTTTAATCTTTATTCTTTATTCTTATTCTTTGTAATTTGTCTCAGACTCTTGATGGTTTATTTAATTTTAAAGTAACCTCTTCTTGCCTATGTGAATTGTGGTTGTGAGGTTGTGTATTTAATTGGTTCAATTCCTTTGTGAATTGGGTTGTGTATTCTTAGTAATCCCTCCATGAAAACATTATGGCCAACTGCTTGGGCGGAGACCAAGGAAATCTATTTCTTTTGTGTTCATGAAGCATTCAAAGTGCTTAAAGTGAGAAGTGCAGCAGCAAACATCTAGGTTATAAGACCATTGTTGGTATTATCTCAGATCTAATTTGCGAGTGGGGTTTCACTACGTAACCCATTGGCATTGGCGATTTGCTGCTGCGCTGCGGTATTTGTGGAGTGAGTAATGTGTTGCATGTATGAAGACAAACATTGCTGTCATTCATGGACTGTTAAAGTTTGTTAATATTGTTTCATATCAAATGTTCCTCTTATATGAGTCATTCCACGGAAACGGTACGATTTGCAGTCCCTCTGACCGCTTTAGCTCTATTTTATTGATGGAGTCACTGAATTTTTTTTTAAAGATTTTCAATTGATTTTCATCAATTGAAATGTTTCCTTTAATATTGTGTAAACATTACATGGATTTTATAAATAGAAATTATCTTGCTTTCTTTCAGTAGACACCCCCTATTTTGTCCATTTTTCCATGTCCCCAGTCAATCAATGCGATTGATTTTTGGACCTGTAAATTACAACAAAACAAACTATGGCACTGGTGTGGACTTCTGGTTTACCGGAACGGGGTTCAACTCCCTGCAGTGCCCTGTTCAATGTTGAATTTAAATGGTCTCTTTGTGTTGCATAGATGGTAAACCCCAGGTTCTTTACTGCGTTTGTGCTCCCTACAGTTACCAAGTCTATTGTAAGGGACTGTAGCATATTGCATGGTCTAAATGGGAATAACTATGTACTATAAATATTACTGTTGCAGCAAATGGATAAGTCCAAACAACATGTCCTTATTTTACTTATTGGGAGGTGCCTAAGCGCTCCATTACATACGTGTGTCTTTTCCAGCATCAAATGCTGCAACACTGCATGCTACTTACTCCTCTACAGTGTTTGCCATATGTCAAACTGACTAGAAAAATCAGGATTCATGTGCTATTTTTTGCCAAGAGATCCGTTTGTGCACTAAATTTCCCCATTCATTTGAATTATTCGCAGGCCTCATGGTGGCGCCACTATACGTTTTGGCCCATAACTCTTGAACCGTGAGTCAAAAATTTGATAGTCTGTATCATTCATTCAGCCTTAATCTCCATCTAAACGGAATGTACAATCAACCTGCAGAGCCGGTTCCAGGATTAACAGTGGAACTTGGTTCCCAGGTTCCCAGGGCCCTGTGCAAGATGTGCACCCAATAAACCTGAGCTACTTAATATCTGCCCAAACTCAGTCAACAAGGTAATGCTCAAAAAAAAATGCTCAAAACAAGGTTGCCAGGTGTTGTCATTTTTCGAAAATCATCAAAATTATGAAAAACGGTAAGGCTATAGCCTTGCGTTTTTTCAAAATTTCGTCACTTTCGAAAATCTTAAAAACTATGAGAAACGGTAAGGCTATAGCCTTGCGTTTTTTCAAAATTTCGACATTTTTCGAAAATGCTCAAAAATGCTCAAAACGATGAAAAACGGAATGCTGGCAAGACCGTAAGGCTATAGCCTTGCATTTTTTTTTTTTTTTTTTTTTTTTCAAAATTTCAACATTTTTCGAAAATGCTCAAAAATGCTCAAAACAATGAAAAACGGCATGCTGTGCAAGACCGTAAGGCTATAGCCTTGCGTTTTGCCAAGTTTTGTCATTTTTCGGAAATCCTCAAAATTATGAAAAACGGTAAGGCTATAGCCTTGGGTTTTTTTTTTTCAAAATTTCGCCATTTTTCGAAAATGCTCAAAAATGCTCAAAACAATGAAAAACGGCATGCTGTGCAAGACCGTAAGGCTATAGCCTTGCGTTTTGCCAAGTTTCATCATTTTTTGGAAATCCTCGAAATTAGGAAAAACGGTAAGGCTATAGCCTTGCGTTTTTTCAAAATTTCGACATTTTTCAAAAATGCTCAAAAATGCTCAAAAATGCTCAAAACAATGAAAAACGGCATGCAGTGCAAGACCATAAGGCCTTGCGTTTTGCCAAGTTTCGTCATTTTTCGGAAATCCTCAAAATGATGAAAAACGGAAGGCTATAGCCTTGCGTTTTTTCAAAATGTCTGCATTTTTGGAAAATTCTCAAAAATGCTCAAAACGATGAAAAACGGCATGCTCTGCAAGAACGCAAGGCTATAGCCTTGCATTCTTGCAAGGTTTCGTCATTTTTCAAAAATCTTCAAAAATCCTCAAAATTATGAAAAACGGTGAGGCTATAGCCTTGCGTTTTTTCAAAATTTCGACATTTTTCGAAAATGCTCAAAAATGCTCAAAATGATGAAAAACGGCATGCTGTGCAAGACCGTAAGGCTATAGCCTTGCGTTTTGCCAAGTTTCGTCATTTTTCGCGAATCCTCAAAATTATGAAAAACGGTAAGGCTATAGCCTTGCGCTTTTTCAAAATTTCGTCATTTTTTGAAAATGCTCAAAAATGCTCAAAACAATGAAAAACGGCATGCTGTGCAAGACCGTAAGGCTCTAGCCTTGCGTTTTGCCAAGTTTTGTCATTTTTCGGAAATCCTCAAAATTATGAAAAACGGTAAGGCTATAGCCTTGCGTTTTTTTCAAAATTTCAACATTTTTCGAAAATGCTCAAAAATGCTCAAAACAATGAAAAACGGCATGCTGTGCAAGACCGTAATACTATACCCTTGCGCTTTTGCCAGATTTCGTCATTTTTCGAAAATCTTCAAAATGATGAAAAAACGTAAGGCTATAGCCTTGCGTTTTTTTTTCTCGAAATTTTGACATTTCTTCGAAAATGCTCAAAAATGCTCAAAACGGTGAAAAACGGCATGCTGAGCAAGACTGTAATGCTATACCCTTGCGCTTTTGCCAGATTTCGTCATTTTTCGAAAATCTTCAAAATGATGAAAAAACGTAAGGCTATAGCCTTGCGTTTTTTTTCTCGAAATTTCAACATTTTTTCGAAAATGCTCAAAAATGCTCAAAACGGTGAAAAACGGCATGCTGAGCAAGACTGTAATGCTATACCCTTGCGCTTTTGCCAGATTTAGTCATTTTTCGAAAATCTTCAAAATCAAAATGATGAAAAAACGTAAGGCTATAGCCTTGCGTTTTTTTCCCCGAAATTTCGACATTTTTTCGAAAATGCTCAAAAATGCTCAAAACGGTGAAAAACGGCATGCTGAGCAAGACTGTAATGCTATAACCTTGCGCTTTTGCCAGATTTTGTCATTTTTCGAAAATCTTCAAAATGATGAAAAAACGTAAGGCTATAGCCTTGCGTTTTTTTCTCAAAATTTCGACATTTTTTCGAAAATGCTCAAAAATGCTCAAAACGGTGAAAAACGGCATGCTGAGCAAGACTGTAATGCTATACCCTTGCGCTTTTGCCAGATTTCGCCATTTTTCGAAAATCTTCAAAATGATGAAAAAACGTAAGGCTATAGCCTTAAGTTTTTTTTCTCGAAATTTCAACATTTTTTCGAAAATGCTCAAAAATGCTCAAAACGGTGAAAAACGGCATGCTGAGCAAGACTGTAATGCTATACCCTTGCGCTTTTGCCAGATTTAGTCATTTTTCGAAAATGTTCAAAATCAAAATGATGAAAAAACGTAAGGCTATAGCCTTGCGTTTTTTTTCTCGAAATTTCGACATTTTTTCGAAAATGCTCAAAAATGCTCAAAACGGTGAAAAACGGCATGCTGAGCAAGACTTCAATGCTATACCCTTGCGCTTTTGCCAGATTTCGTCATTTTTCGAAAATCTTCAAAATGATGAAAAAACGTAAGGCTATAGCCTTGCGTTTTTTTTCTCGAAATTTTGACATTTTTTCGAAAATGCTCAAAAATGCTCAAAACGGTGAAAAACGGCATGCTGAGCAAGACTTCAATGCTATACCCTTGCGCTTTTGCCAGATTTCGTCATTTTTCGAAAATCTTCAAAATGATGAAAAAATGTAAGGCTATAGCCTTGCGTTTTTTTTTCTCAAAATTTCGACATTTTTTCGAAAATGCTCAAAAATGCTCAAAACGGTGAAAAATGGCATGCTGAGCAAGACTGTAATGCTATAACCTTGCGCTTTTGCCAGATTTCGTCATTTTTCGAAAATCTTCAAAATGATGAAAAAACGTAAGGCTATAGCCTTGCGTTTTTTTTCTCGAAATTTTGACATTTTTTCGAAAATGCTCAAAAATGCTCAAAACGGTGAAAAACGGCATGCTGTGCAAGACCATAAGGCTCTAGCCTTGCGTTTTGCCAAGTTTTGTCATTTTTCGGAAATCCTCAAAATTATGAAAAACGGTAAGGCTATAGCCTTGCGTTTTTTTCAAAATTTCGACATTTTTCGAAAATGCTCAAAAATGCTCAAAACAATGAAAAACGGCATGCTGTGCAAGACCGTAATACTATACCCTTGCGCTTTTGCCAGATTTCGTCATTTTTCGAAAATCTTCAAAATGATGAAAAAACGTAAGGCTATAGCCTTGCGTTTTTTTCTCGAAATTTTGACATTTTTTCGAAAATGCTCAAAAATGCTCAAAACGGTGAAAAACGGCATGCTGTGCAAGACCATAAGGCTCTAGCCTTGCGTTTTGCCAAGTTTTGTCATTTTTCGGAAATCCTCAAAATTATGAAAAACGGTAAGGCTATAGCCTTGCGTTTTTTTCAAAATTTCAACATTTTTCGAAAATGCTCAAAAATGCTCAAAACAATGAAAAACGGCATGCTGTGCAAGACCGTAATACTATACCCTTGCGCTTTTGCCAGATTTCGTCATTTTTCGAAAATCTTCAAAATGATGAAAAAACGTAAGGCTATAGCCTTGCGTTTTTTTTCTCGAAATTTCGACATTTCTTCGAAAATGCTCAAAAATGCTCAAAACGGTGAAAAATGGCATGCTGAGCAAGACTGTAATGCTATACCCTTGCGCTTTTGCCAGATTTCGTCATTTTTCGAAAATCTTCAAAATGATGAAAAAACGTAAGGATATAGCCTTGCGTTTTTTTTCTCGAAATTTCAACATTTTTTCGAAAATGCTCAAAAATGCTCAAAACGGTGAAAAACGGCATGCTGAGCAAGACTGTCATGCTATACCCTTGCGCTTTTGCCAGATTTAGTCATTTTTCGAAAATCTTCAAAATCAAAATGATGAAAAAACGTAAGGCTATAGCCTTGCGTTTTTTTTCTCGAAATTTCGACATTTTTTCGAAAATGCTCAAAAATGCTCAAAACGGTGAAAAACGGCATGCTGAGCAAGACTTCAATGCTATACCCTTGCGCTTTTGCCAGATTTCGTCATTTTTCGAAAATCTTCAAAATGATGAAAAAACGTAAGGATATAGCCTTGCGTTTTTTTTCTCGAAATTTTGACATTTTTTCGAAAATGCTCAAAAATGCTCAAAACGGTGAAAAACGGCATGCTGAGCAAGACTTCAATGCTATACCCTTGCGCTTTTGCCAGATTTCGTCATTTTTCGAAAATCTTCAAAATGATGAAAAAATGTAAGGCTATAGCCTTGCGTTTTTTTTCTCAAAATTTCGGCATTTTTTCGAAAATGCTCAAAAATGCTCAAAACGGTGAAAAACGGCATGCTGTGCAAGACCATAAGGCTCTAGCCTTGCGTTTTGCCAAGTTTTGTCATTTTTCGGAAATCCTCAAAATTATGAAAAACGGTAAGGCTATAGCCTTGCGTTTTTTTCAAAATTTCAACATTTTTCGAAAATGCTCAAAAATGCTTAAAACAATGAAAAACGGCATGCTAAGCAGGACTGTCATGCTATACCCTTGCGCTTTTGCCAGATTTAGTCATTTTTCGAAAATGTTCAAAATCAAAATGATGAAAAAACTTAAGGCTATAGCCTTGCGTTTTTTCCCCCGAAATTTCGACATTTTTTCGAAAATGCTCAAAAATGCTCAAAACGGTGAAAAACGGCATGCTGAGCAAGACTGTAATGCTATACCCTTGCGCTTTTGCCATATTTCGTCATTTTTCGAAAATCTTCAAAATGATGAAAAAACGTAAGGCTATAGCCTTGCGTTTTTTTTCTCGAAATTTTGACATTTTTTCGAAAATGCTCAAAAATGCTCAAAACGGTGAAAAACGGCATGCTGAGCAAGACTTCAATGCTATACCCTTGCGCTTTTGCCAGATTTCGTCATTTTTCGAAAATCTTCAAAATGATGAAAAAACGTAAGGCTATAGCCTTGCGTTTTTTTTCTCGAAATTTCGACATTTTTTTCGAAAATGCTCAAAAATGCTCAAAATGGTGAAAAACGGCATGCTGAGCAAGACTGTAATGCTATACCCTTGCGCTTTTGCCAGATTTAGTCATTTTTCGAAAATCTTCAAAATCAAAATGATGAAAAAACGTAAGGCTATAGCCTTGCGTTTTTTTTCTCGAAATTTCAACATTTTTTCGAAAATGCTCAAAAATGCTCAAAACGGTGAAAAACGGCATGCTGAGCAAGACTGTAATGCTATACCCTTGCGCTTTTGCCAGATTTCGGCATTTTTCGAAAATCTTCAAAATGATGAAAAAACGTAAGGCTATAGCCTTGCGTTTTTTTTTTCAAAATTTCGACATTTTTTCGAAAATCCTCAAAAATGCTCAAAACGGTGAAAAACGGCATGCTGAGCAACACTGTAATGCTATAACCTTGCGCTTTTGCCAGATTTCGTCATTTTTCGAAAATCTTCAAAATGATGAAAAAACGTAAGGCTATAGCCTTGCGTTTTTTTTTCTCGAAATTTTGACATTTTTTCGAAAATGCTCAAAAATGCTCAAAACGGTGAAAAACGGCATGCTGAGCAAGACTGTAATGCTATACCCTTGCGCTTTTGCCAGATTTCGTCATTTTTCGAAAATCTTCAAAATGATGAAAAAACGTAAGGCTATAGCCTTACGTTTTTTTTCTCGAAATTTCAACATTTTTTCGAAAATGCTCAAAAATGCTCAAAACGGTGAAAAACGGCATGCTGAGCAAGACTGTAATGCTATACCCTTGCGCTTTTGCCAGATTTAGTCATTTTTCGAAAATCTTCAAAATCAAAATGATGAAAAAACGTAAGGCTATAGCCTTGCGTTTTTTTCCCCGAAATTTCGACATTTTTTCGAAAATGCTCAAAAATGCTCAAAACGGTGAAAAACGGCATGCTGAGCAAGACTGTAATGCTATAACCTTGCGCTTTTGCCAGATTTTGTCATTTTTCGAAAATCTTCAAAATGATGAAAAAACGTAAGGCTATAGCCTTGCGTTTTTTTTCTCAAAATTTCGACATTTTTTCGAAAATGCTCAAAAATGCTCAAAACGGTGAAAAACGGCATGCTGAGCAAGACTGTAATGCGGGTGATCGGCAAGTGTCTAGCCCGCTGCAGCTTGCACTCGGAGCCGCAGCGTGCGTGGCGGCACGCGTTGACCACGTCACCGCCACCACGTAGCACCCACGTCACTGCCGCGCCGCGACTTAAACGCGGAAGCGCCGGGTGTCTCTCCAACTTGTTTACTATGCTACCTAACGATCATGAAGTTAGCACCAGCGAAGCGGCAGGTCAAGCACTGCCGCCCCAGCCGACCAACCACACGCAAAGGTGGGTTTGAGTTTGATTTACACTGGCCTAACTTTAACTTATAGTGGAGTTATTCGGTCGCGCTTATATGTTTATGTTTTACGTCCCACAGCAGCACGGAGAGGGGGGACGACTTAGCTCACAACATAGCCTCACTCCTGGAGGATTTTCGGGCAGATCTGCTGCCCTCCAGGCCCACCCAACAGAGAATACGGAACATGTCTCAAAGGGTGACACATGTCCGGGCCTTCCTTGACTTCATGTGCCGTTCCGAACCACCCACGCCGGCCACGGGTATTCAATGCATCACCAACCGCGGCCGGTTCCTCGACTTCTTTAAAGTCATTCATTCGCGCTGGGCTCCGACTACCGTTATCAACTACATCTCCGACCTGAGGAGATTCATGAACTATCTAAAGGAGCGGGGGCCGGCAGCCGCCATGCCGATACCCTCCGTGCCGGATCTCGACCGGCTTCTTCGGTGGCTCCGGATGGAGCGTGAGGGGCTCGCAGATGCCGTAGCCCAACACAGGAACCGAACCCTGGACCGAAAATCCGAACTTACGATGACCCCGGCAGAGCTGCAACAATTACTCGCCGAGGCCAAACGGCATATCCCAGCCGCACTCGATCGTCTGGAGGAAGACCCTGGCTGCCTGACAACTGTTCACTGTGCCACGGGTCTCCTCGCCACCTATCTCGCCACGGTGAGTGGCTTGCGGCGCGGGTGCTTCGTCTACATGCGGGACACGGATGTGTCCTCCGCCGTCCAAGCGAGCCCCGGCCGCTATGTCATTCGCTTAGAGCACCATAAGACCCGCAGAACATACGGAGCCGCGACGCTTGTGCTCACAGATATTGAGTATAAATGGCTACGCCGCTTCATGCAACAGCGCCGGTACATGGCCGGCTACGCCCGTCAAGACGGAGCGTTCTTCTTCAACTCAACCGGGCGCACGTTCGAGAAGATGGGGACCCACGTTAAGGCCCAGGTACTCAAGCTTCTGAACCGCCCCGGT
>CM076977.1:33395507-33398007 GCA_039105355.1 Benthosema pterotum
TTTTTTTCCGGACCTCCAGAGCCCGGCACCCAGCATTGGCGAAAACGTGCCCCACGCGCAGGCACTCTTCCCTGGGTAACATCGGCGCGTGGCCTGGGTGCCGGGCTGGAGGTCCGAAAAAAAATATTTTTTTTTAAGGGCCAGGGCGGCTCAGGGGGCCGCCCTGGGGTGGACATCGGTCGGAGGAGCGCTCTCCTACATACGGGATGGCCAAAGTCTGGAGCTCTGGGGGTCCCCGGGTACAGAGGGGGGAAGAGGGAACCAAGCCCAGGAGCTCGGGGCTTCGGCCACTTCGGCCCCGAACCAAACGGCAAACCAAAAGCATTTCACCACTCCAGGCTGCACATGCGGAGAGGGGGACACTCCGCATGTGAGCAGGCACCTTTGCCGGGCATGGGTCGGCCGCACGCCCCCCTGGTGGGGGCCTGGAGGTCAGGCGCCGCCTGGTGGCCAAACTGGGAACTGCGCCCCGAACCAACCGCATCAGTCCAGGGGCTCTACCTCCAACCTTACCCCCAGAGGCCAGCCTCTGGGGCCCATGCACCACTACCAGACGGCCGCCCCACCCCGAAGGGCGCCGCCTTGTGGACAAACTGGGAACTGCGCCCCGAACCAACTGCATCAGTCCAGGGGCTCTACCTCCAACCTTACCCCCAGAGGCCAGCCTCTGGGGCCCATGCACCACTACCAGACGGCCGCCCCACCCCGAAGGGCGCCGCCTTGTGGACAAACTGGGAACTGCGCCCCGAACCAACTGCATCAGTCCAGGGGCTCTACCTCCAACCTTACCCCCAGAGGCCAGCCTCTGGGGCCCATGCACCACTACCAGACGCCCCCCGCCGCCGAAGGGCGCCACCAGGCAGCCTGGCCAGGGTACTGCCGCCAGTACCCAGTGCACCAGGCACCTCTCCAATCTCTCCCCCAGAGGCACTCCCTCTGGGGGCCATGCACCACCACCATGCCCCGTCCAGGGGCTTTCTCTCCAATCTCTCCCCCAGAGGCCATGCCTCTGGGGGCCATGCACCACCACCAGGCCCAGGGCCCACGCCCTGGGCGCTGACCCGCCGGGCGGGGGCCCTGGCCCGGGCCCCGAGTCAGGCACCCTCCCGGGGGGGAAGGCCACCACCCGGCGCTCCGTCCGAACATGTGCACCCACCCTTAAGCACCCCTCTCGGGGCATAAAGAGTGATGTACCGCGCCGCACGGACCGCACGCCCCTGGGCGTACTCTAACACTTAGAAATATTTCTGGCCGGGGCCCGCGCCCCTGGCCATACTCTGACACTTAGAAATATTTCTGGCAGGGGCCCGCGCCCCTGGCCATACTCTGACACTTAGAAATATTTCTGGCAGGGGCCCGCGCCCCTGGCCATACTCTGACACTTAGAAATATTTCTGGCAGGGGCCCGCGCCCCTGGCCATACTCTGACACTTAGAAATATTTCTGGCAGGGGCCCGCGCCCCATGCGCATACCGTGGGACTCTGAGACACTCCTGGCCGTCTGTCCAGGGTACTGCCGCCAGTACCAAGTGCACCAGACAGGGGCCTTCTCTCCAACCCACCCTGGGGGCCATGCACCCCCCACCAGGCCCCGTCCAGGGGCATTCACTCCAACCCAGCCCCCAGAGCATCCCTCTGGGGCCATGCACCACTCACCAGGCCCCGTCCAGGGGCATTCACTCCAACCCAGCCCCAGAGCATCCCTCTGGGGCCATGCACCACTCACCAGGCCCCGTCCAGGGGCATTCACTCCAACCCAGCCCCCAGAGCATCCCTCTGGGGCCATGCACCACCCACCACCCCCCACCGCCGCCGGCCGAGGGTACTGCCACTATCGATGGATATCGGCCGCGGTGGCCAAGTGTCAACGCGCCGGAACTTTACTAACTTTACTTCTAACTTTATTACTTCTAACTTTACTTAGCAGTGTCCCGCTTAAGGCGGGTAAGCTTTGGTATTCACTCGCACACATGTTTACAGAATTTGGCTATGCCCCGGCCGGGAGTCGAACCCGGGCCGCCGAGTTCAAAGGCAGACACTCTAATCATGGTGCCACTCGGCTGGATACTGTGGAGCTTTCGCCGGGCAACTCTCTCTACTCCAACCCCCCTCTGGGAGTTGGAGGACATGCACCACCAACAAACGACGTCACCCGCATGCGCCGCGCGTGTATGCGGGTGATCGGCAAGTGTCTAGCCCGCTGCAGCTTGCACTCGGAGCCGCAGCGTGCGTGGCGGCACGCGTTGACCACGTCACCGCCACCACGTAGCACCCACGTCACTGCCGCGCCGCGACTTAAACGCGGAAGCGCCGGGTGTCTCTCCAACTTGTTTACTATGCTACCTAACGATCATGAAGTTAGCACCAGCGAAGCGGCAGGTCAAGCACTGCCGCCCCAGCCGACCAACCACACGCAAAGGTGGGTTTGAGTTTGATTTACACTGGCCTAACTTTAACTTATAGTGGAGTTATTCGGTCGCGCTTATATGTTTATGTTTTA
>CM076977.1:33411163-33428663 GCA_039105355.1 Benthosema pterotum
AACTGTGTTTCCCTGAGGAGTTGCGGTTGCTTACCTTTGAAAGTGAGTGAAAGAGAGAGATTGACAGACAGAAAATGTTAACTACTGTATATTGATCCCATTTCAGATCCGTATGAGGTCAAGAGAAAAGAGAAAGATAAAGACGGACATCAGTTTGACAGAGAGACCTTGCTTAGCAGGTAAGTCATCATTCCTTTTCTTTTCTTTGTAATCAATCTCCACAATGTGGAATGTCAGAACAACTCTATGCCTATGGAGATCAAGTATGATCATTGAGTATGTTTTTACCCCCTGTCCGTCCTTCCGTTCGTCTGTCTGTGCACGTCCAGGTTGCACCCGATGGACAGTTTAGGTGATGTCATCATATTAGCTCGCTCTGCTCACGTACGAGTAGGCCATGGCCTACTTGTTCGCTCCACTCACATACGCTCGCTCCGATGTCATCAGAGCCACAACCTGATCCTGGCCTGGTGGAGACCTGTCATGAAGGGGCATTCATCTAGTTGTTTTTATGTTTATGAGTACAACTTGCCATTGTTCACAATAAACATGTATCCATAGTGTTATCCATCCATGCATGTTCATCTTGTCCAGAGTCCGTGATGCTGGAGGGGCAACAGTTATGCAAAAACAACAACAAATCACCAGGCTTTCCACCTTAGAGGAAAGCTGGTCCGTGTTCAAAATCACCATGTGAAGTGGTCTGGAGCGGATGATATTGATATGTCATGTATTCGTTGTAGTCAACAGGCAGGACTACAAAATGCTTGAATTACATCCAATGCTTTCTCTTCCATAGCCCAAAGTCCTGCGACAGTAAACCGTCCACATCCCAGCTCTTCCACTTCCCTGTCAGCGAACAGCCCATGCTTGTACCAGAGGAGAGGCTGCCCCCTGCCTCTGCTGTGGTGGACAGCAACTACAATGCACTGGACAAATATACTCGCCAACGCCAACCAGACCTATGATGGCAACAATGAACTAAACCTCATCAATCAGCTGCTGGAGATACCCGAACTTCAGGCCATGCTGTCCGATCCGAATTTCACCACATCAATGTTCCATGGCTTTGACCAGGGTCCTGATGCTACCTTTGCTAACTTTACGCCATACGCACAGGACTTTTCCAGTATAATGACTTAACATTAGCCACCTGGTCAGTGAGAGCCAGGCACAGACTGAGAACCTCCCACAAGATACCCCACCCAACATGCTCCAAGTGAAGATTGAAGAGGACCAATGAGAAAGGATGATATAATACATGAATAACAGATGCTAGCTAGTGAATTCTTTTTACTTCATGGACCTAATATGGTGAGCTTGCATGATGGAGTCAGTTACCCATTTTTCTTCAAAAGCCTTGCTGGTCAAGGCATTCAGGACCATTAGCAGGTTAGTGTGAAATGTAAAATGTCTGCCCTCCCCGTCCCGTCTCTCTCCCTCGCGAGCATGCATTTAAGAGCGTCATTGGCTAAGTAAAACTACACAACCTAACCTTAACCCTAAACCTAACCTCAGTAAAACTATGCCTAAACCTAACCTTAGTCAAACTACACGCAGTCACCGGGGATGCCATTTTTTTCCCTGATGAATTTGTTCTTAAATGCTTGCTCGCCTCTCTCTAGTCCTATGAGGGAATGTTTTATTAATCATGCTAATAGGCTACTATCATTAGCCTAATCCTAAGGTGTAAAAGCCATTCAAGGCTTGTTGAGAAGCCATGGCCACTGAAAAGAGAACCCATAAACTTCTCTACTTAACCTGGCAATAAAATCCTTCTCTGTGCACTGCTGCGCCTAGGCTATAGCAAGTTTCATTGTTGAAATGTATGTATTCATAGCATAGATTGTATTTTGTACATGTCTGGGAAAAGAGTTGATTGACTTTAAATTAAACAGACAATTAAAAGTGAAGAAAAGCTCCATGTTTAACACCCATCAAAAGCTAAAATGTTGTATTTGTTCTTATCCATTATAGGCCTCTATTTTGTTAATGACTGCCATATGTTTGACTTGTTTGGCGTTTAATCCATCTGATGTCAACCCTCATATTCTTCTCATTCTTTGTGCATACTTCTTGGTCTATTCCCTGATGCTATTTTTCTTACTTTCCTGTGAGCTAACCAGAGAGAGCTCGCTGTGATGCACATGTTCACTTCCATCCCCTCGGCACTGTGTTTGCAGTCAGTACTATTAAAAAGTAAAATAAAAATGAATCAAACGTGGTCCTGCATCATCCTCACAATTATATTTTTGAAGTCTGCTGAAAGTAGGACAAAACTATTAATTCAATACTATATTCATTTTGCAGACCTACTCTAGTATTTCTGGTTTTATTCAATATCTATAGTTTATTCAGGAATGATTTGACAAACATGGTATCCCCATACTGTAAAAGTATAGGTTACAATATGATCAAAATTATTTAGATAGATAGTTAGATAGATGTGCTTTTACATTACATACTATTGTAAGTCATTTTTAGGGTGTGTTTATACATGATAAATTCTTGTTACTGCCCTAACAAGATATGCACGTGCACACGTTCTACATTGGGATGCCAGAGGCCAATCCATTTGACACACACACACACACACACACACACACACACACACACACACACACACACACACACACCACAACACAACACACACACACATACACACACATACACAGACACACACACAACCCACACACACACACACAGCCCTGGCACTCCTAGTTCATTGGTTGTCAAAGCGCTCACAGTAATTAATGACCAATTAGTTGAAACAGAGCTTCTAATCATCTCAAAGAGAGCCTCCAGGCTCTTACAGTTACATTGAGTACTTGTTACAAAGAGCTTGCTGTAAGCTATTCTCTCTTTGTCTGTGTGTGTGCGCGTGTGCGGCCATGCATGTGTGCGTATGTTTGTGAGAGGTGGTTCAACTGAGGATACTGCAGAATCCTCATATATCCTATTTCTTTTTTTCTCCTTTTTAGTGTATTCTTTCATTTATATTTTCCCATGAATTATCATCATACTTCAGTGTACACATGCACAAGATAGGAAAAATGTCTGACTGATGTACAAGCTCAAACCAAGTCACATTTCAGATCTGCTATGTTACGCTGAATTAGAATCTTAATGGTGAAAAGCCACAGATGGCAGGTTTCCACCCCCCATCATGGGACTGTGTGTGAACACCCACAGCTGCTAATGTATCATGACCAATCAAATGATGCCAGCTATGGAGACACCTCATGTGTGGCACATAAAAACAGCATAGACAGCCAGCACACCAGCCTTCAAGCAGACCCCAGATCCCATCTCCACGCACACAGAGACCACCTCAGGCTGACAATGCTGAATCTTCAACTTGTGTGCTTGCTGGGCCTCGTGGCACTTGGTAATACAAATGCTTTTTGCAGATATCCGCTATTTTTAATTTAATTTACAAATTTTACTAATTTGGCATTCTGTGGTGTGTGTGTGTGGGTGTGTGTGTGTGTGTGGTTGTGTGTGTGTGTGTTGTGTGTGTGTGTGTGTGTGTGTGTGTGTGTGTGTGTGTGTGTGTGTGTGTGTAGGCCGTGCACACCCAGTCCCTCTGCCAAGCTGAAGTTGGAGCGTGGAAGCTGTCCGATGTTCTGGTTCAGCTTCAACGGTCGCTGTTACAAGTATGTAGGCACACTGCTGAGCTGGCACGACGCAGAGAAGAACTGTCAAGATCAACCTGTAGTAGGTGCCAACCTGGTATCCATCCACAGGGAGGAGGAGCACGACTTTGTCCTGAGTCTGATCCAGAACTATAATCCATCACAGGAATGGACCTGGATTGGACTGACTGACCTCTACGTGGAAGGTAGATGGATGTGGTCTGATCAGCACTTTGATGTGCACTATACCATGTGGCAAAGTGGTTATCCAAATGAGGATACAAGTAGAAACTGTGCGTTCACATACTGTGGCATTCCATATCGGTGGTGTGACTATGCATGTTCTTCTGAATTACCTTCTGTGTGCGTGTTTATTCCATAATCATGTCCTTGTTGAGTGGAAACTGTAAAACTCACTGACTTGTCTCCACAGTAACAGAGCATGAAATAAATATAATCCTTGTGTTTACTGTGCCATCATTTCAGATTGTCAATATGGTGAAGCACGTTCAGAGATTCATAATGTTTGGCGTTTTAATTATTTATTGGTATCTCAATGGAAACTCACTGATGTCTCCCAGTGACGCAAAACTACTAAAAATGCAAACTCACAAGCTTTAGATGTGCTCTTTTCACTACTTCTAAATATTTAAATTTCTTGTCAAATATATTCCCTTCGGCAGTGTGCTGCCCTGTGTCTGAACTCTGAACTGTTTCAATATTCATATTCATTTATATTTAGCTAAAAATATGAAAACACCCCATAGGGCCATTTTAAAAGAGTGTTCATGGTAGCTATATACATATGGAGAGCAAGGCCACAGACAAGAACAGTTTTATATAGTTCAGAGGACTCTCCAGACAAGACACCGAAAAGAGCTGGACTGTTTTCTGGGCTAACACTGTGTCACTGGTAAAATTGAGGAAAAACAACAGGCTATGGTCTTGGACAACATACTATAGAATGCCATCCTTCATAATTTTTGAGGATTTTCAAAAAATGACGAAATCGAGGAAAAATGACATACAAGGCCTATAGTATGTCCGTTTTTGAGATTTTCAAAAAAATGATGAAACATGCACAACACACTTTTTGCGATCCTATGGTTCCAGGGACAGGGTTCAGATCCCTGTGGTGTGAGCTTAATGTTTCAAATTTTGTCCTATAATAGATATAATGTCAAATTATTATTCATTTGTAATGCCTGAATGCACTTTTAATTTCACTTCATTAAGCATGGAGGGCTTTCATTATCAGTTAACATTTTTGCAGTTTGAATGTGAATGAATGAATGAGATTTTTATTACCAGAGATGAGAGTAAAAACGGCATAGGCTATAGTATGTTGTCCAAGACCTTGTATGATAGCCTGTCGTTTTTCCTCAACTTTGCCAGTGAAACAGTGTTGAGTGTAGGCTACAGTAGATTAGACAGTTGTTTTTTATGCAGGTGCATGTACTTTTGATTTTGGAGCCTATAGCCATGGAGTGAGTATTCATAGAAGTGAGAGTGGAATTACGGCTTTATATGCTTCTAAACAGAACAATGTTGCCCTCTTCTGACAGAAACTGTAATCTACACTCAGTAGGCCTACAAATAATGGTTCAGTAAAAATTAATTGTCCTCTGCTTCCGACTAATATTACAAATGGATAAGGCGTAACTCTTCGGATTTTCTCCTGCAATACAAGGATAAATGCAGTTACAAGAGAAAATCTATAAATAACACAACATGTTATTACGTTACACAACACTAAAACAAAAAGTTTCTGAACCATCAATAACGCAACTCTTCTATGGTAGAGTATTCTATGGCTCTGGAACAAATGTAAACAAATGGGCGGGGTCAAACGTAATCACGTGGGCGGGGCCTTGGGTTTAAATGGCTGTAAGGTAGACTATGTTTATGTGTTTATGGTCTATTTACATACTGTCACCTCTCAAACATGTACAAAATTGGAAAAAATACAAAAATCACGGCACCCTCTCTTTAACATTTAAAGGTAGGGTAAGTGATTTGAAATTCATTGTGTAGTACCAGCCTGGTGCACTAGGGGCGCCCAAGAGTAGCTACACTATGTGAACCTGCTGTTCGATCCTGATTGGAGGAGAATTCACCCTCCACCTGGGGAACTTTTATTAGCTCCTCTGCTGACGTGGGGGAGGGGGAAACTCCAGTATTTTAACAGAAAAAAAAAAACATTTTTTGGGGTTATATTTGACAAAAGTGAAATCACTTCCCCTACCTTTAATACATTCTATATCTATATTTTGTCTTACAGTTTCATCATGTGACCTTGGATGGTGTCTTCAGGAGCCAGCTGGTGTAATGGAGTGTCTATTCAGCTGAGCTGAAACCTTACGGTGCCAATAAACATTCTGTCTGAGATGCGACACAGAACTGTTCATACCCACTGTCTTCAACCCGTGCGGCAGAAGTCCCCTCCCATGGTAAGTTATCACAGTCCGCAATTAAGCCTTTTCCACAAAATGTATTGACTTCAGGTCCCTGTGATTGAGTGGTTACACCCCTGTTGTATTCCCCATGGGGAGTTATTCATTTTCAAACTTTTATCCTAATCCTAATTTAAGCTTTTCCACAAATGAAATTCACATCGTCACGAGTATGTGGTTACACCCCTATAGTATTCTGACCTTTTCTGAAATTGGCCTTTTCCACAAATGCACGATGTACCCCTCACAACCTTTTCCTAACCCTAGATCCCATTTTGAACAGTCTTTGTGGGCTGAAATTAAGGGAATGAGTAATCTGATGATTATGTGAATCAATTAAAATGTGTTTCGGGGAAAAGTTGCATAGTATAGCTTTAATGACATGTAGAAGATTTCCTGGGGGTCTTTTAAAGTGTAATATGTGGTTTTAGATATTTACAGTGTCTGTGTCTGTGACACTGTTCTCTGGACTAGAGTTGAATTTCCAAGTCTTGGCGCACTGCTCCTTGCCATTAAAGGTGTTGTATGCAATAAATCTCAGCTTTTTTTTTTACCCTTCTGTTATTAGATCACTTACTGAAATCTAGTATCAATGGCAACCATAACAACCACAGAGCTCCCTATAACTGTCATTGATGAGGGACACTCCTAACGGGACACTTGGTAGCCAATCAGGAAACTTGTTATTTAGTGGAGTATGAATCTGTAAGGACCACTGTGCACCTATGGTTGGCATAGATACTAGATATATTTCCTCTTATTAGACCCTCCCTTTATTCTGAGATCTCTTAAATGCATGCAATTTTATTTTTCCCGCCTTGTGTTTGACATTGAAGCGAAGTGCAAAGTGTTTGACATTGAAGCTTATAGGCTCCATAAAACAATGGCCTAGGCCCTGTCACAACTCGCAATTAAACGCTTAAATTAACCCCCCCCCCAAAAAAAAATAAAATAAATAAATAAATAAATATTAGCACATCTTTGTTCCCCCCCCCCCCCCCCCCCCACGGACCTCACATGGAACTGCTTTTTGGGCAGTTCCATGTGGAGGGGAATCGAATGCATAGCCTAATGTGCTAATAGTTTGGAAATTCAACAATACAAATGACATTTGTGTTTGGTTTCAAATTTTTTTACCGTGTAATCCCACAAAATATTCATCCAGAGCAGAACTTCTACCACAGGACATGAATGCTGCTGACACTACTACAATAGTAATGGCATGCATTTCATGCAGCTTAAGTAAAAAAAAAAAAAACAGAAATAATCTTAACTATCCTTTTAATGAAGTTAAATGATAGTGACACAGCCCTGTTAGACTATGCTATGACTTCCAATATGTCATCCTTTTAAGCCAAACTAAAAGTTTTCTTTCTCTTTCTCTGAGGTTTCAGAATGTGAAGCTGACCTACAGACCTACAGACTCTGCTGTTGGGAGTGAAAAAGGTTAGTGAACCTCTTGATTCACTGCTGTGTGCTGTTAGCAGTGAAATGTTGGTGAACCGTTTGATTCCTGCTGCTTGTGTAAGTGAGCTACATGCTACCATAGCGTAGGTTGTCATTCGTGCCGGGTATAATTTCACATCATTTATGTATATAATGCCAGTCCACGTCAGATGCCACTATGGGACCATGTGATGTTGTGTGGGCATTTGATTTAATTAACTTAATATACAGTTAAATCTGTCAGTCCACATCACGTGTGTATGTTTTGTTGTAGTGTCAGGTCTCCTTTCTCTTCTATTCTTTGCTTTTAATAGAGTTACCTTTTTTGTTTGTCTGAGAGTTTTTAATCACAGTACTTTTTTTAATTCATCTCCTTCTTTCCTATTGCCCTAGTTCTTAACTAGTCTAGTCTACTTTGTGCGTATACGTGTGTGATGTGTAGGTTATGTGATTTGTGGTTATCATTTTGGTAGCATGTAGCCTGGTTAATGTTGTGTTTAAGTCTGTGCAAACTAGACGAGCGATTCTATGCAATTACCAACAGATGCCGAGGCAGAGCCAGTGCAGCCAGTAGTGTTATCCTGCAACCCAAAACCCTTGACAATGTGATGGATAACCTGGCAATGCCAATGCAATGTGGGCACATATGTGATTGCATGCGCTCCTTCTGGCAAACTAACGGAGGAAGCAAATGATGGCTGTGTCATTTGATTCCTTGTTAGTGCGCGTTGTGAGTTTAGTGGCTGATATTGTATGTAAGTGAGCATAGTTATCTGTTGGGCAGAAACCTTGTAGCTCCATATAGTTCAACCTTTTTTGTAAATGAAGTCTGTTAGTTGGTCGTTGGTAGTTAAAAGTATAAAAGTAGTTTTGGGATGTACAAGGTTCTAGCCGACCTTCACTTTTCTCTTTATTCTTTGCTTTAAACAAAGTTAATTTGTTTTCTTTGTCTCAGATCCTCTTGATCGCTTTTCATTTATTCACATTTTTAGTCTTTCTTCCTGTCTATCACTCTAGTCCTCCACTAGTGTATGTGATGCGTGAATCAGATTGTGTCTAGTGCATGCTATTTGGCACATAAATCATCAATTACTTGAGTTCACATCACATCATTTGCAAGTGCGTTTCTATTCAACCTTCTTCATTTCTTTATTCTTTGCTTTTAAGGTTATTTTTTGTTGTCTCAGACTAATTTATATATAATGTTGAAAATGAGCGGAATTCCACTTAAGTTGAACAAGTAATGTAAGCACATCGATCACGGTATAATTTTGTTTATCACTCTGTATGTTGTGTTCTAATGTCTTCCATATGTTGTGTACTACTGTTCTCGTAGTGTTTCTGACAAATACTGTTGCATCATCTGCAAGTGGGTTTCTACTCAACCTTCATCTATTCTCTCTTTATTCTTTGCTTTAAAGTTATTTGTTTTTGTTGTCTCAGACTCTCTTGATCGAATTTCATATACCGGTATTTGCAGTTTTTATCATTTTTTTAATCTTAATTCTTTATTCTTATTCTTTGTAATTTGTCTCAGACTCTTGATGGTTTATTTAATTTTAAAGTAACCTCTTCTTGCCTTTGTGAATTGTGTTGTGAGGTTGTGTATTTAATTGGTTCAATTCCTTTGTGAATTGGGTTGTGTATTCTTAGTAATCCCTCCATGAAAACATTATGGCCAACTGCTTGGGCAGAGACCAAGGAAATCTATTTCTTTTGTGTTCATGAAGCATTCAAAGTGCTTAAAGTGAGAAGTGCAGCAGCAAACATCTAGGTTATAAGACCATTGTTGGTATTATCTCAGATCTAATTTGCGAGTGGGGTTTCACTACGTAACCCCACATCAGACATGAACATAGGCCCGGTCTTTGTGTGTTTATGTCTCGTATCATTTCGCACTTGTGTAAGGATTCAGGTCTGCCAGCATCATATAATGCACACAGGTTAGGGTTAGGTATGTGATGTGGTCTGTGTGGATTTATGTATGCTGCCTTTTGCAGCTAAAATGTCATCGAGGCATTGGCGATTTGCTGCTGCGCTGCGGTATTTGTGGAGTGAGTAATGTGTTGTATGTATGAAGACAAACATTGCTGTCATCATGGACGTTAAAGTTTGTTAATATTGTTTCATATCAAATGTTACTCTTATATGAGTCATTCCACGGAAAACGGTACGATTTGCAGTCCCTCTGACCGCTTTAGCTCTATTTTATTGATGGAGTCACTGAAAAATATTTTAAAAGATTTTTGAATCAATTGAAATGTTTCCATTAATATTGTGTAAACATTACATGGATTTTATCTTCATATCAGAAATTATCTTGCTTTTCTTTCAGTTTGTCCATTTTTCCATGTCCCCAGTCAATCAATGCGATTGATTTTTGACCTGTAAATTACAACAAAACAAACTATGGCACTGGTGTGGACTTCTGGTTTACCGGAACGGGGTTCAACTCCCTGCAGTGCCCTGTTCAATGTTGTATTTAAATTGTCTCTTTGTGTTGCATAGATGGTAAACCCAGGTTCTTTACTGCGTTTGTGCTCCCTACAGTTACCAAGTCTATTGTAAGAGACTGTAGCATATTGCATGGCTAAATGGGAATAACTATGTACTATAAATATTACTGTTGCAGCAAATGGATAAGTCCAAACAACATGTCCTTATTTTACTTATTGGGAGGTGCCTAAGCGCTCCATTACATATGTGTGTCTTTTCTAGCATCAAATGCTGCAACACTGCCATGCTACTCCGTCTACAGTGTTTGCCATATGTCAAACTGACTAGAAAAATCAGGATTCATGTGCTATTTTTTGCCAAGAGATCTGTTTGTGCACTAAATTTCCCCATTCATTTGAATTATTCGCAGGCCTCATGGTGGCGCCACTATACGTTTTGGCCCATAACTCTTGAACCGTGAGTCAAAATTTTGATAGTCTGTATCATTCAGCCTTAATCTCCATCTAAACGGAATGTACAATCCACCTGCAGAGCCGGTTCCAGGATTAACAGTGGAACTTGGTTCCCAGGTTCCCAGGGCCCTGTGCAAGATGTGCACCCAATCAAACCCGAGCTACTTAATATCTGCCCAAACTCAGTCAACTCAGTAAGCCTATAGCCTCAAAACAAGGTTGCCAGGTGTTGTCATTTTTCGAAAATCGTCAAATTATGAAAAACGGTAAGGCTATAGCCTTGCGTTTTTTCCAAATTTCGTCATTTCGAAATTCTTAAAAACTATGAGAAACGTAAGGCTATAGCCTTGCGTTTTTTCAAAATTTCGACATTTTTCGAAAATGCTCAAAAATGCTCAAAACGATGAAAAACGGAATGCTGGCAAGACCGTAAGGCTATAGCCTTGCATTTTTTTTTGTTTTTTTTGTTTTTTTTTTCAAAATTTCAACATTTTTCGAAAATGCTCAAAAATGCTCAAAACAATGAAAAACGGCATGCTGTGCAAGACCATAAGGCTATAGCCTTGCGTTTTGCCAAGTTTTGTCATTTTTCGGAAATCCTCAAAATTATGAAAAACGGTAAGGCTATAGCCTTGGGTTTTTTTTTTTCAAAATTTCGCCATTTTTCGAAAATGCTCAAAAATACTCAACAATGAAAAAACGGCATGCTGTGCAAGACCGTAAGGCTATAGCCTTGCGTTTTGCCAGTTTCATCATTTTTTGGAAATCCTCGAAATTAGGAAAAACGTAAGGCTATAGCCTTGCGTTTTTTCAAAATTTCGACATTTTTCAAAAATGCTCAAAAATGCTCAAAAATGCTCAAAAACAATGAAAAACGGCATGCAGTGCAAGACCATAAGGCCTTGCGTTTTGCCAAGTTTCGTCATTTTTCGGAAATCCTCAAAATGATGAAAACGGAAGGCTATAGCCTTGCGTTTTTTTCAAAATGTCGCATTTTTGGAAAATTCTCAAAAATGCTCAAAACGATGAAAAACGGCATGCTGTGCAAGAACGTAAGGCTATAGCCTTGCATTCTTGCAAGGTTTCGTCATTTTTCAAAAATCTTCAAAAATCTCAAAATATGAAAAAACGGTAAGGCTATAGCCTTGCGTTTTTTTCAAAATTTCGACATTTTTCGAAAATGCTCAAAAATGCTCAAAATGATGAAAAACGGCATGCTGTGCAAGACCGTAAGGCTATAGCTTGCGTTTTTGCCAAGTTTCGTCATTTTTTCGCGAATCCTCAAAATATGAAAAACGGTAAGGCTATAGCCTTGCGTTTTTTCAAATTTCGACATTTTTTGAAAATGCTCAAAAATGCTCAAAACAATGAAAAACGGCATGCTGTGCAAGACCTAAGGCTATAGCCTTGCGTTTTGCCAAGTTTTGTCATTTTTTCGAAAATCTCAAAATTATGAAAAAACGTAAGGCTATAGCCTTGCGTTTTTTTCAAAATTTCACATTTTTCGAAAATGCTCAAAAATGCTCAAAACAATGAAAAACGGCATGCTGTGCAAGACCGTAATACTATACCCTTGCGCTTTTGCCAGATTTCGTCATTTTTCGAAAATCTTCAAAATGATGAAAAAACGTAAGGCTATAGCCTTGCGTTTTTTTTTCTCGAAATTTTGACATTTCTTCGAAAATGCTCAAAAATGCTCAAAAACGGTGAAAAACGGCATGCTGAGCAAGACTGTAATGCTATACCCTTGCGCTTTTGCCAGATTTCGTCATTTTTCGAAAATCTTCAAAATGATGAAAAAACGTAAGGCTATAGCCTTGCGTTTTTTTTCTCGAAATTTCAACATTTTTTCGAAAATGCTCAAAAATGCTCAAAACGGTGAAAAACGGCATGCTGAGCAAGACTGTAATGCTATACCCTTGCGCTTTTGCCAGATTTAGTAATTTTTCGAAATCTTCAAAATCAAAATGATGAAAAAACGTAAGGCTATAGCCTTGCGTTTTTTTCCCCGAAATTTCGACATTTTTTCGAAAATGCTCAAAAAATGCTCAAAACGGTGAAAAACGGCATGCTGAGCAAGACTGTAATGCTATAACCTTGCGCTTTTTGCCGATTTTGTCATTTTTTCGAAAATCTTCAAAATGATGAAAAAACGTAAGGCTATTAGCCTTGCGTTTTTTTCTCAAAATTTCGACATTTCTTCGAAAATGCTCAAAAATGCTCAAAACGGTGAAAAACGGCATGCTGAGCAAGACTGTAATGCTATACCCTGCGCTTTTGCCAGATTTCGTCATTTTTCGAAAATCTTCAAAATGATGAAAAAACGTAAGGCTATAGCCTTGCGTTTTTTTTCTCGAAATTTCAACATTTTTTCGAAAATGCTCAAAAATGCTCAAAACGGTGAAAAACGGCATGCTAAGCAGGACTGTCATGCTATACCCTTGCGCTTTTGCCAGATTTAGTCATTTTTCGAAAATTTCAAAATCAAAATGATGAAAAACGTAAGGCTATAGCCTTGCGTTTTTTTTCTCGAAATTTCGACATTTTTTCGAAAATGCTCAAAAATGCTCAAAACGGTGAAAAACGGCATGCTGAGCAAGACTTCAATGCTATACCCTTGCGCTTTTGCCAGATTTCGTCATTTTTCGAAAATCTTCAAAATGATGAAAAAACGTAAGGCTATAGCCTTGCGTTTTTTTTCTCGAAATTTTGACATTTTTTCGAAAATGCTCAAAAATGCTCAAAACGGTGAAAAACGGCATGCTGAGCAAGACTTCAATGCTATACCCTTGCGCTTTTGCCAGATTTCGTCATTTTTCGAAAATCTTCAAAATGATGAAAAAACGTAAGGCTATAGCCTTGCGTTTTTTTTTTCAAAATTTCGACATTTTTTCGAAAATGCTCAAAAATGCTCAAAACGGTGAAAATGGCATGCTGAGCAAGACTGTAATGCTATAACCTTGCGCTTTTGCCAGATTTCGTCATTTTTCGAAAATCTTCAAAATGATGAAAAAACGTAAGGCTATAGCCTTGCGTTTTTTTTTCTCGAAATTTTGACATTTTTTCGAAAATGCTCAAAAATGCTCAAAACGGTGAAAAACGGCATGCTGTGCAAGACTGTAATGCTATAGCCTTGCGTTTTGCCAGTTTCGTCATTTTTCGAAAATCTTCAAAATGATGAAAAAACGGTAAGGCTATAGCCTTGCGTTTTTTTTCAAAATTTCGACATTTTTCGAAAATGCTCAAAAATGCTCAAAACGGTGAAAAAAACGGCATGCTGAGCAAGACTGTAATGCTATACCCTTGCGCTTTTGCCAGATTTCGTCATTTTTCGAAAATCTTCAAAATGATGAAAAAACGTAAGGCTATAGCCTTGCGTTTTTTTCTCGAAATTTCGACATTTTTTCGAAAATGCTCAAAAATGCTCAAAACGGTGAAAAACGGCATGCTGAGCAAGACTGTAATGCTATAGCCTTGCGTTTTGCCAAGTTTTCGTCATTTTTCGAAAATCTTCAAAATGATGAAAAACGTAAGGCTATAGCCTTGCGTTTTTTTTCAAAATTTCAACATTTTTCGAAAATGCTCAAAAATGCTCAAAACGGTGAAAAACGGCATGCTGAGCAAGACTGTAATGCTATACCCTTGCGCTTTTGCCAGATTTCGTCATTTTTCGAAAATCTTCAAAATGATGAAAAAACGTAAGGCTATAGCCTTGCGTTTTTTTTTCTCGAAATTTCGACATTTTTCGAAAATGCTCAAAAATGCTCAAAACGGTGAAAAACGGCATGCTGAGCAAGACTGTAATGCTATACCCTTGCGCTTTTGCCAGATTTCGTCATTTTTCGAAAATCTTCAAAATGATGAAAAAACGTAAGGCTATAGCCTTGCGTTTTTTTTTCTCGAAATTTCAACATTTTTTTCGAAAATGCTCAAAAATGCTCAAAACGGTGAAAAACGGCATGCTGAGCAAGACTGTAATGCTATACCCTTGCGCTTTTGCCAGATTTCGTCATTTTTTCGAAAATGTTCAAAATCAAATGATGAAAAACGTAAGGCTATAGCCTTGCGTTTTTTTTCTCGAAATTTCGACATTTTTTCGAAAATGCTCAAAAATGCTCAAAACGGTGAAAAACGGCATGCTGAGCAAGACTGTAATGCTATACCCTTGCGCTTTTGCCAGATTTCGTCATTTTTCGAAAATCTTCAAAATGATGAAAAAACGTAAGGCTATAGCCTTGCGTTTTTTTTCTCGAAATTTTGACATTTTTTCGAAAATGCTCAAAAATGCTCAAAACGGTGAAAAACGGCATGCTGAGCAAGACTGTAATGCTATACCCTTGCGCTTTTGCCAGATTTCGTCATTTTTCGAAAATCTTCAAAATGATGAAAAAACGTAAGGCTATAGCCTTGCGTTTTTTTTCTCAAAATTTCGACATTTTTTCGAAAATGCTCAAAAATGCTCAAAACGGTGAAAAACGGCATGCTGAGCAAGACTGTAATGCTATAGCCTTGCGTTTTGCCAGATTTGTCATTTTTCGAAAATCTTCAAAATGATGAAAAAACGTAAGGCTATAGCCTTGCGTTTTTTTCAAAATTTCGACATTTTTCGAAAATGCTCAAAAATGCTCAAAACGGTGAAAAACGGCATGCTGAGCAAGACTGTAATGCTATACCCTTGCGCTTTTGCCAGATTTCGTCATTTTTCGAAAATCTTCAAAATCAAAATGATGAAAAAACGTAAGGCTATAGCCTTGCGTTTTTTTCCCCGAAATTTCGACATTTTTTCGAAAATGCTCAAAAATGCTCAAAACGGTGAAAAACGGCATGCTGAGCAAGACTGTAATGCTATACCCTTGCGCTTTTGCCAGATTTCGTCATTTTTCGAAAATCTTCAAAATGATGAAAAAACGTAAGGCTATAGCCTTGCGTTTTTTTCTCGAAATTTCGACATTTTTTCGAAAATGCTCAAAAATGCTCAAAACGGTGAAAAACGGCATGCTGAGCAAGACTGTAATGCTATACCCTTGCGCTTTTGCCAGATTTCGTCATTTTTTCGAAAATCTTCAAAATGATGAAAAAACGTAAGGCTATAGCCTTGCGTTTTTTTTTCTCGAAATTTCGACATTTTTTCGAAAATGCTCAAAAATGCTCAAAACGGTGAAAAACGGCATGCTGAGCAAGACTGTAATGCTATACCCTTGCGCTTTTGCCAGATTTAGTCATTTTTCGAAAATCTTCAAAATCAAAATGATGAAAAAACGTAAGGCTATAGCCTTGCGTTTTTTTTCTCGAAATTTCGACATTTTTTCGAAAATGCTCAAAAATGCTCAAAACGGTGAAAAACGGCATGCTGAGCAAGACTGTAATGCTATACCCTTGCGCTTTTGCCAGATTTCGTCATTTTTCGAAAATCTTCAAAATGATGAAAAAACGTAAGGCTATAGCCTTGCGTTTTTTTTTTCAAAAATTTCGACATTTTTTCGAAAATGCTCAAAAATGCTCAAAACGGTGAAAAACGGCATGCTGAGCAAGACTGTAATGCTATAACCTTGCGCTTTTGCCAGATTTCGTCATTTTTCGAAAATCTTCAAAATGATGAAAAAACGTAAGGCTATAGCCTTGCGTTTTTTTTCTCGAAATTTCATTTTTTCGAAAATGCTCAAAAATGCTCAAAACGGTGAAAACGGCATGCTGAGCAAGACTGTAATGCTATACCGCGCTTTTGCCAGATTTCGTCATTTTTCGAAAATCTTCAAAATGATGAAAAAACGTAAGGCTATAGCCTTGCGTTTTTTTTCTCGAATTTCGACATTTTTTGGAAAATGCTCAAAAATGCTCAAAACGGTGAAAAACGGCATGCTGAGCAAGACTGTAATGCATACCTTGCGCTTTTCCAGATTTCGTCATTTTTCGAAAATCTTCAAAATGATGAAAAAACGTAAGGCTATAGCCTTGCGTTTTTTTCCCGAACTTTCGACATTTTTTCTAACTTGCTCAAAAATTACTTAAAAGGTGAAAAACGGCATGCTGAGCAAGACTGTAATGCTATACCCTTGCACTTTTACCAGATTTCGTCATTTTTCGAAAATCTTCAAAATGATGAAAAAACGTAAGGCATAGCCTTGCGTTTTTTTACTCGAAATTTCGACATTTCTTCGAAAATGCTCAAAAATGCTCAAAACGGTGAAAAACGGCATGCTGAGCCGCGCGTGTATGCGGGTGATCGGCAAGTGTCTAGCCCGCTGCAGCTTGCACTCGGAGCCGCAGCGTGCGTGGCGGCACGCGTTGACCACGTCACCGCCACCACGTAGCACCCACGTCACTGCCGCGCCGCGACTTAAACGCGGAAGCGCCGGGTGTCTCTCCAACTTGTTTACTATGCTACCTAACGATCATGAAGTTAGCACCAGCGAAGCGGCAGGTCAAGCACTGCCGCCCCAGCCGACCAACCACACGCAAAGGTGGGTTTGAGTTTGATTTACACTGGCCTAACTTTAACTTATAGTGGAGTTATTCGGTCGCGCTTATATGTTTATGTTTTACGTCCCACAGCAGCACGGAGAGGGGGGACGACTTAGCTCACAACATAGCCTCACTCCTGGAGGATTTTCGGGCAGATCTGCTGCCCTCCAGGCCCACCCAACAGAGAATACGGAACATGTCTCAAAGGGTGACACATGTCCGGGCCTTCCTTGACTTCATGTGCCGTTCCGAACCACCCACGCCGGCCACGGGTATTCAATGCATCACCAACCGCGGCCGGTTCCTCAACTTCTTTAAAGTCATTCATTCGCGCTGGGCTCCGACTACCGTTATCAACTACATCTCCGACCTGAGGAGATTCATGAACTATCTAAAGGAGCGGGGGCCGGCAGCCGCCATGCCGATACCCTCCGTGCCGGATCTCGACCGGCTTCTTCGGTGGCTCCGGATGGAGCGTGAGGGGCTCGCAGATGCCGTAGCCCAACACAGGAACCGAACCCTGGACCGAAAATCCGAACTTACGATGACCCCGGCAGAGCTGCAACAATTACTCGCCGAGGCCAAACGGCATATC
>CM076977.1:33438663-33443663 GCA_039105355.1 Benthosema pterotum
CCGCCGGAGCACAGAGTGCCGGCGGGGCCCTCGCCAGAGGCGGGCTTCGCGTTCCAATCGATCTGACGGGGAAAAGCTCCGGAGCTCGCCAGGGGCGAGGCGCCCGAGTCTTCCCCAGGCCGGGGTTCTGCTGCCCGGCCGGCTGACTTCCAGACCAGGTCGGCCGCCCGGCCTGGTTCCTATATCCGGGATGGGAAAAGTCTGCGAACGGTCTTGGGGGAGCCGGGGGGGAGGGAGGAAGAGGGAGGAAAGCCCAGGAGGTCCTGGGCTCCCTCCTATTATTCTTTTCCGGGGGGGAGGGAGGAAGAGGGAGGAAAGCCCAGGAGGTCCTGGGCTCCCTCCTATTATTCTTTTCCTGCCCGGCTGCACGGGGGACGCTCAGACACTTAGAAAAAAAATCGATTTTTTTCCGGACCTCCAGAGCCCGGCACCCAGCATTGGCGAAAACGTGCCCCACGCGCAGGCACTCTTCCCTGGGTAACATCGGCGCGTGGCCTGGGTGCCGGGCTGGAGGTCCGAAAAAAATATTTTTTTTTAAGGGCCAGGGCGGCTCAGGGGGCCGCCCTGGGGTGGACATCGGTCGGAGGAGCGCTCTCCTACATACGGGATGGCCAAAGTCTGGAGCTCTGGGGGTCCCCGGGTACAGAGGGGGGAAGAGGGAACCAAGCCCAGGAGCTCGGGGCTTCGGCCACTTCGGCCCCGAACCAAACGGCAAACCAAAAGCATTTCACCACTCCAGGCTGCACATGCGGAGAGGGGGACACTCCGCATGTGAGCAGGCACCTTTGCCGGGCATGGGTCGGCCGCACGCCCCCCTGGTGGGGGCCTGGAGGTCAGGCGCCGCCTGGTGGCCAAACTGGGAACTGCGCCCCGAACCAACCGCATCAGTCCAGGGGCTCTACCTCCAACCTTACCCCCAGAGGCCAGCCTCTGGGGCCCATGCACCACTACCAGACGGCCGCCCCACCCCGAAGGGCGCCGCCTTGTGGACAAACTGGGAACTGCGCCCCGAACCAACTGCATCAGTCCAGGGGCTCTACCTCCAACCTTACCCCCAGAGGCCAGCCTCTGGGGCCCATGCACCACTACCAGACGGCCGCCCCACCCCGAAGGGCGCCGCCTTGTGGACAAACTGGGAACTGCGCCCCGAACCAACTGCATCAGTCCAGGGGCTCTACCTCCAACCTTACCCCCAGAGGCCAGCCTCTGGGGCCCATGCACCACTACCAGACGCCCCCCGCCGCCGAAGGGCGCCACCAGGCAGCCTGGCCAGGGTACTGCCGCCAGTACCCAGTGCACCAGGCACCTCTCCAATCTCTCCCCCAGAGGCACTCCCTCTGGGGGCCATGCACCACCACCATGCCCCGTCCAGGGGCTTTCTCTCCAATCTCTCCCCCAGAGGCCATGCCTCTGGGGGCCATGCACCACCACCAGGCCCAGGGCCCACGCCCTGGGCGCTGACCCGCCGGGCGGGGGCCCTGGCCCGGGCCCCGAGTCAGGCACCCTCCCGGGGGGGAAGGCCACCACCCGGCGCTCCGTCCGAACATGTGCACCCACCCTTAAGCACCCCTCTCGGGGCATAAAGAGTGATGTACCGCGCCGCACGGACCGCACGCCCCTGGGCGTACTCTAACACTTAGAAATATTTCTGGCCGGGGCCCGCGCCCCTGGCCATACTCTGACACTTAGAAATATTTCTGGCAGGGGCCCGCGCCCCTGGCCATACTCTGACACTTAGAAATATTTCTGGCAGGGGCCCGCGCCCCTGGCCATACTCTGACACTTAGAAATATTTCTGGCAGGGGCCCGCGCCCCTGGCCATACTCTGACACTTAGAAATATTTCTGGCAGGGGCCCGCGCCCCATGCGCATACCGTGGGACTCTGAGACACTCCTGGCCGTCTGTCCAGGGTACTGCCGCCAGTACCAAGTGCACCAGACAGGGGCCTTCTCTCCAACCCACCCTGGGGGCCATGCACCCCCCACCAGGCCCCGTCCAGGGGCATTCACTCCAACCCAGCCCCCAGAGCATCCCTCTGGGGCCATGCACCACTCACCAGGCCCCGTCCAGGGGCATTCACTCCAACCCAGCCCCCAGAGCATCCCTCTGGGGCCATGCACCACTCACCAGGCCCCGTCCAGGGGCATTCACTCCAACCCAGCCCCCAGAGCATCCCTCTGGGGCCATGCACCACCCACCACCCCCCACCGCCGCCGGCCGAGGGTACTGCCACTATCGATGGATATCGGCCGCGGTGGCCAAGTGTCAACGCGCCGGAACTTTACTAACTTTACTTCTAACTTTATTACTTCTAACTTTACTTAGCAGTGTCCCGCTTAAGGCGGGTAAGCTTTGGTATTCACTCGCACACATGTTTACAGAATTTGGCTATGCCCCGGCCGGGAGTCGAACCCGGGCCGCCGAGTTCAAAGGCAGACACTCTAATCATGGTGCCACTCGGCTGGATACTGTGGAGCTTTCGCCGGGCAACTCTCTCTACTCCAACCCCCCTCTGGGAGTTGGAGGACATGCACCACCAACAAACGACGTCACCCGCATGCGCCGCGCGTGTATGCGGGTGATCGGCAAGTGTCTAGCCCGCTGCAGCTTGCACTCGGAGCCGCAGCGTGCGTGGCGGCACGCGTTGACCACGTCACCGCCACCACGTAGCACCCACGTCACTGCCGCGCCGCGACTTAAACGCGGAAGCGCCGGGTGTCTCTCCAACTTGTTTACTATGCTACCTAACGATCATGAAGTTAGCACCAGCGAAGCGGCAGGTCAAGCACTGCCGCCCCAGCCGACCAACCACACGCAAAGGTGGGTTTGAGTTTGATTTACACTGGCCTAACTTTAACTTATAGTGGAGTTATTCGGTCGCGCTTATATGTTTATGTTTTACGTCCCACAGCAGCACGGAGAGGGGGGACGACTTAGCTCACAACATAGCCTCACTCCTGGAGGATTTTCGGGCAGATCTGCTGCCCTCCAGGCCCACCCAACAGAGAATACGGAACATGTCTCAAAGGGTGACACATGTCCGGGCCTTCCTTGACTTCATGTGCCGTTCCGAACCACCCACGCCGGCCACGGGTATTCAATGCATCACCAACCGCGGCCGGTTCCTCAACTTCTTTAAAGTCATTCATTCGCGCTGGGCTCCGACTACCGTTATCAACTACATCTCCGACCTGAGGAGATTCATGAACTATCTAAAGGAGCGGGGGCCGGCAGCCGCCATGCCGATACCCTCCGTGCCGGATCTCGACCGGCTTCTTCGGTGGCTCCGGATGGAGCGTGAGGGGCTCGCAGATGCCGTAGCCCAACACAGGAACCGAACCCTGGACCGAAAATCCGAACTTACGATGACCCCGGCAGAGCTGCAACAATTACTCGCCGAGGCCAAACGGCATATCCCAGCCGCACTCGATCGTCTGGAGGAAGACCCTGGCTGCCTGACAACTGTTCACTGTGCCACGGGTCTCCTCGCCACCTATCTCGCCACGGTGAGTGGCTTGCGGCGCGGGTGCTTCGTCTACATGCGGGACACGGATGTGTCCTCCGCCGTCCAAGCGAGCCCCGGCCGCTATGTCATTCGCTTAGAGCACCATAAGACCCGCAGAACATACGGAGCCGCGACGCTTGTGCTCACAGATTTTGAGTATAAATGGCTACGCCGCTTCATGCAACAGCGCCGGTACATGGCCGGCTACGCCCGTCAAGACGGAGCGTTCTTCTTCAACTCAACCGGGCGCACGTTCGAGAAGATGGGGACCCACGTTAAGGCCCAGGTACTCAAGCTTCTGAACCGCCCCGGTACTACATTGACCCACATCAGAAGTGCCGTGGCCACAGCCGCCGACCGGACCTTGAGCCAGGAGGAACAGACAGATGTCAGCAAATCAATGGGACATTCACTCGCAACACGGAACCGGTACTATGTCGCCCGAAGGACCAACCTAGAAGCTATCGCCACCAGGCACCTGATCGACCAGGCGGTCATGGGAAACAGCCAGCCGGCTTCCGCATCGTCCAGCGCGCCGGTACTAAGAGTATCGCTCCGGCGCCTTGGAGGTGAGCCCCAATTGAGTCACTGTATTCCAATGTGTTCTGTCTACGAGTGCTTGAGTCACTCACGTTCCTTTACTCTTTCCCACAGAACCTGAGCTCAGGGCCTGGGCGAGTCCAGAGCCAGCACCGCGGAGCGCTCCGGCTACCAAGAGACCTCGCGGTCGGCCGCGGAAGCAGAAGGGGATAGCTGATAAGAGACCCCGCGGACGGCCGCGGAAGCACACTTGCCCTCATTCAATCTGATTAATAAAGATTATATGTATATTGAGCGATGTTCTCTCGCAGTTATTTCACAATAAATACAGCCGCTATAGGGGGTTTGGGGCCGGGCTGGAACTACCACCAGCACCGCCAACCACTAGGCCCCGTCCAGGGGCACTTTCTCCAACCCACACCCCAGAGGTGAACCTCTGGGGGCCATGCACCACCACCATGCCCCGTCCAGGGGCTTTCTCTCCAATCTCTCCCCCAGAGGCACTCCCTCTGGGGGCCATGCACCACCACCATGCCCCGTCCAGGGGCTTTCTCTCCAATCTCTCCCCCAGAGGCACTCCCTCTGGGGGCCATGCACCACCACCATGCCCCGTCCAGGGGCTTTCTCTCCAATCTCTCCCCCAGAGGCACTCCCTCTGGGGGCCATGCACCACCACCATGCCCCGTCCAGGGGCTTTCTCTCCAATCTCTCCCCCAGAGGCACTCCCTCTGGGGGCCATGCACCACCACCATGCCCCGTCCAGGGGCTTTCTCTCCAATCTCTCCCCCAGAGGCACTCCCTCTGGGGGCCATGCACCACCACCATGCCCCGTCCAGGGGCTTTCTCTCCAATCTCTCCCCCAGAGGCCAGCCTCTGGGGGCCATGCACCACCACCATGCCCCGTCCAGGGGCTTTCTCTCCAATCTCTCCCCCAGAGGCACTCCCTCTGGGGGC
>CM076977.1:33453663-33456163 GCA_039105355.1 Benthosema pterotum
TGATGTACCGCGCCGCACGGACCGCACGCCCCTGGGCGTACTCTAACACTTAGAAATATTTCTGGCCGGGGCCCGCGCCCCTGGCCATACTCTGACACTTAGAAATATTTCTGGCAGGGGCCCGCGCCCCTGGCCATACTCTGACACTTAGAAATATTTCTGGCAGGGGCCCGCGCCCCTGGCCATACTCTGACACTTAGAAATATTTCTGGCAGGGGCCCGCGCCCCTGGCCATACTCTGACACTTAGAAATATTTCTGGCAGGGGCCCGCGCCCCATGCGCATACCGTGGGACTCTGAGACACTCCTGGCCGTCTGTCCAGGGTACTGCCGCCAGTACCAAGTGCACCAGACAGGGGCCTTCTCTCCAACCCACCCTGGGGGCCATGCACCCCCCACCAGGCCCCGTCCAGGGGCATTCACTCCAACCCAGCCCCCAGAGCATCCCTCTGGGGCCATGCACCACTCACCAGGCCCCGTCCAGGGGCATTCACTCCAACCCAGCCCCCAGAGCATCCCTCTGGGGCCATGCACCACTCACCAGGCCCCGTCCAGGGGCATTCACTCCAACCCAGCCCCCAGAGCATCCCTCTGGGGCCATGCACCACCCACCACCCCCCACCGCCGCCGGCCGAGGGTACTGCCACTATCGATGGATATCGGCCGCGGTGGCCAAGTGTCAACGCGCCGGAACTTTACTAACTTTACTTCTAACTTTATTACTTCTAACTTTACTTAGCAGTGTCCCGCTTAAGGCGGGTAAGCTTTGGTATTCACTCGCACACATGTTTACAGAATTTGGCTATGCCCCGGCCGGGAGTCGAACCCGGGCCGCCGAGTTCAAAGGCAGACACTCTAATCATGGTGCCACTCGGCTGGATACTGTGGAGCTTTCGCCGGGCAACTCTCTCTACTCCAACCCCCCTCTGGGAGTTGGAGGACATGCACCACCAACAAACGACGTCACCCGCATGCGCCGCGCGTGTATGCGGGTGATCGGCAAGTGTCTAGCCCGCTGCAGCTTGCACTCGGAGCCGCAGCGTGCGTGGCGGCACGCGTTGACCACGTCACCGCCACCACGTAGCACCCACGTCACTGCCGCGCCGCGACTTAAACGCGGAAGCGCCGGGTGTCTCTCCAACTTGTTTACTATGCTACCTAACGATCATGAAGTTAGCACCAGCGAAGCGGCAGGTCAAGCACTGCCGCCCCAGCCGACCAACCACACGCAAAGGTGGGTTTGAGTTTGATTTACACTGGCCTAACTTTAACTTATAGTGGAGTTATTCGGTCGCGCTTATATGTTTATGTTTTACGTCCCACAGCAGCACGGAGAGGGGGGACGACTTAGCTCACAACATAGCCTCACTCCTGGAGGATTTTCGGGCAGATCTGCTGCCCTCCAGGCCCACCCAACAGAGAATACGGAACATGTCTCAAAGGGTGACACATGTCCGGGCCTTCCTTGACTTCATGTGCCGTTCCGAACCACCCACGCCGGCCACGGGTATTCAATGCATCACCAACCGCGGCCGGTTCCTCAACTTCTTTAAAGTCATTCATTCGCGCTGGGCTCCGACTACCGTTATCAACTACATCTCCGACCTGAGGAGATTCATGAACTATCTAAAGGAGCGGGGGCCGGCAGCCGCCATGCCGATACCCTCCGTGCCGGATCTCGACCGGCTTCTTCGGTGGCTCCGGATGGAGCGTGAGGGGCTCGCAGATGCCGTAGCCCAACACAGGAACCGAACCCTGGACCGAAAATCCGAACTTACGATGACCCCGGCAGAGCTGCAACAATTACTCGCCGAGGCCAAACGGCATATCCCAGCCGCACTCGATCGTCTGGAGGAAGACCCTGGCTGCCTGACAACTGTTCACTGTGCCACGGGTCTCCTCGCCACCTATCTCGCCACGGTGAGTGGCTTGCGGCGCGGGTGCTTCGTCTACATGCGGGACACGGATGTGTCCTCCGCCGTCCAAGCGAGCCCCGGCCGCTATGTCATTCGCTTAGAGCACCATAAGACCCGCAGAACATACGGAGCCGCGACGCTTGTGCTCACAGATTTTGAGTATAAATGGCTACGCCGCTTCATGCAACAGCGCCGGTACATGGCCGGCTACGCCCGTCAAGACGGAGCGTTCTTCTTCAACTCAACCGGGCGCACGTTCGAGAAGATGGGGACCCACGTTAAGGCCCAGGTACTCAAGCTTCTGAACCGCCCCGGTACTACATTGACCCACATCAGAAGTGCCGTGGCCACAGCCGCCGACCGGACCTTGAGCCAGGAGGAACAGACAGATGTCAGCAAATCAATGGGACATTCACTCGCAACACGGAACCGGTACTATGTCGCCCGAAGGACCAACCTAGAAGCTATCGCCACCAGGCACCTGATCGACCAGGCGGTCATGGGAAACAGCCAGCCGGCTTCCGCATCGTCCAGCGCGCCGGTACTAAGAGTATCGCTCCGGCGCCTTGGAGGTGAGCCCCAAT
>CM076977.1:33466163-33468663 GCA_039105355.1 Benthosema pterotum
AGCTCGGGGCTTCGGCCACTTCGGCCCCGAACCAAACGGCAAACCAAAAGCATTTCACCACTCCAGGCTGCACATGCGGAGAGGGGGACACTCCGCATGTGAGCAGGCACCTTTGCCGGGCATGGGTCGGCCGCACGCCCCCCTGGTGGGGGCCTGGAGGTCAGGCGCCGCCTGGTGGCCAAACTGGGAACTGCGCCCCGAACCAACCGCATCAGTCCAGGGGCTCTACCTCCAACCTTACCCCCAGAGGCCAGCCTCTGGGGCCCATGCACCACTACCAGACGGCCGCCCCACCCCGAAGGGCGCCGCCTTGTGGACAAACTGGGAACTGCGCCCCGAACCAACTGCATCAGTCCAGGGGCTCTACCTCCAACCTTACCCCCAGAGGCCAGCCTCTGGGGCCCATGCACCACTACCAGACGGCCGCCCCACCCCGAAGGGCGCCGCCTTGTGGACAAACTGGGAACTGCGCCCCGAACCAACTGCATCAGTCCAGGGGCTCTACCTCCAACCTTACCCCCAGAGGCCAGCCTCTGGGGCCCATGCACCACTACCAGACGCCCCCCGCCGCCGAAGGGCGCCACCAGGCAGCCTGGCCAGGGTACTGCCGCCAGTACCCAGTGCACCAGGCACCTCTCCAATCTCTCCCCCAGAGGCACTCCCTCTGGGGGCCATGCACCACCACCATGCCCCGTCCAGGGGCTTTCTCTCCAATCTCTCCCCCAGAGGCCATGCCTCTGGGGGCCATGCACCACCACCAGGCCCAGGGCCCACGCCCTGGGCGCTGACCCGCCGGGCGGGGGCCCTGGCCCGGGCCCCGAGTCAGGCACCCTCCCGGGGGGGAAGGCCACCACCCGGCGCTCCGTCCGAACATGTGCACCCACCCTTAAGCACCCCTCTCGGGGCATAAAGAGTGATGTACCGCGCCGCACGGACCGCACGCCCCTGGGCGTACTCTAACACTTAGAAATATTTCTGGCCGGGGCCCGCGCCCCTGGCCATACTCTGACACTTAGAAATATTTCTGGCAGGGGCCCGCGCCCCTGGCCATACTCTGACACTTAGAAATATTTCTGGCAGGGGCCCGCGCCCCTGGCCATACTCTGACACTTAGAAATATTTCTGGCAGGGGCCCGCGCCCCTGGCCATACTCTGACACTTAGAAATATTTCTGGCAGGGGCCCGCGCCCCATGCGCATACCGTGGGACTCTGAGACACTCCTGGCCGTCTGTCCAGGGTACTGCCGCCAGTACCAAGTGCACCAGACAGGGGCCTTCTCTCCAACCCACCCTGGGGGCCATGCACCCCCCACCAGGCCCCGTCCAGGGGCATTCACTCCAACCCAGCCCCCAGAGCATCCCTCTGGGGCCATGCACCACTCACCAGGCCCCGTCCAGGGGCATTCACTCCAACCCAGCCCCCAGAGCATCCCTCTGGGGCCATGCACCACTCACCAGGCCCCGTCCAGGGGCATTCACTCCAACCCAGCCCCCAGAGCATCCCTCTGGGGCCATGCACCACCCACCACCCCCCACCGCCGCCGGCCGAGGGTACTGCCACTATCGATGGATATCGGCCGCGGTGGCCAAGTGTCAACGCGCCGGAACTTTACTAACTTTACTTCTAACTTTATTACTTCTAACTTTACTTAGCAGTGTCCCGCTTAAGGCGGGTAAGCTTTGGTATTCACTCGCACACATGTTTACAGAATTTGGCTATGCCCCGGCCGGGAGTCGAACCCGGGCCGCCGAGTTCAAAGGCAGACACTCTAATCATGGTGCCACTCGGCTGGATACTGTGGAGCTTTCGCCGGGCAACTCTCTCTACTCCAACCCCCCTCTGGGAGTTGGAGGACATGCACCACCAACAAACGACGTCACCCGCATGCGCCGCGCGTGTATGCGGGTGATCGGCAAGTGTCTAGCCCGCTGCAGCTTGCACTCGGAGCCGCAGCGTGCGTGGCGGCACGCGTTGACCACGTCACCGCCACCACGTAGCACCCACGTCACTGCCGCGCCGCGACTTAAACGCGGAAGCGCCGGGTGTCTCTCCAACTTGTTTACTATGCTACCTAACGATCATGAAGTTAGCACCAGCGAAGCGGCAGGTCAAGCACTGCCGCCCCAGCCGACCAACCACACGCAAAGGTGGGTTTGAGTTTGATTTACACTGGCCTAACTTTAACTTATAGTGGAGTTATTCGGTCGCGCTTATATGTTTATGTTTTACGTCCCACAGCAGCACGGAGAGGGGGGACGACTTAGCTCACAACATAGCCTCACTCCTGGAGGATTTTCGGGCAGATCTGCTGCCCTCCAGGCCCACCCAACAGAGAATACGGAACATGTCTCAAAGGGTGACACATGTCCGGGCCTTCCTTGACTTCATGTGCCGTTCCGAACCACCCACGCCGGCCACGGGTATTCAATGCATCACCAACCGCGGCCGGTTCCTCAACTTCTTTAAAGTCATTCATTCGCGCTGGGCTCCGACTACCGT
>CM076977.1:33474327-33476827 GCA_039105355.1 Benthosema pterotum
AGTGGCACCATGATTAGAGTGTCTGCCTTTGAACTCGGCGGCCCGGGTTCGACTCCCGGCCGGGGCATAGCCAAATTCTGTAAACATGTGTGCGAGTGAATACCAAAGCTTACCCGCCTTAAGCGGGACACTGCTAAGTAAAGTTAGAAGTAATAAAGTTAGAAGTAAAGTTAGTAAAGTTCCGGCGCGTTGACACTTGGCCACCGCGGCCGATATCCATCGATAGTGGCAGTACCCTCGGCCGGCGGCGGTGGGGGGTGGTGGGTGGTGCATGGCCCCAGAGGGATGCTCTGGGGGCTGGGTTGGAGTGAATGCCCCTGGACGGGGCCTGGTGAGTGGTGCATGGCCCCAGAGGGATGCTCTGGGGGCTGGGTTGGAGTGAATGCCCCTGGACGGGGCCTGGTGAGTGGTGCATGGCCCCAGAGGGATGCTCTGGGGGCTGGGTTGGAGTGAATGCCCCTGGACGGGGCCTGGTGGGGGGTGCATGGCCCCCAGGGTGGGTTGGAGAGAAGGCCCCTGTCTGGTGCACTTGGTACTGGCGGCAGTACCCTGGACAGACGGCCAGGAGTGTCTCAGAGTCCCACGGTATGCGCATGGGGCGCGGGCCCCTGCCAGAAATATTTCTAAGTGTCAGAGTATGGCCAGGGGCGCGGGCCCCTGCCAGAAATATTTCTAAGTGTCAGAGTATGGCCAGGGGCGCGGGCCCCTGCCAGAAATATTTCTAAGTGTCAGAGTATGGCCAGGGGCGCGGGCCCCTGCCAGAAATATTTCTAAGTGTCAGAGTATGGCCAGGGGCGCGGGCCCCGGCCAGAAATATTTCTAAGTGTTAGAGTACGCCCAGGGGCGTGCGGTCCGTGCGGCGCGGTACATCACTCTTTATGCCCCGAGAGGGGTGCTTAAGGGTGGGTGCACATGTTCGGACGGAGCGCCGGGTGGTGGCCTTCCCCCCCGGGAGGGTGCCTGACTCGGGGCCCGGGCCAGGGCCCCCGCCCGGCGGGTCAGCGCCCAGGGCGTGGGCCCTGGGCCTGGTGGTGGTGCATGGCCCCCAGAGGCATGGCCTCTGGGGGAGAGATTGGAGAGAAAGCCCCTGGACGGGGCATGGTGGTGGTGCATGGCCCCCAGAGGGAGTGCCTCTGGGGGAGAGATTGGAGAGGTGCCTGGTGCACTGGGTACTGGCGGCAGTACCCTGGCCAGGCTGCCTGGTGGCGCCCTTCGGCGGCGGGGGGCGTCTGGTAGTGGTGCATGGGCCCCAGAGGCTGGCCTCTGGGGGTAAGGTTGGAGGTAGAGCCCCTGGACTGATGCAGTTGGTTCGGGGCGCAGTTCCCAGTTTGTCCACAAGGCGGCGCCCTTCGGGGTGGGGCGGCCGTCTGGTAGTGGTGCATGGGCCCCAGAGGCTGGCCTCTGGGGGTAAGGTTGGAGGTAGAGCCCCTGGACTGATGCAGTTGGTTCGGGGCGCAGTTCCCAGTTTGTCCACAAGGCGGCGCCCTTCGGGGTGGGGCGGCCGTCTGGTAGTGGTGCATGGGCCCCAGAGGCTGGCCTCTGGGGGTAAGGTTGGAGGTAGAGCCCCTGGACTGATGCGGTTGGTTCGGGGCGCAGTTCCCAGTTTGGCCACCAGGCGGCGCCTGACCTCCAGGCCCCCACCAGGGGGGCGTGCGGCCGACCCATGCCCGGCAAAGGTGCCTGCTCACATGCGGAGTGTCCCCCTCTCCGCATGTGCAGCCTGGAGTGGTGAAATGCTTTTGGTTTGCCGTTTGGTTCGGGGCCGAAGTGGCCGAAGCCCCGAGCTCCTGGGCTTGGTTCCCTCTTCCCCCCTCTGTACCCGGGGACCCCCAGAGCTCCAGACTTTGGCCATCCCGTATGTAGGAGAGCGCTCCTCCGACCGATGTCCACCCCAGGGCGGCCCCCTGAGCCGCCCTGGCCCTTAAAAAAAAATATTTTTTTCGGACCTCCAGCCCGGCACCCAGGCCACGCGCCGATGTTACCCAGGGAAGAGTGCCTGCGCGTGGGGCACGTTTTCGCCAATGCTGGGTGCCGGGCTCTGGAGGTCCGGAAAAAAATCGATTTTTTTTCTAAGTGTCTGAGCGTCCCCCGTGCAGCCGGGCAGGAAAAGAATAATAGGAGGGAGCCCAGGACCTCCTGGGCTTTCCTCCCTCTTCCTCCCTCCCCCCCGGAAAAGAATAATAGGAGGGAGCCCAGGACCTCCTGGGCTTTCCTCCCTCTTCCTCCCTCCCCCCGGCTCCCCCAAGACCGTTCGCAGACTTTTCCCAACCCGGATATAGGAACCAGGTCGGGCGGCCGACCTGGTCTGGAAGTCAGCCGGCCGGGCAGCAGAACCCCGGCCTGGGGAAGACTCGGGCGCCTCGCCCCTGGCGAGCTCCGGAGCTTTTCCCCGTCAGATCGATTGCAACGCGAAGCCCGCCTCTGGCGAGGGCCCCGCCGGCACTCTGTGCTCCGGCGGACGCTGCTCGCCGCCTGCGGGCCCGACCAGGCGCGGAGGAAC
>CM076977.1:33486827-33781827 GCA_039105355.1 Benthosema pterotum
GTGGTGGTGCATGGCCCCCAGAGGTTCACCTCTGGGGTGTGGGTTGGAGAAAGTGCCCCTGGACGGGGCCTAGTGGTTGGCGGTGCTGGTGGTAGTTCCAGCCCGGCCCCAAACCCCCTATAGCGGCTGTATTTATTGTGAAATAACTGCGAGAGAACATCGCTCAATATACATATAATCTTTATTAATCAGATTGAATGAGGGCAAGTGTGCTTCCGCGGCCGTCCGCGGGGTCTCTTATCAGCTATCCCCTTCTGCTTCCGCGGCCGACCGCGAGGTCTCTTGGTAGCCGGAGCGCTCCGCGGTGCTGGCTCTGGACTCGCCCAGGCCCTGAGCTCAGGTTCTGTGGGAAAGAGTAAAGGAACGTGAGTGACTCAAGCACTCGTAGACAGAACACATTGGAATACAGTGACTCAATTGGGGCTCACCTCCAAGGCGCCGGAGCGATACTCTTAGTACCGGCGCGCTGGACGATGCGGAAGCCGGCTGGCTGTTTCCCATGACCGCCTGGTCGATCAGGTGCCTGGTGGCGATAGCTTCTAGGTTGGTCCTTCGGGCGACATAGTACCGGTTCCGTGTTGCGAGTGAATGTCCCATTGATTTGCTGACATCTGTCTGTTCCTCCTGGCTCAAGGTCCGGTCGGCGGCTGTGGCCACGGCACTTCTGATGTGGGTCAATGTAGTACCGGGGCGGTTCAGAAGCTTGAGTACCTGGGCCTTAACGTGGGTCCCCATCTTCTCGAACGTGCGCCCGGTTGAGTTGAAGAAGAACGCTCCGTCTTGACGGGCGTAGCCGGCCATGTACCGGCGCTGTTGCATGAAGCGGCGTAGCCATTTATACTCAATATCTGTGAGCACAAGCGTCGCGGCTCCGTATGTTCTGCGGGTCTTATGGTGCTCTAAGCGAATGACATAGCGGCCGGGGCTCGCTTGGACGGCGGAGGACACATCCGTGTCCCGCATGTAGACGAAGCACCCGCGCCGCAAGCCACTCACCGTGGCGAGATAGGTGGCGAGGAGACCCGTGGCACAGTGAACAGTTGTCAGGCAGCCAGGGTCTTCCTCCAGACGATCGAGTGCGGCTGGGATATGCCGTTTGGCCTCGGCGAGTAATTGTTGCAGCTCTGCCGGGGTCATCGTAAGTTCGGATTTTCGGTCCAGGGTTCGGTTCCTGTGTTGGGCTACGGCATCTGCGAGCCCCTCACGCTCCATCCGGAGCCACCGAAGAAGCCGGTCGAGATCCGGCACGGAGGGTATCGGCATGGCGGCTGCCGGCCCCCGCTCCTTTAGATAGTTCATGAATCTCCTCAGGTCGGAGATGTAGTTGATAACGGTAGTCGGAGCCCAGCGCGAATGAATGACTTTAAAGAAGTCGAGGAACCGGCCGCGGTTGGTGATGCATTGAATACCCGTGGCCGGCGTGGGTGGTTCGGAACGGCACATGAAGTCAAGGAAGGCCCGGACATGTGTCACCCTTTGAGACATGTTCCGTATTCTCTGTTGGGTGGGCCTGGAGGGCAGCAGATCTGCCCGAAAATCCTCCAGGAGTGAGGCTATGTTGTGAGCTAAGTCGTCCCCCCTCTCCGTGCTGCTGTGGGACGTAAAACATAAACATATAAGCGCGACCGAATAACTCCACTATAAGTTAAAGTTAGGCCAGTGTAAATCAAACTCAAACCCACCTTTGCGTGTGGTTGGTCGGCTGGGGCGGCAGTGCTTGACCTGCCGCTTCGCTGGTGCTAACTTCATGATCGTTAGGTAGCATAGTAAACAAGTTGGAGAGACACCCGGCGCTTCCGCGTTTAAGTCGCGGCGCGGCAGTGACGTGGGTGCTACGTGGTGGCGGTGACGTGGTCAACGCGTGCCGCCACGCACGCTGCGGCTCCGAGTGCAAGCTGCAGCGGGCTAGACACTTGCCGATCACCCGCATTACAGTCTTGCTCAGCATGCCGTTTTTCACCGTTTTGAGCATTTTTGAGCATTTTCGAAAAAATGTCGAAATTTCAAGAAAAAAAACACAAGGCTATAGCCTTACGTTTTTTCATCATTTTGAAGATTTTTGAAAAATGACAAAATCTGGCAAAAGGGCAAGGGTATAGCATTACAGTCTTGCTCAGCATGCCGTTTTTCACCGTTTTGAGATTTTTGATCATTTTCGAAAAAATGTCGAAAATTCGAGAAAAAAAACGCAAGGCTATAGCCTTACGTTTTTTCATCATTTTGAAGATTTTCGAAAAATGACGAAATCTGGCAAAAGCGCAAGGGTATAGCATTGCTTTTTTCATAGTTTTTCAGGATTTTTGAAGATTTTCAAAAAATGACGAAAACGGGCAAAAACGCAAGGCTATAGCCTTACGGTCTTGCACAGCATGCCGATTTTCATCGCTTTGAGGATTTTTGAGGATTTCGGAAAAATGTCAAAATCTCGAAAAATGGTAAGGCTATAGCGTTACGTTTTTTCATAATTTTGAGGATTTTTGAAGATTTTCAAAAAATGATGAAATCTGGCAAAAACGCAAAATGAAAAATGTCAACATCTCGAAAGAAAAAAAAAGTAAGGCTATAGCCTTAAGTTTTTTCATCGTTTTGAGGACTTTTTGAGGATTTCCGAAAAATGTCAAAATCTCAAAAAAACGGTAAGGCTATAGCCTTACTTTTTTCATAGTTTTGAGGATTTTTGAAGATTTTCAAAAAATGATGAAATCGGGCAAAAACGTAAGGCTATAGCCTTACGGTCTTGCATAGCATGCCGTTTTTCATCGTTTTGAGGATTTCCGAAAAATGTCAAAATCTCGAAAAAACGGTAAGGCTATAGCCTTATGTTTATTCATCGTTTTGAGGATTTTTGAAGATTTCAAAAAAATGCTGAAATCTGCCAAAAACGCAAGGCGATAGCCTTACGGTCTTGCACAAATCTGGCCAGTGATTGGCACTAACTTGTTACAAGTAGCTAGGCTACATAGCTTACCGGTAACTACATTTTCCTAACTAACAAGTAGTGTAGCTTAATACATTTTCCCATCAACATTTTCAAATTCCACCCATTTTCAATGAGTAAAACTCGATTTAGTCATAATGTCAGCTCCTTCCCCTCTTTCCCCAAACCCAACTAACTACTAATACATTGTCGGGGATTAAAAACGAGTATTTCTGACTGTAATCAAAGAAAGCATTTCACATTTTTAATGACACGGGTGTGTGTGTGGGAAAAAAAAGGATATTTTACAATTTGTTGGTGCTTTAATAAATAACATAACATAACTAGGCAGTACAAACTGTAAAGAAACCATTGGCTAATAAACACAATGAGCTGAAAATAAAAATAGACCATGCAAATACAACACATTGAGGAGGGCACTGCAGGGAGTTGAACCCCATTCCGGTAAACCAGAAGTCCCACACCAGTGCCTTATGTTTTGTATTCGATTTACAGGTCCAAAACAAATCAATAAAATTTACACTGTAGCCAATAGTACACAAATATGGTATATTCAAATTTGCAAAATAATTATTCCCCACCTGCTCCCAAGGCACAATGAATGATTGTATGAATGATAGCCATGTCTTTATATATTGGAAACCAGAATACCTTAAGGAAGACTGCTCAGACATAAACCAAGCCAATACATTATTTTTTGTGTTCATAAAGTGCTGCAAAGTGCAAAAAGTGAATTAGAAAAGTGAAGTAGAAAACTTTTGCATTATGGCCCATTACCATACAATGAAGTTTTAGCTGCAAGTGTCAGCATACAGAAATTCACTTGCACATTATGAGACACACACCAACCAACACCACATATAGGCCTACTTCCAATCCAACTCCAGTTTGTCCAGGCTGCGAAGTTTCTGATCCATCAATGTTGCAACTGAGACTAGATGGCTCTGATCAGCTGCACACACGTAATAGTGTACACCAGATGGCAGCAAAACATCGGTATTGCTCCGGTGCTTCCCAAAGTGCCATTATAGTTTGTAACCAAAGTGAACCCTCATGGGGTTGTATCTTGAAGGTGTACAAATGGGCCCCTTTCCCCATCCTTATTTTTAATTTTCCTTTTACCACTATTGATTTCCTGCCTTTGTTTGGCTATAGACCATAAGGAAGGACTTCTCACTTTTCTCAGTACTCTTTTAGTTTCTGTTTGGATTAATAATACCTGCCACTATACTATAGCCTACTTTGGATTCCTTGTAGTATATTAATAACTCACCTATTAGACTGTAACAGTCATAGTTGTCTAGTAGACTAGTGTAGTAGTTGTCATAGTTGCAGATAGTTATGTAATTTATTAAAATCCTTGAATACTAAGAAAAATGGCATAATAGTTTGTTGTTTTTCCTTGATATTGACTTTTTTTTGGGGGGGGGGGGGGGTCTTCAAAATAATGAAAAGCAGCAGACTGCAGTATGATGTCCAAGCCAAACTACTATAGTTTTCCACAGGTCTTATCATTTTTGAAAATCATCAAACACGAGGAACAATGGCATAGGCCTAATGCACTGAGCCACAAGGACCAGCTGACTGATGGTTTTTGGAGTTTTGTTCTTCTGGTAATGGGTTTTGAAACCAAAGCCCAGAGTGGGGTTTGAACCCACATCTCCAAGTCACATAGCCATTGACATACTGTATCTTAGCTGTGAGTGGGGTTTGGTTTGAACCCACCATCTCTGGATCATTGTAGGTAGTGTCTCAACTCACTGTGCCAGCAGTACCAGAAAGTTCATTACTTACTGGACTGGGGGGAGTGCATTTCATGATAGCTCATTGGCAATTATAAGTTCAGTTAAGAGTCATTTATTTTGTCATAACCTCCCATGTTTACTGTGTGGAAACACCGCCCCACTGTACTGCATCGCAGTTAACCGAGAGTACATCGATGGGTAGGCTATTGGCTTAAGTGCCTGGTTACGCTTGGGTCCTTCAGCTGGCCTTGAACCTCGAGTCGGTACAACGTACTATCTAGCCATGCCAGAGATCACTTGCCTATAGCACGTCCACACATTCAAACACCTTTTTGTAATAGGAGTGCAACATCCATTCCTATGAGGTTATATACATGCATGTGTCACTTTGTATATAATCTCCATCATGTGTCTTTTGTCAAAGGCAAAGATCAATATAACTAGAGGTGCTGTTTTTGCTGCATACAAGGGTTTAGGTGTTATCACATACAGGCTCCACATTAGGTGTGGGATGATTCACTTATACCCCATGATATTATATATTATACCCCAATATCAATAAGGGTTCCGAATCAATTTATATTGCGATGCTTACTTATGCTGCGAATTGATATGTATATACTGATATATTGTTTTTCCCCACAAATTACTTTGCTTTTATTATACTAAAACATTTTTATTTTTTTAAATTCGAAGGTACTGTATGAAGGGACCAGGACAAGTTCAGTCAACTAGTCAACTATTTTAAAGCAATTTAAACAATATAGACGTTGAAAAGTTAAAGCCATATACACTTTAATGCAGCCAGATAGCATCAGTCAGTCTTTCTGACATGAACAAGTTAAAAAATACATAAATATAAAAATAAATATTGGCATATTGCGTATTTTTTGATCATCCCTACTACACAGATACAATGCAGCTGTACCGACATTAATGCGAGATTATTATTAATCCTTTATTATTAATAAATGTCGTTAGGCCTACTTTGAACAAAATATGACTTCTGGGCAAAGATACAGAACTTTGAAATACCATGGGAACAAAGTTTGGTTTAGTAAAAGTTTTGTCCATTCAGCCATTCCAGCATTTAATGAGCTTGACGGGACATTTTTTGTTATGTTGTTCTCTGCCATATGGTTTGTGTTTTTCTGTTAAACAGACAGACCGTGAAGATGAATATCCTTGAGGGAACAATAAAGACATTATTATTTATTTGTTATTTCTTGTGCAAGTAGATCGGCTGGTCGTGTACTGTATGTACTGTGTGTCAGGGTACTTTATTGTTTAAGCCTAGTGTAGCCCATGAGTGATCGACCAGCATCTCTGGTAACATCACTATTAACAGTAACAGACCATGAGGGACAAGTACTCCTGGGTGATGCCAGTGGTTAGGTGAGTGCACCTCATTTAATCAGTAACTAATTCAATCCCTCAGTATCTAGTGTAGGATTGATGATTGAAACAGATTTGGTCACATCACCATCAACAACCAATGCCTGACCATCATTCTTGGTGACATAAGGTAGGCCTACATTTCAAGGCTCATTGCTCTGCTTACTTGGCCTACTTGTGTGCACAGCACAAGTTGGCGCCTCAATGGAGTGCTTTTCTACTTTTTATTATTCTATTATTATTATTATTATTGTTGTTGTTGTTATTGCTTTAGTGATTTTGTGCTATCCCCATTCACAAAATCAGCAATATGTATAGAGGGTTGTGAGGATCCCTCAGGCACTGAAGATTACACTCAAAAGCAGGAGCAGTTATCTGAACCTAAACCAGCATAATAATCACAAGTTGAAATTCATTGCATTTGCCAAAAGACCTCTGATCTTTAATCTCTTGATGAGTAAATTGTTATGATTTGCTCGATCCACTGTCAGAGAAATTGCACCCAACTCAAGTCGGACTCTACTTACGGGACTAAAGAGTATATATAGTATACTGTATACAGTAGCTTTTTTCCCTTTGGGCTTGAACCCATCGTACCAAGAAACAGCTGACAATGTATGCATTGCGGCCAAGATTTGTTGTGGCTGCAGCATATTTGTGCACAAAATGTATCAGGTTGTTTGTATTATATTATGCTGAGGGATCGGTTTCAGGGAACCCCCCAGTTCTGTCCATTTCCACTATACCACTACACTCTAATTAATACTGTAGGCAACACTACAGGAGCCTATAACCTACATTAGGGAGAATGGAGACACAACACACAGACAAAAATAACATTATAGGTTGTTAAGCAATAAGCATTACAGGGTTCCTGAACACTCACTCCCCCATCCTTTGTACAGGTAGCAATTGATTGATTGATTGATTGATTGATTGATTGATTGATTGATTGATTGATTGATTGATTGATTGATTGATTGATTGATTGATTGATTGATTGATTGATTGATTGATCGATTGCCCAAAACAAACTCAGGCTATCAAGTGTTATAGCTGTTTCATAGCATGTCCTGATATTGAATTATTAAAACCACAGGTTAAATAGTTGTAGTGTTTCAGTTTAAATTTAAATAATACATTGTGAATTAGTAGGTCAGATTTCATTTTAATTTGTTTTGTTTTCTTGCAGACCTTTTTTCTTTGTTTTGTGGTAATCATGGTGAAGTATAAATTAATGGTTAGTATAGCAGTGTCAATTAGTATAGGGTATAGGCATTGATTAATCTTCTTCCTAACCCCTTTTCTTTCTTATGGACTGTGTAAAACCAGTTCAAATTAAAATGCATATGTAATCATGTAAAACCATAACTGAAATGGAAATAAATAAACATGAAATGAACATGAAATGAAACAATGACAGGCCTACAGTTGTATATACTTTGCTCCAGTGTTGTAGTGGTACTTTTAGAAGTGGGGGGACGGCTCTTAAAGGCGAATTCCCTCCATTTTTCATTTTTTTCTGAGAGTGTACAAATGGAAACAAATGGACCATAGTGGGTCCATTTGGTTCCATTTGTACACTCTCAGAAAAAAGGAAACTCATTATCATGGTGAAATACATCTTGATGATGTCATCAAGATGTATTTCACCATGCTAATGTTTTTTTTTTTTTTCAGACTTCCGTTTCTAGGAAACACAGAATTGGGGAACTTTTTTTTTTTACCATGTCCACACAACATCTCTGACATAGTAAAATATTGAAAATTAGTGGAATTCCCCTTTAAGACAAGTGAGAAAGATTGTTTACAATGCATTGTTTACAATTGTATCCATAAAGGTAAATGACAAAACAAAAATCATAGGCCTACTTTTGCCCCAAAAATATTTTAGATGTGAGAAGTGGGGGGACGCCGCCCCCCGCGCCCCCACTCCACTACACCCCTGCTTTGCTCCAAAGAAACCTCAGTGCCCTCTCCCAGTCTCCCCTCGGTCATCACTCTCTCTGAGCCCTGGTGGTGGGGGCAAGACCAATTCCATTCTGGTATTATAGTGCATCGTATCTGTGTTGTTTTATGGATAGGAAGGCACTGGGAGACATATGCAACACACCTTACACACAGCCATGGAGGCAGATAGATGGACGTTGCAGTTATATAATGATACACGAGTAGGCTACTGTATAACCAGCAGCAGGACACTCCCCATTCCCCATGCAGCAACTGGCTTGCTTCCATGCATGAGCTGCTGTTGCTGCTGCTACTGGTGCTGATGTTGTGAGGAGAAGGATGGAAGGGGGCGGGGTGGAGGAGGGTGTGTGATGGGGAGGGATGAGAGGGGAGGGGAGAGGAGGGAAGGGGAGGGAGGGGGCGATCCGCGCCGCACTGCCCCGTTCCAAGTTGCTCCCAGTCGTCTAGCTCTGTTGCTGGTACTGCAGCGTGCAGGGAGTAATAGTATAGGTACAGTATATACCCGGTTGCAGAGCGATCAACTGCAGGGGAGGGGGGAACGTTACACTTTCTGCAGGTTGATGGAGACTGAGGATCTTCGTCCATGCGTCGTTCTTTGGAGTGTTATTAACGGGGGAAACGCTCGTCCAACACACAGTAAACTATAGTGAGGATTTGGTACTGCATGGGAGGAGAGTGCAGGTGAATTTATTTGTTCCCAGTTGTTGTTTGGCAAGGCTGTCCGGTCAGTTTGCTGTCGATGGAGAGGGAAGGATATCTGATCTGAGCCCTGCGGATAGATCTGAGCTGGAAAAAACAAGGAAACCATTCTTCATCCAAGAGAGGAGCAACCACCATGATCAGCACATGTGGAAGACGCATTCCACTTCTTTTGTTTACTCTCTGATTTCCGTTTTGCTCCATTGAGGTTTAGTCACCTATAATTCAGGTAATCTACACTTTAGTTATCATTAATATTATATATTAATGATAAATATACCAATGATATAATAGGCAAATAGCCTCCTATAAAGTGATCCGAGAGTGGCCTACATCTATTGTAGGTTTACTGTTTAGGAATAACGGTATTTCAATTATGGGAAATTAGACTGTCCTGATCTTTGCTATAATCATTTATAACCTCGAAGGGAAGAGTATTTTTAAACAGTTCTAGAAGCTATATTTTAGCTTTTGAAAAATAATGGCCATCAACACAGACACTGAGTTTGAGAAATCCAACCTAGGAGATCAGAGCGGAGGAGGCGCGCATCCTCCCATCGACTCCCACGAGACGGAAAAACTTCTGGCCGTGAGCACCGAGCAGCCTGCTGGTACCGGCGGTGGCAACGGAGCCGTGAGAATGTCTTCCTCGTTCAGCGGCGACAAGGCGGCCGGGGCGGGGGACCACCACGAGCTGGACGGCGACCAGAACGGCCACTGCAGCGTGCCCCTGAGGTCGGGCTCGGCCAGCCACCTGGCCGCGGGGCCGCCGCTGTCCCCGTCCAGGGCCAGCCTCAGCCGCTCCTCCACCGGCATCAACGCCGCCGGTGTGCACGAGCAACCGAAGCCCAAGAACTACCTGATCCTGGTCATCTTCTCCTGCTTCTGCCCGGCCTGGCCCGTCAGCATCGTCGCTCTGGCATATTCCATTATGGTGAGTGTCACGTACGTGTTGCATGTGGGAGTGTGCAGTGGGAACCTAATAGGGGTTCTTGAGGGAGTTTCAGGGACCATGGGGGCTGCCAGCTTTTGATAGTTGGAAATCAAAAGGACAGTTACAGTATGGGTCTGTACAGTAGCCACTCAGAGAGTGTGTACAACATTTTCCTGAGAGGGTCCAAAATGGGTGGAATTCCCCTTTAAATTAACAAGTTGGGGAACCAATGGTGTATATAGCCATTTGATTTTGAATTGTTGGATAGAAAAGCAGTCTATCCAATGCACATATGAACAATAGTTCTATACCTGCAACATTCTGCTCATTCTGGCTAGCGCAGAAGACAGAGTTATGACATTGAGGGGACAGAAAACTCTGGATCCTCTCTACCAGAGAGTGTGCTGACCATATAAGGAGTTTCTACTTTCTCCCTGTCTCATGTGAGCCATTAGGGTCAAAATACCCAATAGTTTCAGTTTGGGCTTTGAGAGGGCTTCCTCCAATCAAGAGTGAGTGGGGGTGGGCACATGCTGTTGGCCTACTGCACTTATTACTGGGATGACTTTTACAAATAACTCAAATCACTGAATGTTTAACAATGGCAGTGATAATATTAGCAATTTAGGCGTGTTGTGCGACAAGACAACTCCTTTAACTCTTTCAGGACGGGAATCCATATTTGGATTCTGTACAGTATGTACAGTATTACAGAATAGACTTTTTTGATGCTGATATACAAATATTTCAAGTTTTTCAGAAACCTTAGGTCAGGCCTAAATGGGAAGTGCTGTTCAGTGTCAGTGATTAACAACTAAAGTTTGTGCAATCGGCTCAACATCAACAGACTTAGTCGTCATGAGATGTTCTGCAGTTACACTAGTAGGACAGCATTGCGTTTGTTTTCTTCAGTACTGGAAGTGTGGTCTCACACTACGGAATGCCAGGTTCACATCCTGCTTGCAGCGTAGGACATGGAGGTTACGGATTGCAGCTTTGCATTAAAGGAGAAATCAGGGCTAGAAGACTGTCCTTTATGTACAGTTAAGCTTAGAATAGAGCAATGATGTGTTGTTCAAACTAACCCATCGTCCCCAAATGCATTTTTGTGACATATCAGCTCTCCATAATAATGTTAACAATGTGTTGGGACTCACACTTTACTGCATAGTCACAGCATTGTCGATTCATGCAGCATTGTCGATTCAACGCCACTATAAAGCAAAGTGTCATGCTACACATACTTTTGACATTATGGAGAGGATATACTGTATACTCAAAGCATGCATTTTCGAGTATATAGACCATTTCTATGGTGGCGTAGGGAAAACAGACAATAAGATATTTCACCATAACAAATGGACCATGTTTTTGGGAAGAAATCAATTGCAAATAAAAATAAGAATACCTTCTAGCCTGGAATTCTCCTTTAACCGTGTCCAATAAATGAGCTATGTACCTGCATGCTCTCTCTCCTGGTCTAACTCATTGAGGAAAAAAATAGTGCAGCGTAAGCACCCTGCAAGCTCTCTGGTGCCATGTAGTGCACTGGCACAACGGTCCCTGCTTCACAATGACCAATATGCTCACTGGTGCAGTGCCCACAGGACTAGCCCAGTGCCCACACAGGGAATTGGTCCAAACCACAATAGGTAACAGGCGGAAGTGGGCATTAGCCTATGTTTGCTTTAGGGACAACTGGGATTAAGAGAGGACATACAGGGAACAGTTGTCAAACTGGGCATTATTGTGGATGAAACTCAGTGTCAATATCTCGGCCAAGACCGGCTCATGATAACTAATGTATAACCATTATTGTTAAGTATTTTAAAGCCAATCTCTAGTCACTCATGGGTAATTTGTTGCATTTAGGCTAAAGCCGGCTATAGCTTTTACATTTACCACATAACCACATAATTGTGCATTCCTTCCCACCGTAATGGTTAACAATGCAATGTGTCAATTCTTCAATCAGGCTGACAGACAGCCAATAAAACAAAGTTGTTATACATTATTCATACAAGTTTCTGTGTGTATGTGTGTGTGTGAGAGAGAGAGAGAGAGAGAGAGAGAGAGAGAGAGAGAGAGAGAGAGAGAGAGAGAGAGAGAGAGAAGAGAGAGAGAGAGAGAGAGAGAGAGAGAGAGAGAGAGAGAGAGACCAGAACTGTGAGTGAGGTAGAAAGCTATCCAACATTCAATAAGGCCCTACTTAGGGCCCTATGTAGAACAGGAATATCAGACTCTTAAACAAGACTCTAAGGCTTGGGGAGATTGACAGCCCAAACAAAAACAATTAAATATTTCCATCAACCCATAACGGACTATTCAAAATGCATTTTCCAGTGCCGTGACTGTGGTCATTAGATGTCTGAGATCAGCAAGTGACACATCAATTTCCTATCCAAGTGAGAATTCGATTGGATATAGACTGTAAAAAAGGTGTTCCTAGAACAGGGCTTCATATCCATGTTAGAATTTTACAGACAATGTTGTCTGGCGTGACTTACAAAGTGCAGTGGAAGAGTAACTACCAGCCAGGACTTGAAACAAGGCTGCAACTTCGCAAGGACTTTTTTTTCGGTGATGCCACTGGTTGTGTGTTTGACTGTTCACTTATGTTTGACTGTACCCTATTTTGATTGCATTTCTAACATAACAAGCATTCAATCAATCAATAGCAAATGACACGCCACATTGCCAGCTGAAATAGAGCGCAACGCCTGCAAAGTAAAGATAACAATTTGGTGCTATTTAATGTATTTGTCTGAAGCACAGTGTTTAAACTGATTGTAAACACCACACAATCTGGGGACAATCTGGTTACTTCTGTAACAGCTTATTATCACCTGACAAGGCTTGGAAGGAACGTGTTATTCCAACCAGTTTCTTTCCTTTCCTTTCACTGACCAGTGGGAGGCAGTATAGAGACCACGGTTGATGGACACATACCACTTAGTTAATGAGTTGTATTTAAATGTTATTGCCCTCTAGTGAGTGTGGAATTATAGTGACCTAGGTGGACAAAGACAGAACATGCAAACAACTGCACATGAAGGCCCTTTCGCCAAACCCACCTATATGGGTGATGGGCGAGAGAGAGAACATGCCAGCAGCATCTACAACATGTCATGAACAACTAATTAATGGACTTGGATCCAGGGGCGGATGTAACTTTTCCCAATGGGGGGGGGGGGGGGTAGGAGAAAATGGAAAATGGGGGCGGCTTCATTGCCGCACCCATACCATTTTTGGTTACAGAACTTATAGGCAATTAACCATCAATAATAACATCAGTTGTTGTTAAAGTTGCAGCAGACACGCAGCACGCATAAAGCTAAAAGGTCTGACTCTGAGAGTTTTCTGTTTTCAATGATGAAATGGTGTTTAGTGGTGCCACAACTGTAGTTAGTTAGTAGCACTAGTAGTGTTTCAAATAATTTTAAATATATGCGCTTTAATTTGAAATAGGAATCATCATAGAACTGTGGTGCGCTATATGGGCTGCAGATAGAGTCTGAAGAGTTGAGTTTTCAGTGCAGTTTGCAGTCGTGACTGAGGGAGCGAGGAGGGGGGAGGTCATTCCATAGCATGGGAGCCAGAAGGGGGGGAGTCTAGGACAGTTGGAGTGCTGCCAGGGTGTTGTAGGGAGAAAGGCAAGGGCAGATGTCTTGTTAGCTCATATAACTGAACCGGTAAGGGGTGTAGGGGTGGATCGTGTCCTGAAGGTAAAGGGGTGCCATGCCCTTGATTGCCTGATGGGTCATCTGTGTTTTGAATCAGGTAATGTAATGTGGCATCAACTGCAAGCCAAAGAAGGGAAAGCAGAACGAGACGTGAAAAACAAAACAAAACAAACATAACAAAAAGATGAATGTCGGTCTGCAGACTGGTAAAAGTTCATCTGAAGTTTATTTTTTTTTGCTCGTCAATTTTTTTCATATTATTCGATCGTCATCAGGACATATACTGTACCAGGCATGTACCAATGGTCGCGAATGGGATGTTAATTTGTGAATCTTTAGTACAATTTTCCATACTGATTCCATGATCACGCTAGTATTACGCTGTGTTACACAATGGAAGGGTTCCAATTTTACTTAGTTTCATCTTCAATTACTAATTACAATTACTAAAACTAATTGTTTTTGCAATGATCTAGTTCTTGACTTGGTCATCTGAACACAACAGGGTTTCCCACAGTGCTCATTGGACCATAAAAAACAGACCTAATCCTTCATGACATCCTACAATTGTGTGTGGATCCTCGTAAGAAAAAAATAAAATAGCGCTGTGATGTTATTTGTTCTTTAATACCTATAATGGGAACTAAATATCCATGGGAATACTAAATCATAAACTGAGGTTTTACTTCACTGAGGCATCATCTTGACCCAGATACCTTTACATCAGCCTCTTAACAATGATGGGGTGCATTGTGTGTGTGTGTGTGTGTGTGTGTGTGTGTGTGTGTGTGTGTGTGTGTGTGTGTGTGTGTGTGTGTGTGTGTGTGTGTGTGTGTGTGTGTGTGTGTGTTTATTATGAGAGAGAGAGAGAGAGGAGAGAGAGAGAGAGGGAGGAAAGGGAGAAACCAAAGCTGGCCACTAACGCAATAGAAAGTGAGAGTAGTCAATACAATTTAGTGTTTTCCAGAGGTCACATTGCAGCAGTTAGCTGGGCACAAGTCACTGAGCGACATCCCCCTGCTGCAGGCAGGCAGGGGAAACACATTTAGCAATCAGATGGAGAACCATCTCGTGCACACACATAGGCTACGAGAGCAGATGGGTGTGAGAGTCACAGCAAATGGCTAGCAGGAAGTACTTTCGCTCTACCAGAGGGCAGAACAGAATCAAATCCAATTGTGTTAGTAGATCCGATAGTGGGTGAGTGATACATCAGTAGAGAGCGTCACTTGTTTCAACTGTCGTAACAATATTAATGTGGTTGATATCATGTGACATAATATTATTATGCTGGCCTGGGCCGCAGTGTGGCTCAGGGGTTGCAGGGGTAGAGAGAGTGGACCCCTTGCTCCCAGTGAGCAGATTGGTTAGTGCCTCAGGATCAAATTAATCATTGGGCCAGTGGGGCCGTGGCCCCAAGGGCAGCTGGCTCTCAGGGGCCCTTTGGGGAAATTGAGCTGTTCAACTGTGATCAAAAATATGATAAAAACACAAAAAACGAAGTCCGGGCACCAGAAACCTTAAGGACTTTAAGGAAGAAGTCGACACGACGAGGACGTGAACGAGGTCTGTCGCAGTCGTCACAGAAGCCCAACATAGTTAAGAAAGCAGGCGACGCCGACGGGGTCCACCCATTCCACTGGCATCTCTGGTTTCCATGGTGACGCTCCTCTACAGCGCACCTCTTGTCCACGTTGTTAACAAGACGCCAAAATCTGCGTTTTGCTGTTGGAGGAGAGGCTTATATATCGAGCACAGAGCCATCTATTACTGAGGTTGTACGACGCACGTGGACCAATCTTAAATAGGCTATTACCGGCCCAGGGGCCCTCGTGGGGGTTAATTCGTCCCTGCCTTGGTTTCCTCCGCCATACAGCATGTATGTGTGGGTGTGTATATAGTGCAAATCTATGTAAAGGGCTATGAATACAAGTCCTATATTTTAATGTGCCTTTTTCCATTTATTTACCATATTACTCTTAGCTCACTCTGACCATGCACCAGGTAGTCAACTCCAGGTTGGACCACAACACGGAAATGCCTCTAATCTCCAACTGCATACTAGATCTTAAATAACTAGACTATAACTAAACTACAACTAGACTGGGCGGAGGCTCGCCTTTTTAAGTGAACTTGAGCCTCGTGTTACAACACCAAGCGAGCCAAAGCAAACAAGTCCTGCGTCAAACGTTGCAAAGTTCACTTAGATCGACTCAGGGCTATTCAAACTGCGAGCCGATAGAGGCGGGACTGCCACTGGCCAATCACAGTGCTTTCTACCCATATGGAAAAAAGCTTTATATGCAAACTGTTAAAAAGGGCACCTTTCATACAAGCCACTTTACAAGAAAAATGCTATGGATCTTATATCTGTTTTACATGTCATATTATTCTTATAATTACAGAAATATATGTTTCACTTTACAAAACATGTAAAGTGAAACTATGGATGTTTTTAATATCATATAATTCTTCTATTCTTATGAATCACAAAATTATATATGTTTTATTATACATGCTTCACTTTACAAAAAATACTATGGATCTTTTATGAAAGGTGCCACTTTCAAGAGTTTGCATATAAAATATCCCCTATCCCCTATGCCCTACCCATATTCCATATGCGTAGGGCAACCTGTGCAGGCTTTTGAAGGACACGTAGTAGTGGTTTGTGTCCTGAAACAGTGACATACAGTACATGGATGTGCATAATTCCTTTTGAATTTAATTTCCATGTTGTTGAATGTGCTAAAGTCCCACATACGGGGACATTCAGTGATTAAGGAGAGTCAACAGTTTCTGCACAGGCAAAAATCATCATTGTCATCAAATGTCATTTCTGTAATTCTAGCACCAGCCAGAATACCATGAAAAGCTAGCTCTGGTCCAGAGCTCCAATGCGCCGCTTCTATGAGTCTGCCTTGCATTGGAGCTCTCTAACATACAATGCAATCTGCAATTACTCGACCCGACCAGCTTCTCTTCTGGAGTGGATATATAAAGAACGTTTTAACTACTCACCAAAAAAACACAGTTTGTGTGATTCGAAAGCCTACTTTCCTTAGTGGAAACACTCCTTAGTGGAAACACTCACCCCACTCACGCCCAATACCACACGGTGTGATTCGAAAGCCTACTTTCCTTAGTGGAAACACTCACCCCACTCACGCCCACCACCACACGGATAAATTTGACTTTTCTCCAGAAAGCTATTGTTTTTCACCGGAAAAACAACCAGGATTTGCGCTCTCTACTGATATTGCCAAGAGGGAATATGCTTTCCTCTGATGAAAAACAACCACGTTCTGGCCAAAAAGTCAATTTTATCCGTGTGGTGGTGGGGGGCTCAGGGTAGTTCCACTATAAGGAAAGTAGGGCCATGTTTGCCATGTTTGTTTTGGTGAGTAGGTAAAACATTGATTGCATTGTATGTTACAGAGCTCCAATGCCAGGAAGAATCATAGAAGTAGTGGAGCTCTGGACCAGAGCTACTAAAAAGTTACCCTAAAATCCAACTTTCGGATAAGTGCCAGAGGAAAGAGGAGGACTCGGAGCTATGGCAAATAGCACTTCTTTTGTACTGATTAAGAGGTTTTTTTTTGGTCAAAACGGTGTTTTGATGGAAAATGTCATCTGGGACAAGAAATACGAGATACAGGCGATTTAAAGGCCGGGCATGATTCAATATGATATTATTAACAACAGCTAGCAAAATGATGCTAACGATGCAGTGACTGAGTACGTCTCTCAAAAGGACTAAAAAGGTGTGATTTAAATTTATTTAATGGCAATGGCACTGGGCATATCAATTGTTTGATATCATTTAATTTCATTGGTGGATCTCTAAGGCAATGGCATTGTGGTCATATTATGGTCAAGATTTGAGGCTGGCAATGAGGATGTGGAGTCAATTATGTGGAGTGGTGTAAACTGGGTTAATAGGCTTTTATTGCCCAGACTGACCTATCTCAGTAATGGGAAAGACAAAACTGCAAGAGTGCTATTGCTCACTCTGCAGATTTGCCTGTGAAATATGGGCAAGCAAGTCTGCAGCTGGATAGATTTTCTCTCTTCTCTCTCTCTCTCTCTCTCTCTCTCTCTCTCTCTCTCTGTGTGCGCACGCACGCACACTGCACGCACGCACGCACACACACGCACACACACACACACACACACACACACACACACACACACACACACACACACACACACACACACACACACACACACACACGTGCGTGCGCGTGTGTGTGCATGCAGAATTAATTACCCATTGTAAATGACTTATCAAAAACTACATAATGCCATAGAACACTGTACAGAAGAATACCTGTACATCCAACAAAACACTACCAACAAGTGTGGTAGAATAGGCTAAAACAAAGCAGCTTCAGCAAAACGGTGACTTACTTTATAATACTTGAATACTTTATATTATTGAATAACAAACTCATTTAATGTCTTTTAGTTTTCAATAGAATGAGTATGAAGAAGTTGTATCCATAGTAACTCAATGAGCTAATGTCAACACATTGAGTGTTTTTGTTGCAACAAACAAAGCACTTAAACGCAGCTTTTAATAAATTGGATGAATTTCCCACATTATTAAATATTAGCTGGTTTGTGACTGTTAGTGCTGACCACCTAAGGGTTCTCCGGTTAGAGAGATGACATTGCAAGGGATTCACGTTGTTGGTATTTATTAGTTTATCCAGTGACCATGTGCTCTGACGAGCTGATGTGCTAATGGCAAACACTTGTGAGTGGTTGGGTGATTGGGGCAAGTTGTGAAGTGGTGAAGTTGTTGGTGTTATTGTTGTCCAGCAGAGGCTACCAGTCAGACAGCATGGGGATAATTCATAACACACATTTTATCAAGTTTAGGCTAAGGTATATGATATGGTATTATTACAGGCCTCAGGACGAGTTGCCTGTTAGTAGAAGATCGTTCCTGAAATGTACTGTAATGTACAGGGAAATATAACAGGACAATGAGCTCTTCTCTAAGCCCCCCCTTTGGGGTGGGGTTTGCTCACTGTCCAATGGCAATCCAAATACTTAAGCAACTGTTGCTATCCAGGTCAAGCTTTCCTCTTCCAACGTGCCTATTGGACGAGGCCGGATTGCGGAGGGACTTAGTGAAGAGCTAATTGCATTGTGTTTTTCAAGCAGGCTGCAAAGCTGTCTGAGGAATGGAAGCCTCCTTGGTCCAAATAGTACCACTATACAATACACTGCTCCCTATAGGGTAAACTCCCCCTTGTGGCATCATTCAGTAACTACTTCTACTGTACTTGTGTAGTTGTAGAACACAAAATACAACTGAAATTGGCCTTTTTCATCACAAAACCATAAAATAAAATAAAACAAAATAAAAATAATAACAATACAACAATTGTGCACATACACTTGTAGGTGTCACAGTATGTTCATTTCGTATACATACGTTGAAGGCCCTCTTAATGAGTATTCATGAGTAGCCTATCCGAGTATCCATATCCGTCTAAAAATGTTCTAGCTCATGTTACTTGATTCAACATTACCATAAGGAGTTCCCATTGCACCTTGCACACAAGTATGCTGTGCATGGCATACTTGTGTGCAAGCAGAGCTTGCACAAAAGTACGCCAGTCATACTACGACTGCTAGTACGACTGGCGCTCTGTTTTCTAGAGCTCACTGCTGTTCTAAATCCTTTAGACCCGTTATTGACCAAGCCTTGAAGCATACCTTAGTTACACTTTTTGGCTGTTGTACTATATATTGTGTACTATATAAGTAGGCTATATAACAATAGACAGCGAAATCAATTTGCGACCGTGACGGCCGTCGCAACGGTTTTATAACCATCACAAGCGCTTTGTCAGTCGCGGGTCTTGTGCACAACATTTGACCGTTTTGTATAACTTTTGCAACTGTTTTCCCTACTAACCCTAACCCTAACCCCTAACCCTAAACATAACCTCAGTACAACCTATGCCTAAACCTAACTCCTAAGCCTAAACATAACCTAAAATCTGATCCATTTAATGCCCTAAAACAACGAGGGTACACAAGGACATTTCTAAGAAAAACCTTTGACACCTTTCGAGAGGTGAAGGAGAGAGATGAAAGACCCCAAATTGTTCTAGTAACCACATATTCAACATTAAGCAAAATAGCTAGCATGAGAGTTAAAAGAAATTTTACAAGGGCAGAAGATTCACTAGAGGGATACAAAATCATACCTGCCTACAGAAAAAATAAAAACTTAAAAGATTACCTAGTCCACAGCAAACTTAAAAGAACAAACAGAACCCTCCCTAAAAGCCCAGATTACTTTAAACCCAAAACAGTAGTGAAAAATAGATCAACGGACATCATGATAGGCATAAAACAAAACATAACAGCGTCCACAAAAAACTGTGTCTATCTAATCACATGTAACAAATGTTATTTACAATATGTAGGGGAAACCAGAAACACAATAGCAGACAGACTTAACCAGCATAGATATAACAAAAAAAATGCCAAGGAGATGTCGCTAATAGTAGAACATTTTATGGGACATGGAATTGGGGCACTGGAAGTGTGTGGATTATAATCTAATCAAACGTGGACAGACGGAGAGAGGAAGTTTGCAGAAAAACAATGGATTTTAAAACTTAATACAACATTTCCACAGGGTCTAAACCACTATGAAAGATAATTAAGATTAGTTATCTCAGACATAAATAGACTCTTCAACAAAGATTGCGAATGCAAACATTCTCTGCATTGTACTCATACATAATGTTGTAAGATACAAAACATTGAAGTCTTACACCACAAACCTTAACCCACGACGGTATGCAAACCGTTGTTGTGACTGTTATGCAAAACGGTTACGACTGTTATAAAACGTTGCGGTCGCAAACGCATTTCGCCCCTCCAGGAGACGTTGTACTTTGTAATGCTTTTATCTGGTTCGAAAAGGTTATATTGAAATTCCATAAAGGAAGTGGGTGATTAAATAGCTCTATATCCATCCCATGGCAATCAATATTATGCAGAGTTTAGTAACACTGATCTCAAGCAGATCAAACATACATATCTGTAAACACTACACATGATCTCTACAGACATGCGATCAAGACAGATTTTTCTAATTTTTATTTCCTGTATATATAATGTTTATCCAACAAGTTTGCAACCCCTTTTTCACACAGTGTCAATTATCTATTGCAATCCTGGGCACTACACTTCCTCTGCCATCCCGGGGAGGACAGATTTGTTAGATTTTTCACATTTTATGCTGATTGGCTAAGTTTGCATGAGTGGGATAGCAGTTCAATCTAATCATGAGAGAAGTAACGCAGGGCATAAGATAAACAAGGAAAATACGGCCTGAATAGACTATGAATGTATCAAGGAGTCATAGGGTATATAGACATTCACAAATGGGTAAATGAGTATAAACGAGTATAAAATACGTAGTTATGAACACTATAAAATGACAAATTATTTATGAAGTGTATATTCAAGAGATGGAGAGATGTGGAGAGACCACTGTTATGTTACTGAACAATAGGGATGATCAGAATAATATAAATATTGTTCTTTAACAAAATTCACTCCCTTTAAAATATTTATCCAGGCACTTGTAGTCCAATACATTTTCTGTTAACGAATCGCATAGCATATTAACATACGGTATGTCAAATGATGACTCAGATATCATGTCTTTATTAGGATTCTCTCGCTCGCCCACAAACGCGTGCACACACACACACACACACACACACACACACACACACACACACACACACACACACACACACACACACACACACACACACACACACACACACACACACACACACACCACACACACACACACACACACACACACACACACTATACTGCTGCAGTGCGAGGGTATGGTAAAATGAGTGCCCTGGCAAAGCTCGTATTGATCTGGAATCACATCACAGAGAAAAGCCACATCAGCACCTTAAATCAATGGGAGGCTCTTTCAACAACACTTCCCTGTTAGACCACATATCCTAAGGAAAAAATACCCTCACGCTGCCATTGATATTAATTCCCCTGCACACACCAAAAGCACCAAGATGTGGTTTTATGAATGTACTGCTATGAATCACAGCAGTTGAAAAGGAAGATTTTACCTCGTGATGGCTTGGGTGCAGTGATCTCTGTGTGGGTGACTGCGAGTGTGCGTGCATATATACGTGTGCGTGCATGCATAGGCGTGGACACGTGTGTATGACATAAGGAGTGATTTATGCTTGGATTGATTAACGACATCATTGATTTTCAGGGAAAGCTAAGCCTGGTGATATTTTCTTCTGAATGGGGAGATACAGCTTTAACCATGAACGGGTCTTGTATACTCTTTACAAGACTACTGTCCATTCTGTGACCTGTCAACACATACACCACATGCACACACACACGCACACACACACACACACACACACACACACACATTTGTTTTGTCACAAGGGAGGAGCCCACACAGCGGATGTAACATTTCCCAATTGGGGGGCAGGAGAAAATGGTATGGGTGTGGCAGTCGAACCCATATCATTTTCAGTTCAACAACAGTTGTTGTTGAAGTTGCAACAGACACGCAACATGCATAAAGCTAAATGCCTGACTCAGAGAGTTTTCTGTTTTCAATGATGAAATGCTGTTGGTTTAGTGGTGACACAGCTGTAGTAGTAGTAGTGTTTCACATCATTTTAATTATAAGCACTTTAATTTGAATTATCTTGGGTTGTTTTGCATGCCATCGTGTTTGGTGGGGCAGTCTGGGCATTTAGGGGGGCTTTGCCCCCCCCCTGCCCATGCCTAGATCCGCCCCTTCAGTTAGCACTTTAATCGCAGAGACAAAGGGTTAGGGAACTGAGAGCTACTCCTCCACAGCATTATGTCAGAAATGATGGACTCCATTGAGCAGCTTGTTGTTGTGATAGAAAGTGAAAGACTGTTTACCCTGCACTATAATGTCATTTACCGCAAATAGCCTGCAATCCTCCATAAGCAAATTAATGCTGCAACTATTGATTATTTTATTAACTATTATTTCTGTAAATTGCTTTCCTGCCATTCATGGTGGTTCCCCTGTTCACTGTTTTATACTTGCTGCACATGTAGATGCTGTATACAAAAATCTATAATGCCATGCCCAAAATAGGGATACATTATGAATTGATTATTTAATTAAATCATGTATTAATGTTTAATAATAAACCCTGAGGTAAATTAATCTACCATATGAACCCAACTTCTACGTTGTAGTAGTAGCAATATTAACACTGCACATGCAGCCTACACCTTGTAAAATAATTAACTACACTACATTAGAACTTCAAAATATATTCTACTTGTGATAACTATATTATTGCACTGGCCTGGGTCTTGCACACATATCATGTAATATAAATGATGGTGTGATGAGGCATAATGTGATGAGGCATATTCCTCTTTGTTAACTTGGAGCTCAAAACACCATTCAATGCTGTACAGACAAACAGTATGCCTACCACTGATAGATTTTGCTTTATTGAAAAGTCATGCTTCCAAGGAAGTCCCGCCCACGTGGACACTTATACAACATGAAATAAAATACACCATCAAATAAAATACAACCATTAGGCCTGTAACAGGAGACCGGACATGGACAAGAGCTTACACTGCCTTCTTCTCTAGAAACAAACTGTGCCAACTCGAATACTACATGATTAAATAACCATTCCAATCATTCTTCCCAGAATTGCACAGGGTTTTTGTTGTTGCATTTCATCACATAATAGAACCATCAAATCATAAAGTAAAAAAAATTAAACATAAAATGAAATTAATTTCTGATTATCATGTCACTATCATTTAGATGTATAATGTATACAGTACAGTGGAGCTTACTGGCATTTCTGAACATTCATAATAGAGTCTTAGTCTCGCTTGAGTTTTTGTTCTATGAGTTTTACTTGACAGCACAGCATATGGAGTCTTGCGACTTCTCCTTGACATCCCAGTCTCTGAAATGTCAAATTGAACAGCTGCTTTAAAACAGCCCGCACATTTTCTCTGAAAAGAATTGTCACTGCTTTTCTTCTAATAAAGTGTGTGCAGAGTACAGTATTGTCTAAACTGTAGGCTACTCTATGGAAATGAAAGTCAGTTGTTGGGGGCGAAACATCTAATCTCTACACTAGTATATAAGTGCTTAAACAATGACATTCTGACTGATATTTTCATGTTTTATAATCATGAAACCCAATTTTGTTTTGTCTGGGAGAAACAGGTTTTCCCAATGCATTGTAGGATGTTTTCACTGGAGACAGCCTGGAGACATGGGAATGAGAGGGTGGGGTCGAAGGATGGTTCTTTATAACATACTGCAGTGCTAGAAGTGTAATCCTATCCTATAGGCTACTGGGGCAATGACTGCACTGCAAGAGCAAAGACTAGTAGCAAATGTGCTCACACACACACACACACGCACGCGCGCACATGCGCGTGCACACGCACACACACACACACACACACACACACACACACACACACACACACACACACACACACACACACACACACACACACACACACACACACACACACACACACTACAGAACATAATCATCATCAACCAATTTTCTCACTATATTTCCACATGCCTTTTACAACTAGAGCAGTCCCGCCCCCTCATGATGTTGCCCCTACTCCGGAAATGAATTTCCCATTCATTTTCCTCATAGATTTTTTTGAAAATGCTTTATATAATATAGAGAAAGACGATTACACTGCGGACAAAGCCAACTCAGGTTGTGACAAATCATAACAAACACAATATTACCATACAATATCTATAACTGTAATTGCACAAGTTTCTGATCTATTTTTTAAACAGTACTTTCATTGAGAAATTAGTGTTTTTTTGAATGGGTGCGTCTGAATGGTCAAAGTTATTGGTATGCATGAAACATCTGAGTCCCCAAATCCTTCTCCCCTAGAGACTGAGGTAGCCAGGGATAAGGTGAGGGGGAAAACAACAGCAGAATACAACACCTTTTGTTTCATTTTTCTTCTGAGAAATTATTTGATTGTCCCAAAACATCATTTGTTATGGCGACCCAAGTTGGCTTTGTCCACGCCAGGGTAATCATCTTTTAATGAAGCATTTTCGAAAAGTCTATGAGGAAAATGAATGGGGGAAACATTTCTGGAAAAAGGGCGACGTCTATTACGTATTAAGCTGAAATCAGTCTTACCTGGGACTTAGAGTCCCTATAGCATACACTGTATGCTATAGGGATGCCATACAGATGGGTTCAAACAGTAACAGTTAGATTCAGGCTTTAAAAACTAAAAACATCCAGTTCCAGACGGTTTGATGCTATGAAACATAATGCATTTTAACTAGACCTCTGTTGCGTGCTATTGATCTGTTTTCTAGTCTGCAGCTGTGTGCTCCTCGGGGGACCAGTGAGGAGTTTAAGGGGAAACCAAAGCTAATGGAAAGGGATTGCCGTCCGTGTGCGATTTATCTCTCTGGGAATCTCGGCGAGGAAAGCGTGCAGCAACTCACTAGATTTAGGGTTCACCCAGCATCCATCATGTATGTGGCAAGACCCCCCCCACAAACACACACCCACAAACACACACACACACACAGTTGCATATCATCCTACCTTTTTCTCTGACAGAGATGTAAAGCAATATACATACGGCATTAAGTTGATGTACAGCCCTTTCACACCGCCGTGCTATCTCCACAATCCGATAGGCTTTTGCATGTCACATCTGTCCATCAATGTTGGTGCGGCGTAGAATGACTTGGATGTCAAAGTTCATGCTGAGATGGTTTACCCGAGGCTGTGTACATAAAACATGGTGATATACATTTGTGCATATGAGGATGTGACTAACACACATCGTGCTCACACAGTTCCTATAAGGCTACTAGCTAACATTTATATTCCATTGTTCATGAAGATGTCGTTTATATTTGTTATACTAAGGCTGTCGAAAAAATAACAAGTTAATGGCATTAATTAATTATGTTGATTAATCTGATTAACGCAATGAACTCATGTGCATTTTCTCATTGAAAAAAATGGGCAGAGCACAGTTTTACAGAGACATACTGTACATCTATGTGTCTCCCTGTAAGTTGAGCCAAAGAGCATAGCATGAGGGATCTACAAACATTGGGGGCTTGTAGATCACCTAGACCTATTTTGATAAAAATGTAAAACAAACAGATATTTTTTTTCACAGATTCTTTTTTAAATGTTCAAATCCTGCACAGGAAAACATGGCATGCTTTGGACTTCCAAATGATTAAATTGGAGGCTGTGATTAATCTGATTAAAATTTTGAATCATTCAGCAGCCCTAATTTATATATAAGTTTACATTTAAAGAACCTAACTAAATATTATTATTATTAGTAGTAGTATTAGTAGTAATATATTGATATTATGTAATATTGTATGTATGTACTGTATCTTTTCATGGAATACTATGGCATGTGTATGATTTGTTTGATTTCTGTTTTAAAGCAGCTTTGCAGTCGATTAATGGAATCCACCTGATAAATATTTCAAGGACAAACACTCAGAGAGCACGCCACCAGAGAGCCTCGGCATCCTGTTTCTCTCAGTCTGATTTATGGGTGAATTAACAATCTTTGTTCTCGAGCTGAAATGGTACAAGCTAAAAAACTGAAAAAACAAAACAAAACAAAAAAACTGTTTTTTAGATAAAAAAAAAAAAAAAACAGGTGATCAAATTCTCAATTTTACACACACAAGGCATAATAGGCACAAGAAAGAACATCTCGAGCACCTCGACTTTGTGGATGATATTGTACTACTTTAGCACTAGCAGATACAAGAGAAATGTCAACTCCCAGAAACAACAACAGCCGGACTGGGGCTTTAAGGCGCTCCACCATGAATTTGACATTTTTCAAGATTTTTGGTGTTTAACTTAAACTTTTCCTCCACCCACCTTTAAGTCATATATTAAGTCATTGGTATGCATGGTTCATCTCAGTCCCCAACTCCTTTCACTGTGGTTTAATGCTCACCTCCCATTGCCCCTCCCACAGAGACCGAAGTGGCCGGGGATAAGGTGAGAGAGAACACGGGGCGAGGGAGCCCCCAACCGTGGACATTTTTTATGTTGTGGTTGGAATGACTTGGAATAGCAACCTGAAATTGCACTTGGCTCCAAAAGTCTTAAATAGCCAAATCTGCTAGGAACCCCAAAGGCAAAGTCACTGAGGCAGGAATATGCACAAATAGATTTTAATTGAAACAAAACGTTACCTTGAGGAGTATGAAGGGAATCCAGAGGGAGGGGGACATCCCGGGTTGGGGTGGGAAGGAGTGGTGACAGCAGGGCCAACAAGAAAACTGTCAAAACAAACAAAAAGAAGATCTACAATAAGTTGAGCACCTGTATGATATGAACGCATGATTGTTCAAACTTGGTTATTTGTGGGGATAGAAAACACACACGGGAGCACCACACACACACACACACACACACACACACACACACACACACACACACACACACACACACACACACCACACACACACACACACACACACACACACACACACACACACACACACACACACACACACACAAAAACATGTTATTTGCCTTTAAAAGGCAACGTAATACATTGGATTTCAAATTCATGGTGGTCCCCTTTTAATGTAGGTGAAAGAAACAGCCTGATATATAAAACATAACTCACCTAGTTTCTGTGTGTGTGTGTGTGTGTGTGTGTGTGTGTGTGTGTGTGTGTGTGTGCTCTCCAGTCCAACACTGCTCTGCAGGAGGGGGATGTGGATGGAGCCAGGAGGCTGGGCCGTCTTGCCCGCCTGCTCAGCATCGTCTCCATCATCCTGGGCATCATCGCCATCATTGTCTTCATCTCTGTCTCAGGTATACAAAAAATACAGATTAAACACTGTTTCAGCAGTTATACAGAAAAATGATCAGCACTTGAAATGCCCTGTGAAATCCTCGGACTTTACAGAACGCAGACGGGACCCCCAAAATAATCACATTTGAACTGGCAAGGCCCAGCCTGAGAAGCACTCAGGAGGAGTAGGAGTTATCAGTTTATACAATATGTTACATTTTCTGTGTTCGAATACAGTGAACAGCAGATCTGCCATTTTCACTCCCCTGTCTTTCCTGTTATTATTTGACTAATGTTTCACAGGATCAAAGTCTTTTTAAACCTAAAGTCCTTAATAAATGGTCACTTCACTGTCATCTGGGGACCCCCAAAAATGTGGATCGTGATCCACAGGTTGAGAACTGCATTAACGTGTGTAAAGATATTTCCATATCATCTAATATTAAATTAAAATATTAGCTCCAAAAGTCCTTTAAAAATGTGTGGCTGTGAGCTTGCTGTTCTTTTCCAAAGGGTTTTAGATTTATTTTTTATTTTATTTTTTTTATTTTGGTACGCCAGGGTTAAAGCCAGTACAGTTTACAGAAATTCAATTATTTTAATAATATTCTCTGTAAACTTCATATAAGCAGTATTCAGGTTTTTAGGGGAACGATCCCGATCGCTGATAAATTGTCTCATAATTGTCTGCTACCGATCTTGTGTGTAAAGGGGGTATATATCCAAAAATGATTATACGTCAAAATCCCTGACAAAACAGTTAATGCGTGAAGAGTGGAAGGGGAGAATGTTTAGGCCACAAAGATGCAAAACGATATTTTAGTATATACAGCACATCTTTTTACTCTACTTGATATTCATTGTGACAAATTAGTTAGAGTTTAAGCAGCACCTGCTGTGTTTGGGAATATTGTGTTTTCACTTCGGTCAGTCTGAAAAGGATAAGCTTTTACTACAAAAGAGTAATGTATTACAATGCTGGAGTGATATATGAATATGACACCGTCACAGAATGAGAAGTGTGTTGCAACTCAGCACATTTACAAGGTCTGTGTGCGTGTGTGTGTGTGCGTGTGCATGTGCGTGCTATAAGCACTGCAACTACTGTAGCAGGTGGACTGCGTCGCATGGGGAGTGAGGCCCCTGCTGCTCAAAGTCCTACAATAACTGCATCAGTCAAAACAGTGGACAGAATTGTTAATTTAACCTTCTCTCTCTATCTCTCTCTCTCTCTCTCTCCACAGTGACCCACTGACCACAGAGCGGAAAATAAAGGGCAGTGCAAGCCAAACCATGGATGCATAAGAAAACCTTAATGAAATAATTACATTGCGTCCATTACAATAAAAAAGTAAAGAAATAAATAGAATACACAAAGAAACCACCTAAGCAAAAAAATATATAGCAGTCAAAAAATAAATATGTACTGTAGCAACTTAATGAATTAATCAATCGATCAAACAGACACACAAAAAAGTATCCAGACATGCATGCCTTAGAATACAGTAACATTTGCTTGACAATGACAAAGAAAAAAATAATAATATTAAACTTAAGGGGATGAAGAGCTGTGTTTGATAAGACAAATGTCTCTCTCGATGGAATGATGGACTTCTGAATATGAAGAGGTAAAGATTGCATATGAAGACAAAATGAAGACGGAGGAAGAAAGTGATTCTGTCACTTGAGTAACTTTCAGAATGGGCTCTGGGTTTAGACTACAAACTTTGGACAAGTTGAATTATAATCCTCTTAATACCGTATAATACTTTGTTGACCTTCTTGCATTTGAAGCGTATAGAAATACAGATATTTGCAGTATAAATGAAGACAGATGCACATTTTATATAAAAGGTTTGTATGTTGAGTGGTGCCAGATCGATAGAATCACAACAGATGCTTTGTCAGCGTTTGGATTATTAGGGGGTTTGTGAATGGGACTGGGAATACATGTTGGACGTTTCGGGGATTTGTGCTTATTTTGTATAGTTTTTGGACAAAAAAAAGAAAAGAAAAAATGAGACCAAATGCATGCTGGAAGTATAGAAAAACAATGTTCTTATTTGAGAATGAGGACCCATCTTGATGAAATGGATTCTTGTTTGGAAATCATAGTGGGGCACATGGTGAAACAATGGGAGCAAAAAAAAAAAGAAGATTCGATCTCGATAACGTGGGGTCGTGGTCCAGCAATCGTAAATACCGGCCCAGTGGCCCTTTTATCGTCCCAAATCTCTGGAGCCTTGCCTTGTACCGGGGAGGGGTCTGATGTAATGAGACGCATGCCCTCCCCCACCTTCCATATCATCTGATTCCTACCACCTCCCAAATCCCCAAAGTGTGACTGGACTAAGACAACATATATATAACCGTAAATGTGTGACAATGTATGAATCAGCCTTGGGGTTTTGGCCCTGCAGTGCTCCTTTCTGTTCTTGTCCATCATATATCTTCAGAGCTCTATCTTACATAAGTCTTGTATACCCTGCAACCCCCTTATCATGCTTACATCATCATAATTGGACTGTTATATATGTCAATTGTTTCACTGAATGCCTTTTATAGTACAAAGTCCCTTACCCCCTGAACCTATACAAATTGTATCCTCCACTGTGTATTGGTATTACTGTACTTGTATTTATATAAGAAGAAAAATAATATATGCAATATCTAGGCATGCTGTTGGCCAAACGGAACTCATCATTATTTATTTGATTTACTATCACTGTAACAATTAGCATTGCCTTTAGAGTTTGACTGAGTGATAGGCAGCCATTAGTGCATCTCTCTGTAAAGCACGATGATGGATTGTCTGTAATAATAATGTCACATACTTTTCTATGAAGTCACCTTTGGCAACACAGGACTGTTATATTGGCAAACTACAACTTTATTCTGCGATTACAGGCCATTGCAGCACAACCTTTTATTAAGTGTACATGCTGTTTTTGTTTTCCTTTTTTACTTTTATAAGAATCGGGGATAATTCTGACAAGTTTTCTAAAGGTGGAAACTTTGACCATTCAGCAACGTTTTATTTCACTAGTGAGGGTTTCTAAAGTGCACAATATGTTTTTCTTTTTGGGGAAAAAAGAATATTCATACCTGGTTATAGAAGACATTCATCAGACTTGGTTTGGGTATAATTTTGTTATATAAGAAGTATGATAGTTCCAAACAACATTGTTTTTGAGACAGTAAAAAAACAAGACCATAATGTGTCAAGTTGACGAGCAATCAGTAGCAATATAGTAGATATTATTACACTATAGGACAGTAACACAATAGCATGTAATCAATTCCATTCCAAGTCTGATTCCCTCAATCCAAGCTTGCTAATAGCAATCAGAGTTTACACTCCTTAGTATACTAAAATAGTAAATAATCACTAATGAAATGGTAAAATCTGCATATAACCTATATTAGAAAAACAAAGCACAGGTTAAAATTGTGCTCATGGAACTAAGCTGGTTTACAAACCACAGGGTACTGAAGTGTTCATCTAAATCTACAACCATTTTGTTCCAGGTAACATTGCCTTAGCATTGTCTAATTTCCTCTTCCGAAAACTGTATATGCCAGATTTCCCTCTCTGTGTTGAGTATATGTTTTGCATGCCTGTGTCAGGCTCAGTCCTATTGGCGTGACTGTTGTACTGGCGAGTGGGAGTCCCTGGTTCAATCCCTGCTTCAGTGTATCGCTACAATCTGGCATAGTCAGGAGGATTTGGAGTGCAGGTAACCATCCTTGCGGGTCCACATAAGGGACATTGTGTGCAGCGGTCCGCAGTGTGAAGCGTGAAGCGCAAGGACACACTCCAAAGACTGAGTGGGGGTGACTGTAGCACCAACCCACAAGCCAGCCACAACAGCCCTGCCAATCGGGCTCAGTGCAATTGTTACGACTGGTTGCGTGTTGGAGTGGGAGTCCCGGGGTCCATCTCTGCTTCTGCGTATCACTACACCTGGAATAAAGGTTAACATGCATGGTCCATACATTGTTGTTTGGCTTTTGATGTTGTCTGCAGTGAAGTTGAGCAGTTTTCCAGCTGGAATATCACCATATGACGGTGTTACGATGCAACTAGCACAATCCATGGTTCACAAAGCCTTTACCTTTACAGCCCTGAGCAGGACAAGAGAGGAAGTAAGCAAACTCCCTGTAAATCCATTCTCCATTTTTCATGGTCTTGGCAGCATGCATATGACTAATTGATGGCCTATGAAAAGCCACAAGATCTCCTAGCAGATTTTGCACTTTAGTCGAGGCCTTCAATGCCCGATTACAAATTAATGGTTTGACGCCCAGCTTGGCCGCCCACAACAGCTGGATCGATTATTCCTTAGTGCACCCTCAAGGAGGTAATATACTGCACAAAAAGATAGTGAGCGTTCATTCCAGACCAAACCACGATATCTCATTCTTAATTCCACACTGACTGAACTGTATGACCAAAATAAAAGTCGGCCCTGCTTCTGGAAGCAACTTGTGAGTGGGTTCTTCAATTTGACACAATGTGGAGGCGCTACAGGGAGCAAACAAGCAATAACAACTTAAGACATACTACATACTACTGACCAGACTGCAAGCATGTTGCGAATTTGCAATGCAACGCACAGTTGGCAACTTTATTCCGGTTGTTTTGGTCAATATTATACTAAAGCGACTAGCCTTCCCTAGCCCTAACAATTACAATAGTCTGGTTCCCCTTTCAGGCAACCACATGAGCACATCGCCATGCTGACAGTCTTATCAATGGAAACATGCCAGTCAGCTCCCAGACTACCAAAGATTGGCTTGATAAGCAACCTCCTGGGAATTATCACTTGATAACGATAGTGGGTGCATGTTCCATAGCTGGCCTTATTTTGGCTCTACATGCAATTGCACTTCTTGCTATGTTGAGTTGAGCCCAAGTACTTTAAGTTCTTAATTTCTTTCAGAGCAGTGTCTTATGTTGTTGTCAGATTCAGGTGAATTTTCAACCATGGTACACTAACCTCCTTGGTCAGGAGCTCCTGAGCTTGTTGCCTGCTGAGAGCAGTCCGATGTTGTCTGCGACTCTGCGTAGTCCAGGACTGTCAGGACTACTGGTGGGTGTTGTCTCAACCTCCTTGGTGTTATGATCGATGAGGCCAAGGTCGTACATCCACTGATGGCCTTCCTTAATGCGGAGTCCAAGACTATGACAAAGAGGTGAGAGCTTATAGGGTGTCCGCTTGCAGTATCCCAGCCAAGATATAAAACTACTTGGTTTTTCCATCTGGGGTCACCAACTTGAGCCTTGCTCCTTTGTATATGGTCCCTATTGCCCAGAGTAAGTAGGTTCCTAGGCGTTAAGGATTTTCACCATCCCTGGATCTGCGGATCGAGTCAAATGCCTTTTAGTAGTAGTTGGTCAAGTTGTTTATCACCGTTGTCGATTCTGATGCCATGATCCGGCCCATGCATGAAAGATCTAATTATGCTACTTTTTCAATTCACCGACTGTTTATGGCCTTAGATTAGAACCATTCCTAGCACGGTCCACAGTAATGAGTAATAACTAGAAAGTAGTGGCCGAATTGTGAGAGACACAGGTTATATGAAGAAGAGTGATGCATTTCCCATGGTGAGGCCACAAAACTGTCCGATTTCTAAAGGATCATGGGGAGCTGATGTCAATCTCCATAGTCCTGTAACTTTATCTCCTCTCAGTACACCTTGCCGAGTGGGACTGTTGGGAGAATCAATACATTCCTCTTGTCCTGGAGCCTGCCATCTTCAGTCGGGTGGATTTCAAAATCTCATTTCTCTATAAGAACACAACAGGGCATGTACTAAAGTTCTGCACAAAAAAAGAATTAAGACAAAACACTGGAGCCAGACTGAAAAGGGGTTAATAATATACAAATAATTTGGAACCACTATAATATAAGATCCTCTATAAATTTACACTAAGCATTCAATTATTTTGAATAGTGACTTTAATTTTTACCCGCCTATTTTAATCAAACTAATAAAAAAAAACCCTGCCTCATATATTCAGAATTAAAAACTTCAAGCCTTCAAGAATGAAAAGCCTGACAAATGCTATAATTATGCATCCTTCTCTAATGTGCACACAGCGGCATCTACAGAGGCATCTGAGGTCAATGAATCAAGTTGAGAGTTAACTATGATAATCATGATGATGTGACCCAAACCGATGACTGACAGACAGGATTCAGAAACAGCAATGGCAACAGGGCTATGGCAAAATAAAAATTTGCTTCCAGCTTTGTAACAGCCGCTTCTTCAACCTGAGAACAAATTTGTTTTTGTTTTTTCAGCAAGCTGCTTTTATTTAATGTTTTGACAAACAGGGTGACTGTCAGGCTTTGCTGATGTACCAATTATTTTATTCACAGCTTTGGAAGGAAGGAAATTCCACCTCACTCTTCATTGTCCTTTGCAAGGACTGTAGCTTTCAATCAAAGACTAGCACCCAGGTTTATCACGGTGTGCAATCCAGCCTTCTCAACACCAATATTTGATGATTTGACGACATATTGATAAAAAAAAACAAATAACACTTAAGTCTAAGAACACCTGAACTTGGTGTTTGGACTGATAGGGGACAGTTGTCGCAAACAAAAATTACCATATGATAGATATACAGCTTGAACAGACTAGAGTATTGTCATTTATATCTAATCTGCTTTGCTGCTTTTAGGCTGTTTTTGTTTCATATCACACATTGCTATTGGAAAGTGAGTGGTGCAGTACCTCCATTTATATATATCACCATATACTGTAGCTCACCAACATAAGTAAATGAGTAGCACTGCTGTAGTCTCGCAATCCCAAAATGCAATGCATTCCCTCAGTAGTTCTGAGTGGCCTGTTACACTTTAAGAACAAATAAAAAGGGGTAGAATGTTTTAGTGTTGAGCGCCTGACAACACCACACTTTTGTACATACTGAATATGAATAATTTATTAATGCACATTTTACATCTGATGATTATTAAACCGTCCCCCTTCATCACTTTAAAAGACCATTCAACTAAAAATCCTCTCACCTCAAAAACAACATTCAAAATCATGGCAGTCTCTTCAGGCCGAGCTCGGCGGCACAGTCTTTCTCCAAGCAAGTGTTATCGATATTACTATTTAACCACTTAACCACAACTTTTTCCCAATCATTTTTAGAAACATTTTAGAAATTATTTTGTACATTTTTCCACGTATAACGGCATGCCCGAGATTGGGATACCAGGGGGTTAAAGTGGTTAATATCTAGTTTCTATAAGTACATTTGGTCTCTCTGATCCCTGCCTGGTGACGGAACAGCAGCCAAACCACCAGTCCTCTTCTTCTCCCATTGTTACATTAAGTACGTTGTACAATTCAGGTAGTTTGGTTGGGCTGATAGGATGAAAACTGCTCAACAGCCTCCAGAGTTTGTCCAAATCACCGGGGCGTAGTTTCCTGGAAACTTCCGTAAAACCCATTTCCTTTACAAAAAAGAAAAAACAACCTGCTGACCACAGGGCTGACCGTTGGTCAGTGCAAAGCGTAGAGCAGCAGCAGGATTGTGCAGACGCCGACAACTCCGCCTAGAATGAGGGAATCTCGCCTCTTCCGCAGGTTGACTCGTTGGATGAGGTTGTTGATGGCTGGGAAACGGTCTGGAAGACGCGCACGTTAAGGGACAATCAAAAGATACTAAATGACAGGTTAAAGGTTTCTAAATCACACTACGGTTTGGGTTTGTTTGTGCCACTTCTCCTAGCACACTAGTTAAAGAATAGACCCTTAGGTAAGCCCCTCCCAAAACTGCTATGGTCCAATCACCGCTAAGCATAAAATGTGATAGTCAGATGTTGTAAAATTCATGTAATATTCCATTTTAGGCCAATATTTTGACCACAACGTCATCCACGTTTGCGAGGAGACAACATATTGTAGACAATCGGTGATATCATTACACTTCATTACACATTTTCTCATATTGTTGGTTAGACAAGCACACTGTAGCATCAACAAGTTCACAATGTGTCACATCACAGAGAGTTGTAAGCTTGTAATTTATCTATTTTCACTTTTTCATTTTTTTTTGTTATTTATTTTACGCTTCTTACAGTACTCTGTACAGAGTGATAACACATGTTATAGAGATGGAAACTTTAACGTTCATGTTGAACGTTTATGTTGCCAACGGCAAATTAGTATGGTACCAGGCTCAAGGGTATGTACATTGGGCACAAAACCACTGCCATGAGGATACTGGCCAAAGTGTTGACCTTGCTCTGGATGGACTTCAGCACTCCCCTTTGTGAGGTCATGTTTTCCTTGGTCGCCATGGCAATACTGGTGAGGAGTGGGGGTGGCACGAAAGAGAGAGAGAGAGAGAGAGAGAGAGAGAGAGAGAGAGAGAGAGAGGCTATGTTAAAAGATACAGTAACATTGCACCTAGTTGCAGTTCTCGTCTCCAAATGGCTGTAAAATGCTTTCACCCATGCACCACAAAATAGGTCCCACAGGTGTCATTATCCTGCCTAGCGAATGGACAGTAGTGTGGTGGAAACACCATTAGTAGTGCAGCTATGGAAAGGAGTGATCGTTCACAATGAGGTTACAATTGGAAGAGCAGTCAATGCAGGACATCCCAGTGGTAATTTAGCCCAGCTTAAAGGGACATTTCACCAGATTGCCCATTGTCGCTCCTCATATATGCAAGCATGACATGTGACCAAACAACTTCTGAGGTGAAAGCCAGTTAGGAGTGAGGGGCAGGTTACAGCCTATGAAAACAATATATTTTCAACAGTTTGTCCATATTCAGGCTGCATTGAACAGCGGTCGAGTGCTCAGTTTCTGAGCTACTTCCACATAGTTGTAGGTCATAGTCAGGCACCAAAAATTAGCTACAACAACAGAAGCTATTTTTATTACATGATGATGACACTTATCTATCTTCTATCTATATACACTACAGTATCTATAAATGTGCCACGTGTCGTCTCTGAATGCCTACAATCCACGAAATTCCAGAACCGCTCGCCCCACTGCAAACGACTACAACTTGGATACGGTGGAAGTGCAGTGCCTGGTGTCAAGTCTGTCAGATCGCTGGCTGTCCAGAATAAACACACAAACAGAAGCCACTGACCAAGCTCCAAACAGGACCAAAATCTAGATTTATATACAATACATGATGCAGGCCTGTTCATGCACCACAATGTGGTTCTTACATCACAATGGTACACAACCCCACCCTTTACTAGCCAATTGATAGTATAAATCTATTATTATACTTCTGGCATATAGTGTCACTGTCTATTCATGTGTGTGTGTGTGGTAGAGAACATTGATGTGTGTGGTGCAGTACTGAAGGGTATACTATTGCCGTCATAATGTACTTCTCACCTTCAGAGTAAGGCTAGAGCGCCTTTGAAGCTAGGAAAGTGCAGCTGGGCTATTGGCAAGAAAAGCCTGTAGCCTCTTCACTTTGCTGCTTCTGTGGCATCGTTTACACCAGCTAATCAATAGCTACTGCTAAAGCCCACGTCGCAGCCCCTCAACGGAGCTGCAGAGGGCCGACTGGTGATACAGGAGAAACCAGTAGATCCGTCCCTGAGAGGATTCCAGGTGGTCCTCAGGTTAAATGATGGAAAGTTGGTTAACCAGATGTAACTCTTTGAGAGTAAAAATGTTTGCACTCTCAAGAGTTAAAATATTCATCATCTGAATTAGGCCAAGTCTACACAACTAGAGAATGTAGAACATTAATGGTCATTTGGATCTGTATGTTTGCCTGTTTTGTAATCCACTGATGCCAATGATGAACCTCAGCTCCCTTTTTTTCCACAACGGCCTGTTATAGCGTAGACTTTATTTATCCATATATCATGCAAATTGCTATTACTATGCACCATCTTCATAGTCACGCGATCAACATGGATATGTCTGCTTCCCAATATTCCATCATTCCATTTGCCAAAATTGTGTTCCAAAGTTTTCAAAATTAGACCGTTTTGAACAAAATGCTGTACAAAAATGCAAGCACATCCCTGTTAGGCAGTGGAGGAAATGTAACTTGAACATTTTCAGATTAGCCTCATGGTGGCGCGATAACAGGCCAATTTCTGTTTTTACCTATAACTGCACCAATCCTTGTACAACTTTGTATGCACGACATTCCCTAGAGTGCAAGGAAAGACCTTTGCCCTAAAATGATTTGCCTGTTATAGCTCGCAGAGATTTTTTCCACACATCATCCAAATCTCTATAGTCACGTGGTTAGGAATAGCATCACAAATAAGCTATTATCCTGATGGAGACCTGTGCCCGGAAGAGTCTGCTTATGTTCCTTGCTTGTGTGAGCTGCATGAATTTAAGCAGTCCAGCGGGATGGCATTTTAAATGGGGCCTGTCTCTTGAAGCCTTCACACTGCTAAAATAAGAAGGGGAGTTAGTGTGCTGTGAAATAGACTTTTTGATTTATTAGCACTGCACTAAAACATCCTGTGAATGAAAGGGAGCATGGCCTCTTTAGGTTTACTGTGTTGTATCCAGATGGATTTAAACAGCTTTAGTTAGCCTTAAAACATCTCCTAAATTAGCCCTAATGCAGCAAAACATTTTAGCGTCCTCTTTACCATGAAACTTTCTAGAGTGAAAGTGGATGGCGTTGAACGATACAGTAGCTGCCAGTTACTGCCGGTGGTCTTCCCTGGGGACGAGCTACCGCTACTCCTGGGTGACAGGGTCCCCATGGAAGACATGGATCACGCTCAACAACAAGACAGAATGGATCGCGGTGACTGTTTACATACCTAGTTGAGTGGCAATTTATAAATTTATATGTTGATAAATCATCCAAACAATATAGACAATCAAAACCTGTGAACACATGCAGACCTAGACAATTTGTGTGTGTTAGAGTGAAGTCACAGCAGTACATCATAAGTACAGTAGTAGGTGGTGGCATAGTACCTGATCCTAGGATCTGGATTTTGGGAGACATGCTGTACAGGGATTTGCATTGGGAGTATCATAAGAGATACTTTATATTGCTGGCAGGCCCAGCTAGGAAAAATGTCTTCTTCAAATCTGAAGGTTCTCCCTCTCAGAGACATTGGTTTAACCAGTTGACTTTCCTATTATACTCCAGAAAAGATTGTGTACAATGTAAGGAGGAATCCATCAACATTTGAGGAAATATGGGGGGCATTTCTGTTTGTTATTACCATCAATGCACCCTGGTAACTAAATTGGATGTTGTAGATCATGTTATCATTCATGAAAGTGTAAAAATTGTATTGTACTGTCAGTGTGTGCAGTGTTGTTTTTGTCCTGTCTTTGTTTTTTGCATCAAAATATGTATGACATGATGCAAAACAAGGATCTCTGCTTGTGTGAGAGATCCTTGTTGTGAAGGTGTGAAGGTGTGTGTAGTTTACAGAGATATGGACAGAGAGAGGGATAGACAGAGAGGGATGATATGACAGATAGCGATGATGCCATGCCATCCCTGGAGGGTTAAAGTTGCTGAGGAGACAGTCCCCAGCTCAGGCCGGGGGACATCTCAGCTGTGGATCATGTTCGCAATGAGGAGAAACACATTTGCTGACTCCCAACACTGTCAGCTATAAGCCTGTAGTATCAGAGATGTCACACAATAAGGCCTCATTCCCAGGCGTCTTACCAGCACAGTGAAAGCTACAACAGCAATGAGCTGAGCAAATTGAATATGCAGCAGATGCTGTACTGAAGACACTATCACAAGTAGCAGCAATGGGTACGGTATAGGCGGTGTATCATACACAGCAGCAACAGGAGATTTGTGTTCTGGGCATATGGGCAAATGACTAAATGACAGATCACAGCGAACGCACCATACAATAATCATCATGGGAATGTGAAATCAACAAAATGGGTTGTCAATTAGGGAGGGAAACAGGAAGTAAATATGGCTGGAGATAGTAGTGCACTTAAAGTGTGCAATCCTAAAGATCCTACAGACCTGTAACCTAAGTGGACTACCAGTATCCTTTTTTCCTCTGTGTATGAAAATTGAAAACATTACTTCAAATCATTATTCCTTCTTTAAATGAGCTTTAAATTCATTCAGCATTGATTTTGAAATAAACATCCCACAGGAAAGATTTATAGGTTTCATTCATGAAAATCATATTTGATGATGAAGACAATAGGCCTATATGTATATATGTATATATTTTTTTATGAGCATATTGGCGTTTATCCTTTTTTTGTTCATCAAATTGCACAATTCCACACGTTTGAAGAGTGCCGTTACCTAACAAAGTAACATGCCATGTATAGTAATACAAACAGCCCTGTTTATGCACATGGCAGTGTGATGTCTGTAATCTGAGATGTATTGTTTCTCATCTACGATTAGTTTGAGCTGACTAAAAGGAACCTCTAAAAATATTGCACTAATCCTTTTATCTAAATCTGACAGCTCCACAGGGACATATTCTTCAGTGTTCTGCCTTTCTTATAAAAAGATGTTACACAGGAGGTGTAACTGTTACAATTTTTAACGGTTAGCTATAAAAGGGATTCTAGTCGCCTAACTAATCCATGTTTTTCCATATAGCCTTTCATATGAGGATATAAAATAATAGTTACTTGATACATTTACAAAGTGCTGAATAAGCAAACTGACAAAACGTCTAAAAATTGTTTTACGGTTATACAGTAGAAATGAATTAATTAATGATGCTGCACTCAATTACAACTATAGCAATTCTTACATTATTATAATTCAGCTGTTAAACTCAAGCAAACTAATAAATCTCAAGCAAACTAATGGTATTTAACGGTCGACAGAAAATGTAATCAGCATGTTTTTAAAAAGCAAAGCTTCTAGCTTCTGAATGTGTACTATTCAATTCATTTAATTGATCATGTCTATATGCAATGCATGGTATACTGTACATTATGCCCAAGATGACAATATGCCTGGCTAAGCAATGGCTACTTTATGCACTGATATACTGTAAATGATTATAAAAGTACATCCTATCAACTGTAATCAAAATTGTATTGTGACTAAATGTGTGATATCAGCAATCCTAGGTAAAATGACATGAACATGAAGTGATTTCTCACCTTATTGTGTCATCCATCAGCCGGTCAGAACTGTAAACAAGGAAAGAGAGGGAGAAAGAGAGAAAAAAGGGGAGAAGGGAGACATGGAAACGGTTACTAGTAAGGCATGGAAAGAAGTGCGATTTGTAGGGGGTTGGATGAATCCCCCCACTCTCTGTGGGGGATTGAGGAGGAACTGATCAATGATCTGTGTCTCTGTAACCTGATCAGAATGGAAGGATAAGATGCATGGGCCATGTGTTCCCTTGCCTTATATCTCTACATCAGTGGTTTTCAACCAGCAGTCCGGGGACCACCAGTGGTCCTTGAGAGAGTTCCAAGTGGCCCGCAGCTAAATGGTTAACCAGATGTAACTCTTTGATAGTGTAAAAATTAAACCAAATGGACCCTTGAAGTTGCGGGCCCATTTGGTTTCATTTGGTTTCAAGTGTGACAGACATTGAAGCACGCCTTCCAGCACTTTTCTTGACTCTTTCTTGACACATGCTGTTATAAAAGCCTGTTTACATCACCTCACTCCATTCCCCGTCAATGACTTCTTGGCATTGCTTTCATTCATTTTCAGACTTGCGTATGGTTAATGAAGACACATTAAGCTAACAAGGTTAGCTAGCACTGTGTGACTAATACGTTCCATTAGCCATTCCTGGCCTCTCAGATTTCAGAGGAACAGCCTTGATGGAGGTTTATTATGTGGGCCCACAGTCACCCACCACAACAACAAACCATGTGCAACACAGAATCGCCACAAACAAGGGACTAAATTCATTTTAATTAATGATGATTTCCTGATTTTCTTTTTGTATAGAAGTGTATATTTGTATGACCCTAAATGGTCTGATGAATTGAAAATAGTGGATCCTGTTGCAAAAACAAAAAAAGTGTAATGATTTAACGTATCATGCTGTCGTCCACAGTAAGTTTTTGAGTCCGGCTGAAAGCCAGGACTTCTTAAGACAAGTTGCAGATTTCTCATGTAGAGATGTCGAGATGTGTGTGCTCTAGTATCGTTGCCATGGCATTGTCACGGGCAACAGTCGCATGTCCATGTCCTTACAGGCTTTGGGATTGGCAGCTACATAGACTTCTATTGACAAATACCACGGAGGAAGAAGCGCGGGTGGTGTGCAGCCTACTGCACTAGCATGTCTGTTGCTAGATGTTGTTGCTAGTGGTTTCAACGTTTTTCATGGCTTCATATTCCTTACAATCCGCATTGAACAAAACATTTTTTTGCTTGCATGTTATTTAGAAGAGGGGTCGGCAACCCTAGGCATGCGTGCCAATGATGCCACGCCGAGTCGTATCGGCTGGCACGCAGCTAGAGAGAAGTTTTTTCTTTCCTCTCGGTATTAAAATGACTGCGTTCCTCTTGATTGTGCACATTGTAAAATAAAGATTACACTGCAGTATTCACGGTATAATTCACCTAGTTTTATAACTAGGTGCAGCTCACCTATAATGTCCTGTGAGCTTGTAGATTGTATATTTATCGCGCAGCACGCAGCTGTATCATATACGCAGGACGCCAAGTGTGGAACTACACACATTGTTGCTCTGGCTTAGCTCCGTGTGAGAGAACATTATAAACATGGGTAAAAAGGCATTAAATATTCCTGTCCAGATGAGTATGGATTTGCTCCGCAGCAAGATGGTGCCATCTGTGTTTTATGTTTGGAGAATGTCATGTGTTGGACGAAAACTCATTCGAGATAGACCACAATAAAGCTACCCGACACTCGCGAACCCCCAGTAAAGTGATCCGACGCACGGCTGTTCAGTGCTTGCAGGTCGCTGCGGTGGTGTTACCGCACTGAGACTGACCATTCTAATGTGAAAGCAGTGTGCAGTGTGCGAGTTGTTCTGATGGCGAAATATTAATAGTAGCCTATTTAAGATTGGTAGAATGTCGGACCTACGACGCCAGTAATGAATCGCTCTGTGCTCGATATATAATCCTCGCGAAGTTCTACCCTCTCCTACGACGGCAGAACACAGCTGGATGGGGGGGTGGGGGGGTTGTTCGTGGGGGTCCGTGGAAGGGGTCGGCGGGAACAGCCTGACTCACTTCACACTGGGTGTGATTTTTTGTATTGGGTTTGCTTTTGTTTAAACCCCATTCTGCATACTGTTAATAAATAGTCAATAATACTGTACACAACTATGCTATGCTGTCAGAATAGACAAAAAGCACATAATATTCAATAGATCTAATAATAGTAGGGACATTTTGATCGTTATAGAAGCAGAGGGAAACACAAACCAAATGTTTCATCTCTTCTGTTGTAGATAGCGGATCAAATGCCCCAAATATCGAATCCGAATATCATCATATTACAATTATGTGACAAAAATGTAGACATTTCGGCAAGGTAACCACATCTATCAGAAAACAGTGGCCAAGCTTGATGGACAGAAGTGTAACCCTAGTAAAACTATCACAAATCATTGCAATATGGTTTCTAGGGAGAGTGGGAACCAGTGTCGTTTTTTGTCAGAAAGTTTTGTCTTATAGCTGACGAAATCACCGCTGGAGGGAATCTACAGTACCCTGAAGGAGATATTTATAAAGGGGACGAGTGTGTGCTGAACTGTTAAAGATGATGAAACATTGCAGTGATGTAAAGTAAGCTACAGATAATGAGGTTTGCTCTCGTCCAATGCAGAGATAAATCAACTCGTTTGGTCTGCTCTCATGTGGACGGTTCCCACATAGGATCCAGAGTTATGCTGCTCCCTGACTGCAACAGTATGCAGGGACTAGGCTATACCACCGTCTTTGTATCACAGAGAAATTAAGACATTTCAATGTTCAAATGTTATGTGGCTCTGAGCTAATCCCACACACACAACTGAACCGATTGGTGGCAAATTTTGGATGCCAGCAAGCAGTATGGGCCACAGAAGTACGCCCACTATGGCTGCAACTAACGATTATTTTCATAATCAATTCAGCCGCCTATTATTTAACCGATTCATCGATTAATCTCACTTAACTCAATAACTCCCAATGACATACTTGACGTGTATATAATAGTTCCCTGCCAGTGGTTTTCACATTTTTTATTTATCAAATTATTCACAATCAAATAGCGTTAGTATTCTCATATTGGTCCTCCAAGATGCTGTCTAGTATGGCCTATGAATATAATCACTAGGTATCAGTAAGTGGCCGATCGCCGGGAGTGGCAAATAAAAAAGAGAAGAGCTTCTACTTCCAAATGGACCCTATTTCCAAATGGACTCAGAAAAAAGAAACCATTAACATGATGATCATGGTGATGTCATTAAACTGTGTTTCACCGTGTTAATGATTTGTTTCAGACTTCCATTTCTAGGAATCACAGAATGGGGAAACTTTTTATCATCTCTAAGGTATATTAAGTAATGACAGTAAAATGTTGAAAATGGGTGGAATGTGTTACACTTAACATCGGAAAAAACGGTTAAGTGGTAAAAACTTCAGTGATTAGATTAATTGTTGCAGCCCTAACCTTCAATACATGTTTGAATTCCCTGCAGAGCAGTAGTAGTAATCCTCTCAAAAACGTAGTAAGAGTGGCTAAAAAAAAAGAGTTAAAATCACTCGGAGGAAAACACTACCCCCGGCCGAGAGTACAAACACACACACCAAAAAAGATGAATGGCGTTCCAGGGCCATCGGTGGATGCAGGCACTGCCATCCTTTGCCACCTGGTGTACTCACAGAGACAGAGAGTTGACTGGAAATGTCGCCATGTGTGTAATGAGTAGACCCCCGACTGACCTTTCAATTTTTATTGGTGGAGGGAGGCAGCGTGACATTGAGAGAGACAGTGTGTGTGTGTGTGTGTGTGTGTGTGTGTGTGTGTGTGTGTGTGTGTGTGTGTGTGTGTGTGTGTGTGTGTGTGTGTGCGCACGAAGATTTTAGCTGGCAAGCATGGCTACTGATATCAAGGTCTATGTGCTGAGCAGGCACTTTAGGGTTCCTACAAAAGTCGGGCACTCTTCCAGAGTGGTGGTGATATTTAGCTTGTCAAGAATTATGAGTGTAAAGAGAGCAATGAGAGAGAGAGGCAGTTTGATGAGCTGCTGTAGATGTGGGAGGAATCAACATCGCTTTTTTGCAGAATGTTTAATTTCGTCCAACAGTTCAACCTTAGTCATGAAATAAAGGATGCTAAACCAGAAAACTCCCGAGTCAAATCAATTTGATGATTTGATATATGAGTGGCTCATACATTGATAAGTGTTGAATTGAGTGAGAAAAAAAATACTCAAAAATATCATACTAATGGTATAAATTAGGCAATGGGATTCATATCGGTATTTCATACATTTTCAAAATGTTTCAATATTTGTCATATTTCAATTTTCAAAAATATCAGCTAAGCTGAGTTCTACAAGTTCACAATGCAAAAGCTTGTAGATCGGCATTACTGACTTACACACAACGTACACACACACACGCACACACACAGCGCAAGTCATTAATGCTCAGCTCTGTTTTAGCAGTGAGTCCTTGTATTGGAGACGTTAACCGTGACAACAATAATGTTGTAACATTTCCAAAAAATGCTTATAAACAGATGGAAATTTGGGAAAAGTGAAAAATGTTGTTCTCCTGGCTGTCTGATTCACTTCAGATCGATCAACCCACTGAGGAGAACAGCGCATTCAGACAGACAAGACATACAGTATCAACGGTGTTCGTTTCTTTGTAAGGCAAAATGGCAAATGGTATGGTGCATCAACAGTCATTCTGCGGTTATGGTTGTTTGGATAGGGTGTCAGACTAATGACTGTCGGACTCTTGGTACTGTATGTCTGCTGCTTGCACTCAGAATGATCCAAAGAACTCATGGAAAACATATCAAGGGTTCTAGGCTAAAAGTGATGCCGCCTGAGATGACAGCGACATGAAGCCAATTCAAAAGATTGAAAGATTTGGGGTGGAAGTTCATGGTTGGTCTACATGAATATAGTAAAACATAATCCCCAGCCTCGGCCATTGATTCCGGCTTGGTGGAGATAACAATGAAAGCCTTCTGATCCAATTTGACCTCAATGGGTGGTTAGTAATCATGTCCAGGTCACTGGAATGAAGTATTGGCACATGGCAATTGTCAGCATGGCCCAATCTATTTCTTGATCTATGTATTGATGTAAAAAACCTAAATAAATTATAGCGGTACAACATTACAAAAAAAAAAAAATACAAATATAATATACATGGAAAAAATAAAATGGCCCATCTCACAACATATTGTGGTGGATTGCATTCTGAGCTTGTTATTATTTCCTGAAAATAACATGTCCAAATCAGGAACATAGGGTGAAGAATCTAAGTATATAAGTATCTAAATAAATAGATTGGATCTATCTGATTTGTGTTATTCCTTTACAAAGCACACACGCACGCACGCACGCACACACACACACGCGCGCACGTGCACGCGCACACGCACACGCACACGCACACACACACACACACACACACACACACACACACACACACACACACACACACACACACACACACACACACACACACACACACACCTATAGCTGTATAGCCTCTGTTTAGCATCGTGTGTAGACACTGCTTCTACATGAAGGTGGGGGAGGCAATACGGGGGCAAATGGAAGAGAAAAAAGAACCCTCCGTCTGCTGATGGTGCTCACCCTGTAAATCATAGCTTATAGAGGCACGGAGGGGAGGCAGCGGGAGCTGCGGCAAATACTGATTCATGGCGTTTTCATATGCATCAATGAGATGGGCCAGTGGCCACAGGATTTATACATTGTACGTTCTATCAGGACAAAGTTGCACTGAAGGGGAGAGAGGTTTTAGCTATTGGTGTGTGTGTGTGTGTGGGGGGGGGGGGGTGTGGTGTGTGTGTGTGTGTGTGTGTGTGTGTGTGTGTGTGTGTGTGTGTGTGTGTGTGTGTGTGTGTGTGTGTGTGTGTGTGTCTGTCTCTTGAGTGCATGTCCTTAAGGCTGCAGCGTTGCTGCTGCACTGGGTGACTTGCCTTTCCCCTATAGGATGGGGCTCTGCTGCAGTCATTAAATTACTCATTAGCACCCACCGTACGGGTATGAATCCTCTCGTGTCTCTCATACACAAACAAAACACACACCGACACACGACGTGTCGTACTGTCTGCCAACACACTGAAATGTAAGGACCACCACCGTTATGTACCTGTCCCACAAACAGAAAACAGAAAGCACACAGAGCTAGAAGAAGGAATGGTGGTCGTTCCAGCTGTGCCAGTCCTGTATCCAGAAAAACAAGAGAACACTCCATGTGCTAGTGGCAAGTGGCCCCTTGCCAGTGACTGGCCTGCCCGACTCCTATGAATTCACTGCCTCTGATGCATTCCCGACTTTACAGCTGGGAGTAGGCCGGTGCAAGGGCACCGGTCTGCCTCATAATAGACTGAGGTGAGGCATGCTGCTGGGAGGGTGAACAACGGCAGGGTGCCATTATTCGCTTCCGAAAGGTCTGTGAGGAGAAACGGGCAAGCGGTGCTGACCGTGATAGCTCAACTCAACGTTTTGCAACAACTGTTGGAAAGGTTAAGAAGTTAGTAGCACCCAACTAGCCTAAAAGTTGTTGCAGGTGTGGTATACAGTTATGTAATTTCAGTGGATATTTGACCAATCTGGACGCTACCAAGACACTTCTCCACCAATGTGTTTCTAAAGGTGTCTAACAACATGTACTAAAATGTTGAAATTCAAACAGTTACTTACTGGCCTATAAAAATATGCATGATTTCACAATGCTTTATATAGCATGTGATGTCTAAATGTGCTGACTAAGCACATTTATTTTGACAGGTATGCATTTATATTATTTATGTCTGTTTTTAGCCCAGGTAGTTGTTTCCGAAATCTAATGTTTGGAATGGATTCAGCATCATGAAATGAAATTTAAGCATGTTTTGCCTTCTAATGGTTAGTGAAAGTACCCCGGCTTTGATATGTTTTTTATGAGGTTTCCCCCAGGAGTTGAATTGTAACATCTTAGTAGTAGTCCAAAGACTGTACGTGTAGTGGACTATGGTGAACTGCTGATAAGTCGAGGGGAACGGGTTGCCTGAAAACTCCCCCCTGCCTTGAGACTGTGATGAGTGTGACGGGTGAGTGAAAGGGAGGCTAAAGGAACGGAGCAGCCCTCCCCATCCTTGGCTTTCCCAGAGCTCTCCCTCCCATCCACTCGTATTGATTACATTAGCATTTCAGCCAAACAGCAGCTCGGGACTCGCCGGGTGACTGCACTAGGCAGGCAGAGGGCCAGCTGCATAGAAGACACTGCTCTGCACAAGCGTGAATGACGGAGAATGGAAAGTAAAATAGAGAAAAATGAGGAGATTCAGAGAGGGCGGTACGGAGTGAGAGTTGGTGGGAGGTTTACGGGATATATGGGAGAATAGAGTGACTGGTCTGCAGAACAATGAGCCACACGTAGGTCTGTTTAGGAATGCAGCCAATCCATACCCACTGCAGCAGACATGCTTTCTCAGCAAATATGAGGATGTGAAAAATATGTAAAACAAAATGCATGAGTAATCTACCTATTGCAGAATACGCTTGACTAAAGGGCCACTTAATTAAAAAAAAATGTACGCTCCTGATTCCGTTATTGCCACAAATAGGTGAACATTCTGCACAAACAGTAGATCTACAGTATAAGCTTTTCAGGTAGATATGCTCAGTGAGCATCAGTCTCAATATGGACGCTTTAACAAGGGTATGTGTTAACAAGCAATGTACTGTATTGTACACCTTCTGTACATGGAAGAGCAAAGCGGAACAAACACCTACTCATTTGACAGATGCATTCTTTGACAAATAGCATAAACACAAAACTATCCTCACCGCTCTTCAACTTTTTCTTTGTGTTAGAGGCTATTATTCCACTCTCCACCAGGCCGAAGCCATGGGGAGAGAGTATGTTTTGCACTCCGTCCGTCTTTGTGTTTGTCCGTCTGTCCGTCTACAAATAATTTCCAGCACCAGCGTTAGCCCAGTTGATGCCAAACTTTGCCAATACCCTTCCTGGATGTCAATGATGGATGTACCTCTGCCTCACATTTTCCACAATGGCCTGTTATAGTGCCACCATGAGGCCGATTTAGCCAAAACACATTTCTGTAGATTACTCATTTTATCCATACATCACGCAATTCGGTATACACTATTCTCCATACTCATGTGATTAACATGGCACTTTTTCCCCAAATCAGCCTCACAGTGGTGCTATAACAGGAAAATTCCTATTCCTAAACACATTGTTTCTATTATTCACCAAGATTTCATCCAACTCGCAAATTGGTATACATGATCTCTGTAGTAATGTGATCACGATGAGTCTGTTGGATTTACTCATTGTTTTTGCCAAACATCACCCCTGGTGGAGACTTGTGCCGAGAAGGGCACTTTTTTCTAGTTATGTCTGTGAACAACTAAAGGCTCCAGCACTGTTGTCTTGGTTGTAGCCAAACTGGGCGCACACACACTGTCTGGATGCCAGAGCAAAATCCAAACACTTATTGTTTGATATCACTTCCCAAATTCCACACATGATATTTATAGTAATGTTGTTAAGTTTACATGTCTCTCCCCTTCTCTCTTTCCTGTCCATCTTCACCACAACTATAAATAAACAAACAAAAGCCAAGACCAAATACTAAAAGAAGAAGAAAGACATCAAATGGAACTACTATATATCATAGCATCATACTGACAAGTACCATTTCAGCAATCTTTTCCCTTAAATGTTTACTTTACTCTTTAGTTTAGGCCATTTGTGGCCAGTAAACAATTTCAACCCCCTCTCTCCTGTTCTCTGTGCTCCAATAGAACAAATCAAGTATAACCTAATGCCCATCTCCTACCAGCAACTCTCCCAGTCTAATCTCTGTCACTGGTCTGGGGAAGCTCCGTTAGATGGACTGTGGTTTACTAAGCTAACGGAATAAGCAGTATCCTGTTCACTTCAAACTGGACTGGCATGCGGCACGTGTGGCTTTCTACAGCATGGCTACAGAAAACATGAGAGGCTGTGCAGTGTTTCCCCCTAGACTTGCTGTTCCAGACTCATATTTCTTAATTAATGTCCCTGTCAAAATGTCCCCTGTACTAAAATACAGGATATTGTCTGATGCTTTAGTAATTTTGCTCTAGCTGGCATACAATGCAGAGTTGAGCGACCCCACCCTGAAAGGTTGACTCCCACTTGAAGTGGCCTTCAAGCCAGTCCACTCCATGTGTTAGTCCGGGCATTGTGTTTTTGCGCAACTCAGACGAAAACCAGAACATTAGTCATGGAGTGCTCGTAATTACGTCACCATTTCTCTATCTCCCGAATCTGCCAAATGGAGACGTTCCGCGGTAAGTCTCTGTCCGAGGTCCCAATTACATCAGCCCCCCAACTGGGCAATCGGGATGCCCCGAGGGACGACGGCCACAAACCGTGCACCAATCGCTTAACTAGAATATCAAATTATACGAATATCGAATGTATATGATTTCAATATGAAATATTGCAGCCTAATATGCTGTAAAACATCCTCTTTGTTCCTCTATTTGCTCCAGTTCTGTATTGTCCACGGTTGGTGCTGAGAAATGCGTTCTCTTGAGTCTTGCAAGATCAAATTAATGATTCATAATTATCTTAATAGGCTATTTTTGTATAATGTGGCCAAGAGTGTTGTGGGAAATTTTTATTACTATTTATTTCAAATTCTAACCTTAAATTATGACATTCAAATATTCTTTAATATCTTTAATATATATTTAATTTTCTTTTAATATTTCAATATGGAATATTCATTTGCATCAGTTTGTCATCAGTGTGTGTGTGTGTGTGTGTGTGTGTGTGTGTGTGTGTGTGTGTGTGTGTGTGTGTGTGTGTGTGTGTGTGTGTGTGTGTGTGTGTGTGTGTGTCCTGCTGACATCCAGCTTTACTTCACATACTGTAGAATGCCTCTCACACCCCACACAACCCATGGCTGCACAGATTACGCAAATAATTACCACTATTTTAACCGCTAAAATTACCGCTAGAACCACATGCTGCTCCTATTGGGAGAAGCCCTGCGTTAATATATCACGAACAGTTAATAAGAATCTGACCAGTCAAAGGCTTACACACATGCCTATGTAAAGGGCAAACTGTGCACATTGACCTTTAGGTTATATTACCATGTTGTTAACTGCAGGATTATAGTACATATACTGCATGAAAAAAAGAAAATTGCCTAGCTTACCATGTGCATGAGTATACTGTAGAAGTGCTCAAATCCACATTAGATTTCTATAAAAAATGCAATTAAATTAAATTAAATTTAATTTAATTTAATTGTAATTTTAAAATGAATGCAAAAAAGCGGAAACAAAAAGAAAGAGCAAGAGAGATTCCAGTGCTTGCCGAGCAAGTAGCAGCAACAGAACAGGCAATGAGTTCAATTGACCAAGCAACCCTGAGTATCATTAAGATGCCTTGCTAGCCTGGTTACTGGGAGTGACTACAGCTTTGCCAAGAAAGGGTACACAGCACTGGAGGTACCACCTAAGGACTACATTCAATCACTAACACACACCCAGCAAAAAAAGACATGTCATTGTTTGAAAGCCTGGGCGAAGGTTTTTTGTTTTGTTTTGTTGGAATTTCATCAAGTACAGAGGTACAAAAAGCATTAATTTTATATAACACTTTCTTCCATTTGTGGTCCCATATGAGTATGGGAATACAATATAACTTACTCTCCATACTAAGTTAGTTTATTTAGAATACAAAAGTCCACCAATAACGGATTGGCTCGTGTCTAGTGACAACACAATTGAGGAAAAACTTAAAGCATAATGTCCACAAAGTTTTTCCTCCACTCTTGAGAAATGTGTTTGCCAGGTTGTGGGGCCTAATAAGCCCCACAACTATAAGCATCTGACAGATCACAATCAATATTTATATCATTGTATGCAATGTGTGTCTAGTTTCTATGTTTACTGTAAATAATACATTCATGTCAGTCATAGAGATGGGTAAATCGTAAATGGTGCATTTACTGTATATGAGTCATTCCACGAAAACAGTACGATTTGGACTTTTTTTTCCTGAAATTTTGAACGAAAGGTTTTACTTCTCTGAATAGCCCACACTACGAACATCTTTAGCTATAAGAAAAACATAATTTCCCCATCTCAGGCATTCAATAGATCTTTATATACCGGTATATATATATCTTTTAACATGGAAATTGATAACGGAGTTGAGCCAATTAAGTTAATAACAGAGTTGTGATTTTTGTACTAAAGATAGCCACTACTCTAGCTGAGTTGAGTAAGAGGAGAAGACTTGGCATGCCTGAGGTTATGGAATCAGATATATTGTTGGAATAACAAACAGAATCCTTATAACTAATTGTTTTATATCATTATTTCGTGCAACAGAGTTGAGCTGTTATGATTTACGACCACAGGTGAGAGTACAAAATGCCTCTAAAACGGTGTAAAATGAGGTTTGAAATTGCCACTTTCTGTAGCATGTTGATCAGAAGAGTTGTAGAATACTACTTCTTATTGTTGATGTCACTAAAGGGCCAGTTAATTGTTGTTATGGAGGGAAGAATGACTTGTGTAACGGAGTTGAGTGCAAGTGAGAGACACTGCTACAGTATATAATGCCATTTAAATGATGAATCATCTATTTATTCAAACACTAAACATGTCCAGCAATAAAGTACAGATAGATATACACTATATGCTCATGTCATAATTTTTGGATTTTTTGACTATTTTTTTAATAGTCATATGTCAAGTCCACTTTCATCGAAGGCCACTGGGGACATGGAAAAATGGACAAAATATTGAAAGAAAGCAAGATAATTTCTGATATGAAGATAAAATCCATGTAATGTTTACACAATATTAAAGGGAACATTTCAATTGATTAAAAGATCTAAAAATATTTTTCAGTGACTCCAATAAAATAGAGCTAAACAGTCAGAGGGACTGCAAATCATACCGTTTCTGTGGAATGACTCATTTAGCGCTTTTATCCAAGGCATTTACATAACTTGTGCATCACATTCACCCATTCACACACACATTCATACACTGATGGCAGTGGAAACCATACAAGGTACCTGCTAGCACATCAGGAGCAATTAGGGGTTCAGTGTCTTGCTCAAGGACACTTATTCTGGAGGAGCCTGGGATCAAACCGGCAACCTTGTGGTTACCATTCGGTGATTCTACCCCTGAGCCACTGCCCCACCAACAACTACGAATTAAGGTCACTATCTGCTATATTTCCTGTCTTTTGAATGAGTGTGTGTGTTTGGGGGGGGGGGGGGGGTGAATTAACCACAAAAACTAACTAGGTGTGTTGTAGGTGTGTTGTTACTTACTTTCTAAGATGCTCATGCTCCTTCAGGAACAGCTCTGTTCTTCTGTTGTTGACGCCGGAGCCGCTCTTGTATGACCTAGGGAAGACATGTTTGACATACACAATGATTAATAAAAACATAAAAGACCTGATGCTGCTGGCATCAGGCATGTTGTGGCAGACAGCTACAACAAGACGATGGGTGCAACAAATCTTTATACCAGTTTCTTATAGAAATCTTGGTGTGGTCCAAAGTGGAACTTCTAAGATGTGAAGGTGTGTGAAGACTGATGAAGTTTTGAAAGATGATGGACCCACTGATGATGATAGATTGCCATCATCTTCATGCTGGGTCGACTGGGCTCTATTAGCTGGTCTGACAGCATAAAAACGGTAAATAGACTGCATTTATAAAGTGCTTTTCTAGTCTTCCAACTATTCAAGTGCTTTACAACCTATGCCACACATACACACGAACAATGGGAGCAATCTTGCAAAGCAAAAGCTTTTTTATTCGCTTATCCATCCTTAGTAAGAGAAGAGAATTATATAATTCAAAATTCTAAAACCATCCAACTAGGGATGCTGAGTTTTTTTTTAATAAAAATAAAATAAAAACTCGATTTTCGGCTCATGTTCACTGCGAGTTTTTTTTAATGGCTTCGTTATAAAATATAAAAAACGTTTCAAATATTTTCCAAATGGGAGAGGTACATGTGGGACTGTGACACTCCTGTCCTGCTACAGTGCTATCATTTATGTCAGCATCAACGCTGCATAGACAGACAGCATGGTTATGTACCGGTATGTTGCTATTTGAGAATACCATCCCATCGTCCCAGGGTGACGGCCGTGATAGGTTGTGAGTGGGTAGGTTAAAAACACTAACTGCGCTGCTTCATTGGTTGTGTGCTCTTGTCACGAGCCAATGGCTGCAGCTCTGAGTCTCCCAGAGACAGCTCATATATAGTGTTGCCATGTCATATTATTATAAGCTACTAGGCTTGTTTTTGATAGCCTAGCAGTCACCTCTTTTGGGCTTTTGTTAGACCCGGATATTTATTTATCATAAATCATATGATATCATTTATCATTTATTTTTTTATCAGGCACAGTTTGTACCACTGCGCTGAGAACTCGCATTGTAATGTGACTGAGGAGGACTGAGAGAGTTGAACAATTTGGCAAATTAATTGCGCTGTCTGTCATTCATACTGTATTTATTCCCCAAGTCCAACCGACATTAAAATACTGAACAACGCGGGTCTGTGTGTGTGTTTCATTACGGAATCCATGACAATGCGCTGCAGACAGGGAGAGTTGGGACATAGCCGATAGCATAGCCCAGAGCCAGCTGACAGTGTTGCAGCTCCTTGTTTACAAAATAAAGTCTATTTTTATTATTGAGCTTTGAAGGAAGGAATAATGCATAGTTACGTTCTAAAGCAACCAAAACAGGATGGGGGGGAGGGTTCCTGCGCAGCAACCAAAACAAGTCAAGTTGAACGGTCAAGGCCTAAAAACGAACTGTTGAACGTTTTTATCAACAGTTTGTTTTTAGGCCTTGACAGTTCGACTTGCCTGTCATTCCACATCCCTACATGCAACCCCCTATGTTCCTTATTCTCTCTTGCTCTAGCAACCTCCCCTCACACAAAAGCATTTAGACCAGTATAAATAATAAATGTGAGCTTTATAAGGGATGTCTGTGTCTGTCTCCCCAAACTAAGGGGTTGGATGAGTACAAAAAAAAAATCTATCAATCATCAATCAATCAGCAGTAAGAATCAATAAGCCTGGAAAAACATGTTACGCTACATGAAAATGCACTTATTTATATATTTAAAAAGTAATGAACGGCTACAGAATGAGAAGTCGGGAATGTCTAATAAATAATAAATAGTGCACTGTTCCTCCCCATCCCTGTTACATTATGAATGTGACGTTGCATTGATTACATCCAAATATTCATGGCTTCGTGCAATTTTATGTGTGGCGGAAAACAAGAGCGGGCTCTACAGTACATACAGTATGTCCAAGCCACTAAGGCAGTTTGCACATCTGCTCATACATGCACTGACTCCCAGCACCTCCCATCTCTCTGCTCCTGCTGGATGAAACGCTTTACACTCGGCATCCTTAGCAGCCTGCCTCCTCATACCATACCCTTCTGGGATTCTGACCGTTTAGCTCAGCCCCACCCTCCTGTTCGACTAGAGCCAGAGAAAGAAATGGAGTAGGAGGAGAAAAGAGCCACCAATCGTTCAAATGACACAGCATACAGATACTCGTACACCAACACTATGCAACCATCCTAAACGGATCAAAAACAATCACAGTAAATAATATTTAGTAGACGGCCAGAGAGTGTCGCTGGCACTTCTATTGATTGAGGAAGGATTATTCAAAAGGGTTTACATCTAAATCCCAGACTAGGTGTCATTATCCTGCTGACAACACAGTACTGTAGTTCTGAGCTCAGTGCAGGTTTTTAGGCAGCCTCTGTAGCCGAGCAGGGCAGTAGTATTGAAAAATACTGTATGTCTTTATGTGTGTGCAGGGCATTACCAAGAGGAATAGTGAATCCCAGAGAACAATGCTGCCCTCTAGCTACCTCAGTTAATAGCATCACTGCAGTATGGGCATTCAGCAGCGCAGTCGTGTAAGCATAGCATACCTTACAGTACATGCCAAATGTAAATTTCAATCTGCTGGGTAAAAAGCAAATGATGATGTTCTATAACGTTTAACAATACCTCAGGTGTTAGGTCCAAGGCCAAACGTAAATTATCGAACGAAACTCAAGCCCCAGTCCGTACAGCCAGGTTCCATTGACTTCAAAGCAGTGATGGGCTGGCTGACTGCCAGTCCAAAGACAATGCTGCGCCAAACTCTAAACCTGTAGTATGGCGTCAATTCTTTGGAGGACTTATGAGGAGGGCTTTTTTTCCCAGCAAAGGAAAGACTACAATTCATTCTGGTCCCCAGGGTGTATATTGTTAAAAACAAATAAACATATGCTATTAATCAAGAATTGCATAGTTGGGTAACAAAGATGTGGAAACCAGTCTTAGATAAGGTGGACCCTTATAGACTATGCTTCAATGTATCTTATTCAACTGTAGCAAAAAAACAAGACTGGTGACCTGAAATGTACAGACATGCTAAGTATGTGGTGTACTTCCTCAAAAGTCTAATACAATTACCTGCCAATTAGGCCTTATCACCCCACCCTTGGGGGCAGGGTTTAGTCATTGTCCTCTGCTAACTTGTCTATTGGACAAGGACGGATTGGGGAGGGACTTGGTGAAGGGCTAATTACTGAAAGCATTCGTACAACGTACATAGCAGCTCTGCCTCCTGCTACTCTGAGGTTAAATTCTTGCTCATTCTTGGTTCTTGGTTGTATTTTTGCCCCGGTGCCAGCCATGTTTCAAGAGATACAATATAATACTGATTCTTATTTTATTGATTACAGACGTTTTTGGGTTTCGGATTTACTGTCCCAAAGTCAAACCAAAGAAAAGTCCTCTGAACATAAGGAACTACAATGATGATGGTGTAACCAATCAAGCCTGAAAAACTGCTGATGTCGGGCACTATAGCCAGCTGTTGAAGCAGTGGCAGTGTTCACATTCCTTTCTTTGAATTACTTTTAGATCTGAATGTCAAGGAAATAGTTGTAAACTTGTGCACAGTGTGAAAACAGCCAGAGGACCATAATATAATTCATCAGTTATCGATCATGACCAAAACACTGTGAGCTTAGGGGCCCCCTCCTTGGAAGGCCACTTGTTCATTAATCATCATTATGCCGACGGTAGGGACAGCAACGCTGGCTTATTGCTATGCATTAGACCCTCAATCGCTGGGCCTATTTAGTAGAGTCAGTAGTGGCTCCTTGACAATATGAATTATTAAACACTACTATAGTACATGCAGTGCTTGGGTTGCTTGGTACAGGTTTTCGACTGGTGGTCCATTAAGGTATTTCATGTTTTTCATCATTTTATGTTGTTGTATTTTGTAAAAAAAAAAAAAACATATTGTTGAAATTTACCTTTTGTAATAATGTCTCTCTGTGAGAATGGTACTGCCACAGCCACACTAGCAATAACTGAAGGATAGTGTTATTGTTATAGAACAGTATTACAGGGCAATCACCCGGAAATGAAAATGGCAATTTTCATAACTCATTAGCTATTTTGAATATTAGACACACTAATTTAAGACATTGCATAGGGTGCGTCTAACTTAATAATAATGAACCACCAGCAATCCTGCAGGTGGTTCATGAACCATGAACCATCTCATAAAGGGAAAAGTGTCGTTATTATTAGGACATGTGACGATGGTATGTGGTTAAAGGGTTATGAACCCCCCCCCCCCACACACACACACACACACACACATTGAATTTAGCAATTGATTCTCAAAAAAGTACATGAAATGTGGGCGTGGCTTATGGGGGGCGGGGGCGGAGTTGAACATGCATATTAATTTCTAAATGTGGCTCGGAAAGCTGTCCGCCTCGGAAATACGACTTTTGCGAATAGAAGTGAAATCTTGTCACAGGTGAAAAAAGAGCACAGATTATGAAAATTCACGTCATATTTACTGATAAAAATTACATTGTTTTATAACCCGGGTGTCAATAAAATTATCCAGTGGAAGTTTCTTACATTCTAACCGTCAAAAGAACCCCCCCTCCTCGCCCAGACACGTGCGCAGGCTGTCTGCCTCGGAAATGCGACTTTTCGGAACAAATATGTAAACTAGCAGTTGCAGAGGTGAAAACAACACGGATTCGTGGAATTAATCTCATATTTACTGCTAAAAATGAGCATATATTATAAACCAGGTGTCGCGAAACCTATCCAGGGGGAGCAATGTCTCTCTTCCCAGGTATAAGACCCTCAAAGACGGCCAGGCTGCACTGCCTGCACTCGTTAGAACCATCGTATGCCTCCAAGGCTCCTTCTCCCTTTCATACACACACACAACACGAAAACGCAGGCAGGCTGTCCCTATCTCCCCATCTCTCTTTTTCTCTTTCTTTCTCTCTCGCAAAGTAAACAAGCAAGCATTTTGGCTTGCATTAGCGCAGCAAATGTTCGTCTCCAAACAGCCTGTCTATCTGTCTGTCTGTCTGTCTGCCGGTGGCTGTTCTGCGCCAGAGCCTAGAAGGCTCTGTTCTGCGCTAGCCGCAGAGGGAAGAGAGGGGCTAACAGTTATGTGGCCTGTAAGTCAGAGATTTGACATTGATGGGTCAGAAACTCTAAGCAGTGACTGCCGACAGGCAGTCTAAAATACATTGTTTGGACTGGCCCCATGAAGTTAACTCTGTCTATACTCTAAGGGCTCAATTTTGGTTACATTAGCCTTTATGCGCAATTAACGTACTTAGCATTGGGGAAGAGGCGTTCCCACACTAAAGTTGATAATTTCGTAACCATGCCATCTCCCTTAAACACCTCCTATACCCGTTAAATTATGCATAGGTGTGGTTTGGGCGTTTTTAGCTTTCATCCAATCCATGTTGCTCTTGCCATTCCCTTTAATTCATCCCTTATCTATTTCCCTTATCCCTACTGCTATGTCTGACCCTCCTAAGCACGCAGCCTGACTGCGGGCTTAGGACAGACACATGCATGAGTAGCCTATTCTCAAAGATTATAGCTCTCATTTTCAAACAATTATAGCTCGGTCAATTCTCAATGTAAGTGTCGGGATTTCGGTGGAAACGGTCCACCGAATCCCCGACACTTACATTTTGCTCGATGCGGGATCGTAGAGAAGACCTACCCACATATGCTATACAGCATCGGGGTGCCCAACCTTTTTTGACCCAAGATCTACTTTTCAGCAGCCAACCCCTCCGGGATCTACCAGTCCAATATCAACATTTCAAACCACACGCATCGTTGCCAGCCTGCAGTAACTTCACAACAACACAACACTACGTTGTTTTATCACTTTACTTTATGTCCATATAAGCATAAAGTACAACAGACTTGTCATAAATAGGCCTACAACAGACTTGGGCAAACACTGCCATTGCAAATGCAATCATAATAAGAACAGTCCAGAATAGTCCATTATAATTTGCAGAACAGTCCATTGCACGTTGAACAATACTGTTGGCATAATTCACAGACAGCAGACAATCCTCCAATCCTCCAAATGAGCCGCTTCGTAGACAGACAGACACGCACACACACACACACACACACACACACACAAAAATATCGCTCTTTTTTCATTTCCACCTCATTTTTTTTCTTTCCTCCCCACATCTCCCAAGATCCACTCATGATCAGGCCAAGATCTACTGGTAGATCCCGATCTACAGGTTGGGCTCCCCTGCTATATAGCATCTGAGAGAGAAGGCTTTTCCCGTCACGCTGTATTTTGAAATGTAAAAAATGGTCCAGAATTGACTGAGAAATGAATGATCAAAAAAACGTCTTTTTTGCCGCGTATTCCCGAGTTTTTTGCAATTTACAGCATTGCGTCACAAGTTAATTAATGTATTTAATTATATTATATACTGTACATTACCTAAACACAAGGAAGTGACCGACAGCAGGCAATCTACAGCTGTTTATAGGACAATCCATAAATAAAAAGATGAATTGAACTGGCGCCTTTCCACGTGGGGTCGTAGACATCTCCAAAGCGCACAGACGGCCGTACCGTGCGCACGTGGCTCTGCCTTCTCATATCGGTTAAGGGGTGGTCTCAGATGGCGTTATCTAGTTCCCAAATCTATTTGACGAAATTAGCAACTTAAGGGACTGCGCAACAAACACGCCCATGACCACACCTCCAGCCACAAATAACGGTGTCGGCATAAAGAATAGTGGCTAAGGGAAGAGAAAAGGTGACCAAAATAGCAATAAGGGAATTCGCTGCGGGTATCGGGTAACGTTAGGGACAACGGGTGGAAGGAAAATCGCGCCCTAAGGCTATTATTTGTCACCACTCTGTCTATACTCGTTTCTGAGTCTGAACCGCTCTCACTTCTCACAGTCGTTGTAAAGGAACCTTGACAGTTTTATGTTAAAATAATTAGAAATGTAAGCCCATACATTTGAAATATCTTTGAAATTTGGCATTTATCACCTTGAGTGCATGGGTCAGTCAAGGAACAGGACAGGGACAGCCCAAGGCTTTATCAGAACCCAATTAATATTTATAGGTCCTCATGAATATTAATTAGATTGATGACGTCATGGCGCACTGACGTCCAGTGTGAGCTAATATGTAATGAGTGGCGCCGAAGAAAACGTTTTTTTTTACCCGGGAAAGGGAAATACACCAAAATCGCCCCCAAAACGCCCCAAAGCTCTAAAAATACAAGCCCCTGGGCAAAATGTACCATATCATTGCTCTCTAGGACAGGGAAGCAATTTATAATTGCTTCCCTGTCCCTTAAAAAGAAAAAGTGTTTTTGGGTTTCATGCCCCTTTAACCTGGAATGTGGAATGTATCGTCTTTTCCAGTTTCTCTCCACAGCAATTAGATACCACCTCCACCTCGTGATGTTGAATGAGTGTTTTACTCTTATTCTTACTGTTTTGTGACACCCTTAATCCTCCCACCTTAAAGGCTACTTTACCTTTCCTAGAAAAACAACACATTCATGCTGCATCGTTGGAGCATCACTTTACAATACCTCGCTCTGATCTACAATCCTGCACTATGATTGGTTCACTGCAGGGACCATAGAACACAGGTGACGGGCTGGAGGCTTGAGCCAATAACAGACTATCTGCATACAAGGAGGGTGGTGGAGAATCGATATGCAATAGGGGAGCCTGCAGTGGTCTTCCCTTGCGCACACGGCTGTGTCTTAGGAATCAATAAGCCATTAAAAACAGACAAGAGTCATGGTCCATGGAAATCCCAAACACATTTCAATACCCTTACTCATAGCCGAGTCAATGTGAGGACAGAACCATCTTTCTAGCACAGGGTCAAAGAGGCCATGAATCTTCTCTGTTTTAATGGCCACTTCTAGGAGTGGTGCCAGGAGGAAGGGTTCACGGTTCAGTTATTCTTTAGGAAATAAATAAAATGAACAGTAGATGCCCTCAAAGCCCCCCAAAAATGAGCTATTGCTCGTCAATGTCATCTTTTTGTCGTGTAGAACCTCAGACACGCTCACACAAAAATAACACTTTCACCACACACTTTTTAATTTGTGCTGTGGAATGTGCTCAAAACAAATAAATAATTCATCGTAAATAATTCATATTCATGTATATAGTAGAGCTGTTGAATGATTTAAAAAATAATCGAATTAATCACAGCTTCAAAATGTATTTAATTCATGTAATCATGATTAATAACCTTTCAAACTATGTCCAAAATAAGCCTGTTTTCCTTTACAGGATTTTAAAGAAAAACAATCAGGGCAAAAAAAGATCTGTTTATTTCTTAAATATTTACCAAAATAGGTGATCTACAAGCCCCCAATGCTTGTAGATCTCTCAAGCTACACTTTATGGCTCTGGTTACAGAGAGTCACACAGCTATATGCACTCTACCCATTTTTATTCAATGAGAAAATGCTCAGTGGGTTGAGTCAGTGTGCAGTGTTAAAAATTTCAATCTGATTAATTAACAAAATTAATTTAATTAATTAACTAACTTCTTATTTTCAACAGCCTTAGTAAATAAATACTGTATTTTTTAATACATTTAGTTAATATTCACAACCCTCCAAGTGGGTGGTGCTATGATAAACAGCAAACTAAAATATTGACAAATGAGAGGGTGAAGTGTACAGTACATGTATGCACAGGTACTTACTCAATGTCTTTTCGGACAGATCCTAGTAGGTCTTCCCTTTCTCGGATGGCCTGGAAGTTGCCCTTGGTTTTATGGAATTCGTGAGTATAGTCCTAGGGTAGAAATGAGGAATTTCATTTTACAATATTCACTCTCCACAGATGAGACACGTTGTTGGTTCGTGATTTTATTTTTTCCCTAATGATTCCATGTATTCTGGTTATATATAGTGGAGTTGCACACCTTTTTCTATTTTTATTCTCCTGTTTTTATTCTCTTGTTTTTTCTCCTGTTGTAGACCGTTTCCATTTTTATTCTCCAGTTTTCTTTTCTGTATGTATGTAAAGCACTTTGTGAGACCTCTCTGTGAAAGGTGCTATATAAATCAAATTTACTTACTTACTTACATTATGCATACCGGTACAAAAGCTTGCTTGCTCTCACTCTCGCTCTCTCTCGGTGTCAGCAACATAACCTAACCTTTATACAATAATATTATAATCAGTGTTTTGCATGCTACATTATTAATATTATTTGGTCATTTAACTTTATATGTTCATATTTTGGACAAATGAAACGTTTAAATCAATAAAATATCACTATCCTATTGAAAATCTTAAGTATCTACATATAAATGCAATTTAGGGGGGGCTTGTTTTTATCCGTCTTTTCCTTCCATTTTTTGAAAGGTAACTCGGGAAAGGGTTGGAAATTTCCCGGGAATGAAAATGAGCCAAATCCAGGAAAAACACAAAACCCTACTGTACACCAAACATCTTTCTTGTTTGATGTTTGCGACTGACCAAGATAAGTACAGTATGCAAGACATGTATTCTCATGATTTGTTTCTATTAATCAAAAAGCAGAGAATGTAATAAAGGTCCTATGTTATTTAGACAGATGTTATTAGGGGTTTTTAGGGGATCGTCCCAGTCACCGATATTTTTTCTCACGATCGGCCGATACCAATCTTCTAAGAGGCCAATTTGAATATTTCCAAAATTATTATATTGTATGTCAAAACCAGTGGGACAGTCTAGGGCAGATTTCATGAGGCCAACCAGGAAGTAGGGACTTCCTGAAAGTTCATATAAAATCCATAAAGAAGAGGTTCTGGACTCAGACCACCCACTTAGCAGGGGGCTATAAAAATATGGCAGCCCACATGCTTGCCTCAGATTGGCCTAACCTAGTGCCACACTTTGTCCAATTATTTTTTACAGTATATGGTCAAAACCCACATCAAGACTGCTCTCGAGTGTGTGTGTGTGGAGAGGAAGGGGAGAATGTTTAGGCCTGTCACAAAGATGCAAAGCATTATTAGTTACTTTTTTACCATTAAGTATAAAAGATTGTCATCCAGATCGGGTAATTTGTCAGTCGAGTCATTTAGGGATGAAAACTGTCTGGTTTGGTTGGTCGATCTGAGCCTCTCTAGGTGCTATGTTCATTGTATAACTCGGGGTGGTTCGGGGAGCACCAGTGGTCTTTGAGAGGGTTCCAGGTGGTCTACAGGCTAAATGATGGAAAGTTCATTAGCCAGATGAGTTAAATACACTCTGAAGAGTTATGTGAACTAGCCCAAGTCTAACAATTATAGAATGCAGAAGATTAATGGTCATTTTGATCTGTATGTTTGCCCGTTTTGTTTCCCAAATCCAGCCTGGTATTGTGGACAAAAGTAAAAGAAATCTTTAGTTTTCAGGTCTCTGGGGCTAAAATGTCCCCAAATGGTGGTCTGTGGCTGAAATGCTGAATAAATAGTGGGCCCTGAGATCAAAAATGTTGAAAACCACTGGTTTAACTAATCTCCTCTATTTTATTGATGTGCATATGCTTATTACCTTGCTTACTACAAGAAACTCATAAGCACAAGAAGTTAAGAACATCTGCTAAATGCCCAAACTGTAAATTATTCTATCCAGGGTGCAGGGAAAGAAAGAAAGGAAGGAGGGGGAGACGACAGGACATGCAACAGACCTGTAAGATGTCTCTGTGTCTCTGGAGTGTATGCATGAGAGCTGCATTGAGAGATGCCGCGCCAGGGGTGCTGGTATACTCTGCCATTTTGTCGTTAACTGCAGTGAGCTGTGGAAGAAAGTGGGGGGAAATAATGAAAACAATTTAAAAGCCAGGAGGGAGGCAATCAGATAAGACACACAGACACGAGAAGAACAGAGAAGCTTAGACACAACAACTCCTGCATTCCAAGAACGAACAATGGCATAGCCATATGATCTAAAAAACACATGCATGTATGCACACGTACACATGGCATGATTCTACTTGCAGTAACACTCCACTCCAGACATCACAAGTAGAACTGGCCAGTGCAACTTAAAAGCTTCACTATAGACTATACTTATATAAACAAAATGCGGTTGTTTAAACATCCAAAGAAAAGGTTTAAAAAACAATTAGCGGTAATACAAACAAAATACAAGGTGGAAATGTGTTTACAATTGTAATGTTTATTTTTTTTATTTAATGTATCTATATTTTTAATTGTTATTTTATAGAATACTGATAAAAATACAGTTGATGTAATGAATGTTGCCTTTCCTCCTTAATTCGGACTGACAGTGTGCGAAAATATGCAAAAATATGTGATGCAGGCTTTGCCCGCATCACGAAAAATTTGATGGTTTTCAGGGCTACCAAAGGGTGGTAGGACACTAAGATTATACTACACTTAGCAGTCATCAAAGCGAGATAGATATTAAAAGTAATAGCGATATCATGAGCCGATATGCATTTAAAGGTAGGGTAAGTGATTTGAAATTCGTCGTGTAGTACCAGCCCAAGAGTAGCTACATTATGTGAACCTGCTGCTCGATCCTGATTGGAGGAGAATTCACCCTTCACCTGGGGAACTTTTATTAGCTCCTCTGCTAACGTGGGGGAGGGGGAAACTCCATATATGGTCTCCACACCTTATAATAGAGCATTTTAACAGAAAAAAAATTGGGTGATATCTGACAAAAGTGAAATCACTTTCCCTACCTTTAAGTCACATATTTTTTACAGTAATATAAATTCCGACACAAGAATTCCTTGAAATACTGTACATTGGAAATCAAGAAAGAAGCATCACATTGTTTCAGAAAAAATGCATTTGATTGAATCAAACCCAAACAATGCTGTTTTTTTTTTCTATTCAAGTGCAACATGTACCTACTGTAGTAGCATGCTACATGGTAGGTACTGTGTGAAGTGCAGGCTGACTGTCCAAAAGTCATCCTCAAAGCTTTGTTTATGGCCCAGGATTTGAACATTTAAAATCTCTATATAATTCTAGGAAGCATGTCTGTCTGTCTGTCTGTCTGTCTGTCTGTCTGTCTGTCTGTCTGTCTGTCTGTCTGTCTGTCTGTCTGTCTGTCTGTCTGTCCTGTGCAATGCACTGTGCCATTTGTGGAGATTGGCCACATGCCAAGCACACGGATAGCCTCAATGAACATCTGGTAGCACATCCCTGTCATCCACAATGCGCACAACTTACAAACACCAAACAGTATACCAATCATCTTAAAGGGATACTTCGCCGAAATTAAACCTCGTCTGTAGGTTATAGTATACTATTGTGCATCCGTGCCTCTGTGTCCGTGTCTCAGCTCATACTGTAGTGGAACAACAGAGGAGGGGGTTCCAGGCCACTTACGTCACTGCCCTAAAAGTGACGTAGGTGGCAAACGTTTCCCATAGTGCTGAACACTAATAATAATAATAATAATAATAATACCGTAATGCCGTTGTACAGCATTTAAAGGCATTCCGTACCGGCGAAGCACTCCTTTAATTTAATTGATTTTCATTAAAAAACTCATTACGTGTCACGGAGACACATTTATTTGTGGTCACAGTTTGTCGTACATCACGGGATCACCTCCCTTTTTGCATACAGCGTGCCCTCGCCGTTCCGCCTGCCATGCAGCTGATCCACACACGGGCACGGCACAATGATACACGCTACTATGGTCTTACTTCTACTACCACTGCACTCTGTCTGCATATTCATTACGCATATTCATTATGCATATTCATTAAGTTATTTGCAAGTTTCAACTGCTCACTCGAACACCAACAAAGAAAGACCCCCAGGAGAACTGTGTGTTCGCATGTCCCCATATGCACCTGTGTATGTGTGTGTGGTGTATGCGCAAGAGCATTTGGTGTGGTAATGCAACAATCATCAGCTCGCTATCAACGCAACATGACGCCCCCACCCACACACACCGACACCGCATAAACGCACACTCAGACACACACAGGCTACTCACCATGAAGTTACTACAGCACGCTCCAAAATAGCCAATTTTCAAGCTCACAACAACATCATAGGTTGATAAAACCAGGTATTTCCTCAAGCCAGAGCTAAATACTGCACATTGTGCATGCAATTTGACTTTGGGAGTACTAGGCTGTGACTGAGCATAGGCTACTTTATACAGTATGTACGACTCTGTCGATAATCTTAAGAGATCAGCACCAGCGACTGCTCGACCCCCCCCCCCCCCAAACTTTTTTTTTTCATATGCATGAATCACCTAGGTGCCCCATTTGGGATAAAAACAGCTTTTTTTGCCGAAAAGCTAAAAGCTTGCATGTCTCTTAATTTCTTACTATGGCACTTCAATATAGCATGGTCTATGGCAGCTCAAAAAATGGTCATAAATCACTCAAAATTTGACCGATTCTCAAATGGATTTGTTTATTACAAGCGGTATGAACGCTGAGCGCTATGATTCATATATGATTTATATAAACGCCATATAAATGTTGTATGTATGCAGACGGCTCTGACATTTACAAGAAACTAATCAATTTGAAAATCGGTTAAAAGTTAAAAGAGTTGTTTCATTTATGGACAGTTATGGTCATGCTCATACACACAATGTATGCTTTACCTCCGTAAGATGGCCGCTACGTAACAATGTCACTCCCTATTGGCCAGCATCGCGGGCCATCTAGCTTTCTTACATATACAGTATCTATGAATGTGACAGTGAAATTAAGGAGGAAGGGCAACCTCAACATTCACACATACTACACATCAATAGTCTTACTTTGGCCAACAGTTGTTCAATCTCTACCGACATGGTGTCAAACATCCTGTCCTGGGTGGAGTTGTTCAGCAAGGGGGTAGTGTCTGACCTGGAGGAGATAAGATCATGTAAGGGCTAAGATGAAAAAGTTGAGGTGGTGAAGGCAAATTGAAAAAGTAAATCTTGAAATGTTTAAAAAGTAAAAAGCCCTCCAAATTGAATTGTTATTTGTGAAATTAGAATATTAATTGCATACCTTCTTTTGCAAAGTTGCAACAATGTCAGGTACAACATACTATATGCAAATAAACATGAACCATTCTGGGCATTGTTCGGGAGCTTCAGTTATCCATATGCAGACAACATAAACTTATTCAGAACATTATTCTAATCTAGGGCCTTTCAGACGGGCAGTGATAAACACACACATTATCGCTTAGATTCCACTGTCTCCCTCAGTGTCTACATAAACACAATCGCACAGCATAAAAAAGCTCACCAGAACCGACGTCTAAACCCCAAAGTGTGGTGTTTTGATAAGAACAGAAGACTGTTGCATGACCACAACGTCACTTATGTGTCTTTGGTATCTAATAACTACAGTAGCTAGGATTTTTTTTCTAGCGCAGAGCTCACTATCACAACATTACGTACTGTCTTCCCACCTGTGTTACTGAAATACTGGCAAGATGAGTGACATGATCAATTCTATACCTTTATAAATAATATAATAGCAGCCCAATTCTGTGTTTCGGTGCAGATTGGTTTCACGCCTGATACCCAACCAGACAACCAAGCACACTTTTTTTTGGTTTACACTGATACGCCGTCCAGGAATACATATATAGTACCTAATATTTAGGTATTTGCATGAATCCCAAAATAAGCACGCAGTCACTTAGAATTGTTTGCACACGTGTGTTTGTGTGTATTCCACAGAACACTAGCAATACAAAGCCGCAGCCATCACAACACCATTTCATTAATGAAATCACTCAAATCAATTAATGGACGCTAGCGTTCATTTAGGAAATTGTTCCACACAACTAGATCAAAATGTCAGCCAATAACATTTGTGGTGTGGTTTTAAACCAGGCCTTACGTTTCTCCTCGACGTCCATCCCTGGAGCTGCTGTAGCTGGTGCAGAGTTTACTGAAGGAGACCAGCTTCAGGTCCAGTTCATTTTCCAACTGCCTGGCCTGCTTCCGCAGATCTGGTGACACACACAAGCCACTTTTACCAATGCCAAATAATTGTATTTATTATGCTTTAAAAAGTCATTCTATCATCTAGTCACGCTAATATGAACACCCCAGACAGGTTTAAGTTCATTCAGTATTTATCTATACACGAACCCACTAGAAACTCCATTTTAACCAAGATGGATGATAGTGATTGCCCTACTAATACGCAAGGGGGTGTGGGATTTAATCTACTGTTTTCATTTATTTTTAAAATATTGTTTTGGAAAATGTAGCCACTGCAGCTCCCCTCCACAGAGCAAGAAATAATGAAACAATATTTTAAAAATAAAAATCGTGAATGAAAAACAGAAGCAGTTGCAGTAATGTCAGCGTTGCTGCTACTGATATCCAGTAGCCGACAGCGGGCGAGACATCCGGTGTCCACAAAGATAGGTCGAGGCTGGCGAACAGCGTGTGGATGTTGGCAAACGTTTTTCTAAAAAATGATTCAAAATACTTAACAGCATCAGTGCTCCTTGGATTTTCGCACAGTTACCAGTGACTACCTACTTGAGCTGTGTGGGGGATTCAGTGGCCACGCAGGGATTCAGTGCAGGAGTGGGTTGGCGTGAAAGAGAGTTTGTCAGTGTCAGATCCATCACCAACACTAGAGAAAGGTAAGGGGCCCCGCTGGTAGTGGTTATTAATATGTATATTAACATTAATATTCGCTGTCAGTGGGGGACCAGGAGGGGCTAGGTGCTGGGGCTCCTTGTGTGTGTGTGCCTTCCGTTCTGGGTCACTGTGTAACACCTTGGGTCCAAACGGTTGCAAGGAGTTACATGGTGACTCTTTGGTGTGATATGTTCCACTGAATTTCATGCGTTGAATCCCAACAACATGCGTCAACAAGACAAGACATATCGGGCCCTTTCTTTGGTGTGATCTGTGATTAGGGCTTAACGCTTTATGCAGAGGTCTTTAAGGCTATGGACCAGAGCTGCATAATGGTAACACTTTAGCATAGTTCTTGTGACTTAGGCCTACATGTCATTTAGCCATGTTTGTGGATAATAGCTATCAAGATAAACATTCTCTACAGTGGAGGAGGTGGACAACCTACAAACAGCCATTAAGCACTACTGATGGCTGCAAATCGAAACCCGGTAAAAACTAAAAGGTTTTGTTTTCACCATTTTTTATTATCCACCTACAGTACCTTACATGCAATGAAGTAAAAACAGCAACCAATAAATCAATACTCAGTCAAACAACCTTCCCCCTTTCCCCCTCCCTGTATATTTTTCTTTTACCTCCACTATGATTTGCTGATTCTGACTTTACAGAAGTGAATATTTGTATGTACCGACAGGGGTTGACACTAACACTTGCCCGCTTGCCCGGGGCAAGTAAAAAAAATGGTGGGGCAAGTGAAGACTGCTACCTGGTTGCCCGATCGGGCAAGTGTGCAACTTAGTGCACTATAACACAACACAAGATAAATTTGTCTTGAAGGCAGTCACTCTGCCTCTGTGTCTTTCCCTGCTTTCTAGATATCTCTACCTATCTCTCTCCCAGGTCCATTTGGTTCCAAACTATCATTTTGCTGGGGTCAGGGACCACTGGGTCTGTGACCACTATGGGCTAATTAAGATGATGAATTTTAACTCTTGAGAGCGTAAAAATGAAACCAAATGGACCCTGGCGGGTCCATTTGGTTTCATTTTTACGCTCTCAAGAGTTACATCTGGTTAACCAACTTAGCTGGGGACCACCTGGAACCCTCTCAGGGACCACTGGTGGTCCCCGGAACACCTGTTGAAAACCCCTGCTTTAAAGCACCCAAGTAGGAAGTAAACTTAAATGCAAAATTTACAATATATTTTTGGGGGGGCAAGTGACCATGACCTGAGGGCAAGTAGAACCTGACTTGCACTTGCCCGATGGGCAAGTGCCTCGGAGACCTTAGTGTCAACCCCTGTACCGGTATTTAAATGTTTGATGAAATGGGGTGGCTGTCTTGTAAACATGCGTAAGTTTTGTATTGAGTTGTGCTTGAATTGTACTGTAAATCTCCAAGCTGTTTATAACATTTACAATCAGTTAATTGATTGTTTCAAATATGTATTCAGGGGTTGACACTAAGGTCTCCGAGGAACTTGCCCATCGGGCAAGTGCAAGTCAGGTTCTACTTGCCCTCAGGTCATGGTCACTTGCCCCCCAAAATATAACCTTTTTTTTTTTCATTTAAGTTTACATTCTACTTGGGTACTTTCAACAAGTCATTTACTTTCACAGTTGACTGTTGAAGTCATATTCAGCTACAGTAAATATTCAACTTGTAAATCAGTGTAAATTAGTGGTTCCCACAGTGGTCACGGACTCAGGGCTCTGTGTTCCCAGCAAAATGATAGTTTGGAACCAAATGGACCTGGTAGAGAGATGGGAGAGATAGCTAGAAAGCAGAGAAAGACGCAGAGGCAGAGCGCAATGACCACCTTCAAGACAAATATATCTTGTGTTGTATTATAGCGAACTTAGTCACACACTTGCCCGATCGGGCAACCAGGTAGCAGTCTTCACTTGCCCGACCATTTTTTTTTTACTTGCCCCGGGCAAGCGGGCAAGTGTTAGTGTCAAGCCCTGTGTATTAACAGTGTGGATAATTACAGTTCAACACACCTCAAGGCAAAACAATAATACAATACCACTGATTGCCAACAGATGTATAATTCACTGTATCGAGTCTAGCCGCAAAAAACTGAAAACCCATGAACTAACATGCTCACAGCAGGGCTCAATGAGCTTGTAGATCTGCTATTCACACAGGCGGTAGTAAAGACAACTGGCCATACCATAGCCCTACATGTCTATGAATCCTAGATTCATAGACATACTTCGACTGCATCACTTGCTCTAACATTTAACTGTGGGCGCTCTTTGCGTGCTAATCATTCAATGTGCACTCACCCATTAAATGATTCCAAAGACGTGTGGTCTCATATAGTCCTCTACTTTCATATCCATGTCAAAGTTGTGGCGCAAAACGTCTGCTTAGTCAAATATATCCACTTTTCACGACGTCCACACGCGCGACTGTCTCATCAAGCAAGGGGCCCGGAATGATCGATGGACAGATTCACGTAAACTTCCTGTCGATTGCCGCAAACGTCATCACCACCTGCCAATTGTGTTCCCCAAACCTTTTGTGATGATGACGTTTGCAGCGATCAGGTGCAGCTGGTATTATTATCCCCTTTGTCTGAAGGGAGAGATGTCTGTGTGCGTCTCGCGAAAAGTGGATATATTTGACTAAGCAGACGTTTTGCGCCACAACTTTGACATGGATATGAAAGTAGAGGACTATATGAGACCACACGTCTTTGGAATCATTTAATGGGTGAGTGCACATTGAATGATTAGCACGCAAAGAGCGCCCACAGTTAAATGTTAGAGCAAGTGATGCAGTCGAAGTATGTCTATGAATCTAGGATTCATAGACATGTAGGGCTAGCCATACCAGGGCTTACCGTTTATTCAGCATTTTATCCACGGACCACCTTTGATGTTGAGTTTAAAGAGGTATTTCACTTAAAAAAAAAAACTTTTGGTCATTTTATGGTCTACTCAGTCTCATGTAAACACCCTAGACAGTTTATAAGTTGCTCCACTCAGTATTTAGATATTTGATGTTCAATTTAGTGTGTCTTCTACCTTCCTATACAAACCCATTATAACTTAAAACTCCATTTTAACCATGGCAGATTGTTTGAAAACAACCCATCTTTTTTCTGCTGATTTAATTTCATTTACAGTTTTTATTTTTAAAATATTGTTTTGGAAAATGTAGTAGCCTCCATATTTGGTATACCCACCCTGGTTGCAGCCAAATGAATAAAACAATATTTAAAAAAAAAATGAAAACAAGACCCATAAATAGCAATTCTTCTATATTTCTAATTGTGTAGAATCTGTAGATTCTTGAAAATTAAGCAATTCAGGCGTCTTAAATATAGTTTAACTCTTGAGAGTGTTAAAATGGAAGCAAATGGACCCTTATTTGGTTCCATTTTAACACTCTCTGGAGTTACAGATCTATAAAAGTCCATTTGGTTACCAACTGTCCATCACTTAACTGGGGACCACCTGGAATCCTCTCAGGGACCACTCTCTGGTGGTCCCCGGACCACCTGTTGAAAACCACTGGCCTAGATATGTCTTGCTCTCCTGAAACGTTGCGTTAGCTTGTTGCTATAATAGCCAATAATTGGGTAAACAACTGTGGTTTCAGTAAGTCACGTTACGATAAATGCTTTTGGTCTTGGCACGGAGCGTTTTATTTTCACTCGACAGCCCTGCTGTCATTAATATCACGTCCCAGGGTGCTATGGTTAGTTATTATGGACTTTGTAAAAACACCTCACCTTCCCAGTAGTTGCTGCTGCTTCCTGCTCCTGCCATCTTTGTTGTTCAATGACGTCACCAGCTTCCGTCGTGTCATTGTCAGAAAGCTAGATAGCTTGAGGCGGAGCTTCTGACGTCGGTCACGGCGGCCATCTTGTGAGAGGACTAAATACACTATGCTCCATGGCAGCCCAAACAAAAACAGCTACAACTCGCCCAAAACCTGACGGATTTACAAACGGATTGCATTATTATAAACGTTATTGGCATGGCTATGATTTTTGCTAAAATTTATTTTATTTTTTCTAAAATATATCTGATATGTATATCTATATACATATCTCTATGTAGGCGGACGTCTCTGACGTTTACAACAAACCAATCCGTTTGAAAATCGGTTGGAAAATGAGCAAGTTATCGTAATTTAAAAAGTATGCTCATAGACACAATGTTATGCTACACTCTCACAAGATGGCCGCAACATAACGACGTCATTCCCCATTGGCGCAGCAGCGCGGGCGAGCCATCTAGCTTTATGGTCACTACTCACTCCTGTCCGGAGACCTGCTGAATGCTGCCTCACCGTGGCAGTAAGAAGTGATTGCAATCAGTGCAACGTTTAATACAAAGCGTGTTTTCAACATGTCAGCGGTAGAGCTTGGTTTCATGCGCGCTGACGTCACCGCCCCTGTTCCAGAAACGGATTCCCCTTTCATTTTCCTCATAGACTGGCTCTACACTATACTTTGCCTTCGGCCTGAAGGGCTGCCGGAAGTAGGACTTCTTCCGGGCCATTGGGCGGTCCCGGAACAGACGTACACGGAAGTCTACTCATTGGCGTGTAGTTTTCTAGTTCCAGAGCCTTGGAAATAGACAGAGTTACGCCAACTCCGTTCACTTCATGGATCCAGTCCATCTACACAGACTTCTGTTGGATAGTGACACGAATAGGGACAGCCGGAAGTTACTGAATGCATTAAAGCCTATGGGCTCGCGCGAGTACATGAAACCTCTCAATGTCGCAACTCTTCCACTAGATGTCTCTGTCTACCTCTTGGTTGACAATCGCTATCTATCTATCTATCTATATATATATATATATATATATATAGAGAGAGAGAGAGAGAGAGAGAGAGAGAGAGAGAGAGAGAGAGAGAGAGAGAGAGAGAGAGAGAGAGAGAGAGAAACCAAGAAGTAGACAGAACCATCAGTAGAAGAGCTGCGACATTCAGGGGGCAGAAAACTATATATATATATATATAGATAGATATATATAGATAGATAGATAGATAGATAGATAGATAGATAGATAGATAGATAGATAGATAGATAGATAGATAGATAGATAGATAGATAGATAGATAGATAGATAGATAGATAGATTACATGGTGCACATAATTCTACATTCATTCACACTCACATTCATTGAACTCTGACTGGGGAGACAGTGCATGGGAATAATAATGATGAATTTGATGATAATGACAGGCTAGTTATTTTCAAAGTCATCTTGGAACAGGGTTACAGTAAAGAAATAACAATGCGATTCAGGGTGCCATGGATGGAAATATTACAGGGGTGATATGAAACATGAAAACCACTATTTTACGATTTTCCTCATGTTTTATTTATTCATTAAGATGTGGATTTTGAGCAGAGGTGCCTAGATGTTCCCCTGTATCTCTCGACATGGCTTCACAAGTCTCTCCCAGGAGCGTTTGGCTCTGTGAATAAAAAACTACAAGCTAAGTCCGCCCACTGGTTGGGCTGCATGCCGCATATGTTCCATTGGCTGTTGACTATCACTACCGGGTGATAGTCAGCTCGTATCCTGTCCGAAGCCAGTCCGAAGCTGGTCTGAAGTTTGGACCGTGGCCAGGCAACAGGAAAGACCGGCCCGCGGCCGAAATTCAGACAGGAAGTAGCCGGAAGTTCCCATTGAAACCCATTCAAAAAAGGAGGACGTGACATCACACCCCGGTCCGAGACGGAGAATGTGCAATCCGGTAGTCTGGATGAGCTCATAGACTTTTCGAAAATGATTGACTATTACGCCGCGGACAAAGCCACTCGGGTCGTGACAAATCATGATGACACACACAATCTTTTGGGACAATGAAATAATTTCTAAGATGAAAAACGAAACAAAATGTGTTGTATCCTGCCGTTTTCTACTTCTTGCTAATTAGATATACTAGGACCTTACCCGTTGTGAATATATAAACAACAAATAATGTACAGTGTAAATATATGAGCAACAAATAATGTACAGTGTAAAACTGATCATAACAGTGTAGGTGAATTAAAGTGAATTAATAGATTATCATGTAAGTATGTAATTGCTTTAATGTGTAGTTGTGGGTAGGCTATACTTTAGGGCAGGGGTTTTCAACCTTTTTGACTCCAGGGACCACCATTTATTCAGCAATTGAACCACGGACCACCATTTGAGAACATTTTAGCCCCACAGACCCCAAAACTAAAGATTTATTTTGCTTTTGTCCATCTTCTAGTTGTGTAGACTTGGGGCTAATTCAGATGATGAATATTTTAACTCTTGACAGTGTAAAAATGAAACCAAATGGACCCGCAAGGGTCCATTTGGTTTCATTTCTACATTCTCAAGAGTTACATCTGGTTAACCAACTTAGCTGGGGACCACATGGAACCCTCTCAAGCAACTGTCCGTCATTTAGCCTCGGAGGGTGGTGAGTGTTAGTAAGCGCGCGTGCACACACACACACACACACACACACACACACACACACACACACACACACACACACACACACACACACACACACACACACACACACACACACACACACACACACACACACACACTGTCAGTGTCGCACGCTGTGTGCTTGTGTTTCCAGGGACCACCAAACGGAACAGTGTCTAAGGGGTCCTGGATCTGTAGGCCTACATAAAGTGTGTGTCTTTCTGTCTGTTGGTGTCTGTCGCTCCCTTCACGTATAGCATAAATCCCATGGCCGCCTCCTGCTGCTCCTCCAACACCACAGTCATCATGAAGCCACAGGCAAAGGATGTGTGTGTGTGGGGGGGGATTCTCTCTAATGCAGCATGCGTGTCGATCGAGTCGCAGCTAACACACACACGCGCGCGCACGCTCGTATGGAAGTCAACGATGAAGCCACTGGCAAAGGGTGTGTGTGTGTGTGGGGGGGGGGGATTCTCTGTAATGCAGCATGCGTGGCGATCCGAGTCGCAGCTCACACACACACACACACACACACGCACGCGCTCGTATGGAAGTCAACATCACATTATGTGAAAACAGCGGTCGCGTGAGTGTGTAGATAAAGCTGTAGTGGACACACCACAGCACTGAGACACAATGCTCAGCACCAGGAGGGAAATGGGAAAAAGTTGTGCTGTTTTCGCCATGCATAATGTCCTAGTGCTTCCATGCAAGAGCCGGCTGTTGTTAGCTCGTAGAGCTGCTTGTTTTTAGCGAACACCGGCGCTGCACGATAGCAGTATAAATGTAGAATTGTCGGCTGCTACTCCAATAGCGCGGCGAGTATCAGAAGTATATTCTGTGTCGATAAAACGGGCGAATTACGCCGCGAGGCAGTGCGCTGCAGTAACCACTGAGTGATTAAGGAAATGCGAGGCTGCATGGAGGATCGTCTGTCAGCGTTGTTCCCCTCGGTCGCTTGTGACGTGTGTATAGGGGCGGGGGCACTTTCCCCATATAAACTAATGGGGAAATTGTCGTGCACAAATAAATTCATTATAAATCAACGATGTGTTAATTTGAAAAAAGGGCTTCGTTAGTCTCTTGCTAATATTATGCTCAATGACCGTGTGAAAAATTAGAGCTATTGGTGCAGCCAGGACGGACTTATGCCTGTTTCAGACATTCATTCATTCATTCATTCATTCATTCAGACGGACGGACAGACAGACATGTGCTTAGTTATAGTATTAGATATTAGATTAGATTAGATAGATTAGATATTAGATATTAGATGATTAGATGAAGATGATAGATGATAGATGATTAGATGATTAGATGATTAGATGATTAGATGATAGTTAGATATATGATAATATTGTGTTCATTGCCATGATTTTTCACGACCCGAGTTGGCTTTGTCCGCGACGCAATCCTCTTTTTATTAACCATTTTCGAAAAGTCTGAGGAAAATGAATGAGGATTCCGTTTCTGGAACACGGGCGACGTTATGAAAGGTGCGCTCAGTACAGTACAGTATGCTACTGTTACTGTACAATAATATTTATGTTGTAGCCTACTATTACTATTATTATTTTTTAAACGATATAAAGTAAGGCGATTTAAGTTCATTAAAGGTAGGGGAAGTGATTTGAAATTCATGGTGTAGTACCAGCCTGGTGCACTAGGGGCCCCCAAAAGTAGCTACACTATGTGAACCTGCTGCTCTCTCCTGATTGGAGGAGAATTGTGGTGACCTGGGGAACTTTTATTAGCTCCTCTGCTAACGTGGGGGAGGGGGAAACTCCATATGTGGTTTCCACACCTTATAATAGAGCATTTTAACAGAAAAAAAATATTTTTTGGGTGATATCTGACAAAAGTGAAATCACTTCCCCTTCATTAACGCTGGGCTACTGCCTACTTCAGGTTCAGGACTTGTCCCCATTCTTTATTCAAGTCTAAGTAGAAGAGTCGTCATTCCCATTTTCATCATGCATGTTTGAACCATTCCCAAATAATTCGTAGAGCACTTTTCACTAACCCAGCTAAATCTCTGTTGCTGTATCTATTTAATTATTTCATTTTGGCACACACACAATGAGCTCTTGGGTCCAACAACTGTTGCTGTGCAGGTCAAGCTTTCCAAATCTAACATGCCTATTGGACAAGGCCGGATTGGGGAGGGACTTAGTGAAGAGCTAATTGGGTGCAATGTCACACAATGCATCACAGACAACAGCTTCATTGTGGCTTTATTTCATGTTTCATAAGGTTTGTTTGTTAGCATGTTATCACAACCACACATACAAAGATTTAGGCTAATAGGCTAACTTGAATTGCACTTATTTTCTTATTCACAATTGCTGACATTATTTACAAGTGATTCCAGTCAATATAAAATACTATACCCCACCACACTTGAATTGAAAAAAGCATACACAATAGTGCTGTGAAGAAAAATAAATTACAAAAATGCCTTACTGTATTCACATATTAACATATTTAAAGTTTATGAACGGGTATCTTTTTACAAAGGATTTTATCTCAATCATCTAATGCTCTGCCACTCATGGAAATCAAGGCATATTTTCAACATTACAGGAGTATGAAATGATGGGTCAAGTTCTATCACTTCCTTCAACCTTTACACAGATGAAAATAAAAATCAACCCTGATAGCCAATATGTTGCACTGATTTTCGTGTCATGACTCGTCCTTAAGTCGCTGATGGACAGACAATGCTCAGCTCATGCAACTATGGTATTGCAGAAGGGGGACTTGTTGGGAGTAAGTAAAACCAAACCAGCAGAAAGTAAATTCAGGACCGGGGCAGGTTTTTAATTCTCATGTTTGTACATTATCTATGCCCAGAAAACAAATGATTGTTGAAACTTTACCATGTGGGAAATTATTCATGATCATTTCCAACTGTACATGTTCAGGGTGAACAACTGAGAAGACATTATGGGTATGCCATAAAAAAAAAAAAAAACAATCTGAAAATGTGGTCTAAAATAAAATGAGATGATACTTACAATCTATTATCCATTTTCTACTAATGCCATTCTCCACTGATATAAAACAATCTTTACTTTCCATTCAGTGCAAGTTGATATTATGCATAGAGGGCATTGGAACAGGTGGGTCTACTTTAGAGCATTCCGAAGCGGAGGTTTAACAACACTTTGGAGAAAGAGACCCTGCATGGTTGTAGCCACAGCCCTGATTCAGCACATAAAACGTGACAAAAAACACCTACGAAGCACATGTGCTTGTGCAACATTGGAATTTAGCAGCCTTCCAAAGAACAAGGGTGTGTCTTCCATAACACCTGAGAATTGAAAACCTGGACTGAAAATGATCCATTCACTTACAATCCTTTCCATCAACATCAGCCAAATACATAGACCAACTGGACTTGTCTAATTGTACAGAAGCCAAGGCACAATATTGGACTCTCACTCTGTCTCTCTTTCTCAAAGGCTCAGTACTTACTGTAAATACTGACTTTTGAAATGATAAATGTTTTGTAATAATAATCTATGTGCCCTAGTACCTATCGTTAAGTACTAGCAGTGTCACAGAAATGCAATAGAGGTGTGTGTGCGCGCGTGCACACACACACACACACACACACATCTAAATATGCTTTTACAGCCATACAAAGTTATTTAACTGAAAGACCAGGATTGGGTCAGGCATGGCAGATAGCAGTTCATGAGAGATTCAGAATACATTATAGGGATGAATGAATGGATGGATGGATAGATAATGGGCCACAATACACAAACCCTCTTTCTCTTTATCTGGCTCCTTTTCTCTGAACCAGTCCAATGGAGATATGAAGCAAAAACAAACAGCAGGACAGCCCATCAGCTACAGAAAGAAGCAGAAGTTCTTATCGTATTACCACAGTAATACTGATCACCAAGGTTTTAGGCTCAAGAGTGTGGGCTTGAGAGTTTGTTGGCGCCATGGCAGAAAGAGCACCCTCATTGCTCTTAGAAATATCAATCCTTTGGGAAGCGTTTGTTTCGTTCTCAAAGCTTGTTGGCATATAACGTGTCCTCCTCGCTCTCGCTGTCATCCTGGAACTCGTGGGCCAGCAGCGATTTCTTGGAGCCCATGGAGGTGAGGCGGATTTCGTCGTCGTAGTCGTCTCGGTGCTGACGAAGCCGGTGGAAGCCGTCCTTGGACTGCTGGCTGGACTTGGCTGAGCACACACACCAGATGATGCACGCCGTCACCACCAACGCTGTCATGGCGGCCGCTGTACGAGAAGGATGAAGAGGAACACATGCTCAGTGGGAGAGACCCATGTTTGTAGTCAAGATGAGGTAAGCTTACAAAGTATCACTATGCGCTCATTAAAATGCTGACATAATGTGTCGTTTTAGATCTCAACCAATTGTATTGTTATTTTACTCTTTGGCTATTGGAAAAACTAAATAATTATACAAAAAATGTTCACAAAATGGTGACCCTTTGCTGGTTCTGGTTCTGTGGCAAAAAAAAAGAAAACAATTTTGGAAGTCCTTGATACAAAAGAACCCACTGATGGAATTTAGAAGCCATTTTTGGGGTTTATGGGTTATTATTATGATTATTTAAATAAATGTATATATCAGAGAGCGAGAGAGAAAAAATAGGTGGGGTTGCTTACCTGCAGTAGCTACTACAAACTCCCTGGGCAGGCCAAAGATATGGTTATCCATGTCAAATTCGATAGTGATGCTGACAGCAGCTTCATAGGAAGATACCACTACCTGAGAATTGGAAATCAAAAAGATAGCTGCCTTCATTCAAGTGTTTAGTAGACATGATCAACATCCAAGCACATTTCATAGAGATTGACTCTAGATTATTGGAATGATAATGCATTATCAAACCGTCTGGCTTTGATACTACTGGCTGTAGTATCTTGGCTCTGATAACAACTTACAAGCATGATAAGACAATGTTATCTTGAGAGTGCAATCTGAGTTCAATTAGTCAACTGATCTCCTGGCTCTTACCTTTAAAACAGGTGGCCGCAAAATCAATCGAATCATGCAGCAAAATAATAATAAAGAAAAAAGCTATCCATAAACAGACTTTTCCCTTTTGCCCCACACTGCTTCGCATCTCCGCGTTTTTAGAATTTACCACGTTGTTATCTGTCTGTCGAGTGGACGCGTCAATCGCTAATCGGTGCAACGGATTGTTGACATGTACTAATCATCAATCGGGCATTTATGTTCTAAATAAACAAGCATTTAGGAGCAGGCTTTCGGTGATGGTCGCTTGGTGGCGTAATTAACTTCGGAAACCCAAGTGTGTTTATTTCCAGGGATGGAACACGCGATCCATTCATCGTTGCACCATCCCACAACGCCTGTATCCACAATCCAACTCTAACTGAAATCCTTTATAATTACAGCCTTATACGACTCAAGCTGGTTGCTGCCAGAAAGCCAAACCAAATATCATCGCCAAATACGTGCACTTGCGCGCGATCGAAGCAGCAATTTAACGATCATTTTTATATCACAACATTAGCCCTGAAACATGACTCAGCGTCATGTGAGGCATGGCTACCAGAACATGGACTTAGACTCGACTCCCACAAGTTTAGCCTAACGTTGTTTGGTGTTTGTACACAACAATCTCAATGGGCTGATTGTGGGAGTTTCCGAAGTTCCGAGTGACGGATAGATAGGCCTATATGAGTGTAGTTCACCTGCGTACATTTCAATGTAGTTTAACGTTGGTTGAGGATGTATGAACGTGACTGACGAAACGGTAAGCTACGAACTGCTTTTATAGCAGTGGTTTTCAACCTTTTTGATATCAGGGCCCACTATTTATTCAGCGCTTGAGCCCGGACCACCATTTGTCGTCATTTTAGCCCCACAAACTAAAGATTTTTTTTTTTGCTTTTGTCCACAATTCCAGGTTGGATTCTGGAAATGAAACAGGCAAACATACAGACCAAAATGACCATTAATCTTTTACATTCTCTAGTTGTGTAGACTTGGGCTGCGATGAATATATGAATATCGATCAATATCTAACTCCTGAGTGAAAAATCTCATTTTACGCTCTCAAAGAGTTACACTTGGTTAACCAACTACCCATCATTTAGCTGGGGACCACCTGGAATTCTCTCAAGGACCACTGGTTGAAAACCGCTGGCGTGGGCTATAGTTTTCCATGTTCCTGTGCAGACCACTGGATTCTAGCAGAAAATCTAGGACGCATCGGCCTCTGGATTATTGTAATGTCGACAGTAGATATTAATCAAACGGAGCGTGGCGATTGTCAAAAATAAACTATGTTGTGCGCTGTTGCCTGTTGGGGTGTGCTGTTGTCCATATGGCAAGCGAGAAACGACACCGTATGCGTCGTCCCTATGAAGTATACGTGCTGGTTTCCAAAGCTTTTCAAGCCAAGGATCCCCAAACTGGCATCAAAACATATTACAGGACCCCCCCCCCCCCCCCCCCCCCCTAGAGAAGATTTCTGGCTCTAGTAGTGATCCAATTAGGTCCATTTGTACACTCAACATTTAAAGACCCAAAAAGGTCCATTTGGTTCCATTTAGCTGGCCTGGGTAGCTCCTAGAACTCCCTCAAGGACCCCACTTTGAGAAAGGCATTCCCTAGCCTCGACACCCAGGCTTTCATTTTCGTCCGCCTTGAGCGAAAACGGAAAAGGCATTCCCTAAATAGTTGCTTGAACAGCTTGACAGTTATTAGATAACTGTCAAGCTGTTCAAGCAACTATTTAGGGAACATTTAGGCACATTTATCATCAAATTTATCAGACACACACACACACACACACACACACACACACACACACACACACACACACTAAAATTAACCCAAACCTTTAGTCGATTTTAGAATTTGATGGAGAAATAAAGGACTGCCTAGTGTACAAAAATCTGAAGCCAAGTTTATCTTTAGATCAGATGCATGTCACTGACATTTACATTTTCAGAGTCATGAGATGGGTCCCTACGGCCTGCGGCCGAGCATGCGATGTCCAAAGAAATATGGCGAGGGTACCAAGGAGAGACCCCACATGCTGGGCATTACGTGTGACCTGCTGGAGCCTGAGAAGAGTGGAGGATACTTCCCAAAGCCACAACCTGACAGGTTCAGAAGGAATGCTGCGGTTCTCCCTGAACTCGACCATGAGGCTGCGAGTGCCGAGCCTCTCGTGGCTCAGGAAAGAGTCGCCGTCAGTGGGCCAACGGCGTGCGAGTCAGGAGGGCCCCTTATGATCCATGGCTACACGGTACCAGAGTACCAACAGACATATCATTCCGTGGTGGATCCCCTACTCACCACTCCCTGTGGGGAGTGCAAGGCCTACAGTCGCGAGCTTGGTCGTACCATCAAGGAGCATCTATTTGCGGAGCTCTGCTACCCCCAGTTGCAGATCACCGAGCAGAAGGGTGAGAGGTTGGAGATAATGGAGAGATTTTGTGTGCTCCGCTGCACACCCCACATAGAGGTGGATATGAATGGAGAGCCACCGTGACATTTATTATACTGACATTCCACCATGAGTATTTATGTTTGTGTGCATTTATGTTCGTGTTTTTCCATGACAACCTTATTTATGTTTTTTTCATGACAACCTTATTTGACATTATAGCGAGACAATCACATTTACTTTTCAAATGTTTGAATCAATGTCAAACCATCTTGACAATAAATATGGATGTTTTTGTTCCATAAACGGGGAAAAAATAATAATTTGTCCAGAATATAACACCCCACCTTTAACAATTATGTAGCTTGTATTTCTTCCCAAACCAAAACAGATTAAGGGGTCAACATCGGCAACTGTTCTGAGTTCAGTACCCCGTTTTTTCCCTTCTTTGATTGGCATTACTGCAGTTAACATGACCATTGTACGCATCAGTCAAACTACTGAGTTAAACTATAAATGAGGGACAATGCAGTAAACTCAATTCTATTGACTTGTTCACAATGCATTCTCACTTGCAAAAATATGACATGTTATTTTAGAAAAGTCTGTGCTTCATGTTCAGCCTGCAGTAACACTTTCAACTTTGAGAAAAGTTAAACCATAAGATGCACTACTGCAACCCATACATAATAATTGGGACAAATGTTTTTGTGTTAACCTTTTACTATTTCCAAACTGTTAAGTATTCTATAAAAAGAGAGGATTCCAAATGTGATCCCATCATGAAGACTGTTACATTGAGCAGCCAAGGCAGTCTTGGTTCTAGAGCTTGTGAAAGCTTTCCGTTTCTGCTTCACCTGTATGTGGTTATTTCATACAACACACACTGAGAAATATCAGGTAACTGTTGTTTGTCTCTTAACTTGAGTACAACTTTTGAGGTTTTGGATTTTGTGATGGTAAATATGCCCCTGTCACAATTATTGATAGTCATACATAGCCACATGTTTATATTTGAGACTGCAACTGCCTACTTTAAAGTAAAATGCAGATGCAGGCAATCATCCATTTGCAGTTTAGTAAACCCTTCAAGAGATAATCCATTAACATGACAACAACTAACTAACTTTGACCTATTAGAAATATCGACCATATACAGTACACACACCACGGCCATCTTGGCCATTAAGTTATCAGCATGATGGCAACTAGTTGCAATTTCCCATTGACTGTCCATACAATCCAACAGAAAGACCATGGGCCCGATTTTGGTTACATTAGCCCTTATGCGTAATTAACGCACATAGCATTGGGGAAGAGGCGTTCCCCCACTAAAGTCGCTAATTTCGTACCATGCCATCTCCCTTAAATACCTCCTTTACCCGTTAAATTATGCATAGGTGTGGTTTGGGCGTTTTTAGCTTTCATCCAATCCGTGTTGGTCTTGCCATTCCCTTTAATTCATCCCTTATCTATTTCCCTTATCCCTACTGCTATGTCTGACCCTCCGAAGCACGCAGCCTGGCTGCGGGCTTAGGACACACACATGCATGAGTAGCCTATTCTCAAAGATTATGCTCTCATTTTGAAACAATTATAGCTCAGTCAATTCTCAATCATTTCTTACCATTCAACATGTTATGTTGAAAAAACATGTTCCATGTTTTTTTGCTGTATGTGGCGTGCATTTATCCCAAGTCTGCGAAATGTTATAAAGTAAATTGCAAAAAACTCTGGAATTCGCGGCAAAAAAACGTTTTTTTTGATCATTGATTTCTCGGTCAATTCTGGACCATTTTTTACATTTCAAAATGCAGCATGATGGGAAAAAGCTCCTCTTTCAGATGCTGTATAGAATATGTGGGTAGGTCTTCTCTACGATGCGGGACCGAGCAAACTGCAACTGTCGGGGATTAGGCGGAAACGGTCCGCCTAATCCCCGACAGTTATAGTTTGCCCGATCCCGCATCGTAGAGAAGACCTACCCACATATTCTATACAGCATCTGAGAGAGAAGGTCTTTCCCGTCACGCTGCACTTTGAAATGTAAAAAATGGTCCAGAATTGACCGAGAAATCAATGATCAAAAAAACATTTTCTTTTCCGGGAATTGCCGACTTTTTTGCAATTTACAGCATTGCGTCACAAGTTAATGAATGTATTTAATTATATTATATACTGTACATTACCTAAACACAAGGAAGTGACCGACAGCAGGCAATCTACAGCTGTTCATAGGACAATCCAGCATAAATAAGGAGATGAATTGAACTGGCGCCTTTCCACGTGGAGTTGTGGACATCTCCAAAGGCGCACAGACGCGCATCGTGCGCACGTGGCTCTGCCTTCGCGGATCGGTTAAGGGGTGGTCTGATGTGGCGTTATCTAGTTCCCTAATCTATTTGACGAAATTAGCAACTTAAGGGACTGCGCAACAAACACGCCCATGACCACACCTCCAGCCACGAATAACGGTGTCGGCATAAAGAATAGTGGCTAAGGGAAGAGAAAAGGTAACCAAAATAGCAATAAGGGAATTCGCTGCGGGTATCGGGTAACGTTAGGGACAACGGGGGGAATGAAAATCGGGCCCCATATCTGATGGAGCTTGTTTCATAAAAATCCAACAATCATGTCATGAGCTACAAATTTCTGCCACTTTGTGACACAAATATTTTTGTAACACATTCCTTGCAGGATAGACACCCCCCCCCCTTTTCGCATCATACCTAAATGTAAATTCAATATTTGTCACTGATGCAATTACTTTTGAATTCACTAACAAGAATAGCCTGGCCTAACCTGAAATGATTTTGGTGGGGTGCCGGCGTGGGATCCACACAGCAGATGAGCTGATCTGATTTGATCTCACCAACATGTCGTCGTCCCCGGCCTCCCCCCCGCCCGTCCACTGCTGTCCTACATCACATCATTTGGAGCAACGCCCCCACCCCAGAAGCTTGACTCCCCCCTCTAAGCCACTGTGGGTAACGAATTAGTCCAAGCTTTCCGTTTTCGCGCAAGGCGGACGAAAATGAAAGCCTGGGTGTCGAGTAAGGACGATTTCAACTCAAGTATTTCAACCATCAAATAGCTCCTTTCATTTAGTATGAAAAAATTTCCATGGTCTGGTCTGATCGTCATCTGACCCTCTCATAAGCAACGTCTGCATCTTGCTCTTTGCACTCAAAACCCTATTGAAAGCTTTAAGCTGCTTAGCAGTTTGAACTGTATGAGCTGTGACTGCACTGCAAATATGAAAACAACAACAATGGAAATACGTCTAAATTCTAAGAACTTTTATGCACACACCTCCTGGCGTTGTTGCTGGTAACCTTCAGCGATAGCTTCGATGTTGTGGCTGCCGGGTGCCAGCAGGGCATGGAAGTATCCCCCCACGGCTGTGAAGACTCGCACCCCTCCATTCAACACAATCATGGCACCCACGATCGGCTTCCCGCTCTTGTCCCTCACCACGCCGCGTACACCCTTGTGAACCTGCCAGGAACAATAACAAACAAGCATGAGTTCAAGTTCATGAGTTTTATCGTTTAATTGATAATTCATTTCATTTATTAATCTTGTGGCACCATGGGCTCAAGGAAAAATGGCTTGTTCTGTACCTCCACCAGCATGCTAAGGAGAGACTTCTTGTTTTGTGCCCAGAGTGTGTTGAGCTCCTCAGCTGCAGGGAACAGACAACAGCCGGTATACACTGTGATTTCGGGACAGTGACCAAAGTCCACACTGAAGTCCTGGAAAGGCACAAAGACGACCACAGTCATGTGATGCACTCACTTCCAACTCACTACATAAATATAATACATTGCTGTAGGAGGCAACTCACTCCAGGTCAGTGTGATTCTAGTCTAGTGAGTAGTCCTCTAAACAATCATGTGGAGACCTACCTTCATGCTTCCCATGTGACTTTGTCTTTCTGCAGCCCTGAGAACTCCATCTGGGATGTTCCCCACTGAAGGATAAAAAGGCATTCACTATGTTATTTCTTGGCTCCCCAGCATGTTACATGAGATCACCTGACTATCACCATGTGCATAATGCTTGTAATACGTACTCTGGCCATTATTTTGACATCCAGCGTTCCCAAAGTGCATCGTGGGGTGGTTTTTGGCGTATACAGTGGCCAAGTACTTGAGAGTTCCCTCATTTTCCACTGGGAAAATATATAGAAGTTGCAGGAATAAATAATGCAAACAAATGTATTGGTTGGAAACAAATGCACCTGTATCTAACATAGGCATTTTTAAGAAAAAAGAAAACACTTGCTTTTGTATAGCTCCTATTTTGTATATATGATCAGTATGTCCTGGTTCTGCCCAGTTATTACCTGGTTGGACAGGCTTGTCATAAGGGTAGGTGGCCAGAAGGGAGCCTCCATCCAGAGCAACAGACAGAGTATATCCTCTCTCTAGAATTTGGTCCATCACAGCCCTGGTCTCTGGCTGGGCCTCCACCACACGCTGTGATGCATTTCCTTAATATAAAAGAAGGGGAAAAGGCATTTTAGTAATGGCTTGCACAAAAATTAAACTAAAATAATCTAAACGATGTTCCTCAATGAGTACATTTGCGTGCAGTACTGTATTGCCACAATGGGCATTTATTCACACAAAAAAGTAATAAACCGATCTCATTAAATGACATTATAAAATCCTCAGGACTGAAATCAGCCGCCAGGAGCGAGAACTTTAAGCCCCGACAATAAAATATGAAACTAACCAAAGAAGTCTGTGTCTAGGTCCTTGCCGTGAGCGTTTGTCATGCCCACAAGCGAGGTGCACTGCCTCTCCTTGGCCAACTCCCGCCCATCTGGGTTGATGGAGGGCAAGATGACAATCCGTGTCTCGTTGATCAGCTATTGGGAAAGAGTGGATGTGCAGTTAAGAGGCATTATCTGAGCAATTAAAGCCAGTTGTTTGACACCAGTGCACAACAATGTATGAATCACCTGAGCTTTAACCATATAATCTTAAGACCTCCTGAAACTCACCCTGGTGATGGCTGGGTTCTTGCCATAGTTAATGCACAGGAAGGCAGCGAACTCCAGCAGCAGCTCAGTGCCGACCGGGGCGTTGCCGTGGATCCCTGCCACAAAGCGGATCTTGGGCTCAGATGGTTCGGACTCCCCTGGGTTGTTGGAGATTTCCAAAGCCCAGATGGTTCTAAACTCCACACTCTGGCCCAATCTGCACAATGCACACATGGAATACCAGAGGTAGCACGCATTTAAATTGGACAATGGAAAGAATAGAAAGAAAGCTAAACGTGGTACAGGCAGGCCTAATCAAACACATTAACCGAAATGTTCATTGGTACTATGGTCCTGATCAGGGAGATATAATATTCAGAAGGCAACATCAAGATTTAGCCAACCTGTGCAATGAGGTGATCTTTGGGAAGTTCAGGGTAAGTCCTCTGAGGAATTCAGATAGGTCCTTGTATTTTCGGTAGCGAAAACTGTTCTTCGTGGCCGTTCTCCTGACAAGCTCATCCAGACCCTGAATGGACAAGTCCTTAATGAAACTTTGGAATTCCACCTCCGATGGGTCCTGTGTGGCCTCTGGGCCTTTAGGAGCTTGACCTTTGGGCTCTGAGTGGACTCGTGTCAGTTTAAAGTCCACAACTTCCACTCCATCCTTTGGAACAGTGGCATAGATTGTCACTGGCGCGTATCTGCACAAGACAGAAGATTTGAACATTGGAAAGGATGCATTTAGCAAAATAACACAAGCACAGCCTGCTCTTGTGTCCTGACAAACATGAAGTGTTCCACTTGCTTCTGACTAAGGGTGGGACGGTTCACTTATCCCACGGTTCGGTTTGTACCTCGGTATGGGAGCCACGGTTTCGGTTCGGTTTCGGTACGTTTCGCTTTTTAAAAATAAAATTTAAAAAATGTTCTTTTATTTCACTTATAAGCACATTGAATGTGAATATAAAAAATAAATCAAGATTTTCAAAACATTAAACAACCTTGTATTATAAACTTAAATGTTAAGGTATTAGACTAAACATAATCCCTATTCAGACATATTCCAGTAGGCCAGTCTTCTTCCTTTTCATTATTTACAGAAGAAAAAAATTATATTGCTATTTGTGCCTCATTATTAGGCTATTTTCAAGGGAAATATAAAATACCTAGGTTAATAAACTGACTGCACGTTTCAGTTAAGTATCAGGCAGGTAGCATGCAGAAGCATTGTAGACAGACAACAAAGTTAAATTAGTTTAGTTTACAATATCTGCTTTATTAATAAGGATATTATTATCCATATAGAATTAAGGAAATGCGTCTGTCTGACAGACAGGTGACCTATACAATTTTGCGCCTGAGCCTTATACAGCCAAGTGCATGGGAACATTCATTTTCTCCATGTTATTATCCTGCACACACTACAGCAGCCTGCCATCGGGCTGCGCTAAACTTTGGTTCAATTAAGTAGCATTGCATCTCCGTGTATGTAGGCCTATTTATAGTTTTAATTTAACGGATGGCACGGCATTCTGGCCATACCCAACGTTGATTCACGGTAGTAGATACACTCAGGGGCGGATTGGCACATATTTTCCCACCGGGACAATTTTGCCTTTGCCAGGCCACCCTGGGGGGTGGCGCAGGCCACCGGGAAAACTCCCTGTACTCCAGATGGCCAATCCGCCCTTGGATACACTTGTTGAAGCAGGACGATGACGGCGGCACAATGTATGTACTCTACGCGGGGAAGGAAGCGAGGCGGACACTTTACAATATGTCCAGAATCCAGACCGAGGGTATAGGCTTGGGAAATGACCGTGCGTTCAAACTGGAAGACAGTTGTTTGTTTTCCCGAGTCGCTTTTCACTCGCACGTGCGAGGTGGGCTGCAGCGCAGCGAGTTGAGCAGCAGCAGCAGCCCAGCTGACTGGTACTGCACACTGCCTGACCATCGAGCCGTCTTCCCCTTCATTGCGACGCGCAGTGGATATAATACTCATTAAAAGTTACCGAGGAAGCGTTCCGACCTGGGTCCGTACATTTTGTGGTCTCAATTCTCTGTAAATAATCGATCCACAAGCTTGCGTCGCTTAAATAGCTGATCCCCAAGGTCGCGCCGCATGTGTTTCCAAAGTATGTGTGCTGGAGACCACCTAACTCCCCCAAACGCCGTGGTGTGTGTGTGTGTGTGTGTGTGTGTGTGTGTGTGTGTGTGCGCGCGCGCAAGCATTCGCTGTTCATTGATTGCAGCCGTGTGGTGCTATACTATGCAGTACGACGGCGTGTGACAGAGTGCACTACAGTGCGCCGTACGGCGGTGTGTGACCGAGAAATACATTCTCCGCATCTGAATGAATGCGAACCGAAGTATTGCGGTTCATTAGCGCGTATTGAACCGTGGACCCCGTACCGAACGGTTCGTTTTTTTTCGGTGAACCGTCACACACTTGCTTCTGACCAATGTTTATTATGGCATGTCTTACCCACGGGCAGAGGCGATGAGGTTGTAAGTACCAGGAACAAGCAGTCTCCAGTAGTCTCCACTTTGGGCTGAGGTAATGTTGTGGTCAATTCCTTCCACAGTAATGGTGGCATTGGGGATACCCTTACCATCCTTTATGTCGCTCACTGTGCCCTTTACTCCTCTGTGCACCTGTCAGGACAGACACGTGCCACACACATGAACAAACAGAGTCAGACAATCTGAAAAAGTTCAGTGCAAGGAGGACACAAGACTTCATGGCTCTGACTCTCTCTCCCCCTCTCCGAGTGAGCTCTGTTGGCTTTACATCGACTATTTAACAACAATATCATAGCAGCTAGCAAAACATTGGTGATAAAAGCCTGATCTTGTGTCAGATCGTGGGGGACAGGTTGTCAACGAGCACCAAAATAGGCTCTCCGAGACCGCCATTGTTCAGTGTGTATTGGCTTAAGTCCTCTCACCTGTACAATTCCCAGACTCCGTCTCAGCCAATTGTTTGCCATAAAGATTATACAGATTTGCGTGACATTTGGATAAAATCTTAAGACTGACGTAATGAAAATGTGTTATGAGTGTTACCTGGTGTATGAACTCTAGCAAGGATCGTCGGTTGAGCTGCCAGTAAGTGGGCAGTTCTGTCTCCCGCGGGTACTTGATACAGCCTAGCTCGATAGTCACCTCAAAACAGTTGGTGTGCAGGTAGTTCCAATCCTGCATGCCACCTGGGGAGGAAAAGCTCTCATGGTTATTCCCATTTGCCATTTATTATCACTTCATATCATCATATATCAATAGCATATTGCGCACACACACTTACTCAGACTATGGACACATTAAAGGTTTTATGACATTTATTTTCAGCATTTTCAGTTATTTATTCATTATTTATGTATCTATATCCTGTGTGAATGTTTTGGGCTGAAAGGGCCTGATGTACCTGGTAGTGATGCGCAGGTCGACCCGTGACCCGCGGGTTGCCCGCGGGCTGGGTTGGGCCGAGTCAAGAAATGTTCACTTTATTTGCGGGCTGGGTTGGGGCGGGTCAAATAATTTCAAAATGACTGTCTTAAACACAAGTTATGGGAGAACATTTGCGCATCCTACCGGATTGTTGCATGTTGCCGTGGTGGTTGGTATATCCTCCAGTGTGACCAATAAATCCACAAACAGCGGAACTACGATAGCCTACTTTAGAAGCCTACTTACAGATCGCTCTCAACAAAGCAGTCAGTAACGCAACGTAGCAGTAGCTGGCTTTAGCCTAATCGATCACCATCAGGGACGTGCACAGACAGATGAGATGGGCTTCAGCCCCTGCCCTTTTACTAAACAAATGCTCTGCATGTTGTTACACAACTCCATCTTTAGCTAAATGGTGCTGGGCTGCAGCCCAAATATAGTCTACAAGAATCTACTTAGAACCTACAAGCTCTCAGTGCGCGACAGCGCGACGTTCTGAGAGCTATTTTTGTCCAGATGCCCTTTGGGTTGTCAGCCCCTGCCCCTTTCCAACACTCTCTGCACGTACTGAATTCACTTCCAAACTTTTTTTCCCCTGCGCGTCAACAGCGGTGAGTTTTCTTCTGGTTTTTACTAGCGTTTCAGCATTGTGTCTTCAGACTCCAGAGCTGTTGTTATGTTATATAATGCTATATCTGCGATGCACGGACGCATCACTGCTGTCTTGTTTCTCTGTGTCGCACACGTGTGTAAAAAATTAAGTCCTCGCATCGTCGGAACAGCGCGTGCGTGCGGCGCGTCTCTGTTTTCGTCCTCTCTTCGCACACGTTTATGTCCTCGCATGTTTATGTGATGTCCATGCTTGTCAGTGTTAAGACATGAGAAAAGCTTTTTTACACATAAAGCCGCGTTCGTAGGCATATTTGGCGTGTATTTAATGTCGGCAGGCTGCGGTCCGAGTCGAGTCATGAAAATGAATCTAATGCTGCAGGGCGGGCTGGGCCGAGTCAGAATATTATAACATGCGGGACCCGTGGGTCATGAAAGACCCTGACCCGCGCATCACTAGTACCTGGGACATTGTACCACTTAGCACCATTGGTAATGCCATCCTCAAAGTACTCAGTTGGGAACATGTCTTCACAGGGGTGTCCATTGTGCATCATTGGATTCTCCTGCAAGTGCGCACACGCACACGCACACACACACACACACACACACACGCACACGCACACACACACACAGAGTTAGAGAACAATAAAGTACCAATCCACAGATTTCAGTGCATTGCATAACACACGTTTAGTACCGAGGCCAACCCAAATGGTGTTGCAGTGTCCACTAACCTGTGAATAGGCTCTGGATACTTGTTGAAAGACTGCGTCGTCTGGAGATTTGCTATACTTTGTTAAGCCATCCTTATCATCATCATAAGGGTAGTTCACCACCAAAGAGCCTGTTGAAAAATAAACAGATTACACAATTCATATGAATTTGGATAACTTGCTAATTGATCTTTTTTCAAAGACTTATGTCCTGATCTAACAGCTGAAAGGAATATCTTGCCTCCATGGAGGTTGGCAGACAGGACAAAGGGCTCACTCCTCAGCCAGTTCATCATTGCCAGGGTCTCCGGCTGCCTGGCCGCCGTGATGTTAGTAAATTGGTCCGGGAAGTTGCGGTTCAGGTCAAAGTTGTTGCTGTTATTCCGTCCCTTATCCTTTGTGCTGCCTGCAAGGAAAAGAGACAGCAGTATTATCTATACTAGTAGTATATCCCAGGGTTAAATTTACAGCATATATCATACGCTGCAAACAAAATGCGAAGCTGCTGCTCCTCGGCTGTGGAATGCCCTCCATGACCACTTGACGGCACCACAGTCCCACTGAAAGTTTTATAAAGACTAAAACACAGAAAAAACTAAAACCCAATGACATGGAGTTGAATTGGAGACCTAGATGGGCTTATTCATTGCCTTCTGTGACTTATAAAGGTTAACCTTTGTTTTAGCTGTGTAATTGTGTATAGCTGGACAGGGGATAGCATACCAGTGACCTGATTTTTATTATTAAAAGCAGTCTGCATGACAATTGGCCGGTTCCCTCTTCAAACAGTTGTATCTGCTTCGCTTCACTGCTTCCTGTTACCATCACACCAGTAGCAGCAGGAAAAGTGTCAAAGCAATTCATGACGGGCGGAAAGTGTTTACAATAAAAGGGGCTTTCCAATGCACTCCAACACAACAGGATGTCGGAGCAGTCAGATGAGTGGGGAAAAGCCCATTGCCAGCTATTATGTCAATTGTTTCCCATTCTTTCTGTGAAATATGAAATCAGCGTTAATAATAAAGCTTGCGCCCCACTATAAGCTTGTTTTCCCAAATGGAATTATTATTCACAAAATCATTATGAAAAATCATTGAATCTGATTTTAAGTCATGAACAATGTTTGGGGATTATACATTTTATATTTTTTGTGAATATAACGGTCTTTAATATAGTCTTTCTAGTCTAGTGTGTGTGTGTGTGTGTTTGTGTGTGTGTGTGTGTGTGTGTGTGTGTGCACTTCCTTACTTTGACTGGCGGTCTCATAACCATCCGGGTTCATAGATGGCATGATATGGATGCGTGTGCTGTTGACCATTTGCGTGACCTCGGGGTCGGTCCCATAGTTGCGGCACAGGTACTCAATGAGGTTCAGAAGCAGCTCACGGCCGACCACCTCGTTGCCGTGCATGTTGCCCACGTATTTAAACTCTGGCTCGCCTGGCACACAGAGGGAGAAGGGGAGAGAGAAACAATTGATCAATGCTGTGTAATTTCTATCAATCAAAATGATTACATTTGGTCAAAAAACTAAAGAGGCGAGCATCTCAAAATACTGTGCTGAGAATAATCATTCTGATTACGTGTTTTTATGACAAGCCCAGTAATCAGTCATAGTAGCTGTTATTACTCAATAGCCACATTTTCAAGCTATAAAGAAAAACAATTAGAATTTTAATATCATTTTAATAACATTTTAATAGATTTACTATACCAGAAGCCAAAGAATGCTGCCAGTACTGAAGGTTTTGTGGGGGAAACCCTAATGAATTCAAAGCAGCCATTGTATGGAAACTATGCAGGTTGTGTTGTTGCTCGGGTCCATTGCTTCCTATGCTTAGAGATTGTCAACACAGATAAGAGGACGTGCAAATCTTTTTTTTTTATAAATATTTTTTTTCCCACGATTTTGTAGCCCATTTTTTCACCCAGTGCCAATTCCTAATGTGATCCTAGGCTCTACACACCCTCCACCAACCTGGGGAGGCAGCGGACTGGCCTCATGCCTCCTTCAATGCATGAGGAGTCCAAGCTGCCTTCTTTTCACCTGACAGGGGGAGTTTCCCTGGTTGGACGTAGCGCGTGGAAGGAACACGTTATTCCAACCAGTTCCTGTCCCCTCCATCAGGCGCCCCGGCTGGCCAGGGGGAGGCAGTCTAGAGCCCAGGATTACAGCATGTTTTTGTGAGGGTATCTACCCTAGGGGACACGGGGAGAACATGCAAACTCCACACAGAAAGGCCCTTTCACCAACCCCGCCTCGGGTATGGGCACTGATGACGTGGAGGAGCAGACAGGACGTGCAAATCTTAATCTTTGAAAATTCTGTCACCGCGAACGTTCTTAACTCGAATACTTTGCTTCTGCGGAGTTCCTGGAACCACATCTTTTCAGATGGCAGCCATATACAGATGATCTTGGGGTCCTTGATAAGATATTAAGGCCCACTAGCATAGAAACATGAGGGTTTTCAGAAAACTGAACTTTGTTAGTAGGCATTTTGCCTCACACCTAGTCTGAATTATCATTTTATTTCACTTCATTATTCAGTCTGAAAGCCTTCTTAATGACTGCAGTTTATTGGATGGGCGCTGTCAAAGTGTCAGTCTTTGGTGATTGGTTCATACCAACCAATCAGAATACTGGGAAAGCAGACAATATTGCTGTCATTCATGTGGCTAATGTGCTAGCCTAGTTGCTAGCCAAACAAAGACAGCTGACGAGCATTACTAGCATGTGAACCAAAATCAGTAAAATATGTTGGATAATGTTGTTTATGAAATGCTTCTTTAAAGAAGCTATCATAGGTCAATTTAATAGCCAGATTGATACGGCCACAATTCACCACAGTGGGCACCGCCATGTTTGTTTTTGTTGAGTGACAGGGCTGTTGGCCAATCAGTTGCTCTAGTCAGATTTTCAACCAGCAATACTCATGCAATACTCGTGCAATACTGGTGACACTGCCCGAGTGTACACGAGTATTGCATGAGTATTGCATGAATTGCAAGAGAAAAAGCAATTGAGATAGTGTTTTAGATAGTAAAGGTGGTGATTGAGGGCTGGGGCCAGTCAAGAAGACATTTGTAGGATCAGTTGCAGGTAAAAAATGGTTAAAGCACTCACCTTGCTCATGGACAGTGGGGTTGTCCGAGATGACCATGACATAGAGCTCGCGGCCTTCCACCGAGCGGCCAATGGAGTGGAGGAAGGCGATTGAGGGGTAATCACTGCTGTATTTGCGGAGGAAGAGCTCCATGTCCGCATAGTTGTGATGGCGGAAGTCTTTGGGTTGGACAGGCTGCTGCTGCTTTCCTGGCGCCAGGGTAGTGTTGCTCTCGTTTCCACCAGGAAGAATGCTCTGAGATGAAACACTGGAACTGCTGTTGACGCCAGCTGTAGGTGCTGCCGTCGCTGGAGCTTTAGTGGGTGAGGTAGCAGGTGTGCTCGCTGTGATGTTACCCGAGTGCTCTTTGACCAAGGGTTCTAGGGTGAAGTTTAGTTCAGTTGGTTTGCCTTCCACCACTTTCACACTAGATAGAGTCTTTGGCTTGTACCTAGGAATGAGCACAACAATTTTTTGAGTCATTTTGAGTTGACTTGAGTCGGCAACTCAAGTTGTTGAAAGAGCCATTTTTGACCAAAAAAATATTCTAAATTATCTGGAACAAAAAAAGTTAGCATATAGTGCTTATAACCACACCATATACTTCCAGGTTTATGCAATAACCATAGAAAACCAGTTGCCATGCGTGCATCACTACAAAAAACAAAAAAAGGATTTAGTTCAAACCAATAAGAACTAAGAAAATAAAGAAAGGTGGCATCCTGGCGCATGCGCCAGAGTCTGTGTGTGTGTGTGTGTGTGTGTGTGTGTGTGTGTGTGTGTGTGTGTGTGTGTGTGTGTGTGTGTGTGTGTGTGTGTGTGTGTGTGTGTGTGTGTGTGTGTGTGTGTGTGTGTGTGTCTCAACAATGGGAAAACCTTGAGACAACAAGGTTACATGTGAATAGGCAACTTTATTAAAACTATAACTGAAAGAATATACGATCCATTGACCTCGCAGTACTCACCCTGGGGCAACAGCTGAGATGCTGTATGTGCCAGGGAGCAGGAGGCGGAAATACTCCCCATGTTGGCCTGTAGTCAGATTGTGGTTGATTCCTGCCACTATGATGTTAACGTTGTTGAGGCCAGTGCCGTTTGTGGACGCTGTCACATAACCGCGTACACCAATGTGGACCTGTAAGAGGCACAGCTGCGCTATTACCAGAGAACATCTTGCATATTTGGACTGACAAGCTCTCGGAATCTCATTCAGTGACAGTCATTTATACCATTAGTACTGGTTGTGGCAAGTTGGGTGAGATCCGACTCGGCATCAGACGCTTGTCACAAACTTTAGAATAGTTTCACGAGCCGACGATCTACGAGCTCACAACGCGTTGCCATGCGATGTGACGTTCAATAGCAAAAGTATAAAATAGGAAGTCTGTAGTGAATGGACACAGTGGACGTCCTACCTGTTCAATGTAGGCCAGTAGCGACTCCCTGTTTAAGTCCCATTCTTTATGGAGCTCAGTGTGAGGAGGGTACTTGCAGCAGCTCAGCTCCATGGTGATCTCCAGACAGTTCCCATGGAGGTAGTTGAAGTCCTGCATCCCTCCTGGAAGACAAGTTGGAATAAAAAGCATAGATTTTAGGACACGTCTTACTGGATGTAGTTATATTATGGACACACAGACACTGGTTTACATAGTAATCTTGCTCACTGCGTTCGCAAACAGCACCACTTGCCACATAAAACACGTATGCAAAGTTCAACAGCATTCATTCAGTGTGTGAGCAATGTTGAGACAATCAAACTCGCAATAGCAATCCGCCACATACAGTACACTATGCATAAACTTTATCCTTTAGATTTGGTATTAGCACAAGAGAAATAACTTCTAAAACTCAAACTAAATGCTGCAATTTGTAAATGCCCGTACTACTCCAAATCAACATTGTTTTTTGTTGTTGTTTTTTTAATCCCTGCCCCATCCAGTGCCAGGAATAGAGCGATGGACATCGGACACGGTGGTTCCTGTTGGGAGTATGCTGCCTGTGACATACCGTACGTCTCTTTCCAAAGGGCCTACAGTGTTCGCAGCTGCAGTACCAAGCCAGCTGCAGCCTGGCTCTGCACCCAGCCAGGCTAGCAGGCAGGCAGACGTGGAGCGGGTGTCCTCGGGGATGGCAGCATGCTGCCAACATTCCCTGTGGTTGGATGGTTGCCATAGCTGCTGCCTGCTGGGTGGCCACAGGAGCCCAATAAAAATAGCCACCGGCATTAACTGCATCAATGATTCTTTCGGCACAAGTGTTTTACGAAGACAAAGAGGCCACGTCTGTCCAACGTCCAAAACAAGGCGTGCCTGAACTGTGTACCATGCACTCAGCGACTGCATACAAAACCAACACTAATAACCACCTGCATCCTGGTTGTCTCACTCAGTGCGTAAGAGGATCCTGAAGAGTACAAAGATGTATCGCATGTCAGATTGGCTCACATGATCAACTACTTTGGGGGAGGTTGGAAAAGCTACCTCCAGCTCTGTTCCACCCGCTTAGAATGGGCACAGAAAAGAATAAAAAAGAAATGCAGCTCTTCTGTGTAATTCCAGGGAGTGGGAGGCGCACAGCTGTTCAAATGTGTGAAATTGCATGACTGTAGCAGAGAATAGAACTAATCATTTCAGATTATGGGTCAAACTAAATTTAGTTGCGGTGGAGTGATGACCCACCATTTAACAATCTCCGTCTCATTTCATGTACAAGTCAAATCTTAACGAAAGGTACCTATCGGGAAGAGAGAAGTCGTTTAAACTAACTAGGCATGGACATGGAGAGAGTATGTTTTGCACCTGTGTGTGTGTTTGTCCGTCGATTACGAAGCAAATCTCCAGCACCATTGTCCCGATCTGTGCCAAACTGTGCACACACACTCCCTGGATGCCAATGACAAACCTCTGCCACAACAGCCTGTTATAGCGCTACCATGAGGCTGATTTTGGCAAAACACATTTCTGTAATTACTCATTCACCTTTATCCATACATAACAATTCGGTAAACCCTATCTACATAGAAATTATACACACTTCCACTAGGCTGAGGACGACATGCCACTCATTATTTTCCAAATCATCCTTGCAGTGGTGCTATAACATGGCAATTCCTGATTTTACCTATCTATCCTTATGTTGTGTACAACCTTGTATGCGCAATCCTCCTGGGACCAATCATTTCAGATTATGGGTCAAACTAAATTTAGTTGCAGTGGAGCGGACAACATTGACCCAATGTACTATTTAACAATGAATTCCTGTCTACTTGGAAAGCAATCTGACACCGATTGTGTAAGATTGCTTTGTAAAGTTTTCAGGAGTGGCCTGTTTCATAGGCAAATTTCCTGCTCTTTCAGAATTCTATCCTGCTCTTCCAGAATGCTATGAGTGATCTGGATCTGCATTTCCTCAACAAAATGAAGAAAATGTTTGCAAAGGGGGAAACAAATCTATCTACAGTGCCTACATACCTTTTTGCCTTAAGAATCTGTAACCGTAGGTCATGACATCAACTTCACTTTCCCTGGATCCCTTGGGTCATAGCCCATCTTCCCATATAGGTCTATTTGTGTCAAGATAGAGTTCCTGTCCTATTTACTTTTCTTCAAATGCGGAATTCCAAAACATTTATTGCAACAACTTTTGGGGCAGAAATCCACTACGTTTGCCATAGCATAGCCATAGCTTATGGGCACTATAGCGCCAACAAACAATTCCATGATCTCAATCAGTAATATGATCTGTTACATCAAATCAGCCACGCTGTCCAAAATTTGGTGTTCATATATTCTGAACAGGTAAGGTATAGTAGTACATATAATCAATCACAATTTAAACCTGTATACCTGTGTTATAGTCATAGACAGAAAGCTGATGATATGCCATACAGCGGACAAGGTCTGGACGGGAACTAGAGCTATGCCCAGTAATCAAACATCTGTGTAAGACGGTATGAGTCACAGGGTATCTGTGACTCATTGAATTGGGGTCTTTATGGGTGTGTCTCGTGGAGGTGATACTGGTACCCCCCCTATGGTGGAACTAGAAATGGATCCTCATTTCCCTAACCCTAAATGCAACACCTAAGCTGTCTGGGCAAGTGTTTATTTAGTTGATAAGAGTTTATCCAAGTGTAGCCTCACACCCTTTATTGAACTATATTTAACTTAAAACATGTGGCCCATAATATGCAAATCTGTACTTCATGGCTGTCACCACCTGTCAGCATAGCTAAGCTTATAATCAGTGAGTTAGAGCTATAACTTTCTACACTACAGCAACAAGCAAGGAAGGACTGCTACAATGACTATATTTATCTTGGTACTACTACTGGTATTCACTAATGGTTTATAAATGAAATACTTTGTCTGGACCAGCGCCATTTCCTACAGTGGCAAACATCCTCCAAAATCATTCCACACCCTATCCAAACAGGAACTAGTCAGACACTCCTACGAGTGGCAAGCTCAGGCCAGTGTATGTCATAGTTTACCACATTGCTCATAGCCTCCTTAAACTGCTACCCGGTACTTAGCTAAAGTTCTTGAGGTTTATCTTGTTGTCTAACTTGGCAAGGCAGAGTAACGTGAGCGACTATAGTATTACTACATTATCAACACACTAAATGTAATCATTACATGGTCAATCTAGTTTAGTAGACACTAGACAGATGATTGGTAAGAGAGTGTATGACCTAGGGACTATACTGTATCTTTGAAAAAATACCCTAGAAATATCTACCCAGCAAAACACTGACTATTCGCAGTGCAGTATTTATAGGATTTGAGACCCCTGGGCTACAGTGATGTTTCAGACCTTCCATGCGCTTACAGCCACGTGGCTTTGCCACACAGGTGTTAGTTTTGTCTGAAAAGATGTTGGGAAAAATTGCGATAAAAATTGGATTGCGATAAAAAAGTGTGGTACATTTACACAGTCTCTTACAAATGCAAAAGCTGACGATTGTGCAGAGGACACATCATGCTAAACCACAGTACCGGCTCAATGTCATCATGTGTCATATCTGTTTTGCAGATCTATCACAGTCATACAAGGAAGACAAAAAGAGCCAACCGGGTTGCCAAATATTGGGTGAGACATAAGCATTGGCTGTATGAAAATAGTTCAGTGAGCTTGCTTATCAGCTATTTACAAGAAGAGAATAAATATTGTAAAAACATTTAAACTTTAACAAGCCGAAACAAAGGAACTACATTTTACAAATGAGCCAAAAACATGCAACTTTATAAAAAAAAATAAACCGAAGGTCACGCAGACATGGCAACACTTGAGCCTAGCTAACCTGTTTGCTTAGATTATCATCTATTTTTGTCACAGCAGTGTGTCTTTTCCAGTTGTTAGGGTCAACAAATCTCAAATGATTGGGGACCCAGACATTTACGGTACATTTAGGCAAGTCTTAATCATTTATATTATTTAGCTTTAACTTTACATACTAAACGTATGTATATTTTCATCTACAGTCTATTTTTTTTTTGGGGGGGGGGGGGGTGAGTCGGCCGAGACATGAAGACAGTCAAGATCAAAAATATAATATGGCAAATAGCCTACAATAAATAAATAAAATAAGTAAACTTAGTACTTGGCCTCCTGTCTACAACGTACATGAAGTGTCACATCGGGACAAATGGTACCTGGGCTTGCATGGCTTCCACCACAATCGGTGTATGAATGTGTGTGTATGAATGGGTGAGCACACAGCGTAAAGTGCCTGGGATGAATATCTGTATATTGTATGTATCTGAATACACTATTTACCTTTTTCCACAGAGGAGAGATGAGCTGTATTTAGAAATCCCACGTGCAGGTAAATGTAAAACTATTCCACTTCTCACTGACACAGACTCAGTGGATCAGAATATTGTCTGAGTGACACTGATGGCCTGGTTTCTTATTCTGAATCAAGGGGGCGTGCAGCAAGCACCGACACCCAAGTTCATCAAATGGCTGATACTGTATGTGTAGGTAGTGATAAATAGGAACTTCGATTTAGTCAGATCAACCTCTGTTAAGCAGTCAAGGCCACTTCGACACTAACTCGAACTGGCGACCTTGTGGTTACCATCCGGCATAAGCCTCTGCCTCCCAAAGCCTATCTTAGGGCCTTTGGCTTGCCTTGAAAATTTGACATTGACATAGTTTGGCAAGAAATGTTGCACACAAAATTGTGAAATGCTTTATGTGCACTTAAGAAACACATTTGGCAATCGTCAGTCGACAGCTCATCTGGGGCTTATAGACACAAACAGAAACACTTACAAACACATAAAATATAAGGAAGTGATTTGGCAACAAAACAAACAAAATGAGGCCAGCCTATTAAGGCTTAAGCTTAGAGAGTTTGAATGTTTTGACACACACATGGCAGACCCACCCAAAACTCAAAGAATGAATGAATGTGCGACCTGAAATCACAAGAGAAGACATCGCAGTGTAATCCATCACACACAGAAGAAAAACTAAAACCACAAACAATTACATTAGCTGCACTCTCCATAGCAACACTGTCCAGATTTCTCACTTCAGGCCATTTAGTGTCATTCAGCTCAGTGATCAAACAATAGGCTTCGCACGGGAAAGTAACCGAATACTACTTTTCGTCCACCCTACCCTATAAAACAGAGCTTCCTTCTTAAACCAAACTTGCTCGCTGTCAACACTTCTCAGACGAAATTGGCCCATTATGTTACTGCCGAGACAAAGACAGCGTCCTTTGAGGATCAATCGCCATGGAAACCGTGGAACCCATACTAGACACACAATGTGTGTGATTGTGACTTGAGAGCAAATAATGAGCATTGATCACACAACGCGACCCCTGGCATAATTCTAGAAACAAACAGATAAACCTACCGGGTACGTCATACCACTCGGCTCCATTGGTGATGCCATCCTTGAAGGTCTCATCGGGTGTGTCTGGGCAGTGGGGCTGGCCCGTCTTCATCGCGGGGTGGTTCTCAGAGTAGACCTGGGCCAAGTGTCGAAACAGATTGTCGTCCTCCGATCTGCTGTAGTGGCCTTGCTGCTCGTGGTTAGGCGAGTCATCAAATGGATAACTGGCGACTACGGTGCCGCCGTGCAGGTTCCCTGATAGCACAAATCTAAGAAAAAAAAAACAAGCAAACAAAAAGGTCAAATCGACACTTTCATCCGACAGCAAATATAAGAACGTGAATGGTGTGGCGTGCAAGTGATCGGACAGATAAGAGAACTTGTAAAACATAGAATATCTACAGTGATTACAGGATGGAAGAGTAAATATTTACATTTTGGTGAGAACAAAATCCAAATTTCTAACCTTTATCTGCACATGTAGTGCTGCCACGTCACATGCATGTATAGATCTAAAAAATGCACCTGTGTGAAATAAGTGGTGCACCAGTGACACCCCAAGGGTGAGAATGCGCTACTTAATTCCGTACTCGGACACAGGGACACAGGTCACAGGCAGCATCAAGGCAGTGCCAGAGGTCAGTGCCAGAGGTTGCACACAAACAGACCTGAGACCATCCAAAATAAAGCGTCCAACGTTCTCGCCTGGGAGTCCAACATTTTCTGTTGCTTACCATAGCAGGTATTTTACTGACTGGGACTGTGTCCAAAGCCATCTATTGTGCAGTGTGGATAAACAAGTGATTGGGGCATGATGTTGACTGAGAGGCCATTCCAACCATTCCACCCCCTGCTGCCTCTAGCAACCAAGACCACAATAAAAAAAACAATTGTAAACTAACGGTAAATGGGTAATTGTTTGCTTGTGTTTGTGCTCTTCTGTTGAGCACCTGGCATGTCATACATGCCTACTTACAACTTTATTGGTCATTGTGCTCTCACTGGAGAAAATAGAAGTGCAGTTGTTGTACTGTGTATGCATGTGCTTACTTATTCTCCAAGATCCACTTGATGACGGCCCCGACCTCAGGGATGTCATCTGGATCTATGTCCTGCTCGCCGAACTGGTCGGGGAAACTCCTATTGAGGTCCTTGTCCCTGGCGTTCTGGCGGCCCCCCGCCTCACCTCCACAGTCGCCCTCGCGTGACTTCTCGAAGCCGTCCGGGTTCATGCTGGGCATGAGGTACACGTCCGTGGTGGTCAGCAGCCGCGTGACGCGCGGATCCTGCCCGAAGCTCGTCAGCAGGTGCTCCGCCAGGTAGATCAGGACCTGCCTGGAGATGGTCTCGTCGCCGTGCATGTTTCCCACGTATTTGAACTTGGGCTTGCCCGGCGACTCTACGAGAGGGTCCTTTGTGATGCGCAGCACCCACAACTCCCTGCCCTGGATCGACTGGCCTACGGTGGACAGTTTAGCGATGTGGGGGTACCTCTGAGCCAGGGATTGTAGGATCCGCGTCATGTCCACGTAGTTATAGTATCGGTCGTAGGTTTCCGTGTCTTGTACGGCGGCAGTAGTTCTGCTTACCCCCCCTTCAGCAACGTCCATAGACACCGACACCACCACCATAACAACTAGAAAGGCTGGAAGTGAGACGCGTCGTCGTACTTTCGGCGTAGCGGCGAGATGTTCCTGTAAGTGTGTCGCCATTGTTTACGTGTCTCCTTCCTGCCCCGTTCACCATTCGGTCCCTTGGGTTATTTACGCAGCGATCGCGGCGACAGAAGGCGCATATAACCGAAAGGTAAAGGCAACGCACAGCGGCACAACAAGAAGCTAAATGTATTGTATCTATGTTTCTTTTTAAACGCCAGCCCTTGGTGAGTCTGCGTCTGCGTCTTACTACTTCCCCCTTCACCTCGGGAAGGCGGGGTTTGGCGGTGACGCAATCGGCTTTCAGCCGAAGTGGGCGGGGCCTCTTAATGTAGTTCCCACCAGAGCCACAAAGTTGCGTTTTTGTGGGGTCAAAAACTGCCTAAGCGCTCGAGGGCCGTTCATGCAGCCTTGAACTGGGACAAGCTCTCGTTCCCACGACCAAAGCCCGCTTAGAGTAAGTATAGGCACTAGACATAGTTACGCAAACTCCGTTCACTTCATGGGGCCAGTCCAATGGCGTCTCTTCTACCTAGATTTGTATTAAAGGAGACGACCGGAACTAAGCAGAAAGGCATTGGACCCTGGCAACAGCTCAGCTTTAACTAGATGAGTGCAGAGACCAGAGTGCCCCTTCGTGGCACACGTCTCCACCAGGCCAGATCAGGTTGTGGCTCTGATGACATCGGAGCGAGCGTACGTCAGCGGAGCGAACAAGTAGGCCATGGCCTACTCGTACGTAAGCGGAGCGAGCTAATATGATGACACCACTTAACCGGCCAATCGGGTGCGACCTGGACCGTGCACGGCCGGACGGACAGGGGGTAAAACATAGGCTACTCTCCACCATACTGGTGGAGAAAATAAATGATCTCAAATCCCTTTATCTTATAGCCTATCGTTTTGGGTTAGGGCAACATTACTAAACTTGAGCACTGATTGGAATATCATTGTAAATGCAGCATTGACTGATCTCATATGCTCTCAGTAGTCCTACCTGCATAAATCTACTTGGCGAACTAAAATGTTGTCCCTGGAACAAAAATGTTGTCCCTGGAACCAAATTGTTGTCTTTGGAACTAAAATGTTGTCCCTGGAACTAAATTGTTGTCTTTGGAACTAAAATGTTGTCCCTGGAACTAAAATGTTGTCCCTGGAACTGAAATGTTGTCCCTGGAACTAAATTGTTTTCTTTGGAACTAAAATGTTGTCCCTGGAACTAAATTGTTGTCTTTGGAACTAAAATGTTGTCCCTGGAACAAAAACGTTGTATCTGGAACTAAAATGTTCTGGGAACTAAAATCACTAGCTCCCGGTTGGCAACACTAAAATGGCTCCACTTCTACTCTTTTTTTTAGAGGCAGTTTGCCAGTTTCTGTATACACAAAAGTTATCAGAGACACACTTGTTTCCTGTATGACATTTCCTGCTGTTCTCACCCTGCAGGTTTGTGGTAAAGTTCACTACTATCTCATACAAGCAGGTAACAGAGGTCCATGTCTGGGGCACCATCCCCCGAAGCACTCCCGTAGGGGTATAGCACTCCCCTCATCTGCAGGGCCAAAATTCATGAAAGCTGTCTCTGACTGTACTTCCAGACTGTGCCATGCTTCCTGTTCCAGTTAATTTCTCAATGTTTTTTCTCATACATTAGGGGAGCTACAGTTATGCACAGAAACTATTTAGGATTTTTCAACCCAGTGGATTAATATCCTTCTATAGAAGTCAACAAAAATGTGCTTGGTTCCAAGCCAGTCACCACCTACAGTATATCATACAGTATTATTTCCATAACTTAGTTTGCAAAGGGGACATTTTTATTGGTTGAATCGGCCTACTTTATTACTCAGAAATGGAAGTTGGGTCAACTTGGGTGCATAGTTAAATACGTCACTATTACGTCATTACCTAAACCAACCAATTGGAGCACTTTGATGGATGGTCCACGGTCGGCGACCACGAACTGAACGCTTTACTTGCGCTCACTCTTCATATGCTTGTCGTCATAATTTCGGTACTTAAACGGAGGTTACCATAACCTGGCGTTTCATATTTGCTTGAACGAAGATAGGATGATGATGGTCTAGGAGGCCCCATCAGGCCCTGCTAGTCTGGACGAAGAATGGCCCCAATGCTGTACGACAAGGAGCCAGAGCTTGGGGACCTGATTGAAATATTCCGTGGAACCTATCAACACTGGGCTGTATACACTGGCGATGGATATGTTGTCCACTTGTCACCCCCCACAGAGGTTCCAGGAGTAAGGCTCAGCAGCATGAGGTCCGTTTTCTGCGACAAGGCCGTGGTAAAGAAAGAAAAGCTCAGCGAGGTGGTGGGAACCAACAGATGGCGGATAAACAACTGCCTGGACGAAACGTATGAGCCGCAAGCGGTGCATATCATAGTCAAAGATGCCCATGCACATGTGGGTAAGGAGTATGCCTACTGTGTCTTCAGCTGGAATTGCGAGCACTTTGTCACTGATCTGCGCTATGGCAAGGCCGAATCCTGGCAGGTGCGAAGGGCAAGAGAGCTGGTCAGGTTAGTAGGTGGCCTCGCAGTGGGCGTAGGACTAGGCCTTGTGGCTCTGAAATCTGCCCTCTTTGGATCCGAGTCTAAAGAAAAGACGCGTAAATGCAAAAAACATCATGCCGTGGCCTAATTTGAGCGTTAACTCAAATGACTTTTAGAATGAAAGGTGTGTATATTCTTTAGAGATTTTGGAGAGACTTTTTTTCCCACATTTTTGTTTACTTTTTTGCTAAGCCTATCCCTGGAAACAATTCAAGACACCTCTTTCAAAGCTGAATTTATTAATTTATTTTATTTTATTTTTTCTTTGTATCGGTTCATCATATCTGTAGCGTATCTGATATGTATTCACCCCGATTACGCCTTAATAAGGTGTAATAAAGTTGACCTCTGAGTGAACAAATGTAAACCAGGTCAGCACTCGGTAGAGTGCAAACTTCCCCAACGCCTCCTTGAGACTATACTCTCGACAATAGAATCTGTTAATTACGTCACCATCACGTCATCAGCTGAACCAGCCAATCGTAGCGGAGTAGCCAGAGGGACGACCGACCACTTAATTTATGCCCGCTCACACAAGTAACTACTTTACTTAACATACCGGTATTCTCTAAATTATAAATCGTTATATTTTTGAGCCACCTAGTAGCACAAAAAGAAAATTCCTGTGTTCCACACAGTAAAAATGTCATACCTCAAAGATGGATGAAATGAGAAACATCACACCTATGTAACTGTAGGTACTCTTATCATCATACGTCATCATACATCATAGGCTACATCTCATTCAGGCCAGTCGCAATTTGCGACCTTACCTTCATCTTCATGAAATCTTTGTGTTTGTGCAGTGTTTGTGTTTACACAAATTAAGAGTCCATTCATTATCAGTGGATTTCAATGTTTGTGGACAAGCATGCAAAGCTGGGCATTCATTGTCAATGGCTTCTAATGTTTGTGTTAAGACAATGTGTTTTTATAAACTCTCAAAGCCGGACATAGGAGGCCCTCAAAAATGTAATTATATTTAACCTACAAGGCCCTGATGGAAACAATCCATACCATAGCGCTTTCTTGGGTTCAATCCTTTTGACATTATTTTGAATGTACTATTTATTTATTAATTTTTATTTTTTGTAAACTTGTAAAGAATGTCAGAAGTCAATCAATCAGTGGAGCAGTCAAACCCTATAGTAGTGCAACCCAATATAGCTCTGTATATGAATACTTCAGATTGTAACGGGTTAAGGACACAGGCCTCACCCATGACCTCTGTTATGCCAATTTGTATTAGCACAACTGTCCTTCAGTCTGTGACAGTGATGGGCAGTAACGTGTTACAAGTAGCTAAGCTACATAGCTTAACTACATTTTCCCGTAGCTTGTAGTGTAGCTTACTACATTTGTTCTGGGAATAGCTTGTAGTGAAGCTACACTACTTGTTTCGAGTAGCTTGTAGTGAAGCTACACTACTTGATTCGAGTAAAGAGGAAAGTAGCTTACTACATTTTCCCACACACATTTTCCAATTCGGCCCATTTTTAATGGGTAGAAAACCTCTGATATACATCCCAAAACTTAGACATGCCACCAAAGCCCGCCCCTAGATTATTGTTATTATGATCTTTATTTATAGTATTTTATTATTATTTAGTAACTTGTACATTAAGTTGAGATGTATATTTATATATATGTAGTAGGCCTATTGAAATAGCAAGCTACTTATGTCGTGGAGCTTGTAGTCTAACTTGCTACAATTTTCTGGGGATAGCTTGTACTGTAGCTTAGCTACATTTTTTTCAAAAGTATCAAGTAGTGTAGCTTCCTACATTTTGCCAGTAACTTGCCCATCACTGGTTTGTGAGCATGTGAATTCTGCAAGAAAGAGCAAACGAAACCACATTTAAGAAAATGCACTTGACTCCCAACGGATTATTCTCAGACACTTTGTCTAGTGTTTATTTCAAGTTGCCCATTCTCTCTTTATTGATCCCGGTGAGTGGGGAGCGGCCTGCCCTGCACCGTCACTTGTCAATACAGACAACACATGTTACTGCCATCTAGTGGCGGTAACAGGGCACCACCTGAGGCTCTACCGCTGCATGGTCTCTCCACTCATGGGGCAGAGCCGGCAAGCGGCCTTAACTTTTCATAATAGATCTAAAACAAAAGTGCTGTAAACATCTTCATGGTGGAACACCAGGAGCCTCAGCCGTGTGCATCTTTCTGGTCTGACAGAGCTGGCCAGAGCTTGGAATGATGGGGTAGAGAAGGAGGGAAGAGTTGAAAGAGGTGAGGAGAGAGAGATTCAGAGAGAGAAAGAGGAAAGGAGTGTGCAGTGTGTGGGGTCTCATTGCTGGATTCGGCGCAGCGACTGCACCTGGAAGGTCTGAGCATGGGAGCCCCACTCCCTGTAGTGTTTGTACTCTCCTCCATGACGATCACATTCCAGTATGTACTGGTAACCACGGTAACCTGGGAACTGGTAGCACACCCAGCTGGATGACAAGAATGGAGGGGACGCAGGAGAAAATGATTGTCACTTGGATTTGTTACAATAAGAAGGACTCAACAGTAATATAGACCTGCGCAGTGACGTCACCAGCCCTGTTCCACTAGTGGATTCCTCATTCATTTTCCTCATAGACTTTTCGAAAATGGTCAAAGCCAACTCGGGTTGTGACAAATCATGACAAGAAACACAATATCGTCAATATATAATTAGGAAGAAGTAGAAAACGGCATGCTACAAGACTTTTTGTTTTGTTTTTCATCTTAGAAATTATTTTATTGTCCCAAAAGTTTGTGTGTGTCATCATGATTCGTCACAACTCGAGTTGGCTTTGTCCGCGGCGTAATCGTCTTGATATAAATTATTTTCGAAAAGTCTATGAGAAAAAAGAATGGGGAATCCACTAGTGGAACAGGGGCGGTGACGTCACTGCGCATCTCTATAACAGTAATAGAATAGGCCAATGTAAGACAAGCAGAGCAGGGAGGGGAAGATGTCCATGTCACAGAGCTGTGTTTACTCTACTTGTGGTCAGTGGGTGACTCCCTCAGACCATTCAGATAAAGTGTGATTATTTTAGGAGATTAGCCTATAGGCTAGCCTCTTTCTTGCACACAGGCGTGGCCTTCCATATCATATAAACAATTTGCTTTGGTTTTGTAAGAGAGGATTATCTTCTCGATGGCTCATCTACTTGATTTATTCCCTGCCAAGTTGCCTGGCAGGCAACTAATCTATGTCGGCTACACCATGGGGAGCGCAGTCACGGGGGAAAGCCGAAGACAAATACATTCATCGTGGGGTGCTTGTCATGAATAGGTTTGGCAGCCACTGATCTAAAGAAAGTAAAGCATGGCACAAACCACTGTATTGACAGAAGGCAGTGCCATGAGACTCACGCTCCACTCTGGATCTGCATGGAACCAATCTCATTGTTGGCCCAACCCATAGCCTGCAGAGAGGGGTAATCGTCATTCATCTCCCACTGGCGTCCAATGAAGTTCTCCCTCTCAAACACCACTATCTTGGACTCTTTGTGGTTCTGTTCGGTCAAACACAGATGAACAACGTCAGTTATTACACTGTTGATAAATCCCGAATAGAGAATTCCTGTTACTACGGTTATTTACAATGGGACCTAGCAAGGTCTTGAAGCAAAGACACTTTGCACATTGCAGACTTTAAAGCATTCTTGCTGATCTACAAGCTCAAAGCACACTACGTTTTGAGCTTGTAGATCGGCTATCGGCAACTTATTCTAACCAACACAAGGCAGTAGTTGGTATAGTTTGGTCCACCTGCTCTTCTGACTACGACTACTATACTAGTAGCACTAGTATACACTACTGGCGGGCAGTAGGTGTTGCATGAAGGCCTGGAGTGGACTTTTTGGCACTTGGCGAGGGTGTCCAGGATTATAAATTGCCGCTTTAACGTTGTGTTTTTACAGGTGTAGAGTAGGGCAGGGACTCACAGCAGAGCAGATCGGGCGGAAGGACATCAACCTCTCAATGTGATAGGCATTGCTGCCGCTCCATGACTCCCAGCGAGGGTACTCTCCTCTCTCCAACACAAACTGCTGTCCACAGAAGCTGGAGTGCTCATACCCTGCCCAGCTACATCCACAAAAACACATACATACACAACAGTGCATGAGCTGGACCACGGAACAAGAAAGAATCTCTAAATAGTGGAGGTCAGCTATTTGTTTTGAATGAAAAGAAACATCTATGAAATCTATGAAATAAAAAAAGATTCTAAAATGGCATGTCAAACATGTGGACGGCAAGATGAACTTTAACCTTTGTTAAAGTGTTGATTTATGTACACTGGTGCACAGTCACATACTTGTGACTATGCACTATGAGCTCAGTGGTTAGGGAGGAGTAAGTGTTTTCCCCACACAGATTTTACATGTCTGATTGAGCTTTTGGCCTGTAGCGTGTGTGTGTGTGTGTGTGTGTGTGTGTGTGTGTGTGTGTGTGTGTGTGTGTGTGTGTGTGTGTGTGTGTGTGTGTGTGTGCTTGTGTGTGTGTGTGTGTGTGTGCGCACATATGTGTGCTTGTGTGTGTGTGTGTGTGTGTGTGTGATGTGTTTGTGTTTGTGTATGGTGTGGTGTACAATGCATGTACATGATAAATGCACAAGAACAACATCACGAATATTTAAACATTATATTAATTATTGAGCCATTCTGTACAGTTCTTTCTATGCGCTGTACTGAAAAGGAGAGTGATTTGTCTCAACTTACGCTCCACATTCCACCTTCAGGGAGCGGATGTTGTCCACGCCACACTCCATGATGTTCTGGCAGGATGCAGTGAACTCCATACGTTTCCCTTGGAAGTTCTCCTGGTCATAGACTGTGATCTAAACAGCACACACACACACACAGACACATGCATGAATGAGTGACTGAATGAGGGGAGACACAGGAAATGTTGAAGGCAGCGTAACCCAATATCAAATTTACCTTCCATGGTCCCATTGGGATGGGATTTGTCAGAGCCATTATACTGGATATCTCAGTGCCGATTGACCTGCAAATGAGGAGAATAGAGAATGAGTCATGCTGAACCACAGAGAGAGAGAGAATTTGACAGACTGTACCACGAGTACCACTCTACTGCAACGAGATACTCTTTCAAACACATTAATGCCATAATTAAAAACCGGTGTCTGGGACAAAGTCCAGATTGATGATACTATCTTTTTTGTTGTGATATGACCTGCAAAATTGTGGGAACTATAACAGCTATGGTAAACATGCAAGTTTCCTTTTGTCATTGTCTTCAAAATTTAAGATGAAATGAAGTTGCATACATTAGAACAGCAGGTCCTGGAGTGGAGACCACCCACCACTTAACACGGCCACTCCCCATGCTCAATTGGTCCTATAGGCCCCCCGCCCTGAGTCTCACACTCCTACCCCATTCCACATCCATCTCATTACGTTTCAAGAAACCACAGTGTTAACCTTAAGTACATAGGTGTGGTCTCTTGACTAGTGACTTCACTGACAGTGCTGTGTCATCGTGGCAAGCAACAACACACATCACACGCCTGTCTAAATAGTAGCCTTATACCATTTCTAAATGTCAGATCTAAATGTCGAATGGAGAAAGATACATACATATGTACACGTACATATGTACACCACTTCGGTGTACATATGTACGTGTGTGTGCGTGTGTGTGTGTGTGTGTGTGTGTGTGTGTGTGCGCGCGCCAGAGTATACTGTATATATGGTGGCGAGTGTGTGTAAGTATGTCTACAAATGCTTTTGGATGTGCAACCTCATTGTGTACATTTCTGGGGCTATGAAGAAGAAGAAAGAACGGAGACGATTGCCTCCAAAAAAAGGGGGAAAAAAATACATCAACACAATGCTCGGAGCATGGTGACAGGCTAAATGCATCAAGATGAAAGGGCTTCTTACCTGACCTGCCCCGAAGAATAGTCGTGCAGTGCTCACAGGGGGCTCCGCAAAAAATGATATCCCAACCGCAGAGGAAATGGGCCTATTTATACATGTTGGTGCTGAGAGATGACTGGGCCTGTGGACCCGGGCAGGAGTCAGCACATTGCTGGGCCGTCCCCATTGTTCAATACTGAGCCACCAGGTTTATAGACCGCTATGGTGGATCTGGACAGAGGGCACGGTGCCCAGTACCGAATCTCCCAACGCCCCCCCTGTGCGGAGAGTAACCCCCCCACAGGCAGGCATGCTCTGGCCCAACCCACCAGGAAACGGCTTTGGATCATTATATAGCACAGTTTGGGGCATACACTTGCCAATCCTTCATGCCTGCAAGGGGGAAAAAGCATAATACAGATCATTAAACACATTAAACCTGAGGAATGATATGCAGCGCTGTATCTCACATTCGATGAAATAGCAGGCTGCAGACAGTGCAAACCTGCAAGCTCTAGAGAAACTGCTGTAAATTTGTGCTCTATCAATAAAAATGTGGATGAAATAATATGTTATCATGTTTTGGTACTTACTGGGTTTAGTTTCTCAGCATGGTGTGTGTCACTAACCTCAACGCATCCCCTACTTCGACTGGCCTCTCTTCTCTCTTCCTTTCACCTTTTCACTACAACGTATGTACACACACACATGGAGACAAATGCCCAATCATGCATGACGTTGTACACACAAAGACACCACCAATGACATGGTACTCACACCTATACACACTCTAAAATGGTTGTTCATTTCACTCTGGGTGTATGGAAATGGGACAAAATAGACCTATATGGGTACATTGGGTTCCATTTGGATTCTTTAAAGAACTAAAGATTTTACTGAGGACAGTAAAAGCATACATGCTAAAACATACATTGTAGCTTCAACTGCACACTACTCTATCTCTCTATCCATCTAGCTAATTTATACATGTAGTGACTACATGTATATATTAGCTAGATAGACAGACAGACAGATGTACTTGCATTGTAAAATTGCTTTGTGATGCCATACAGTATGTGGCAACAAGAGTGAGTGTGATCATATTTTAATGTGTTACTTATTTTTACTTTGTGTTTGCTTGTTCGTTTGTTGAGGGTGAAGTAATATATAGTACTACTGTACAATATACAACATATTACACATACAGTATATGTACTTTCAACCACCTTGAACTCCTAATGCCCCAAAATAATTACATTGATGTGTTTATATATGTGTTTTTCTATGAACCCTGAGTCTGAAAAGGCATTTATCCATTCATTCATTCATCATTCATTCATGAGAGCTAGTAAACTGGACATGATATGCCTGAAAATGATTTGTGTGTTCACTTGTGAGATTGTGTGTACATTTGCAGATGTGTCCATGTAACTTGTGCATATAAGAATCGTTATGTAGTATTATGTAGACACAGTTTGTGAGGAAGATAGCAGCCATAGTTGGTCCCGCACAACAACAGGAAAAAAAAACGGCTGCCACTTGCCCATCGACACAAAAGAGAGGTGGCCGCTGTCTACTGAGGTCAGCACATTGCGTACACACAGGGCTCAAAGGCTTGGGCTTGACTACAGCAAAGATCTATAGAAAGAGAGAATAGGAGGACCATAAAGGGGGCAAAGGAGAGGGAAAAAAGGAAAATGGATGCAGAATATCAGATTTTGAAATTGTCATTAAAAATATTTTCCAAAGAGGTCAATGGGTACGATACAAGAGGGAAGCAGCGTGTACGAGGATGCGTGCGTGAGTGAGTATGTGCGTTCGTGTGTGTCCAGGGAGAGAGAGATATGAAGGGGGAGAGAGAGAGTGCTTTCTGCTGATGACAGTGACTGTCCCCAGTACATGACAGAGGCGCTGGACAACAAAACAGGCCGCCGACTCAGCACCACTCAGCCACACATAAGCAGTGTGACCCTTGACCCCGCCTCCCGTTTTCCAAAAGTTCATCCAATGAGAAGCGGCGACTCTCGCCCCTATAGACACGCTTCGGATGGGAATGTATATATATATCCCCGCTCAGCTAGGCCTGATTCCATCATTTTCCACGCGTCGGTTTGTCTCAACCTGCACCTCTCTGTAAGTCTCTTCTCTCTAGAGTTTGGTAGTGAGAATCCTACACTTTAAAGGACAATTTCTTCAATGACATGCACAATATTGCAATAGCTCCAGGGACTGGCTGGCTCTCACCATGAAATGGGCAAAATAATTCAGCGGGGTGTAATTTCATCTTAAACCCAAGAACACATCGATGGATATGCTCTGTGGTTCATGTTGTGGAGAAGTATTTGAGCAGCACGCAAGGCTGCATACCTTTTGATTTCTTCTCGGCATAGCAATATAGAGAATGTGGAAGGTTTGGACAGATTGATGCTTTGTGTCAAACATGTCAATTGCATACGCTGCACTGAAAAGAACAATTATACCGGTACTATGACAAATCATTACAAAAACATATGGGATGGTGGTGACTGCAAAATGATTATCAGAGAATACAACCATTTCAGTTCTGTCTTTTTAGAACCAGGATACACCTATTACTGTTCAGATATGGAATGTTTAGTCCTATATTACAGAATGTAGAAAGATCAAATTAATATAATACTTAGGCCTGGAATGAGACTGACAAGGCCAGCCTTGCTCTGCTAGCAGACGCGTGGCATCCACATAAGAATGTTTTAATTTAAATGTTCTTCAAGACTCATACTGTGCTGCTGTGCAATTGTTTCGTGGTATACTGTATGTTAAGCACTTTGGTGTCCACATTCGCATGGCATGAAATTGTCACAACAAGGTCTGATGTGACCGCTATTCTCTTCTCACTAATAACGTTTTGAAAATATTTTGATTATGAAATGGTTAATGTTACTAAAAATATATAATTACTACTACACCAAATGCAATCTGTATCCTTGTATGTTTCTTCAATCCAGATTTGATCATGTCTCACTCGGGTGCTCAGGGCAGCATTGGCAGCCACTCTGCAGGCCTGGGGATGTTCCCTCATAAGGTGGGTCCATGCTAACACCCTCTGCCCAGAAGATTTAGTCATGAAATCCATATTGGAAACACACCATAGTGCATACATGAATAGCATAAACATACACTGCCGTGTCTTCTCTTCCCCAGATGTACCTCTATGAATATGAGAACTTCCAAGGACGCAGGATGGAGGTGATGGGGGAGTGCCATAACCTGTGCGAGAAGGGCTTCGACAGGATCGGCTCCATCAGAGTGGACTGCGGAGTGTAAGTTGCCCCGGAGCTGTCATCAACAACAACAAAAGCCGGGATCAAATTTCACACAAGTTAATGTATCTAGATGCAGCTTTAAATGTTAGAACCTTCAATTTCACGATAAGAGAAGTTTCTAAGAAACTGTCTGTCTGCTTGTCCGTCCATCCACTCATCCAGGTGGGTGGGTTATGAGCAGCAGAACATGATGGGTGAGATGTTCATGCTGGAGAGGGGAGAGTACCCCCGCTGGGACACCTGGTCCAACAGCTACAGGTGTGACTGTATCATGTCCGTCAGACCCGTCCGCATGGTAAGTTCGACTGGATGCACCTAAGCCTAGCCATTAGACCGATGTCTAACTCTAACCCCCAACCTAACCTCTAACCTCTCACGGGGTTGACGTCTCAACCTAACCGTCTGTCCTATGCTATGTCGGACAGAAGTCTGCCTCCCGGTTCGACTGCACCGAAGAGTAACAACAGCATTTAAAACTGTTTGGTAATAAGCAGTAACTAGAGTATAGCCTCTAAATATCTTACCCATAGGACCCACAGGACCACAAGATCTGCCTGTATGAGTGTAATAACTTTGAAGGTCGCAAGATGGAGGTGTGTGACGAGGACATCCCCAGCCTGTGGTCGTATGGTTTCCAGGACCGTGTGGCTAGCATCCAGGTCACCGGTGGAACGTGAGTTCTCCTCCTCTGTTTTCAACAAAGCTGTAACATATTGAAATTATCCATTTAGAAAAAGTACATTTAGTAAAGTAAAAGTACAGAAAAGGGCAGTAGTACTGTAACTACAACGTACGTGAATAAAAAAATTGTCTCCTGCAAGCCTGCAAGAAATATTAGTTTATAGAGCCCCAAAGAGGATACACAATCCAAGGCCAAGCCCCAAACTACATTTACATTATAACATTTCTCATGGCGGTTTTGCCCACAGGTTTGCCCATCGGCCATTGGCCTAGTTGGGAACGATAGAAGTTGGGAACCTAGTATGCAATACCCACTGCCATAGCACCCCTTTTTACTGTCTGTCTGTATCCATTTTGTGCTCAGAAGATCTCTGTATCTGTCTTTTGGTTTTGTGGCATTTCTGGACAACTGTGTGTCTTATTGACTTACATCAGTCTGAACGAGGTGAAGCAAAACTAGCTACAGTTGTTGATTGTTGACATCTCTTGTTCTCTTCTCTCAACCAATGTGCTTCCCACACAGCTGGGTGGGATACCAGTACCCTGGATACCGTGGCTACCAGTACGTGTTTGAGATGGGTCCTTACAAGCACTGGAACGATTGGGGCGCTCACCACCCCCAGATCCAGTCCATGCGCAGGGTGAGGGACATGCAGACGCATCGCAGGGGCTGTTTCGAGTGGACTGCATAGAGGATCCAGCGACATGCGGACTAACAGGAGAGAGTAGCAAGGCTCAGACCCGCCGCCATGGTGCTAACCATCCCTGGGAAGTTCCTCACTAAGCCACCACCTTTTAGCCGGTGGCTCCTGAAAATTGTTATTGCTCTTACTGGTAGATTTGGGTATTGGGTTCCAACTTGAATGATGATTCTATACGGTTAAGAAGCCCCTGTTTGTGGCAGCCCGCCAGAGAAGCTGAGTAACTGGTAGAAACGATAGCAGTACTCTCTGCCTAAAGACCTCATGGAATTATAGCATGATTTATTTTATTTATGAAAGGGGGTAGTAGGGGATTACTAGATTAAATACGATTTAGTTTGTGTTCATTAGTTTGTTTCAATTCCATATCTGCAATATATAGATTTTATACATCTACTCACATATGTGTTTCTTAGCTATATTAAAATTGGATGCCAATACGCCCATTCAGCTATCTACCCTTCCACTCCTGTGATCCACAAAAAATATTTTAGTGGCTATATTCACTATTGCTTACTGCCTACTTTGCAATCAGGAGGGAATGAAGCAGAACTCCAATCTATCTTTAGAAAGGAAAAGGAAAAGGAAAAAAGAACAACAACAAAAAAAATATGTATACCATGGACAGCTCTCAGCCCTGTAGTAAGATTTTCATACAGAAGGGGGCAGTGTCTCCCATGTCCTCTTATGGCCGTCACAGCAACAGCACCTCAGACAATTCCAACGAGATGATGATGTCCTCACAATCACAGAGTTTCCCAATGAGACTCCACTCACTCAGGTTAGGTGACTGCATGGGACATTTATCAGAAAGGGAATTGACGAGACCGTGATAAAGAAACCTGGCTGTGCCGTGTAGTGTTTTGCAGACATGCCGAACTCTTGGCTCCTCCACTCCACCTCACATGGATGTTGGGGATGTCCAAAAAAAGATGTATTATTTTACACTTTCTCAGGGATGCTGGCATCTGGAAAGCAATTTTCCAATGGAAACAGATCAAATAAAAACCTCAAACCGTTTCTAGTTTGTTTTTCTTCTTTGCTGTATCTTGGTCTATCTATCTGGCTTTCCACAGCCTCCTCCCGATCTATAAGATGTCAATAGGCATACCTAGGGTGCCAATTCGATTTGATATTGCAATTTATTGCCAATTAAATGAAACATGAATAGTTCGATACTAGAACATTCTAAAACAATTCTAAACAACATGGACCACGAACAGTTCACTCATAGGCCTATAGCCTAAACATTCTAAAGCCTACAACCTGGACCATGACCATGAAATGCATATATTTATTGTATTGTATTGTATTTTTTCCCAATTATTTTTGGAAGGGGTGCCGCGTCCAACAATTCCAGGATTTGTCAGCTAAGTCCACATTATTGCTCCCTCACGCATATGTTATAGCCTAAATCGCTCAATGTAGGCTGCTGTTAAAAAGGCACAGTCAAGGTCTATACTCTATAGTCTAAATGTCTAGGTCTATTCTAAATGTATGATAGGCCCAGGCTACATTTCACTTAGTCGGATCAGTGCATCCGTAGAGAGAGAAGAGAGAGAGAGAGAGAGAGAGAGAGAGAGAGAGAGAGAGAGAGAGAGAGAGAGAGAGAGAGAGAGAGAGAGAGAGAGAGAGAGAGAGAGAGAGAGAGAGAGAGAGAGAGAGACGTTGAGCCTGGGTGAGGGAGAGAGGGACCGTGCTTTTTCTCTTTACCAGACCGTGAGGAGGAGGGGGAGGCAGGAGGCACGTACAGAGAATGAGCTATTCTTGTAACAACACAACGGCTGCCTCTGACACTGTATAGCCAGAACTAACGGCAACAACGAATTGGCCTCTCTGTACTGGTCCTGACAAGGTAGCCTACTGGTGGTGACAGCCACACGGTGACAGATCCCTTCCTTCACCCGGAGTATACGTCTGTGTTCTCCCACCAAAACGGTCATGAAAGTAAAGCAAGGCTGCAACTCCACAGACACGGGACTCCCGGTCATCACGGAGGAAGAACTGCTCCGACATTCCGTCATCACGTCCGAAGATGTGCTCGGGTTACAGAAGATCACCCAAAGTAAGAGAACTATATACTGGCAGAAAAGCCTCAAATGTATGATTTGCGACTCTATTGTAGTCCTTTTTTGGGGGGCAAGGTGGCACTGTCTCCACCAAAACCAACGTTGGTTTGGCAATCTGACTTCTTACCTGGGCAATTTGGCTGATGGCTACCATGGACAGCGACACCGCTGATCTGGGTGAGAGGAAACTGACAGACTTTGGTCTTACGTTTTATAGGTGTACTTGAACTTTTGTTTCTTTCTTTTTTTAATATAATTTCCACTCCCCTTCTTGCCTATATGAGTTGTTCTATTATATAGGCCTACCTTTATTATGTTGTATGTTGCATCTGTTTTTTAAATAAATCCTGTTTCAGTGAAGGGACAAACTAAACTGTACCCAGTGCCATCACAAGGCCTACACACCAGCATACACAGCACACACACACACACACACAGAGTTCTCATTGCCTCCAGCCCCTGAACATAATGTCCATTTCGGTGACCTCTCTGTGGAAGTAAAGATAATATAAATCACTCATGAACTAATCTGGATTATGTCACAAATGATGTCACAAAGCTTGAAGTACAGCAGCATTCCGCAGTGACCTGATATCTTACCTAATTACTGCACAGTCCCGAATATAAGACGACTCTGGTTATAAGACAACCCCATTTTTCAAGACTATCATTTGTGGAAAAAGAACATGCCAAATAGTACAGCCCCCGAATATAATACGATCACATTTTTTAGGATATTTCCTTTGGAAAAAAAAATCATAGTCTTATATATTCAAGCCGAGGGGTGCTAGCCCCTCCCATGCCCAGCCTTCCAGGTTTATGTAAAGACAAATGTGAGGATGGCAATTGTTATTAGCCGGAATATGATGATGATAAGAGCATGCACCCCTCACTTGATTTTAATAGTGTTATACTACATTTTGGAAGAAAATCATTATCATCATTATTTACAAAAACAAAATGATAGATAGGGACTATACAACAAACCCATAATGCATCACATAGCAACATGCTATGAACTTGTAGATCTGCCATTTTTGAATAGCAGGAGTATAGCGAGAGCGAGAGTAGCTTGTCCAATGATCTGTGGATTGGCATGGTGCAAATCCTCCTGTATACAAGCCCAAGTGTCCATGGGCAAGTTACTGAACCCAGAGAACGGAGAGGAACGCCCGCACACTGTTTTTATGCTCCAAAACACACTTTTTATTTAGTAGAGGCAACACTTGCAACGTTTCGACCGTGAGGTCTTCGCACTATTTGCCTGACGAAGACCTCACGGTCGAAACGTTGCAAGTGTTGCCTCTACTAAATAAAAAGTGTGTTTTGGAGCATAAAAACAGTGTGCGGGCGTTCCTCTCCGTTCTCTTAGTTTGATGCCTTGATGCCCAGCACCTGGCCTGAATATAGGCGTGAGATGTGCACACAATCCGCTTGCCTTTGTCAAGTTACTGAACCCCAAATTGCTCCAAATGTGCTGTTTTTCACTGCAATGTATATTATTTTGCAAATGTATATTATTTCAAATGCCAAGTGTGATAAGGAATTGTCACATGGACAGAGAGACTATAGAAATTTACTCGGGCAAGGAGAAGCACTTCTGGCAGTAGATGTAGCACGTTATAGCACTTGGCTGTATTGATTGCTTGTTAGTGGAGACGGCCTACAAAAGATGACTGTGTTTTGATTGACTGACTGACTGACTGACTGACTGACTGACTGACTGACTGACTGACTGACTGACTGACTGACTGACTGACTGACTGACTGACTGACTGACTGACTGATTGAATACTTTATTGGCAGAAATGTGATCCATATAAGTACAGTCAAACATGAATGAAATCACTACAGGGTTCATGTTCAAGTTAAATGCCCTTAAAATTGAGGAGACACACAAAACTAATGGAAATATATAATCACCCAAAACATTGCGTTTCCATTCAGGCCCTGCCTATTCAGTTCATATGACAAGAGCAAGCTGTAATTAAAATCATCAAGAAAGGTAAAAAAAAAAAAAAAAAAAAAAAAAAAAAAAAGATGTAAAGTTTGGAGAAACAAATAAGGGTTTGGCAAAGAGTTTTAACAAAGGTGTTTATATTATTGCCAGCATTGGGTTTTACACATACTGCAGCACTAATGAAATGTAACACAAAAGTTAAATTCACCCCATGACCCAAAACAGACATAAGGGCATTCTTTCCTGAGAATCATAGTCTGCTGCAGAGTGCAGAAGTACAATGTAACATAACAAAAGCATGATAGCAAAAATATTATATTTTTTATATTATAAAAAATAAAAATGTTATTCATTTTGCCAAAACAAATTTGTTTTTAAAAACAAACAAACATCAGATTCTTGTATTACACACTTAACTTATAATATCATAAGTGATTTATGATTACTATTTACTACCTCTATAGTAATAAGGCTTACTACTAGCCTTATTACTAGAGGTTCGTACACTTTGACCGTCAAATTGATTTTCCATTAATTGACAATAAGACAAGATTTTTTTTCTCCCAATTGTTTCACAAGCTTTCATAATAAGTAGGTCCAGGAGAATCACTATAGCTCACGGTGCATTGTGATGATCAGCATTTTTTAACAATAATAATAAATTAATATAGACTCCCTGAAAGACTACTTGGGGTTTAGACACCAACCACAAGAGGATTGTGGAGTGAAGATGCCATTATAGTGGACACCGTTTAAATGCTGTCTGTCTGCACAATATGTATCCCATACATACATACATGTATGGGATACAACCATACATACCCCCCCTACAGACATGGGGGGGGGGAGTGGGTGTTCCCTGCAGTGCCCAACAGCCTAACTAACCCTTTATTGCAATTACAAAACTCATTGTGTTTCTGTTATAGGCAAATGGACCCAATTATATGAAGGAAATGAAATCCACCTTGAAGTGGTAATAGAAAATGAAGTTAAGTCATGTGACACATGAACAGTACACACTGGCTTATTGAGAGCTCTGTGATAACAGCACATTGAGCAGTGGTTGGTTTACACTACAGTACAAGAGGTCAACTTCGCCATAGTCAAAACTTTCGAGGATGCACATTAAGGCCCTGATTAATCATTAAATTCTGCCTTAAATTCGAGTGTGGGTCTTCCATGTTGGCACAGCATTTGTGATCTGATCGCAAACAGCCAATCCTTGCGTGATTTAGGCCTTGCATAAATGCGACGGTCCGAAATATGGCTTTCTGTTTCACGCTATTTGTTAATGGGGAACGACTTTCACAGTCATGCTCAAATATTTTAGTTCACATGATACCACAAAGGGGTATATTTTATGGAACAAATTGATGCCACATTGATTGACAGGGGCATATTAGCTCGCTAAAAAAATAGCTTGCAAAATTAATCACCTGTGTTACATCACTAGTATGTTTTCACAGACAATTTATTTATCTTGCTTTATTTAAAGTCATCAGGTGGGAGGGGGGTGTATTGTCCAACCTGCACCATATTTATGACTACGGCTGCTGGGCTCTTTCTACATTTGCTATGAAATTGAAATCAAATAATATGACTGAGACATGTCAGAATGTAATCTTTTTACTATGTCATTAATACACCCTATGTTGTTATTAATGAAATAGTAAAATTTGAACTGGAGGTATGGAAAAAGAACATTACATGGTGAATCACATCTTGATGACATTATCAAGATGTGATTGACTGCAATAACAGCCTCCTTTTTGCCATTGTACAAAAAATTACAGGAAGCAATCACTCCCATAGAGCCTCCCACTCTGGTCGCTCTCTAACTACGTATAGAAAATCAGTCACAATACCGTATCCTCTGAGTCATACTCAGAGGATCACATTGTTCACCAAATGCCTCGACTGATTACTTTCACACAGCTGGTTTAATTCGTCAGATGTTGACCATGCATATTTCTTGCCTCAGAGAATTGCTTGCCATGCAGCTCCCACTGATGATTAAACAAATAAGCATCCTAATTCATAGCCATCCTAAATCATAGCCAACGTTTATAATAAAGCAATCCGCTTGTAAATCTGTCAAGCTTTGAGTGAGTTCTAGCTATTTTTGTTTGATCTGTCATACACCATACTGTTTTTGAAGTACAGTAACTCAGTGAGACGGCCACTGGTGAACTACAACTATCTATATATTATATTTTTATATACTGTAGGAGGGGATACTGTTGTCCTGGCTGTCCGCCATCTGTTACAGACAGCCTTGTCTTTAGGCCTAATTACTTTTACTGAGGACCTTGACCTTTCACCTTGGTCACAGAAGCCTGAAACACAACCAGCCTTCTGTGACTCTTTAAAGCTGTCCTGCACAAATGAACAGACAGATGAAGGGTGTAATGGTATAGTATTAAAATGTTGTTTTTAAAAGTCGAAGTCTATCGCTATGTAAACAGAAAATTTCGTATTGTATCATTTCACTTATATCTATTTGCAATGTGAAGAATCGACCTGTTACTAATACTAAGTACTAACTTAGTACTAACTTTTTAAGAAGAAAAACATCCCATGTAATGCATGAGTACATTTTCCCTTAAATAAACTGCAGTATCCACATGTTTCGCTGCCTTCACACATCTATTATTACAAGTGCAAACTGAAGTGTGATGACTGGGCCCAGTATTTAGTTCAGTGTCCATGGAGCTAAAGGAGAATTCCACACCAAAACACATTGGGCCTCAATTTCCCTTGATTCCTGTGACATGATACATAATGTCCTTGATTTTTGTCACAGATGTTCCATTTTCTACATTTCACCCTTGAGGTCTGATAGATATTTTTTAATAATATTATCCATCAATGGGTGATAATAGGAAAAAGACTGAGACCAATTTGACCTAAAAATATCAGGAGACCATTTTGGGGTTAAGATTTAACCTTAAGGAGGACAATTAGAAAAGATCTCAGAATGGACTGTAATACTTCGATAGCCAAACTGTAACATAGTTTAAAATCACAAAATGTAATAACAGGAAATGTACGTCAAAAGTATAAGTACTCCAAGGTACTGTAGCTTTAAGAGCATTGAGAAAAACCCTTTAGTGTACCCAAATGGAATCAACCTGTGATAAAACACAATTAGTACTTACTGCACACCACATTAAACATTTTCCCTCAAAAGCAAGTGAAGAAAAGATGTCCACACGTCAGCAGCAATTATATTTAAAAATGATTTAATTATATTCCATTTCATTTCTATATGGAGAGAAGTTGGAATACATCCACACCAGTCTGCATAAATTTCCTCTCTGGTTTAACATGGTGGATCACAGCAATATAAAATCCTTAAGGATGACACTTACATTGAATTATGGGAAATGAAGTACAGAAATAACATGATGCAACTTCCGTAAATGCAAGATGGAAGATATAGTTCTAATACCATGTAGTTCTGGAAAACACAACAACTTGGAACGCTGCAAACTCAGTAATATCAACAAAGGACACTTCACACTTTGCTCTAATAAGTAATGTGTCAAAGAGCAGGCTAAAATGACAGATCTACAAGATGGTAGCGCGACCCAGTTATAATCCATCGATGACATATGTAAATCATTCACAATAAAATTCTGAAATATTAAATATTTCCAATATTTCCATCCCCATCTCAACCTCGCTGCAACATCGCCATTCCAACAGTTAACATGGTTGCAGGTTGTCTTTATTCTACTGCAGGTATGTCTGTAACTCCAAACGTATTATTATTATTATTATTATTATTTTCAGACATCATATTTTAATAGTATACTGATAAACACGCTTGAGTTTTATTTCACTCTGGGGCAGCCTTTACATGTAATCCCAGAGGTAATCTATTCCTCCTCCTCTCCTCCCCTCACTTGTTTCTCCAATCACTCCGGTGCCACCTGAGTTTTTAAAAATCATATAGTGGTCCAATTATCTTGTTCTGTGTGGTTTGTGTGAAAAAAATAAGTTTGGAGTTACAGAAATACCTGCAGAATAGAATCATGTCACAAGAATCAAGGGAGATTGAGGCCCAATGTGTTTTGGTGTGGAATTCTCCTAAGGAATGGATCATAAATTGTGTTCACATTCATTCTACCATTGGAAATGAAGCAAACCGAGTTTGCCCCTCTTGCCATTGGCCTCTTGGACTAAACTACAACAACACGAGCGACAACCACCACTACAGTTTTTTGCAAACCCGAGAGAGAGAGAGAGAGAGAGAGAGAGAGAGAGAGAGAGAGAGAGAGAGAGAGAGAGAGAGAGAGAGAGAGAGAGAGAGAGCACATAAGCAGAGCCTTAGATAAAGAGTCACAGAGTTGTTCATACCTGCAGCTTGCACCAAATATCCACATATCGATGCAAAACGTCCCAAAATCACCATTTTCCTTGCTCTTTGTTTGATTTGGTTTCCCATCGCAAAAGCACCACATCTTGCTGCGCAACAAAGTCAAAATACTAAAACAGACAAGTTGCCACATCCATTCGACTCCGCGAGATACAAGCATCTTGGTATATGATTACATCAGACCCCTGGAAAAAATGGGTACATACACTTGGAGGGGCTACAGAATTTTGTACACAGTCACATTGCATCAGAAATTTCAGAATAATGTCTAAACATTATTTTGACACAAATAGCAGCATTTCCATATTAGTTTAAAGGTAGCAGCTCTGTTAACATGTAAGGTGCCAGAATAGAGCTGCGCAGTGAAGTCTTTTCCCCATTCATTTTTCTCATAGACTTTTCGAAAATAATTTATATTAAGACGATTACGCCGCGGCCAAAGCCAACTCAGGTCGTGACAAATCATGACAACAAACACAATATTGTCATATAATATATAATTGGGAAGAAGTAGAAAACGGCATGATACAAGACTTTTTGTTTCGTTTTTCATCTTAGAAATTATTTTATTGTCCCAAAAGTTTGTGTGTGTCATCATGATTCGTCACGACTCGAGTTGGCTTTGTCCGCGGCGTAATCGTCTTGATATAAATTATTTTCGAAAAGTCTATGAGAAAAATGAATTGGGAAAAGACTTCCGGAACAGGGGCGGTGACGTCACTGCGCAGCTCTATATGTTTAGTGAATCGGACAGGTTGCCACATCCACGATTCATCAAAATGCAAGCAACTTGATGTACATTACACCCAGGCAGCTCCATTGCCATTTGTACAAAAGAGGCAAATAATCAATTCTATTTATTTAAAAATAGCTCGATGCCCTGTTGTAGCCTATAAAACAATGCAATGTGACATAACTGTTTACAAAACTTTGCACCCCCTCCAACTGTAGGTATCCTTTCCCCTCTTTTATTGTGTTGTATTTTGTCACTTGCTTTGGCAATGTAAACATTTGAATCAAACTATTTAGTCGGGAAAAAGGTTTCATTTTTCAGATTCATATGATATTTTTCCAGCAACTGGGTAGGGTTTGAAACCATCATGGGTTGCCAGGTTTGTTTTCCAATCACAAAATATATATGAAAATAATAATAAATAATCAAAAATATTGTCTGAATAGTTACACAATTTGGAAATTGGGCAAAAAAAACATATTTTTTCATTTGTAGACGGGCCAGCCAGACTAAAATGGTTCTATATGTCATCATCTACAAATTAGAAGTGAAAGTCAAACTTTTACTAGAGTTGTAAATGGTGGTGTGTCTAGGGACCCCACTAAAAAAATGTTAATCATTGAAGACAGTGATATACCTGTAGTTCTTCCAAATGAAGTTATGGCTATAAATTGTAGCACATATTCAAATGTTTTTCCCTGCCTAACTTCGATCACCACAGAATTTAATGTTTGGCTATTTCTTTCTGACACAATGAAGTGTGTTTGTGACAGCAGCAAGGGAATAATCTGATCTACATTCAGCTGCTTGAAGCACAACCTCAATTTGAACACGGCCCTGCCTCTCTATTTTGTTCTCAGTTTGACCCAGATTTATTGGCGACCACAGCGAGTCAATTTAAACAGGAAAAGACATGTGATGCCCAAGCTCTGTCACTGAAAAGTCACTAACCTCTCGGCTAATCTCAGGGATTAAAGAGCTAAAAATGGAAACTTGTTTGCTCTTGAGTCAGAGAGATCCTGCCTAGAGGAATGATATGTGGTGTTGTGTTTGCATTTAGACGTTGCTTGAAATGTATAGTACACATTGCTTGTTGTAGATAAGCTGTTGTCATTGAAGATGATTGATTAAGAAGGAAAAAGACAGCCCAGGTTAGAAGCCTTTGGAATGTAGCCCACTAAGTATATAGGGTACAAGTGCCATTAGCACTGACACGTGCTCAACGGTGTTCCGCCTCAAATCCAATCTGTCACAGAATCGGATTCCTCTGGTGCCCAGAAGGTGTGAAGACGTCTTGTTACTTCAGGCAGATGAAGTTCCTCCATGATGCCATTATACAGGACTAATGAACATTTCATGATGCAATCACATACATGAAGTGTCCCATTACAATGTCACTGACAATGCCTAATCTGAGCGACTCGCTCCTTTGATTTGCTGCCACCTTGTTTATGCAAATAGCCCAGGTGGATGAAAGGGAGGCAAAAGATGAGCTAATTAATTATCTGTCTAGCACACAATCTGAAGGAGAGTTGCTAGGTGACAGCTAGTGTTGAAGGAAGTGAAGTGGAGCTCTTCATGTGGTGTGTGTGTGTGTGTGTGTGTGTGTGTGTGTGTGTGTGTGTGTGTGTGTGTGTGTGTGTGTGTGTGTGTGTGTGTGTGTGTGTGTGTGTGTGTGTGTGTGTGTGTGTCAGAGAAAAAGAGAGAAAGGATTGAGAATCGCAGTTTTTTATTCTTGCGGTTCTGTGCACATTGTGCATGTGTGTCTGCATGTGTGCACATGATGCACGCGTGTGTGTGTGTGTGTGTGTGTGTGTGTGTGTGTGTGTGTGTGTGTGTGTGTGTGTGTGTGTGTGTGTGTGTGTGTGTGTGTGTGTGTGTGTGTGTGAGACCCTATCCTCTCCATGCATAGGATTAGATCTAAGAGGCTTATTGTTTTACCATCCGTCTCTCTCACACACACACACACACACACACACACACACACACACACACACACACACACACACACACACACACACACACACACACACACACACACACACACACACACACACACACACACACAAACAATTAATGGTCAGTGTGCCTTTCATATTGGATGGACAATGTTCAAATGTGTCTAAGATAATCTCTCTCTCTCTCTCTCTCTCTCTCTCTCTCTCTCTCTCTCTCTCTCTCTTTCTCTTCCTGAGAGTTATGAGACAATCACGTTTTAGTCAGCCACTAGTGGTTATCTAAAGTTTCTTAGACTAATTAAACTTGCCATTAAATCACATTTAATTAACTGTAGCCTTCATGGTACGATCCGGTCCATTTGGCATCCGTCACTTCCGTCACTGAACCGTAGGTTTGTAACATTTGAACATGTGTTAAACGTGTGCAGGCTGTTTGCCATGCCTTATGCTGCCGAGTGTTTAATAATCTAACTTTGAGTGTTTAAAGTAAAGACAAAAGGAAGCTTGGTGGGGTGTGCTGCCATTTAATTTCAACCTTTTCAGCCTGAATGTGTTTGTTTAGGTGGGAGCTTGGATTTGTTTAGTATAGTATAGTGCGGAAGATTAGTGCCACAGTTCACTATGGCTGACATACAGTACAAGCATCAAAATTGGCACGAATATGTATTTTGACATGATGATAAGTTGAAAATTCAATGTGGCTTCTAGTTTGTTTTTTGTCTTTTTGTGTGTAAAATGCAGTTTATAGCTGCCAGTAGTTTCAACCAAACATACTGTAGATTGGCCCAAGGTCTACAAATTGTTCAGACAACCGGTAATTGGGTAACCTGTGAACTATCCCACCTCATAAGGTCACAATTATTTCTCCTGTTCAATCATGTCCAGTGATGGCAGGAATTGCCAATTAAGATGTCATCTCTTACATCTCGCAGACGGAGAGATGACTCATGAGGAATAAATTGGTTATCACACTGTGATGATGTGATCAACTCCTGTTCGTTTTTTCCAGGCACCGCTCCACTAATAACCTAGATCTGCATTTATGGAGCAGGCCAGCAACTTTCACATGTTCAAACATGTGAAAGGTTCTGACATTTCTGTACTGATACCTGTCAATTCAAACTCAGCAATCCATAACAGAGCTGCGCAGCCACGCCCCTTTCATGACGTGTTCCAGAAACGGAATCCTCATTCATTTTCCTCATAGACTTTTAGAAAATGGTGAATAAAACACAATTGCGCCACGGACAAAACCGACTTGGGTCGTGACAAATCATAACAACAAACACAATATTATCATATAATATCTAATTAGCAAGAAGTAGAAAACAGTAGGATACAAGACTTCGTTGTTGATCTTAGAAATTATTTGATTGTCCCAAAAGATCGTGTGTGTCATCATGATTTGTCACGACCCGAGTTGGCTTTGTCCGCGGCGTAATCATCTTTATATGAATCATTTTTGAAAAGTCTATGAGAAAGACGAATTTGGAATCTGTTTCTGGAACAGGGGCAGTGACATCACTGCACAGCTCTATAGGGAATGCTGATCAGACCTCAACAAAGCGCATACATTCAAGACATGCTCAGTATAAGGCCAGTACAGAATTCATTCCATGTTGACCTGTCCATGTTGACCTGCCCAGCAGTTTGTCGTCAACAAGGCGAATGTGTGCATGCAACCTTGCCTCTTATTGGTTTAATCCGTGTGAAACATGTGCAGCTGTTTTAAAGAAAACATTTTATTGTTGGGAGTATAAATATACGTAAACCCAGTGACTGCACCTTGACATGAGACGTAAGAAGTAGTGTGTGTGTGTGTGTGTGTGTGTGTGTGTGTGTGTGTGTGTGTGTGTGTGTGTGTGTGTGTGTGTGTGTGTGTGTGTGTGTGTGTGTGTACGCACGCGCGTGTGTGTGCGTGTGTGCGTAAAGCACTAGTAAACTAGTGCAGCTTGATTGTGGATTGATGCTGAAGCACACTGTCAGACAGGCGTTTAGAATGATGACAAAAGAAAATCACTGTGCTTTGCCAATCGATTCTCTTGGAGAGGCAAATCAGTGAGCTGTGAGAAAGGGAATGTGACATGAATGTGATAATCAGAGAGCAAGACAAGAGCGACAGTGTGACACACACACACACACACACACACACACACACACACACACACACACACACACACACACACACACACACACACACACACACACACACACAAACACACACAGTAAGTATGGGAAATCTACAACAATATCCAAGGTTTCTTATGTTGGTAATGGTTGATAGAGGTTTCAAGCTGCATCTGACAATACAGTCGTGGCAAGCAATATACAGTTTTTGTACTACAAGCACTACAAGTGATTAATTACGCGTTCAGAAGCATGATGGTTTATGTAGTTGGTGTGGAGGTCGGGATGACGGATTGTGCTTTGTTGCTATAATATAACTAGTGGCAAATGCACAAACACATGCATGCGCGCGGCCGCGCGCACAACTAAACAATGTGCTAACAAAATGTTTCTGCTTTCAGATTACCTCTGTTCTCCAGAGCAAAACGTTCACATGATAGACTTCACCAGGTTCAAGATCCGTGACATGGAGACGGGAGCAGTTCTGTTTGAGATCACTAAACCTGCAGGTCAGCTCCTCCTGTTCCATCAGCAAAGATGGATGTAATAATCGTATTGTTATTTTATTATAATTTTAATTAATTATTTATTTTAATTAAAATTCAGTTTAAACATTTGGCAAAAGAACCTTTCCTGCAGCAGGTGGCAACTTCAGATCTCTGTTTTTGCTGAAATAGCCATAAAAATGCAGTTTAAAAAAATCTATAGGATGAAGTTGTAGGTTGCATGTCGGAAGAGTTTACAGGGAACAGACCGAGGGCCTAATCATGTTTTCTTTACGTAGGGGGTGGAAGGACAGATTGTGACCCTAATGCTGGTCGCTTTGTCCGATACCAGTTCACACCAGCCTTCTTGCAGCTGCGGCAGGTTGGAGCAACGTAAGTAGCACATGAAACACACAAGCCCATGAATCAAAGATACACAAACGTGGCACATATTTCATGTTGTTTGTCTGTGTGTGCACCAGAATAATACAAGTAATACAGTAATACAAGTAATTTATGTACTAACTAACAAAAAACGAGTGACGCGTTGCACGCGTCACTCGTTTTTTGCTGCCTGCTGTTAAAACGTACCGTAAGAAAAGCAGGGATATAGTGGTCATCGTAAGCCATAAATATTCACCCATTCAGAAATAGCATCACAAAGTGAGTCAGCCATGCATTAAAGGGAGCCTTGCTAAAAAGGACACTTAATTGCGGGAGGAGACTTTGAACCTTCCATTTGTCAAATTGCCACTTCTCTACTTACGGTTCCAAATGATAAGACAAAAAATACAAAGATGAAACTGAACTGAATGAAAATTAGATATTTTTTGGCTCATGAAATATGACTTTAACATGAAATCGCTGGCAGTAGCTACCTACAAAAAGAAAAGAAAAATGCTGGCAGAGTAAGAGGATGGTGTTATTAGGATATCAATTCTTTTGAGTAGACTACATGGGTTTCTTCTAGGGTTTCTTTCTTCTAGCATCTGGCTGATAAGGGCACAAGCTCTTATGTGTTCTATTATAGTGGAGAGTTCGTTCAGGCCAAGATTCTATAGAGGATGAATCAAACATACCGTGTAAAACGTACAAATAGACAGAGATGTACAAATTGAAAGCAGAGAAAGCTTTCTGAAAGCAGAGAGAATCTGGACAACATTTCTGTCAACATTTCGGTGTGTTTCTTTGATGCACAGGCTGTTGTGGAGAGCTACAGTATACTGTATTTTTCTTAGAATATTGATGATGCCAGTCAGATAATTACTGCTTTAAAGATTCACAAGTAAAAATGGTTGCATTGGTGAGAGATTATATTTTGTGGATACAAAATGTAACCACAAGGAGTCCTGTGGGTAGAGTGAACAGGTCTCCACCTGATGGTGGTACAGAGACTAGCAATGAAAATCTCTCATCTATGAAGTATTAACTTTTAACACAATTATTGGTGATTTAGTCCAAACTCTGGCTGCAACTAGCGATCATTAATTAATTGTCCGATTATAGAACTGGATCATTGATTAATCCGATTATTCTTTTTGCCATGCCAGTATGGCAGAAGCACACAGGTTGTGATTCGTCAACTTAATCCATAATCATCATCTATCTATCCGAAATTTTGACCGCTATGGCCGGCCGCACGGTTTGCACAATCCCCGCAATATATACATCGAAACGTGCGGCTCGGCCGGGAAAGATGTGCTTGTGCTTTTCTTTCCGATACGCGTTACCGTGCCAACGTAATTCGCAATAAACGACGCAAAAAATCCCCATTCGAAATGAATGGGTGCACACCGAAAACATCAGAAAAAGAAGCGCTTATTTGGAGCCACATTACTCTGGCACACTGTGGCGTAGAAACACGATTTTAACTTTAAACAGCAGACGCGGCTCTCGACTTCGTCACGGTTCAGATGGTATTCGAATATGTTGCGTGGTTTGTCTGCTATCGCAGTTCAAAGTGTGCATGGTTCGAGAATTTAGCGGAGCTTAGAGGCTCGCACGACCAGTGTGCGAGATGCAGTGTCTCGAGGTTCGGGTCATGACCGAACAAATCGTCCTCACGGCCACAATATTCGCTTTACATGCGTGGTTTTCGGACATTTTGTAGACAAACTTCTCGCCTTTCACCCAATGTGACCAACAAAGCCCAGTCAGGTACAGAACCGGTCCTACGGGCCTCAGAGCGAGATGACGCAACCTCCCGTCTCCATATTAATTACATTGTAATGTGCTCCATTTTGGTGTCTGACGTTTCTTTTCAAACGCAAATTCTTAAATCGCTCTCACGACCACGTCTTTTATCGTACCAATACCACGATCGCACACAACATAGCTTGCGAAGTCGTAACGCCCACATCGAAAAAAGTAATCGCTTACGAGTTTTAGTTTTTGCGTGAGAGGCCTTCGTTCCAAGACAGTACAACCCATTGACTCTCTGTTTAAACTAATGGACAATAGTATCTGTACTGACTCACTGAACACAGGTGTAACAGATTAGGCCCTAATTAGATGGCTGCCACTAGCCACACGCGCGCAGAGACACGCACACACATGCTCTCCTCTCCAGTCTATGCTTTGCTGCATAGTGTACTTGCTCATGGAGTTCTCCATGGGGTTAGACATACCAAATATGGAGTGTGTGTGCGCGCGCGCGCACACACACACACACACATACACACACACACACACACACACACACACACACACACACACACGCACACACACAGTCCGGGTCCTCTCTGAGGTCACCTGATGGGCCACGACTGGTTATTCATGCATGCAGCAACACACGCACACACATATACACACGCACACACATATACACACACACACACACACACACACGCAAGCACACATGCACACTCACGCACACACACATTGGCAAGTCAAACATCCTCTCTCTCCTGTATCATCTATTTCCTGCCATAACTCCTCAATGTGATAGAGACATATGGGTGGCATCATTAAACTTGGGTAATGAGTCCCTGACGTTGATTGGTGTAACTTAGCCCCGCCCCCTATTCTGATTGGTCGATACTATTTCCTGCCATAACTCCTCAATGCTATGTGATAGAGACATATGGGTGGCATCATTGGACTCGGGTAATGAGTCCCTGACGTTGATTGGTGTAACTTTGCCCCGCCCCCTATTCTGATTGGTCGATACTATTTAGGGTTTGCTACTACGTTAGCATAGCATGTTAGCATGCCAACTCCCGCGAAAGTTTGCACACACTTGGCGAGTGGCAGGCACACAGTAAAATTTCTTAGAAATTTTGTTTCTAGTTTATCTTATTTAGCCATCACCTTAAAGGGGAACCACACGTCTTTATGAGTGTACAAATGTGAAGCAAATGGACCCTAGGAGGTCCATTTGGTTCCATTTGCCCATCAGGTCCTAAAAGAAAAATCATTAACACATGGTGAAATACAACTTTATGATGTCATCACGCTGTGTTTCACCATGTTAATGATTTCCTTCAGACCTCCATTTCTAGGAAACACAGTGGGCAGAACCCTTTATCCCCACAACATCTCTAAGATCTATCAATTAATGACAGTAAAATGTTGAAAACGGGTGAATGTGTTACCCTTGAAAACACTGGAAATACTATGGTTATGTGGGAAAACGGGTAAAAACGTCAGTGATTAGTTACCGATTAATCGATTACTGAAATAGTTGACAACTAATGGAATAATCGATTCGATTCATCGATTAATTGTTGCAGCCCTAGTTCAAACCATTCAGGAGGTTCACTTAAAGTCAGTGTTGTAGTGGTACTTTTAGAAGTGGGGGGACACCTCTTAAGACACGTGCACGCACACATGCATGTGCATTCCCGTGCACCTGCACAACGCAGACAGACACACTATTAAAACATGCATATTGAATATTGTGAAAGATGGTTTACAGTGCTTAATTGTATCCATAAAGGTAAATGACAAGTCAAAAAAACAATTTTTGCCCCCAAAAATATTTTAGATGTGAGAGAAGTGGGGGGACTCCGTCCCCCCGCGTCCCCACTCCACTACACCCCTGCTTAAAGTTATACTTTGTGTAATAACTGGGTATTTGTAGCTGACCATGCCACCTCCCATTTGTTAAGCTGAGCAGGAGGGACCTCTAGAAGGCAACTTATAACTGATCAACTTCCCCTTTAACAGGAACAATTTACAAGAGGCATTGTGGGGAAAAGCAACAATTGCAAATGTAAGGGCAAATAATCTGTTAAAGCAAGATAAAGTGACAAGTGTATAACTGGCTCTCCTAGGGAAGGGTGGGTCGGCCCTGTGCACACAATTACCTCCAATATTTGGGGAAAGAAAGGGGACAGGCCTAGGACCAAAACTCATAAAACACAACAAAATCAATACAAAAACATGCAGCGCAGGGGGTTTACCAGATACACACCAATAAAACCAAAAGGTCCCACAGTGCAGTCCCAAAGCGAAGAAAGTGTAGCAGGGTGGAACAGCTGGCTTTTGACAAGGTTACTCTAGTCTAATCTATGACAAAAAGAGAGAAGACAATTAAAACCAGCCAATACGAAACCAACTCAAATCCTGCACAAATGCCCATACTAGTCTATAAGTGAAACAAATAATTTGAATAAAACAAACAAATAGAATGAACTAAGAGTGGAAAATAGTGGCTGGACTGGTCCCTTAAAAAACATTACCAGTAGTTGTCAGCCCTAATAGTAGGCTACACATAAACACTGCATTAAAGAATTATTAAAAGGACAATAAAACCTACTTTGATTTGCAGTGAATACATTATACAACAGCACAACCAATGCAAGGGCATGAGGGACATTACCAGTATAGCTAAAAGGAAAGCAGACAGCAGTGTTACGAGCTCAAACATGATTGAAATGAAGATGCATCAAGTGCATAAAATGTATACTTGTGCATAAAATGTATACGTCTTAGTATCTCCGTGGGTGCTACTACTACACAGTATAGCGGCACATGTCATTGGTCAACTGATTGTTTGAACACTGAATGCCAAAAATAAATGGCTATAGCAGCAACATACTGTGCTCAAACAAAAGCCAACAGAAGCATTAGCACCCAACAAACAAGGCCTACCAGGTTTCTCTTTACCCTGTGTCGGGAGCAGCCATAGAGTTAGAAATAGGGAGCAGCATGTACCTGTAGTCTCTCTAGCAGAGTCAATGGCCCTCTCCTTCTTCTGGGATTTCCAGCAGTGTGGACACATATTACTGCCCCCCACTATTCAGGGTGGTACTCCGCCACATATTACTGCCCCCCACTATTCAGGGTGGTACTCCGCTGAAGCGACTATATTCTCTTATATAGATCCGTGCTGTGGAGAGAGGACAGTGGCCCTCTACCAATGACTATCTAATAAGAACAAGAAGCCAAGACACCTATGGGGGAGTCCACATTGGTTCATGGGAGGAAACAGACAAGCACAGTACAGACCAGGAAGTCAAACCATCCAAGAGACCAATGGCATGCATGGTTTGCAAGTGTCAAACTTCCTGGAATGTACTGCGCACGTCTGTTTCCTCCCATGAATTAATGTGGACTCCCCCATAGGTGTCTTGGCTTCTTGTCCTTATTAGATAGTCATTGCCCTCTATACTACCAGGAAGGACAGCAATGTTGTACTTCCTGCTAGTCATGTGACTAAGCAGGATTCCCACCTAGGATTTGACCTATGGCCATGTTTTTTGTTTTATCTAAAAGTAAATAAACAAAAAAAACCTATGCAGACTCAGTTTCTGGTGAAATGTGCAATGGAAATATAATGCAATAAAAAACTGCAATACCAGCAGTAAACAACAGCAAACCTACCCATAATATCCTGTACAATAAACCTTCTACTAAGTTTGTGGATTTGTCTTTACATTATCATGGGATCTCATGCGATGGAAAGGGGCCACAGGAATGCTCAGCTGGGGTTAACATGAACATGTATCAAATAAAGAGGCTCATCATATTTAGTTTATTCCCAGATCCAATGTTAAAATACAGAGCAAAGTGCATAACCTATCAGTTACTTATGGGACAGCCTCTAAATACATGCCATATTTTATGGTTGGTAACACTCTACTTTTACATTCTCTTTTGGGAGACATTTGGGGGGGGCAGAGGAGTGTGGGTCACGTGTACCTGCGATACACACACACACACACACACACACACACACACACACACACACACACACACACACACACACACACACACACACACACACACACACACACACACACACACACACACACACACACACACACTTTCGTTACCGTCTCCCTAGCTTTCATCCAATCCGTGTCGTTCTTGCCGTTGCTTTTAATTCATCCCATAGCAGCAATGCTGCTTTCACGAATTAATTTATTTATTTAATTATATTATATAGGCTACGTTACCTAAACACAACGAAGTGACCGACAGCAGGCAATCTACAGATCTTTATAGGACAACCAATAAATAAGGAGATGAACTGATGCAGCAGCTGTTCCACGTGGACATCTCCAATGCGCACAGATGCCCGCACATGCGCACGTGGGGCTGCCTTCTCGTATAGGTTAGCGGGTGCTTTGAAATCCAGCTATTTATTTCCCAAATCGAATTAGTAACTTAAGAGACTGTGTGACAAACACGCCTATGACCACACCTCCAGTCACAAATAACGGCATCGGCATAATAGTGGCTAAGGGAATAGTGGCATAGTGGCTAAGGGAATAGTGGCAATAATAGTGGCTAAGGGAAGAGGAAAGGTGACGAAAATACCAATAAGGGAATTCGTTGCGGATTTCAGGCAGGGTCAGGGACAACGCATGTGACCAAAATGGAGCCCTGTATAAAATACACAAAAGTGCATAGAGAGCATTGGACACCGTCTGCACTTTCAAGATGAATGCTTATTAAGGCTTTTAGATACCTGAAGAAGGGCATCCATCCATCTATCCATCCATTCCTTAGAGACAATGTAATGTAATGTCTGTGGGGCCGCTGTCTCTTTTCTATTCTACAATTCCACAGGGTGGAGTTCACGGTGGGAGATATGCCCATCAACAACTTCCGCATGATCGAGAGGCACTACTTCCGCGAACGGCTGCTCAAGAGCTTTGACTTTGAGTTTGGCTTCTGTATGCCTAGCAGTAAGAACACATGCGAACACATCTATGAGTTCCCTGCACTACCAGAGGACGTCAGTGAGTATACCAGTAGCTTACTGTACATGTGTTTTTTACACTCAGTGATGGACAGTCGAATGCTTAAAGTGGAATTCCATCCATTTTCAACATTTTATACCTTAGAATCCAATGTCTATGACATCAGAGACACCAGGCTCACTGCTAAATTCTTAAATATCTAAAACCACGTATTACTCACATAAAGACCCCTGCAGGAAAGTGTTCTAAATCTTCTGAACCTTGCAAAAAGGGTGAAGTGTTCCTGAAGGTCTGTCTGTTTTCTAAATGTTTTGTGTTCCCTCCTTCTCTTAGTGCGTGAGATGATCCTTCACCCCTATGAAACACGGTCAGACAGCTTCTACTTTGTGGACAACAAGTTGGTGATGCACAACAAAGCAGACTACTCCTACAGCGGCGGACCGTAGAAACAGTGGAATACTACCCTTTCCGCCCTCTCTGCAACCTACAACTTAATATAGCCAAAGGGACCAAAAACTGATGGACAGAGTGTTGTACATTGAACTCTCTGCTTTAACGACTGCATTCTCTATAATATGGAGCTTGTTGAACTGTGAAATCCCTCCTTGCTTGTCCCTCCCTTTTGAAATTACTTTATGGTTCCATCAGTATTTATTTCATATGCAAAATACTACCTTTGTTTTCAGCCCACTGTTCAGCCCACTCTTTATGGTTAACTATATCATATTTTATTTTATTAAAATAAATACATTTAAAATACAATTAGAGCAGAAAGATCCATGCAGGCATGCAAAGCACACAAATACTGTATATCACAGATTTCTGATATCTGAAGGAGAGTCTGCAAAACTTCATCTATGGATCTTTCTACTCTGTATTATTCGGTTATATCCCTTGTGTTTGGTCAATGGGATGTTCATGTCTTTTGCATCTTTTCGCACAACTTAAAATGAACATTTTAATATTTGAAACCATGCCTGTCCATACTCTATCTGTTATTTAGCAATATAAACAGAGAGTTATATATTTATATAAGCACATTTTTGAATGATGTTAGAGTACAGAGCAAAATAGATGTGTCACTGCAGGAAAAGTGTTTTGTGTTTTGTGTAAACTCCGTAACTAAAGGTCAAAAACTGATACAGTTCCAGTACATAGTCATACAGTACTGAATACATACAAACTTTATTTATATATGTGATGTGTAAGTGTAAAAAAAAAGAAGAAAAGAAGCATTTATACATTAAACAGTCAGAAGCTCATCATTTCAATAACGCCTTTGTTGGCTTGTTTTTTTTTTACTCAAAGTTTCAAAGATTAAAAAATGCACGGGTTTAGGAAGGAAAAAGTGAAAATAAAATATATATTTTGTAATAAAAATATATAACAGTAGTTATATAACAGTAGTATTGCACACCAAATTGTTTGAAAGGTAATTAATTAAAGGTGCAATGTACAGTAGGCTAAAGGGCGTTACAGATGCACACATTATCGCAGTGATTCCACCGTGCCACTCAGTGCTGACAGACAAGAATCGCGCAGTGAGAAAAAAAAAACTCAAAGGATTGAGGTCTAAAATACTAAATCGCCGGCATGTGCATGAAACGAGCACGCGTGCAATAAACAACACTGGATGCCGTCAATACCGCCTGACGTCACACACTCTCTTTATCGCAGAGAGCATATCGTTTTCTGAGGACAAAACGCCAGCCCGATGAAATTGAACTATAATGCACGATTTGTTACTCGCCATCTGTAAAGCCCCTAAGACTTACAGACGGGGAGCAATAAATGCAGTGCGATATAGTGCAAGGGTGTTTACGTGAGTGCGATTCCACAGTTTCCTACTGTAGTAGGAAATGTTACTTTCATGGCACAAATCTTGATTTGAAACTGCTCCACAAGATAAACAATTTATTGAACTCCGCCACTGAATGGGCTTCACCAGTCTAATGTGACCTACAAATAATATAGCATACATTCTATTTTCTTGCATATTGTACATACTGTATGCATATTGATATGAGTATTCTCTTGCATATTGAAGCCCTGTTTTCAATAGGCTCTTTAAGCTCCCGCATTTTCAGAACGCACCCCTTACCTGAAGTACGGCTGCTATGATGCAATTGCCGTTGCTTTCAAAATCGCTAAGCAAACAGCCATCCACAACGGTGATGGGTTACCATAGTGACACGTCTATGCAGCATGTGTCAAACAGGCATTGTGGACACTGCGTTAAAGTGTAGGTTCTGCCGTAGTAGGAACGGCTGCTATGGCAGTTTTATCTATCGAGCACTGTTCGAGTTCCTGTTGCCATTGTAGAGACGTCGCTGTCCTGGGCTTAAATTAGGGTCTTTAAGCTGTAGGACGGTGAGCCTCTAGTACGGCAACAGGAACTCGATCCGTGCTCGATAGATAAACCTGCTTGCCGTAGCAGCCGTACACTCTAACGTAGTGTCCTCAACGCCTGTTTGACACACACTGTGTAGATGTGTCACCATGGTAACCCGTCGCCGTTGCAGATGGCTGTGTGCTTAATGATTTTGACAGCTACGGTGATTGCGTCATAGCAGCCGTACTTCCTGTACGGGTTCTGAAAATCGAGCTTAAAGTCACTATTCCCTAATGTGTGGTGCCGGGGGAGACAAGAGTGGACTTAGTATCCCATTTGAAGTGCGGCTTAGTGTCCCATTGCAGGGGTACAGGGTATTCCCTTGGCAGTAGGGCTTGTGTCCCATTGGCTTTTTCTCGCCAGTAGACCAATGACTAGACTAGAAACCAAACCAAGTGATAGAAAAAAAAATACTGCAAAATTCAGTAACCCAATATACTGTACTAAAGATGTGTAATTTCACAGGAGTTGGCACAGAATTAGTTTGCAACTTTACATTGGTTTGGTTTGAATTATCTCACCGCTAACTGTCAAGCTAGTCATTTGAGTACCATGTCAACCGTGACTATTGAAGAGAACCTTTGATTTGTATTTGTAGGATTTATAATCTAAATGTATAGCTACAGTATACGCTTTATTTTTGTGAAACTGAGTGCAACAATTATCAGTAGTATTTGACTCAAGAGCCTGCAGTGAGGGCTATGCTGCCATCTTCTGCATCAATATTTGCATTACACTATCCATACTGCATGTTCTGTCATGCTTATGTTGTACCCAAGCTGAGGTCCTGTTATCCTTGTGTGCATCACAGTTAGTATTAAACTTTATTTTGTCATTATATCTCTGGAGTAATGTAGGATATATAGACAAGGATGAATATGAATTGTATGGAAATACGGTTGACTGTGCCTGTTCTCCGCCTTGTCAGCTGGTAAGTTGCATTAAGGTCCACGATAGTGTACATGATTCAAGATGAGCAGGTGCAAAAAAACAGGAACTGAGTGTTGCTTCACAGTAAAGGGATAGGTGTGGTGCATGATGTCAGATAACCAGTCAAGATCTCCATAGGGTATAGCCCACTCATATGCTGGTCCAAACTACTCACACCACCACAGCCCACTCCATCTTCGTCCTCCTCTTCACCTCTGACAGTGATCACCTCCGATGTGCATCTGGTGGACGGCGTGAGTTGAGGACTCGGGGTGTGGATGTGGGAGACAGAGGAGGAGGACGGGGGGGCAGTGACCACCACTAGGGAATCAGGTACCAGGCTGTCTTGCCTTAACTCCTCCCACAAGTTACCTGGAAAGTGAAGCGGTTCAGAGAGAGTGTGTTATTTGAATTACGTCTATAGAGCTGAACAGTCCCGCCCCTTTAATAATGATGTCGCCTGTGTTCCAGAAATGGAATCCTCATTCATTTTCCTCATAGACTTTTAGAAAATGGTCTATAGATGATTATGCCACAGACAAAGACAACTCTGTTTGTGACTAATCATTACAACACACACAATATTACCATAGAATGTCTAATTAGCAAGAAGAAAAACGGCAGGATACAACACTTTTTGTTTCGTTTTCTTCTTAGAAATGATTTGATTGTCCCAAAAATTGTGTGTGTGTTGTCATCATTTGTCATGACCCGAGTTGGCTTTGTGTGTGTTGTAATTGTAATAAATAAATCCATTTCTGGAACAGGGCAGCGCCACAAGAGTGTGAGACTGCTCAGTTCTATTATGTAGCCTGCTACAACACCACATGGCTAGGAACGGAGTGATTTGGCAAGGCAAGAGCGTGATGAACTGCTTCTTGAGAAATATGTCATTGTGTGGCAGCAAATTTAAGCGAAAAAATTGATGTGACACAAAATAAATTGCAATCATTCAATGTCTTTTTATGATCCTTACTATTAGGGTCATCCAACATATTAATACATGTATTATTACGTATTATTGGTACGTATTATTGGTACATTTTGGACCATGAATTCAGCAGTAAACGGTGTGCCCCATCGACAACCCATCAAAAAAATTATATTTGAATTTAAGTAGCATTATTCATTATTGGAAAACCATTCCAAGCATTTGTTTTGCCCGTAAAACAAACACTCCTTGCCCAACTGTGCCCACAATGTGATGAGACCTCATCATTTTTTAAATCGGCTATGGCTGTTTTTAGTCCAAAGAGTATGCAAAGAGTATGTCACATGCTACTTCTCAACTACCCTACAAGGTGCATTATCTTAGTCAGTAGGAAATAGGAATGGACTATTCTATTTTGACTAATAATGTTCTCAGATTGAAATCATGATGTTTTTGTCAAAAGGAGTACTGGTAGATTCAATCTGGGCATTATTATTACTTTCTGGTGTTACAGTACCAGTAGTTCATACAGTCGTACTGTACCTTGGAGCTGTAGGTCAGTCAGACTCGGGTTGAGTGTGTCAACATCATAACTGCAATCCCCTTCCAACAGGAACTCGTGCATGCTCCTGGGGCAGGGACTGTATTCAGGCCTCATAGTGGTGCTGTGGTACGCTGGTGGCATCTTATTCCGAGCCAGGGATGAGCCCTGCAGGCTGGCCATGGGCGGAGGAACCCCGGCCAAAGGCTGCTGCCGGCAGGCTGGGTAAAAGGGGAAGGAGTGGGCAGGAGATTGAACGTAGCAGTGCTGGTCCGATGAAGTCGCTATGTGTGGATACTGGGGCTGGTGAACAGGGAGGCGGTGTTCTCTGTGCAGGGGCGATGGAGTGAAGGAGGACATGGTCGCTTTGTAGGCGCCGGTGGCGGGAGAAAGTCTGGACACTGCAGAACCAGGGCTGTGGTTGTATCCCGGCGAAGACTTGAGCTTCTCTGGTCTTTCACCCAATAGGTGATCTAGATCCTCTGTCGGAGGGGGAAATGTCAGGTGATTTACGTCAGAGGTTCCCAACCACCAGTACTAGTAACACTACTGATACTTGAGCCCACCTTTGGTGGTACTCAGAGGAGTCACCCCCCCAAAAAAGACCAGAGTGGAATGAAATGTTTAAATTATGACATGAAGTTCTTCTGACCAAGCAATTGGTTGAAACAGGCTCTCCAGCCATGCTGAAATGAGCACCTGCGGTTAATAGAGGTTTTGAGAACGGATTAGAAATCATTTGTGCTGATTAGTGATGAGACACTTTCAGCAGCATCATTACTTTGGGTTGGAATCGCTAGGAATGGAACAAAAAGGGAAGGTATACGCTCCTGTATTTTACCTTACTTTTTTCTTTTTTTTTTTTACAGTACTTGGAGTGGCAAATACTTTCTCAGGTGGTATTCAAGTATAAAATGGCTTGGGAACCAATGATTTACATCATCCATTTGTTGAAGAATCACAATCATGCTTCTATCACTGCAGTGTGCAGACGATAGGCTGGTTTAGCATAAAAAACAGACAGAAACTTCTGTATTTATTTCGTTAAGGTCACCTCAATCAGTGTGTGTGTGTGTGTGTGTGTGTGTGTGTGTGTGTGTGTGTGTGTGTGTGTGTGTGTGTGTGTGTGTGTGTGTGTGTGTGTGTGTGTGTGTGTGTGTGTGTGTGTGTGTGTGCGTGTGTGTGCGCGTGTGTGTGTGTGTGTGTGTGTGTGTGAAAGGGGGACGGGCGGGGGGGCGGTCTGTCAAGCATGTTGTTGATGTATGATGTTCTTTCCCTGAAAATTGGTGATCATGCTGCCAGTGATCAGTTCACCCACCTGGCCTCGCCATGCTCTTGCGAACCGTGACCGGGTCTTTGCGGCGCCACTTGTGCAACTCCTCCTGCATCTTCTCCACCTTGGCCGGGTTCAGAGCCCACAGGCAGCCCTTACGGGACGAGTTGCCGTTCTTGTTCTCCACCTTCTCGAAACATTTGTTCAGAGAGAGGTTGTGACGGACGGAGTTCTTCCATCCATCGGGGGCTGTCTAGACAGGGTGGAGTCGCCATTTTACTCAGATGTAATATAACATGATGGAAAATATGTTTGTTATTTGTGAGATGAGATATTTTCACCAGTTGTGTTTTAAAAGGACAGTAAGAGATGGGTGTTTGGGTGATATTGTTGTTTATGATTATAAATCCATAGGGTTTTTTGGTGAAGTGAAACATATACAGTATAAAACAAAATTATATTATAATTTTGGCATGCAAAACAGATATATTAAATTCAAGGCCCGGGGGCCAAATCAGGCATGTGAATGAATTATCTTCGGCTAGCGGGATGATATTTAAGTAGTATTAGCGCTGGCCCTCTGGTATATTGCACACACTATGATAAGAAATTAATGCAATTAATAGTTTTACTTCCTCAACTCAATCAATTTACTTTTTAAATTACTACTATAATTTTACTATGAAAGCAGTGCTAGGTGAGGATCATAGAACAGTGAACTGAGCTTTAACATTGCGTTTTCAGTTTCATCTTTACATTTATCTTGCTATTAAGGGACATAGATTTTTGGAGGAAAATTACTTTTTTGTCCACGCGTTGAAACACAGTTCGGTGTCCCCGGCCCTCAACTTTTACCATTTTTGGCCAATTTTGGCCAAATGTGTATTTTGAGTTTTACATCCCTGATCTAGACATGATATGATCCATAGTATTTCTTTAAAGTGGCTTATATGAAAGGTGCCATTTTCAAGAGTTCGCATACAATATGACATACATTTTTTTCATATGGTAAGTGGCCTACAGCTTACTACAATGCCCCACAAAAGTTCATAGTGTGCCTACATTTCTATGGCATTTTGCTAAATACACTTAACTATCCCCAGTGTCATTTTTCATGATGTATCTTAATGGGTTCTATGGCCCTGCAGCCGAAATGTTTAAGATTACAGACAGCTGTCTGGACCCCAGCCATTTGTGCCTTCTTGAATGGAAACGCCAGCAACACTTTGAGCCGGTTCCAAGGGTGGGTCTAAATGAATTTGATTTGTAGATGCCTAGAATCTAAGAAGACATCTATTTGTGACTTGACCTGGGTTCAAGCAGAGGTTCATACCTGCAGCTGGTGCAAAAAAAGCAATATTTAGTCTAGAGGGCATGAATGCATAATATATATTTGAAAGGTATGATAAACTGCCCCCCCCCCCCCCATTAAACGAACTTGCCAGTAAATTGCCATTAGCTGGATAATCAAGCTGTATTCTGATGATTACATTAAAAAGTGAAACAAAATCGAATAGACACCATGCACGCACGCACATGTGCACATGGACATGGGCATGCACACGCATGCACACACAGGCACTCACGCACACGCGCGCGCGCAGTCCTCGATTTCACATCTCCTCTCTGCACCAGGATACGATAAATAGAAACAAAACACTGTCTAATTTTAATTCCCATGCCAGCACGCCTCATAGGATTGTTACTAAATGTACTGATATCCACAGGTGGAGATCAAGCCCCAACAAGCAATGTATGTGGGTTGGTTGCTGATCCAGCTGCTCATTTGGCACATTGTTGGACTACTTTAAACCTGCCATTAATCATCACAATGATCTTGACAGAGAAATAAGTGTTGATTGTAATCGAGATGTAATATCGGTTGATCATTACCCTTACAATAACAGCTAGCCAAACATGACAAGAAAACGTAGAGACAGAGGTGTTTACATGGGCCCGAACAACAATGACACATCCGCTTACATTACATAATTTAAAACATAATAGTCATTGTCGGATGAGGTTGCACAACTACAACCACAATGGTTTGTGCGTAAAACACATACTGTATACTGCAGCAAACAGATGCTTAATGATGCTGTTTTCAAACAACCACTATGTCCTATGATGTCATACAGCAAGTGAAGCCCCCTCATGTGTCCCCTTGTATGTATCTAATTGACAATTCTTTATCCAGACAGAGCAACTGAGAAAAGCAAATCAAATACAGTGAGTCAGTGTAGTGATGTCTCTATAAACTAAGATCATTCACAGGTAATCCAAATAACCTTGCATCATTCTTCAAACCATATAGGCTACAATCAAATCATGTTATCATTGAAACTATAGGATATGCCTACCAGGTAAACAATTAACGAATAGAATTTGTCTGAATAACATGGTAGTCAAGTCTAGGTCAATTACTGTAAGTATCCTGATCCCTGAATGTCGTTCAACCTGAATGAAGACACCATTGTTGATACGCCCTACTCTACACCTTGGTCACCTATACATTCAACACTGATAGAAGCTCCAGGGTTTGTCTTTTTCCTGACTGAATGTCCCACATTCAGTACACCATGGTGTACTGAGCTCTGCTGACTATTATGCAGGGCAATTACAATGCATCTCATCGTATCCTGCACATACATACTGTAAGTAAGTGGCAAATTGAGTGGCATTGTTTAAATACAGTCAAATGGGCTTTTCTGTTTGAATCATGGTCTTTGTCACTCGGAAGACGCTCCCACATAACAACTGAACTTTAAATGGTTAAAACCCGACAGCTTCAACATTCTTCTATAAAACCCAAATAATGACCCCACCCTTATTCATACTCTGTGGATCTTGTTTTCATTTGTGCTGTTTACCACAGTTTAAAGGAGCATTCAGTGATTTTGGTGATTTGGGAAATAAAATGAAAAATGGTCCACCTGGTGACAAGATATTCACATGCTCTATAATTGAGGACACAGGCCAACAGCATGGGCACCAAGGCCTGCCTCACTCAATCCTGATGGAGGAAGGCTTTGCAACCCAAAGCCAGAAATGAAATTAGGGGCTTTTGACCATTGCGGTTCACTGGGGACTGGGAAGAACTCATTATATGTTCAGCACACTCTAGAGTAGGGAGCATTACAAAAAAGTGATATTTGAATGAAGTGAAAATACTGAATATACATTTAAGTTGTTCATTGTTCTCTTCTGACTGTGTGTTTTCTTCCCTGTAAAGATTTATAGAGGTTTATGACCTCTGCTGCTGCTTGTTCCTTGGCCCTTACCGTGTGACTATAAGCCATGCCAATCCTTGAAAGCCATCTCTTTGATAATGTCTCACATTAACTTGTGACATGTTGATCATATACCCTCCAAAGTTCAAATGTCTTGTAGATGTGTTACAAATTACAATACCTTTCCTAATAGCTAAATAGCTCCCTATCTTCTGGATTTGGACTTGATTATTTCAAGATTGGTCGTGCATTATTGTATGGTTCGCTTTTTTAAATAACAGCCATTTAAAACAACAATTACAGGCCAATATCTATTTCAAGTGACTATTTGAACTATTTTTACCGTCATGCCAGGCCTAAAAGGTTTTACCCTTATGCAACCCATGGTGACATCACAAAGGCCTTCAATTGTTATGTTATAACCCAAGAACTCAGGCATTAAAGATTGAATGTCAACTAATTTACCTCAATTTAATTCTGTCAAAACTGAACTACTTATAATTGGCCCGTATCACTTACATTCTCAGTTTCATTCATCACTGACACTCCCTTTATCCAACAATGCCAGGACTGTTGTCGCTTAAAAATACTTTAACAAAGCATTTTAACAAACTTGTTCAGACATCTCTGGAAATTATCCAAGATCATAACGAGTTTCAAGGATTTCAAAATCAAGCATTGTTTATTATGTCTTCGGGCTTTGACTTCGGGCTTTGGTGTTTTAAAATAGCTAAACACTCGCTTGGAACAGAATGCAGCTACCAGACTCTAGCTTTTAACCTGGTAGCTGCAAAATTTAACTTTTTTGCTGAAAACATTTAACTTTCTTAAACTGCATTGTTTTTTTTATTTGAGTTTTCTCATTTCTTTTGCGGTCTGGCCACTAATACGTGTATCATGTCTCATGTGTGCACAGCCTGGGGACCTCAGTGCGGAACATGCTGGTTCTATTCCTAAGAGCCATGGATATTCCTCCTTTCCAGTCCACCCGAACACACCTGTGGTGTTACTGCTGATGTATCCTATTGGCTCACCTGTCAGTTAGGAGCCCCCACCGGGAGAACACAGGGCTCCATTTCTGTCACTGATAAACCGCTTTTATTTTTGAATAGTTCAACTAGCCAATCTACATTGGCATGTTATGCTTTTAGACTGGTCTCTTTAACTATTCAAAAATGTTTTTAAAAACAGTATAAAAGGCAGAGACGTTTAGGGATGGGAGGTTTTAGCAGTGATGAAAATACAGTAGAGCCCTACTGTATATAGAGCCTCATGCCTAACCACTGTATTGTATCTGTATTGAGAAATATAATATTATGCTCCTCTGTTGGGTGTTGCACCGTGATGGGTTTGAACCCACAGGCTGCAAGTCTGCCAATTCTGACTGTCTTCTTAAAACACACTTGTTTTATTGTCTCCACCAGTATGGTGGAGAGTATGTTTTACCCCATGTCTGTCTCCGTCCATCCATGTGTCCGTCCGTCCATGCACCTGTTACATCACCCCCTTCCCCATCTTAAGGCCCTGCTCATGCTAGCCCCGACACGGTCCAGGTCGGTCATCTAAACCCCTTATCCTAAACCCACTAGCATTTTTTTTTTACTATTTTGAAAAACCTTTTGGAATAGTTCAACGTGCCAATCTATTGGCACATTGTGAGCTTGTAGACTGGCCATTTAAAATATTGAAAAATGTTTTTTTAATAGTAAATAGTAAATTAATAGTAATAGTAAAAATAAAAAGGCAAAGAAGTTAAGGGATAAGGGGTTTAGCGGGGACGAAAAAGGAGCCCATAGTATATATTTATATATACTATATAAATGTTATTAATTATTTCTCGTAATAATGGTTTCATACCTTGAAATAGGGGAAATGTTCAGTCATAAAGCTGTAGATCTCGCTGACTGGCAGGCTTCCCGTCTTGCTGTTCTTCAGAGCCATGAAGATCAGGATGCTATTGACAAGGAGTGTGTGGTGATTGGCATCGTATGCAAACAATATCAGCTTGGGAGATTAGCAAAAAAATGTTGTGTACAAAACGGCTGACATACTATGGACAAAAGCGTCAGTGTTTTTTCCCCACACACTCTCCATCACTATGCAGTGTTTTTTGTGCTCATCCAAACAGTATACTTACACACACCTAATGATCTTAGTGAGCGTGAGTAGCTAAGTTTGTATCCCAACCTCATCTTTTCTCAGATATCTTCTCTCTGAAGCTTAAACTGTCTCTCTACACTCTCTATCTATGTCATGCTGCCTTAACCATAACCCAGTGGTTTTCAAACTTTTTCATAGCAGGGCCCACTATTTATTCAGAATTTGAGCCACGGACCACCATTTGAGGACATTTTAGCCCCACAGACGCCAAAACCACAATTAAGAGAAAACAAAACAGGCAAACCTACAGATCAAAAACCCGCAACCCGCAAGGGTCCATTTGGTTTCATTTTTACGCCGGATGGTAACCACAAGGTTCGGTCCCAGGCTCCCCCAGAGTCAGTGTCGAAGTGTCCTTGAGCAAGACACTGAACCCCTACTTGCTCCTGGTGTGCTGGTCAGTACCTTGCATGGTTTCCACATGCCATCAGTGTATGAATGTGTGAATGTGATGCAAATCTTTGTAAAGCGCCTTGGATAAAGGCACTATATATAAATGCACCATTTACTGGGCACTGTGATTATTGGTTCAACCTAAAATCTTCACCAACCCCTGTGTGGCTTGAGGTTTGGCTGAATTATTGAAATAATCATCAAATCAGTTATATGCTGGTATTGTATAAAAAAAACATTTGAATCTCCAGAAACTGCACACAGCCTGGTCATGATGAACAGCATGCTGTACCAAGGAAGGTAGACCTGCCGCCCATGCTTCACACCTGCAAGCCTCAGGGAGAAGCAATAAATACTGTTCTCGAAGGAATCCATATCCTCCATAGTTTATATTAAAATGTTGCATTCCTCTATTAGGAGAGGAATATAAATGACACACATACACGGCAGGCAGGCAGGCAGGCAGGCAGGCAGACAGACAGAGGGGCGGATTGGCACATATTTTGCCACCGGGACAATTTTGCCTTTGCCAGGCCACCCTGGGTGTGTGTGGGGGGGGGGGGGGGGGGGGGGGGGGGATTAATGGTCATTTTGATCTGTATGTTCCAGGTGAGCATCTAGCACATTCTAGTGCATTTTGGTGCCACTAGTGCATTTTTGGATCCTGTACTCCAGATGGCCAATCCGCCCCTGGACAGACAGACAGACAGATCTAGTACTGGGTACTGCATGTAACCGTACCTGTATGAGTAAATGGGTTTGGGGAAGAGGGACAAGTTACTGTTGTCCTGGTGCGACAGACATTGAAGAGAGTATTGAGAGCTGCTCGACTGACCGCTTGTAGAGAACACACTGGGTGAGAACTGGAGAGAAAACACACACAAACATAGACACATTAAACCCTATATAGGCGATCTATAATCTAACAATGCACATCAGCAGGGGTGTAGTGGAGGGGGGACGCGGGGGGGCAGCGTCCCCCCACTTCTCACATCTAAAATATTTCTGGGTCTGAAAAAAATCATTAGCATGGTGAAATACATCTTGATGACATCATCAAGATGTGTTTCACCATGTTAATGAGTTTCCTTTTTTCTGAGAGTGTACAAATGGAACCAAATGGACCCGCTAGGGTCCATTTGGTTCACATTTGTACACTCTCAGAAAAAAAAAATGGGGGGAATTCCCCTTTCAGAGGCGTCCCCCCACTTCTAAAATTACCACTACAACACTGCACATCAGATCTACAAGCTCACAATGGCCATCGCTTCAGTACATACCACAGGTGTACTGTAGATCTACTAACACGTTGTTCTATTTATTTTAAATAAATATGCACACATACAGTGGACCATTTCTGCACTTTGATCCTAAGGATCATTTTCAACAACTTGTGGGAGCTTGTTCAGTACCATGCATCATAATGACACCACACTGTTGCGCTTTAATAGCCAAACCACTTCAACCTTGTATGCTTCGTTGCAGTTGTTTGTTTGAATTACTCCATCATAAATACATTTTCAAGAACTTTCGGTGGGCGAATACTGTATCTGCCATCCTTGTTCATACTGTACCATGCTATTTTTTGTTTTTGTTTTTTTAACTCTAAATCAGTTGAGATAATTCACTGTGTAGCCGCACCTTTCCTGCATGTGGCCACTTACCTGCTGAAGAGCACCCACTGAGTACAAGGTTTTGTTTTCTGTAAGGAAGCAGGCGGGCTCCACTGGCACAGCTGGTAGTTCAGGAAAAGCCCGCTGCATGGAAGTCATACCATTTAGTCATACCAAGTTATTCATCATGGTGTATAGCACTTGTGGTTCTCAAATGCTTCATTTCAAGGACCCCCGTAAATCTCAAAGCGTCCAAATTGTTTCCAGTTGTACATTGTTCAACTAAAGACCCATTTGGCCCACCAGCCTCCATTTACCTTCCCTTTTCTTCTTAAAGAAGACTTTATTAGCCGCTATACTAATAAACACCTAAACACTATGGGTGATACCACCATCAAAACATTGTTATCTATTCACAACTGGCCATGCATCGATAATAAATTCATAAAAGCTATGTGTGTATATAACTAAGCCTGGATGGTGCCAAAGATATTACAACTGTATAATATTAGACCATCAGGCCATTAGTTGCTATATTTCTAGGCTAATCTTTTGTAATTGAAATGTTATCTGACAGACAGTGCATTCATTGCAATCTTAGACCTGCAAGCCAAAGATGTGAATTATTGTACTTAAGCCAATCTTTTACTCATGGATTATTTTCAGGTAGACTTTTCAAATGAATCCAAACATTATGATTTTGAAATGGGCCACGGTAATATCAAATATAGCATGACTCGCCTGCTAGACCACTAGCATAAATTACTTGACTAATAGCGGCATACCATAAGTTTGGAGGATTGAAAGCTGCCATTGCATTGGTCCCAGGATGTCGGTTCCTTGTTGCTTGACTTGAGTGTAACGGAGCAGGTGTCATGGCTGGCCTCTGGCTGGAGGTAAGAGCAGGGAGTCGGGCAACAGCCTCCAGTTGTCATGGCTCCGTCGCTGAACTGTCGACGGTAGGGATGGAAGCGGTCAGACTCGGTGGGCCCCTGTCCTCCTGGCCCCGAGTCCAGCTCTGAACTCATGGCTGCGTCAGTGCTGTGTCGCCTGACTAGGGCTGCAGGCCTCATGTTGAAGGAGGCACTTTCTAACAGGGCAAATAAGGAAACACTTCTGAGCTTCTTAATCTGTGACATGACAAATTTACACTCATTAGACCATGCACATCCACGTAGAAAATATATACCAAGGGACTCCCATAACACAAGATTTTTAAAGCTCTGGCAGTGATTCTTATCCTATAAATAATTAAATATAAATAAATAAATATAATTTCAACATCCCCAGTTTGACATGCATTGGGTTACAGAATTATTCAAATTAATCAAAAACATGTTTTTGCGATGTGACAGACAAGACATTGCACTATTCATTTGATTGTATTTCTCATACAAAGATGCCATCACATGGCCTTGGGTTAGGGTTAGGGTTATTCTTTCTGTAGATCAGCAGAGTGTAGATTGAGGGAAATTAAGATTCTCTAATTTTCTTTTAAACATTGCATCAACTAACCAGTTAATTAACTGATAAGCTATACATAGCTTATCATTCATCAATAAGTTACATCCTCTGTTCCACAAAACAAATAGTTAGTGTAAAGACGCTTTGTAAATTCTGCTCATGTTTAGTAGGCATGGCCTCATATTTAGCTATCATCTTAAATGAATGCAACATAACAAAACCATGGCAGGAGTTCAGTGTTAACAGCATATAGTGTTAAATGACACGATAAAACATTTTGTCCTTAGGCCATCTTGCCTGTGAAAGCAAATTAACTCTAGTTTGAAATAGGCATACTGTTCATTGTTTTCGATGAGGGTGGCCCAAATAAGAGCTATTTTAGTGCAACATGCCAATTGTTTAAAAGTATTGTAATACAGAAATATGGTAAAGTCTGTCATTTTTATATTGTACTACAACTACAAAACAATGTAAAATAGGTATTTAATGGATATCATTAAAGTTGGGCTGTTGCCTGAGTCAAATGTATTTTCGCTTATTTCCGGTAACAGGACTTGTCCCTATTTGTTGTCACCATTCTCTTTGGACTGGCCCCATGAAATGAACAGTTGTTGTAAACTCTGTCTTACTCTATGCCTCTTTTTGTAAAGAAATGTGTTTGGATTCAACTACAAGCAGTTCAAGCACCTGTAACTATGCCACCTGCTGGCAGGGGGTGTGAAGGGGTGCACAGGTGTTATGGTTGGCCTGAAGGGTCGTTGTTTGAGACTTGCCTTCAGGAGGAAATGTTGAGGTCGGGGAGTTTGATATTCTGCACCAAATTCTGCACCTGGGAAGAGTTGAAAGTTGAAATTGAGGTGGGATGAGCAGAAGCAGGAATATGCATAATTATGATATCCACGTTAGCAACCCAAAGTAGCATGAAAGAAAAAATCAATCAAACTATTAAAAATCCTGGGATCATGTCTTTCCAGTTTTATCCTCTTATTTGAGTAATGTACTGGAAGTGATCCTGTATCTGTTTTGTCATGTGGGAGTTCTCAAACGAGTTTTTTTCTAATAGCATATTTACACTTTTTGAAGCCTCTGCGACAAAATGCCCCTGTACGACTGGCGAGTACTATAAATGGCAGTGTAATATATAATATGTAATGTATAATCGAGATGTCACCGGATTTCTCCTCTCATCCACCCAGCGCATGATGCATTCATCTGGGTCGTAACAGAGTGCATCCTTGGATATATGGTCCACACACACCGACACCCATATATACTGTAGTGCCATGGCCCATAGTGGCTTCATGTGGACAAGGGGGGGCTCATCTTTCTCGATTTGCATCAAGGCGTTATCTAAGCTGAGGGAAGGTGAGAGACACGTGGCCAAGGTTCCAGTAAAAAGTAACCTCACCCGATCCCAACAAACCAAGCTCATTAAAACCGCCAGCAAACCATGGCCGTTGAGTCACTCAAACCAAGTAATGCTGAGAAGGATGGAAAATGGAATTGTGTATTGCGTGCGTGTGTGCACATGTGCGTGCGTGCTGTGTCGAATGGAGCGAGCGAGAGAAAGACTGTGACGAATATTAACTGTAAAATGAACTGCCCAGAGATCAAAGGAAACTTAAGTGTCAAGGTGAAAGTTTGAGAGATAGCCTTTGCCCCAGTGTAGCAACAACTCTCCTCTGAAAGACACGCCTTCAGAAGGGGAAACGCACTACTTTCACTACAGTCACTGGTGGACAAAGTACTCAACTCAAACATTACTCAACGAGAGGGCTGGATCTAGGCATGGGCATAGGGGGGGGGGGGGGGCACCCCCCTAAATGCCCTGACTGACCCACCAAACATGATGGCATGTAAACAACCCAAATTTTAAAGAAATTTCAAATTAAAGCGCTTACAGTATATTTTAAATGATTTGTGGCACCACTAAACCAACACAATTTCATCATTGAAAATAGAAAACTCTCTTAGTCAGAGCTTTAGCTTTATGCATGCTGTGTAGTAACTGTAGGTCAAGTATCATGTCAAGTATCCAAAATACAATTGTAAACCACTCAAGTAATGTACTTTTTACTGTACACCACTGGTAGACACTTAATTCAAGCTGAACAGAGGTAATTTAAGCTTGCTCATCATCTTCACAATTCAAAGACACTTCTCTGTTCATCATAATTAGTCCTAATAACAAGCAATATACACTCAACAAAAATATAAACGCAACACTTTTGTTTTTGATCCCATTTTTCAGGGGATGGACTTAAAGACCTAAAATTCATTCCAGATATACAATATAAGCATTTCTCTCAAACACTGTTCACAAATCTGCCTAAATGTGTGTTATTGGGCACTTCTGCTTTGTTAAGATAATCCATCCCACCTCACAGGTGTGCCACATCAAGATGCAGATGTGACATCATGGTTAGTGCACAGGTGTACCTTAGACTCTCCACAATAAAAGGCCACCCTGAAATGTGCAATTTTCTTTTGCCTTATTGGGTGTATGGGCCTGCGAACCAGTCAGTATCTGGTGTGACCACCATCTGCCTCATGCAGTGCAAGACATCTTCTTCGCATAGAGTTTATCAGATTGTCAATTGTGGCCTGTGGAATGTTGGTCCACTCCTCTTCAATGGCTATGTGAAGTTGCTGGATATTAGTGGGAACTGGTACACACTGTAAAACTGGTAATAACACATTATTACCACACTATTACCATTTCGACAGCGCATACCAGCGTGGGATGGATTATCTTAACAAAGCAGAACTGCTAAATATCACACACTTAGGCAGATTTGTGAACAGTGTTTGAGAGAAATGGTTATATTGTATATCTGGAATGAATTTTAGGTCATTAAGTCCATCCCCTGAAAAATGGGAGCAAAAACAAAAGTATTGCATTTATATTTTTGTTGAGTGTAAATACAAGATACAATTGGGGTGGTTGCACTTAGTCTCCCTGCTCTTTAATCTTGTTACCGGGTGGGACCAGAGGGGTTTCCAAATCACCCGAAACACTGAATGAGCATTCAGTGTTTCGGGTGATTTGGAAACCCCTCTGGTCCCACCCGGTAACAAGATGTGCACATGCACATACACTCTACACTCTACAGTAGGGGCAACAGACCAGCAGCACATGCCCCCCACTCGATCCTTATTGGATAAGAGTTGCTGGTTTGACATGAATTTTGACCTAACAGTTAACAGGCAGTGTAGTAGTGATGGACAGGACTTACAGTGTCAGACGGGACGGGAGTTTTACTGGTATCCTTGACCTTACTGTCTCTCATTATAAGGATTTAACAGGAGAACTGGAGTAGAATATACGTTGCATACTCTGTATTTTATGAATGTAAAGGGCTTGACACAAAACATAGATTATGAACAAGCCGCTGTCACAGTGGTTATGGCTGAGCAAACATGACATGAACTAAATTAACCAGTGACTGATTTGTGAAAATAGGTTTTCCAGTTCTTGCAATGATTTGTGTCATCAAACAGCCTGTAGCTCGTGATCACCTCACTCTTTGCCAAATGGGAGGACTTGTTGAAATAGTTTCAACAGTTCATGACGTTCAGAACACTGTGGGTACACAACTTTTAGACGGAAAACAATTCATAAGAGCTACTTTTAAGTCTATTCTTCATTTGTGGTATAGAATCCTGCCATACAGTTACAGTACTGTATTTTATGTTTGTGCTTTGTGCTGTTAATCCTGCTCTGGGAATTGTGGCACCTTTCACCCTCCCACACAAAATATGTCTGGCCCTCAGTCAAATACACAACTCCCACTGGCATCATAAGGTATATAAACATCATTAGGCTAAGTCATTATTCACTGAATGCGAGTTTGAATATTTGCTCAACAGGTTTAACAGTAGCTATGAAGCTATGAAGTACCTAGATTAACAACCATATACCGTATTTTCCGGACTATAAGGCGCACCTAAAAGCCTTTAATTTTCTAAAAAATCCACACTGCGCCTTATAATCCAGTGCGCCTTATATATGGATTGTTTGACTGAAGTAGCTTCTATTCTATGTAAACTGTAGTAGTTTCTATTCCCTGCGCCTTATAATCAGGTGCGCCTTATATATGAAAACAGTTCTAAAAGGTGCGCCTTATAATCCAGTGCGCCTTATAGTCCGGTGCGCCTTATAGTGCGGAAAATACGGTACACTGTGTTAGTATGGTGTTCCATAGTGTTCCATATTGTGCTTGCTGCTTGTTTACAACATAGTCAACTGTAGATGCCTAACAGTATTGTTGTTGTTTTTGTCTCGGTTTTTTATGATTCTTGACCAAAATAAAGTAACTTAATAAAGTAAAAGTAACTAAATTAACTGATGTAGATTAATTTGATGAATATGTTAAAATATCAATTTAAATGTATTTAATTGCGGAACCACCTACATTAATTAAAAAATGGTCTGCACAAGAGATTATTAAAATTCAATATAATAATTGACTGTGCCTTTACTCAATATGTGTCCCCCAGAAGGTTTTCCAAAATAGTGTGCAAAATTTTACACAATTTACAACTCTGAATTTGAACAAACTCGGCCATTGAACCAATGGCTCATATTATCTCAAAGGGATTTGCCAGCAGATGGTTTTCGCTGTTTTGCATGTTTCCGTTGCAGCTCAAAAGGCTTCCAAACCTCAGAGGCAACTGCAGACCACAGAACTGAATGTTCAAAAGTTCACGTTTATTGGGTGTAATCAAGGTCATAAAATCCAACGAATAGCTAACATATGTTTACACGTTTACAAATGATTAGAATTTTCAGTTAATGAGCACAAAACTAAAACGTCTGTATTTTGTATTAGGATCCACATTATTAGGCTCAAGTATTTCCGATAGTTGTAAATTCTTGCATGGTTTAACTTCTCTTTTTTTGTAAATTAACTTTCACTTACACTATTGATGTTTAGTTAGTTGTATTCGCATTGCATTTTTAGTTTTAACTGATATTTCATCTCCTAATATGGATAAACTAGCTATGGCCTTGGCTGTCATAGATCAAGGACAAGGATACAATGCAGAGTGACAACATGAGTTAAGGTTATCTTGACATGTGTAATGGCTCTCCGAAGAAGCAAGTGCTCAAAGTTCAAAAGGGGCCAATCAAATCCGCAACAGTGTTAGGGCCACTCTCTCTCTCTCTCTCTCTCTCTTTCTTTCAATTAATACACAATTGTGCCTACGGTACATTATTGTTTTACTTTAGAAATAGAGGGCTTTAGACTAGTTATTGAAGAGTAAATCTGACAGAAATCAATGTGAGCATCACTGCCATGCGTGCAAGTATCGGGTATACTTTATTCTCCCAGGATGTGCAATAGGGTCAGGTATAGCCTGGCATGACATACTGATATGATGAAGATCTTGTGAGAACTTTAATAAAGTCAATCCTTTGCCTAAAGACAAGTGTGTGTGTGTGTGTGTGTGTGTGTGTGTGTGTGTGTGTGTGTGTGTGTGTGTGTGTGTGTGTGTGTGTGTGTGTGTGTGTGTGTGTGTGTGTGTGTGTGTGGGCCCCTAACTCGTTCCATGACTGCCTTATATTGGCCCTGCACCGCACTGTGTACTGTATAAATAGTTACGCACTGGCATGGCTGCCATGTGACCACACAAAGACAACACAAATCACTGTCATCCAAACGATTAGAAAGCTTTTAAGCTCCTCACTCACCCAGGTGAAGTCAGAGATGAGCCGGTCTATGTGATGTGGTCAGTCGTCTGAGCCAGTCATACAGTCCTGTGATCTGGATCCCATTCCCTCTCGGCCATGTGGATTTGCACCTCTGCGGCAACCCCTTGACAGTGCAACAGGTCGACATTAGATTGACTGTCTAAATGTGTATGGAAGTGGTTGATGGGCTGGTTTCAGATTTTGGCAGCGTAGAATATCATTCTGCGCGCACGCATTTGTGTGTGTGAATGTGTGTGTGTGTGTGTGTGTGTGTGTGTGTGTGTGTGTGTGTGTGTTTGGCATATGTCCAGGCCAGAACAGCAATAAGATATACAGAGAGAAAAACCTGCCACAACAGGTTTTTAAAAGGCCTACCGCTGGAGACACTGGCAGCTGGGAGAACAACCCCACACACACACACACACACACACACACACACACACACACACACACACACACACACACACACACACACACACACACACACACACACACACACACACACACACACACACACACACACACACACACACACACACACACACACACACCTCCCTCCTTCCATCAGTCTTTCTTTGCCTGACTGAATGGTTACTTGTCTAAATGCGACATAAGATACACCACAGCTCACATCCACTGGCAGAGAGTGGGCAGTCTGCCCTGATTTCAGAGCTTTGCCCGTGGCGAGGTTCTACATTGTTCATTCACACAGCCATGTGCAACAAGTGTGCACAGTGCTGCACACACACAAACTCCACAGAGACTCAGATGGATGCAGTTTGGGTCAGCCATGGGCAGTGCATGAAGACAGACATACAGGCACGTCATGCATGCAGTCACGCACACGTACGTACCGTATGTCAATTGTACAACTGAGGCAAATTCAGTGTTGAGAATTGATTGCCGGTACCCTAATAAGTAAGTAGCAGCAATCAAAATAATCTAAAAAGCAATAGATTATAGCCTGAAATCTGACAAAGCAATCATTTCTCACTGCACCTACCTGCATACAGCCAAATGGTGATGTTAGTTCTGTGGGTCGAGGAAGATTCAGGAAGGCCCGGGTCAAAAATGCAGCCTCTAATGTGCCACCAAGATGCTCTTTGGGCTATCGGGTGATACAGGAAGAGCCGTTTTCAGGACTCCTTTCATACGTCTTCCATGGAAGACATGTTCAACCCCTTCCACTTGACGCGAACAGGCGAGGTTCTCTCTGAGACTTTTTAACAGTGACAAAAAATCCAGGAAAAAACGTAATCTACACAAAGAGAGAGTGAGGTAGGTGTGTGTGTGTGTGTGTGTGTGGTGGGGGGGGGGGGGGTAGAGGTATGTTAACACAGGTAGATTCCTATCCTATCCTCCCGTTGAACCAGGAACACAGCAGCGCCCCTGTCTTAAGCTATACCTTTAACAAACCTTGTCCTCAGTGAGAGGGTGAGGCAGAATGATAGATAGATGGGGGATGAATTACAGATTGAATAAACTCTTATGTTACAGTGCAAGGCCCGAGCAGAGTGAGCTTACAGCTGGAGGCTCTATCTGCCACGGTTCTCTGAGAGAGGGTGTTATGTGGGAAATGAAAGTCACATTGTCCTCTGGGTAATAAGTGCTATGGTGCTGAGCTGTTCTCAGTTGCAATATCATGTTTTATTGTACTAAACACCCTATAGTATTAAATGCCCTTTTATACAGTCACTTAGTTGTTTTCAAAAGTATTATCTCCCAATGGTAAATCATCACTAGGCAGTGACAGCACTTCTCTAACTATTTCTGTTTAATAAGGGTCAAAGTAAGCATGATTATGAAAAACTTATCGGGCTGCTTGAATGCTCTATAGGCCTGGTTTATACTTGCAGCCAAATCTAGCCTGAATCAGATCTGTGTCCTTCAAAATAGAAATCTGGTTGGTCTAACACAGTTGGAAATGGACCTGCAGGTTCTATTGGGTTCATTTTTACGCTTAAAGAGTTACACCTGGTAAACAAACTTTCCATCATTTATCATTCATCATTTCATCATTCTGAAACAGGGATTTTCTGGTTCTTTCTCTCGGGGACCACCAGTGGTCCATAACCAGAAAGAAACAGACCCCTGTTTCAACCCCTGGTCTAACAGGTCACAAGACTCATTTAAACAAAACAGATTCCAAGCTCAATGTGGTTCAGGAACTTTCTTCAGTGACTGAAAATCCTTCCAAAGAGAACAATTCAGTTCAATGAATCATCTAATTAGTTTAACCTGGCTACTATTAGTCTAGACTCTAATGTCTAAAACATGACATACTGTATGTTCTATGCAAAGCAGCATCCATGCATCTTTTGTACATAATCTTTTGGTACATTTACCAATGAGTCTCTAATGACATCTATACAGTGATCAATTAATTTCTTTCACAATTTGATTTTCAATCAAATCAAATCATTTGGGGGGGACGACTCGCAATTTCCTTTTGGGCTTTCGGCTTTAGAGACCATGCATGCTTTCTACCTTGGCTCAACTTCAAGGGTGGAGAACAATAATAGAAATCATTGCTCAAGACATGAAAGAACACGTGTCATCATCTACTTTTTATAAGATAGCAGGATGTGCCAAACACAATTTATTTCTCACTGGCATATGTGCCAATGACATTACTGGCACGGCCTCCATACTACGTTTGTCTGCCAGTGACAAACCTACGTATCTGGAAAGGTAAACCAAAGTTCTTTCCACTTTGAATGAAGACTCTCAGTCACACATGGTGTTCACTTACCGGTGTCGAAGACAGCAAACCTTCTATTACCTGCAGGGACATGCCTTTCCCTGGCTCTCAATCTGTACTGTGGGTGCTACTCAAGGTTCACAAACGGTAGGGATCAATATGCCAGGCTGGTACAGATGTATGATGTGCCAGACATGTACAGGAACGTCAAGAAGCCTGGGTGAGGCCCCCCAGGATAGCATGGTAAACCAGTTCATGGAATTTTCCCTCGCCAATTTATGCAAAGCAGTTAGATGGCCATGATCGGCTAGGGCTCCTCCTGGATCCTGCGAGAGTCTTCAGCATTGTTATTTCTCCTGGATTTTGTATCAAGGTCCCCAATTTTACCATAACACAGAAATTTACATACTACGTTTCTGTGGAGGACATTGCAAACACATTGCCAATGTTCTATCTACAGGTACATGCAATCATACAGAGATGTTGACTTAAATAGCAAACTTAAATTAGTTAAGTTAAATACTACTTAAATGGCTTAAATTGTTAAAGATGGGTCTTACATTGCTTAAGGTTTCAAATCATTTCATGTAGGCCTACAACATTTAGATGTTTTAAAAGTCCCATATGAAAAAAAATATATATATACATATACAGTATAGGCGAACTATTGAAAGTGGCACCTTTCATACAAGCCACTTTACAAAAAAGAAATACTATATCTGTTTTGAATGCCATATATAATTTGTATAAATCCTCATAAATCTTCTTCTATAGCTTCTAAATATAAATGTGTTTTATATATATTTCATTTTACTATGGATCTTATATTAATTTCATTCTCTTCATATATAACTTCATATGAGGACTGTATGAAAGGTGCCACTTTCAAGAGTTCACAAAGTTTTTTTCCATATGGAGTCTGAAAATGCACCCATCATTTTCCAAAGCTAACAAATAAAGCAAGCCCGATAAAAGTGTCAAACCCTCTAAATACACTAGAATACAAAAAAAGTCCAGCTACTCAGTTAAAACTTTTCTGGGTGAAGACTTCCTGCAATTCCTATAATTTAACCATTTATAATAACTGTCCATATTCCTTTTCCTGCTCATGGAACACAGGTACCGTACAGTTAGCTATGGCTGAGTACAAGTCATCTAATTAGAGCTATGATAGAGCTTTGCAGTCGTCTGTAGGAGAATATTGAACCATATGTTACTAATAAGGAACCACAAAGGCACACATATAATCAGTGATTTACAGTAAGCCATGGTGGCATACAGTATAATAACACAGCCACTCCACACGTTCAATAATTCAGGAGAAAAAAAAATCTAATTCCAGATCTTGTGTCATCAGAAACGATGATTTATGGGTGTCTTTTGAAAGCTCAAAGGAAAGCATTTGCTTTCCCAGAGGCACCAGTATTTATCACTGAATAAATTCACATTTTGGCTCCAAGTTAAGTTATATAAATTAAGCAATTACTCTGTCCTTCCCTGTGATATTACATACTATTAAACTGCAGCTGCCTCTCACTACGTAGCATGTCTAATTTGCAGTTAGCAAGTCAGAGTAAAAGTCTGCATGATCACAAATGGGGAAGGCACAATAATGTAAAATATTCTGTGGAATCATTTCCAGTTACGACAACATACAGTAATTACGATCAGTACAGGACGATGGACTGTTTAAGTACATTGATTCCCTCAAATACCAAGTGGATTAGATTACTTCATTAATTCATGTTCTGCAAGACACAAGGCCATCATTAAATATCCCTTAAATATACCTGTATTTTCTGATATTTCTGGAAAAAAATAATAATAAAATAAATCTAAAAGCTCACAAATGCACCATACCACATTGTGCTTGGTGTAAAAAACAGTCCATTGCATATAGAAGTATGGCCCTGGAAAATACCTAAACAGTACTTATTCATTTTATTCATTCAGAGTTGAGTACAACTAAAAGCAGTTGTTGTTAACAGTGTTCTAATCAACGTAGAAATTAACTGCTTTCCACTGTGGAAGGTAACATTAAAGTGTTGACATTTGTATACATTTCTACCCCACCCCCCCACGTCCATAAAATGTAGGCTATTTACAATATTTATACTGTCCATAGCATTAACACTGTAACCTAAAAGGACAACTTTGTTTTTTTCAGCCAAGGTTGTTAAAGTTGTTTAAGGTTGTTATTAGACAAAATAAAAGATGTGTGTTAATTCTTTTACTTTTTCTGCTTTTTTTTTGTTTTAATGATTTTATCCGTTTTGACAGGTGGGTGGAACATTTGAAACTGGTCCTAAATTACCTCTTACCTCTACTTCACATTCAGTAGATCCTGTGAACTTTTGTGGTCCAGATATAATTCCCTGGGGTATAGCTATAGTAGCCAATATACCTTGGTTGAAAAACAATACAAAACAAAGTTGTCCTTTAACACAATGTCACTTTAAATAAACATTTCTTTTTACATATCATTTCACATAATCTGTTCAAAAATATTTATATCTCAGAGATTAACTATTCTAATCTTCATTTATTACTGAACACGGCATTCACCACCTTCGTGTCAACCATCTTTGACTACTCAAGAATAAAGTTGTGAACTGTTGGGATCAATGTCCAAAAGATGATTGCTCAAAAATTTAGAGCAATCATCTTTTAGACATTGATCCAATATACTGTATATTTTTAATTGACATACCTGGAAGTGGCCTTAATATCCCAAGATTGTACTTGAGGTTGATATTGTGGACCTGGACTACACAGTGATCAACCGTTTCTTTTTGCTTTACATTTTACATTTTCCACTCTGTACCTGCCCAACATTGGGTCATAATGTGCAGTCCTTTTTCTATGTACTCGAGTTTGACCCATGTAGTAGTGACAGTAGTAGAGTATATCATCAGCCGTCAACCATCACAGTAAAATCCTCAATGTTAATTTTACTCCGATAGTACAGGCACTCTTCCTCACGTTCTTGGTCTTCATCAGTTTCATGTAACATGTGTTCAAGGCGTGGTGGTAGCATTGACAGCCCAATCAGGAAATTCGTACATCTTGAACATGGCGTTACCCCAAGTGTTCAGGGCAAGGTTGATGGTTAAGACCCCGAGAAAGTTCAGAATGAACCCAGCCTTGGCCTGGAATAAACACAATGCTTATTCCTTTTTTTGTTAGTTTTTTTTTTTGTTTTTTCTTCTTCTTTTTAGATTTTGTGCATAATAAGCTGATGTTTGTGATATCAAGAACAACATTTACAATAATATGAAAGAAGATTAATTGTTATATATTTTTAATTGTAAGTATGCTTCAACAATAAAAGATAACCTGCCAAGTGTGTAGCTTATCTCTTGTGGCTAAGTGGCTTTCCCTTAAGCCCCCATTTTCAGATTTGGGTGAGTAAACCTTTGTATCGATTCGAAGTAGGTGCATGAAGTGTCTTACCATGTCCATGACTTGGAGGTTTCCATAGGAGAAGGCAATGGCATTAGGTGGAGTGGCCACTGGCAGCATGAAGGCCAGTGAAGCGCAGATGGTACAGGGCAGCATGACATACAGCGGATGTAACTCGATGGCCACTGCCTAAAAGTCATATCATATCAAATCAAATTTATATACAGTCGCCAACCTACTGCAGATAAATAAAGCAGCCTTGTTATCTATCATTTCATTTAATGCATTAAGCCATGTAATAACCCTTTGAATGGGTGAGTTGTTTGTGAAACAACTCACTCGTTCGTCTGTGTGTCTGTGTGTGTGTGTGTGTGTCTGTGTGTGTGGGTGTGTGTGTGTGTGTGTGTGTGTGTGTGTGTGTGTGTGTGTGTGTGTGTGTGTGTGTGTGTGTGTGTGTGTGTGTGTGTGTGTCTATGTTTCATCTGCATGTCTGTCCAGATTCACTCACCATGGACGCCAGTATAGGTAGGAAGAGTGTGGTGGTGGCAGTGTTGCTAGAACATTCCGTGAACATGGCCACCAGCAAACACAGTATGATGGAGATAGCAAAGGGAGGTATAGTCGACAGTGGCTCCAGGCTTTCCCCCAGCCACTTAGACAGTCCAGAATCCTGAATGTGGGGCAAATAAAGACAGAGGCAACAATAATGATTATTCACTTTTAGACTCTATGCTGCCTAAAATGGCTGTGCTGTTTAACCAAGTATAAATGAACAAATAAACATTCAATACCTCACTTCCTTTGGCCAAAGCAAACCCTCCCCCCAAGAGCAGGATGATATTCCAGGGCATCTTCTCATGGACTATATCCCAGTTCAGCAGGGCTGGAGGGGCCTTTCCTACAATGCACAAGGAATAAGGAAACAAAGTTGCGCAAAATAACTTTTTACAGCTTCACAGTTTATATCATTCTATTGATTAAGATGATCACAGAGACCGGGCAGTGTTTATTAACTGTAGATAGAACACTGAGACCGTAAAGATGCTCCATAAAGATGAAAGGGAAGATTAAGGCTAGTCCTTCAGATAGGATAATTAAAAATAGATTGTTAGTTGACTGACATTTCAGGCTATACAAAAAGAGAACTATGTTCCTTGGTGTGTGATGCTTGAAACAGATCTATTCTTAAACTCAAGACACTCTCCATATATCACCACCATAGAATTAATTTATGTTGATCTGACGTTATCAAACTGTACACTCAAGACACCTCGTGTGTGACCTCGCTCTTTGGGGCAAGGTTGCTTTTCTTGAGGTAGACTGGTAGAAATGTATGAAACAGAAGGATCCCTGTTCAAAGAAGATAAAGTAACATCTGCATGCCATGTCACCTTAAGGTCTACTGAACCTGAGTGTCTTTAATCATTGTGGCACCCTTTTGTGTACAAAACATACTGCTTTTCACTTTTTGAGGAATAGCTCTAAACTTGTAGATTATCCTCAACCCAGAAGGTATGCAGTATATGCTTCACTTGAGTTACAAAGTCAGGGGGGAAAAAAGAGTATTGGTTTTAAAATAATTTGTCTAAAGGGACAGAACAACGAGTACTGCTGAACAGACTTGACCTTGGGGCCTATCAGGCTACAACTCCCTCTTCCGCGCCTCCGATTATGAGGCTCTGAAAGGAGCTGTTACAGTGTTTACTACAGTGCAACGAGTCAGCAAGATAGACAATCATGTTTTACAGCCATGTGGCACAATCTATCTGTTTTATAGACAATAAAACCTGTGCTCAGATCCTGTGTTTATACAGTAGATTCAAGACACTATATTAACCACACATTATGCTACCAAAATACATTTAACAAGAAAATATGTTTCTATATGTGTACATAAGTCAAAAGCGAGGACAGTGTGCACTGCAGCACAAACCTCTCTCTCTTGCAGCAACATGCCGATGTACTTTTTTATGATATAATTGACATTCTCTCAAGATAGGCATACTGAATTGTATAGTAATATATGGGTTGAACAGAAAATATAAGTTTTCTGCTGCCCTACCATCTTCAGATGAACCAAGCTTGGATGGGATGAGGAAGAACAGCGTTGACATGAATATGGCCACTGTACCATCAGTGACGTATCTATTAAAAAAGGAGCGTATGATTATCGAACACGAAGATCATATTGGCCCATCTCATCCAGTCTTGATGGAATCAAATGAATACACAAACACAAAAAAACACAAAACAAAAAAAATACTGCCAATGGACATTGGAAGTCCATTGGCAGACCTCCAGACAATGTCAAGCATGACCAGTATTATGTTTCTTTGATACAGGAATGTAAACAACTCAATAAAACAATGATTGTGGTTAAAGTGCGGGACAATTAAACTGAATTGAACTGTCTTGAAAACTGGTGGGGGCCAATGTTAAATTGAAAGAGGTAAACAATAGTTGCTATTTATTCACTCATTCACTCACAATACTCACGGTTTGTCTTTATTGAAAAGCACGGTGGCCCAGCCAGGCATGAAGCCTGGTTCCCTGGTAAACCATAGAAGAACCAGCAAGGTGAACACGGACAGCACACAGCCCTCAGCGAAGCTCATGCTGCCCAGTTTTTTGTACTCGTCTTTCATTACCTGGTAGGCCTCTTTGTCACCGTCTTTGCCTGCACCGCATCCAAACGACTTTTTCAAGCTGAGAAAGTTGTAATTCAACAAGCCACGTCAGTCACACACAATTCATCTTGCCCGTTTTGTTCAAGACAAGGTGTGTTGATGTTAGGAATGTGCAATTCAACAAAATGGCCTGGTAGTCAAAGAGACGTACTTGAAGCCCAAGTAAAAGCACTGCAGCCACAGCCATGTGAGGACCAGCATTAGGACCATGTTGGGGAAGGAAAAGCCAAACCAGCTGGCAAAGTTGATTACGCCGTTATTTCTCGGAAAGAGCCTGAGGAGAAAGAGCAAACAATACATTCCAATGAATATCATTTTGCTGCTAATGTATTTCTAAATAGCAGTTGTTATCTTACAACCTATAGTACCCAGAGTAGTAGATTTAGGGCCCCATTTATTTGCATCGATGACACCAAAACTAAATTTGGAAAACATCTGTTTATTTAAATTGGAGAACTTAGAAAGAGAGGGGTCATTAAAGCTTCATTAAAGAGCTTAGTGTGTCTGTTGCTGGGTCCCTGGGTCTGGCTGTCTGAGCACGAACAATGGGTTAACGCTGTCATTTCTCAACCGTTTGTGTGTGCACTTGTGCGTGTGTGTGTCTGTGCGTGATAGTGTTGTATGATTGTGTGCATGCATGTGCGGAAGCGTGTGTCGTACTCGTTCAGTTGGCCCTGCAGAATGACATTGGGCGTGGTCCCGGTGAGGGTGGCCGTTCCTCCGATGCTGGCAGAGTAGCACACACACAGGCTCATGCCTTTACCCAGGTTCACATACTTCTCTTCTCTCTTTAACCTCCTCTGCTCCTCCTCTGGGCTCTCCGTAAGCTCTGGAGGGACAGAACCAACGGTCAGGAAAACACACAGTTCTAACTATATTCACGTCCATGGTAAATTCAGGCTACAGTTTGGAGGAGAGAAGCCGGACGAGGAGGGTGACATGTATTCCTGCGGGCTGGGGAACCTGATTGCGAGCGCAGCAAGACAAATTAACTATGTAAGCCAGGCAGAAATGTCTCTGTTCGTCACAATCCATGTGTCGCACTCCATAAATATGGAGTGCATATGGCCTGCCAGTAAGACACGCAGCTGCACTGGTATTAATACTGTGTTTTGGGATAAAGGACATGAAGTGAGGCCACTCATTAATAGCAACTTCATCTTCAACTTATCTGAGTTCCTCCCTATGAATATTTTACTGATTTGTTAAAAGATGAATGATTGCTCTTATACTATCATTTAACATTATTAGGGGATATAACCCATCTGAATATGCAAAGTGATACAGAAAAAAGAGTTGCTTTGGACTGTCATACTCATATCAGATCTCATGTCGTAGTAATTCCAAACAAGGATTAAACGTACCCGAAGTAACTTCATTCTCCATGGTTGTGAGTTCCATGCCGTCCTTTGTGTCTTTGATGACTTTCCCATTTTCTGCATATGAAAGAAATCACTACTTAATGAAAAAGGAAGGAGCACAGTGTAAGTGAACTGCCCCTTGGATCAGCGCCGCAATCGGTTCAAACAACTGAATTTACGTGGTGTGCCTACTAAAGATCATTAGCAGTACTTCTAGGATTTTAGATTTGTTTGCCTTCAGCTTATCTTCTGTTAGTCTTAGAGCAGTGGTTTTCAACCAGTGTCAGGGGACCACCAGTGGTCCTTGAGAGAGTTCCAGGTGGTCCCCATGATAAATGATGGAAAGTTGGTTAACCAGATGTAACACTTTGAGAGTGAAAAAATGAAACCAAATGGACCCTTGCGGGTCCATTTGGTTTCATGTTTACACTCTCAAGAGTTAAAATATTCATCATCCGAAGTCTACACAAGTAGGGAATGTAGAAGAACGGTCATTTTGACCTACTGTATGTTTGCGAAATCCAGCCATGGAATTGTGGACAAAAACAAAAGAAATCTGGGGTCTGTGGGGCTAAAATGTCATCAAATGGTGGTCCGTGGCTCAAATGCTGAATAAATAGTGGGCCCTGGTACCAAAAAGGCTGGAAAGCCCTGTCTTAGAGAATAAGGACACACATGCACACACATGCAGACACACCGATTTGGGCAGTTCCATTGGAGCCCTTGGTTTCAGTCATCTCAAAGGACTGGTTGTCCTGGCCTTCCATGGCATCCCTCCTCCCCTGCCTGTCAGCCTTGGCCTCCGTGGCAGCCAGCTGCTGGAGCACGGCGTTGGCGATGGGCAGCATCATGGCGGTGGAGGCCGTGTTACTGATCCACATGGACAGGAAGGCTGTGGTGCCCATGAAACCTATCATCAGACTGGAGAGGAAGAAGAGGAACGATATGGGAAAAGGACATTGGGATGACAAGTTCAATGTAAACGTGGCCCAACTGCCCCATTATCTGTCTTCTTTGAAGAGAGTTAATGTCCAAAAAGCGTCCGTCCACCTACCGTGCCGGCTTCACTCCTACGATTAGCAGAACTCGCAGCGCGATCCTCTTGTGTAGGTTCCAGTGCTCCACGGCGATGGCCACCAGTAACCCACCGATGAACAGCATGTTGGAGTCTTTCAGATACTGCACACACACCTGGACAGTGGAACACACACAGTATTTGACCCTGTTGTGATAAAGGAGCCCACGACACATACATAATTAACTGGTATGTACTCCAGTTAGTGAAAATAGAGGATCAGATTTGTGACATGAGGGGCTAAGTAGACTATCGGTATCTATCTTTGCCAAATGTTTAGCACATTTCATTAAATGTTCAATTTCTACTGATTGTTTGCCAATGTTTCCTATCAATGTTTGTCTATAAAGCTATGCTACACTTTTGCCAGAATATTGTCTACGGTACTGTATATGTGGGTTAACTTCCCCTACATGATTCAGCTCTTTAAATTAAGGTAGTGAAAGGGCGAAGGGGTTCCAGATAGTCCCCAGCTAAATGACGTGGAGTGATAATCAAGTATGATTTGAGCATAAAATGAAACCTTTTTCATTTTACAGTTTCCAAAAACTGCAGGGCAGTCTACATAATTAGAGACTGAATAAGAATTCTAATTTTGATCTATGTTTTCTTTCCAAATGTATTTTGGAATACAGTTGACCTTTAGGTAAGCCCCGCCCTCTAGTCCACCCTAGGACACTTTCCAGCTGGGTTCATTCATTCCAATGTAAATATCATGGACTTTACACGATAAATGTTGTGCTTAGTTGTGATTGGACCATAGCAGTTTGGGGAGGGGCTTGCCTAAAGGTCTATTGTGGACAATAAACAAAACAAATCTAAATGTCATTAAATTATGGTACATGGCTCAAATGCTGAATAGTGGGTATCCTCTGGTATCAAAATGGTTGAAAAGCACTGGTCTACAATAACAGTCTGTTCAATAGAATATGCATGTTATTATTAAGCCCCTCTCTAAACAATCTGATATCAACAAATGACCAAACAGTGGTTGGGCGATTGTTCTTGTTAAAATGGATAGAAGAAATGAGTGATGTAAACATCGTACCACACTTGACTCCATGATTCCCATCATGGGGAAGAAGATGACAGGCAGCAGGGCTGTCACAGCCAGAGGAATGCACTCTGTACACCAGTACAGTGCCATCACGATGATCGCATAGCCACACAAAGCTTGCTGTCGAGCACAAATAAAGTACAGATCTTCAATTTTAATTTAACCGAACAATGCACAAATTGAACCAATTTCAAAGTGTGTAGCTATTACTGAATATGAATAGTCAGGGAAGCACTTGCAAGTGCTATGTTAGTGCCTGGCCGTGCATTAGAGTGAATCTCCTCTCTCCATTGTTTGTTTGTTTGTCAAATTTCTGTCGATCCGTTTGTGTGGGCTGTGGACAGTTCAGAAACCCACCAACCAGTGAAATTATCATTCGGCAGTTTTATTCATTTAATTAACTTCCTTCAAATGGGATTTAACATTCTTTATTTCAAAATGCCAACATTGCCCTCCTGTGAATAATATGGTCTAAGCCTGCGATTTATATTAGTGTGTATTCCCCATCGATTATGTCCACAGCCTTCCTATGAGACAATAATGGTACCATAACAAACAGCATTAGTGAGGACCAATTATATGTCAGGTTGAAAATGGTTGAAGACATAAATACAGGTGACCCATCTATTTATTTAATTTCTGGGATTGAGAGAACCCTGAAGTTTGGTTTAAATTTAGCATGATCAAAGGTTACATGGAACAAAAGGACTGATAATATAGTTTAGAGTATTTGGGTGTTATGCAACAAACGGTTTCATAACACTGTAGTAGTGCTCAAGAAGAATACCGGACTGATGTTCTTTGACTGGAGGAAGATTGTTCTTTGAGCCCATGTGTTTACGGTGGTCCCTTTCATTTTGTTGTGGTCTTGTGTAAGTAGGTTACTGATATGATACATTTTGTGTAAGCTAAGCATAACCCCAGCCCACCCCTCTGTCTCTTGACATTCCTCTGTATAGGATCACACACTGAAGTTATGAGGAATAACACTATTGACTGCGCTATGAACTTTAATAGAGAATTTTTAACTCAAATCTTTGGTTCTGGGGTCCCTGGAAGATTTTTGAGATGAAAGTCAATTACATAGAATTTTTGGAGATCCTTGACATTTTATTTAATTTTTTTAACCTTCACCAACTACAGTGTAATCAAATCGCATTAACTCTAATTATGCTAATGACATACAGTACATGCACATCTTTAGAATCAAAACAGGTTCCTTGGATGTGAACAGAAATCTTTTCCCCCCTTTCTTCAGCAATCTCCTTGTGTTTTATGCATGCACACTGGCAGATTCATGTCCTTGGCTACTCGCCGACAAATGTGGCTCATAAAGTGGCAAACTCCACTACGCTGCCCTAAAAGGTCAAAGTGCAGTGCAAGAATTGACCAATACTCGATTTAAAAGTGTTTCAACTGGTTTGCCAAATTAGATATCGGCATGAGATTACCCTAATAGAAAATATCATTTTGAGGTTTATCCCGCAAATCACAAAGGACAATTTGACCCTGGGGATACACAAATGGTGGTGTTAAAACCTTTTCTTCATTATGCTTCATTATACTTAAAATGCTTTTTGCCTAAAGATATTCATTGTACTGTATGGGTAAAAGAAAGATGCATACATACTGATGAATAATACCGGACGGAGGTGTGTGTGTGTGTGTGTGTGTGTGTGTGTGTGTGTGTGTGTGTGTGTGTGTGTGTGTGTGTGTGTGTGTGTGTGTGTGTATACACACTTGCATGCATGCATACCCCCCCCCCCCCCCCCACACACACACACACACACACACACACACTTAACACTTACCGGACCAGGAACTGCAAGTGGCAGGGGCAAAGCAACTAATGGTGTCAGTACAATCAGTAAATAATTCCGGTACATCCATAGTGTTTTAAGCCAGCCAGGCATGATGGAGAAGTGGACAGTGAGCAGGAGAGACAAAGAAAGACAAACAGAGATGGATGAGGAAAAGGGGGACAGAGACAGACAGAGATTACGCTGAAAAAACACAGAGATTCGTTTTACGAGATAATTGGTGTCACCGCCGCACCATTTGAAAGAGTGAGCCGTTGATAAAGTCGCAGTATATATATACCCAGATATATCCAGAGAGACTCACTTAAACATTAACTGAGAGGTCTGCATGCACAGGGTGTGTTATGCAGTCAGTCAGAAGATAGGGGCAGTAACAAGGATGTCATTTTCATCACCGGACAGAAACAAATAATTGTGCACTTTGAATTGGTTTGTAAAATCGCGCGCGCGCACACACACACACACACACACACACACACACACACACACACACACACACACACACACACACACACACACACACACACACACACACACACACACACACACACACACACACACACACACACTCCCAGTCATATTCACCTGAGGATACATGAGGTTTCACAGCCTTATCTTGATCATCAGCTGTCTGCAGAATTGAATAACAATTCTTGTACATGTTGAAGTTTTATCAGCAGATTCTACGCATCCCCTGGAATATCACACAGCAATAAGAAGAAATAACACAATGTATTACATGTATTACATGTACATTATAAGTAATAACAATGAAGAGTTACAAAAATGTATAGGCTATAAATATATATTGCATCTTCATATCTTTAGCAATGAGAAGGGTTCACTGACTAGTCTAGCCTATGGAACAGAATTGTTCAGGATTCTTAGTTTTCTCATTTGTTCCTTGTACACAACTAAGAACGCTAGATTTTCATATTTTCACATCAGTATTTATTTGGCAATAAATAACCATTTAATATTTCAGAACATCTGAATAAAGTAACAGGTTCCTGTCAATCAATTTAGAAAGGGAATGTCTGTATCACAAAATATGCCTTAGAGGGAATTCTTCCCATTTTCACTATCATTTCATTTCATTAACATACATTAAAGTTGTTGTGTGGACATAATAAAAAGCCTAGAAAATGATCATTGACATTGTGAAACACTTATTGATGACATCATCAAGATGTGAATCACTGTGTTAATGATTTTTAAATACCTCCAGTTCTAGGAAACACAGAAGTGGGGTGACCTTTAAGGAATATTAATGACAGTAAAACGTTCAGTGAACTTGTTCTGGTCATCCATGCATTACTGAACCATTACCTGTTTATTGACTGTCTACCTTGACATGGTGTGCATGAGGTTTACTAGCCTGGCAGCAGTCAATTGGAAAACAAAGTTCCATGGGATAATAAAGATTAAATTGATTAGCGTGAACTGTGTGATCTATGAAAAGGAAGTTTTCAGATTATTTCAAGGGGAATTTAAATAATCTGAGAGTGTACAAATGGAACCAAATGGACCCGCTAGGGTCCATTTGGTTCACATTTGTATGCTCTCAAGAAAAAAAATCGTGCTAAAAGAAACATCATTAACATGGTGAAACACAACTTGATGACGTCATCAAGATGTGTTTCACCATGTTAATGACTTTTTTAGACCTCCATTTCTAGGAAACACAGAATGGGGGAAACTTTTTATCATGTCCACACAACATCTCTAAGGTATGTTAATGACATAGTAAAATGTTGAAAATGGGTGGAATTCCCCTTTAAAGCCTGCCTCATTCAGTTTATGAAAACAGTTAATCTGCCTACAGTGACTTTCAGATTGTCATCTATTAAAAAAAAAGTATAATGGTAGGCCTATGCATGCATCATGAGAAAAATATGAATCTGGTAAATATAAGTTGTTACAGATGTTGTTTTCCCCTTTTGTTTACTGCCTAATACAGTAGGTACAGTAGAAACTGAAATATGTTGTAAAATAACCTGTTCCAGTGCTTTCTGGGCTACTGTTTTTATCTCAGTCCAAAGTGCACACACTCTTGTCTAAAACACAAGCTGTGATGATTTCTGAGAAAAAAAATCTGTGTGTGTGTGTGTGTGTGTGTGTGTGTGTGTGTGTGTGTGTGTGTGTGTGTGTGTGTGTGTGTGTGTGTGTGTGTGTGTGTGTGTGTGTGTGTGTGTGAGACTACTTGGAAAAATACAACTTGCAAATGTCCTCAACTAGCAAAGTTGAACAGTTACATACAGACAGTTTAGGCTAGGTCAGTGTATATAGTATAGCTATTCACATGGTTACATAATCATACAATGATGAGCAACATGAAGAACCACTGGAACCACTGTACACCCCCCCCCCCCCCCCCACACACACACACACACACACACACACTGTACATACAGTAGTCATATGTTTTAGTATGCAGTTCATACCTTTGTCCAGATGGGGACACTATTGCCCACGCAGACAACAAATTCCAGCTATGCAAAAATGCAAAAAAAAGTCGTCCGGTCTGCTGGACTCAGAAACAGCTGACCAAAGTAGTAGAAGCTAGAAAATGGTTTACACCGACATAACAATGTAGCAGAGTAAAGAACCAAGTATTGTTAAAAGTTAGTGTCTGTTAACTACTGTTAGGTGACTGTTGTTGCACTTTACGGTTAATATTTGAACTGGTGGACAAAGACGACAATGGAATACCTGGACACCACGGCGATCCTTCCCGAGGATTCACTTTCCTCGACTACTACAACTACAGGCGAAGAAATGCCGCCAAACAAAACCAACAACAACACGTTTGGCCATATTAGAGAAGAGGCTGACTGTACGAAGAGCCGCGGTCGCTTCAGGCGACCGCCGTACGTCTCGTCGTGCAGTCCTCTTTCGGCCGTCTCAGTGGAGCCCGTGTTGTTTCTGTCCATGTTCTCTCTGGCCCTGCAGGTTCCGCTGTCTACACAGTATCTGTGGGAGCGCATCAGTGAAGACCTGGGTTACAATGGAACCAAGAGCGGCGGCTGCGCCAACTCTTCAGCAGATACAGACCCGCTGCAGAAGGTAACAGGCAGGCTAGGTCCAAGTATATACTGTAGTACAGTAGAGTTACGCCGCCCGTCGCATACTCCGTTCACTTTATGGGATCAGTCCAATGGCGGCTCTATCATCATCAAGTTGTGTTTTTTTCCCCCATCATGATTTTTCTTTTAGGAGTTTTTTTTTTCTAATAGGAAATGTCCCTCTTTTAAGCTGCAACAGCCCTCCCGAGAGCTCAGTTTTCTGCCAATCTCCGTTCACTTCAATGTCTTGACTTCCATTGAGAACAGGGGCAACAAATAGGGACAAGTCCTGCACCGGAAGTTGGCAGAAATGCATTAGACATCTCTCAGGCAACAGCCCAGCATTAATGATCTCAAATCTCTTTGTTTGAGATAATTTCGTAGTAATAGTACAACATACGTTTAACAGACTTTAGCTTTTGCTGTACAAATTCTTTAAAACACTTGACTTGTTTGCACACATGGTTAGAATAACTGATGTGCACCGCCCTCGTTGAAAACAATGTATTTCCAACTCCAGTTTGTCCCTATTCAGGCTGCATGAACAGCGCTCGCGCGCAGTTTCTGACCCTTCAATGTCGTAACTCCTTTACTAAATGACAGGCTAATTAGGAACCAATTACCAAATGGACCGTATGGGTATTAACTGTGTTGATGAAATAAACAATGTGGCCACCATTGTAACAAGTGTAAGCTCTAGGCTAGGGTGTGTCCAATCACTGTTATCAGTGTTGCATTGATTTGAGTTGTGCTTGAATTGTACAGACAAACCTACAAGCTTTCAATAAATTTTAAATCAATCGATTGATCAATCAATCAACAATCAACTTTGATTTTACATTCTAGGCCTATATTGGAGGACCCAGCAGAGATAGAAGTCCATTAAATGATTTGATTGATCGAAATTTGTATAGAATCTGACACTAATGTGCCTTTCATCATGAACGCACACTAAATTGTCATGCAACATAGGCCTACTACAGTATGTTTCTTCACCTAAAATCTTAAAATGATCAGACCTTTATGATTGCTTAATAGATTAGGTGTTGTGGAGCTCTCGCAATGTGCATCAGTGGTGCAGGATTCCAGCCACAAAGCTGCAAAATCAAATAATGGCAAAATCAAATATGAAGAAATTATTTGATTTTGCCTTTGATTTTACATTTACTTGCCTCTGATATTACATTTTTATTGGCAAAATCAAATAACTTCTTAGTGCTGTAAATGACATCACTAAGAAATTATTTGATTTTGCCGACTGTAATCCCTTGTTCCTATTCCTGCAACACCAATGCACATTGGACAGGATGGATTACAGCCTGTAATCCATCCTGTCCGAGTTAAATGAACAAAGGAATGTAGCGGTATAGAGAGAACTGAGAACACTTACTATAGCTCACATTTTCCTTTTCCCTCCACAAATCCCCAGGAGGTGGAAACCCTCACTGCACACTGGAACCTGTACATCAACTTGGCAGGGTTTGCCGTGGGGTTGATGGTGGTGACTCTGCTGGGTTCCTGGAGCGACCGGGCGGGTCGTCGGCCCGTGCTCATCATCCCGAGCCTGGGCCTGGCCCTTCAAGTGGGGGTTTACCTCGTGGTGATGTACCTGAAGCTGCCGGTGGTCTACTTCCTCTTGGGCAGACTGCTCAGCGGCCTTTTGGGCGACTTCAACTCAGTCCTGGCCGGCTGCTTTGCGCACGTGGCCGACACCAGCGACCGAGGGTCCCGTACCTTCAGGGTAGCGGTGCTGGAGGCCTGCCTGGGCATCGCAGGCATGCTGGCTAGCATCATCGGAGGGCAGTGGCGCCGTGCACAGGGGTATTACATGGTCATTGACAGTTTATTACTATTCCAGACCACAATGTAACATTTGTTGTTATTTAAGTTTATTCTATGTTTGTACGTCTTGATTTTTTTAGATACATCAATCCGTTCTGGCTGGCGCTGGCTGCCAACCTGGCCGCGGCTCTTTACGCGTACCTGTTTGTGCCCGAGTCCGTTGTCAGAGACCCTGGCAGCGCCCGGCTCCTTACCACTCGCCACCACCGCGCCATATACAGCCTCTACTCCACGGGGGGCGCCGCCAGCGAGGGCGATCGCGGAACGTTTCGGAGGACAAAGCTCTGGCTCTACACGCTGTGCTTCTTCGTGGTGGTGACGGTGCACTTTGGCAGCCGTGAGCTGTACGTGCTGTACGAGCTGAGCGCGCCGCTGTGCTGGGGTCCGGGGCTCATAGGCTACGGCTCGGCAGCTCAGCACCTGGCCTACGTCAGCAGCCTGTTGGGACTGAAGGTCCTACAGCGCTGCTTGAAGGATGCATGGGTGGCCCTGGCGGGTCTGGGGTCCAACATGGCCGGGCTGCTGGTCATCTCCATGGCAGACACCACTCAGCTCATGTTCACAGGTGAGAGAAACGAGTGAAGAGTTTAGCACTGCTGGTCCCACTAGATGGTGCTCCAGGCAAGATTACAATATTTCCCTTATTAGGGTTAGACCTGATTAAATTTTTTGATCTAATTAGTTTAAAGCTTTGTAATTAATTGATATCAATTAATCGCATACCAAAATTTGGAATTTTAATTTGTTAATTAAAAGAGGTTTCTACTGTGTGAGTGAGTTTTTCTAAAGCAAAATTGTGTCCATACTGCAACATTTTATGTAGTGGCTGAGGGTTAGAGATGGCGTATTTTCGGACCAATGGGAGGACGAAACAATGGGAGTTTAGATCAATGGCAGCCTTTTTGGTTACTCTGATTGGCTGCTTCTTCCATTGTGTGCACCGCTATGACTGATACCCCTGAAATTCGTCCTGTGAAGAAGGTTCTGTGATGCAAAATCTGTGTAATTAATTAATCTCAATTAATCAGTTAAAGTCCCAGCCCCTACCCCGTATAATATATGAAATGTTGTTGTTAGGAACGGAACAGGCGATGCATAGAAACTATAGGGATGTCCCAATATCGGTATCGGGAAAAGTATCGGATTCGGATCGGCCCTTTTTTGTCATATCGGTTCATATTGGTATTGGCAATACTGCATCGGTACCTGAAAAGTATCACAATGGCTCTCATTTGTCATCAGACAATTCGGTGTTCGTAAGTATAACAGTAGTAGTGATCCGACACAGTGATAAGGGGGTTGACACAATGGCAGGTAAATAAATATTGTGGAATTTGCTTTGGAGTTGCCAAAGTGCACAGAGTGCTATTCTAGTCTGCTATATTATTCTGCTATTTGGTGGACTTCATATAAGATCTTCTTGGGACAATTTAATTGAGTTTTAGTCCTTTTTTTTTTGATCGGGAAAAATTGTCAGAATTGTATCGCAAGCAACACACTTCACAGTGCACAATTTTGTAGTTAGTTGATTTACAGTACCTGTTTAAAGCCTGGCTCCGGCCATTATCATCTTGTAGGCCCATCTATGACATACAGTTTGATATAGATTGATCTGTCCTCACAATTTTCTCCCCACAGACGTATATTAAGCCAGACGGACAGCAAAACACTCTCCCAGTCAAACTCAAGAACAGTCCAGTCTGTTGATTTTAGTAGTTTTACTCAGGAGAAATTGTGAACATGTGAGCAATATGACAGGAAATACACAAATGAGAATGGATGCTACCCAATACTATAAAAGAGAGTCTAGTATCTACATGTCAGAATTGTAAATGTTTTTTTAAATGTACCAAACAAAATGAATCAAGTGTAATAGGAATTAGCATGCTCTGTCGACTCAACCTGGCTGCATAGTACTTCCAAACACACTAAGCCACATAAGAATGATGCACACATTAACCCTCAAAGAAATGCACACTTCTATTATTATGATTCAACTTACAGAAGATGTCATGTGTAGCAGCAACATGCAGCTGCCTCAAAACTAGCTCTTGGAATGAATGAAAGGCACTTCCTGCTTGTGAGCTTATCAAAAATGGAGCTGAGTAGCACTTCCTGTTTTATCAAAATAAAATACATGAGTTTAAATAAAGAAAAATACAGATTGATCACTAGGAGGTGTCATAATTCAAACAAATACAACTCAGGTCTGGATCCATAACATACATTGTTGACTTCAGGGATCTTCATAAATGGCATGGATAGACAGCCAGGCAGAGAAATCTCCTTTGCTAAGACGTATGACTTGATTGCCATCAGAAGAAGCTGCTATAGCATGGAGATGGCAGACTAAATGAAAAGTCAAAAGGGAAGTGGATTCCGTTTAATCCAGAAGTAATTAATTCAGAAGTAAGTAGACAGTATGGGGATGCAATGGCTGAACAATAATAATAATCTTTAATGCTGTATGTGTGTATGGGGCCTTGAAAACGAACAAGTGACACACCAGAAATTAGAAGTTGAACTTAAGTAAAAGACAAAAAGAGGCTGATATCCTGACTAATATGAATTATGCCTGACACTGAGCATTGTAGAGCAATATCGTAATAATGATGTCCTCGTGAAAATAAGGAAGTGATTTGGCTCTCCCCAGGCTATGGGCTGTGTTTTCTCTCCATGGCGTCCACTCCTGTCATCAGGTCCAAGTTATCCAAGCTGGTGGGCCCGTCAGAACAAGGTTAGTCCATTGGTCAAAAGGAGTTCACCGCTGTATTGGTTACATACTGGCCTTTAGTTTGCATGCTGTAGCATATTACCATTAAATATGCTTATTATCAAAAAGTATTTCATCTGCTGAAATAATGTGTACATGCCTTTTAGAGAAAGTAAAATGCAACACTACTGATGTACAAAAGAAGTCCAAGGCACTACATCTTCAGTAAAGAAAAAATATATCATTATTTATGAACAAGGCAACTGAAAATGCGTTGGTCATTTTCAGTTGCCTTGTTCATAAATATAAATAAAATGTTATACCAGTATATTTTTTCATTGGAAGAAAAATAGCCTTTTTTGAAAAAATAACCCTTTTTTGTGTATGATCTCACTTGAATCACCAATAAGTACCCAGTTATCTTAGCCTGGCTCAGCTCTGAAACGCCACCTTAAAAAATACTATCATATTTTTTCTCCTGCGATTAAAGGACTGGTGTCCCTCCCTCCGGTGTAGTTGGTGTGACGTTGTAGTTGAAAATGGAAATACAGCAGCTGATTGGCTGACAGCCAGTGTCGGCTCGTCCAGTGCTTCAGGATTTATAAACATCAACCTTCAACATATTGTACTTCTTTGGTTCATATGCTAGTAACACTTGTCGGCTGTGTTTGTTTGTTTGAAACCGGGATAGCACATTAGCCACATTAATGACAACAACATTGTCTGCTTTCCCAATATTCTTATGGGTTGGTATGAACCAATCACAGCGAAGACTGCCACTTTGATAACGCCCCTGCCAGAAACTGAGGTGGTGGAGAGGGACTTCAGTCAGAATAGTGAAGCGAAACAAAGTGAACCCAAGTGTAACTAAATGCCAATTCAGACTGGACTTCCCATCTAAGAGCCAACTGCAGCACTTTCATATCCTTTCTGTTACTACTGATATACAGCTATAGCATTGTATGCTGATATGTGTTCCAGGTGCCCTGTTTGCCTCAGTAGCCTGTGTGGAGGGTCTGTGTTCCCTGGTAGCCAGTGGCCTCTTCAACTCTCTCTACCCAGCCACACTGCACTTCATGAAGGGATTCCCCTTTCTTTTTGCTGCAGTCCTCCTTTTCATCCCTGCTGCAGTCATTGGGTGAGTTCCTGCATTGTTCAAGTAGAGGAAGTGCTGTTATTGAAGAACAAAAGTTCTTCTTTTGAAGCATCCTGACTACATATCTCTTTCCCACTCAATAATGATATACCCCCTTTTCTTTATCCAAAAATTCTCATAAATATGATGAGGGGAAATATGTTCAGAGCAAACCTAAATGCAAACCGAAATGGAACATCACGATTGTGCCATAACACCAAGTACGGTACTTCAAAAAGTAGTTTTTGTATAATGAAGTAGAATTAAGTAATTCTTCACTTTCCACCTTGCTTATGGCAAAGTACCTTGCCATAAGAACTGTATTTTCCACATTGTTTTCCTGCCTATTACCCTGTTATATGTTGACTAGGGCTCATGCCTTTACTTCATTCTTGCACTTTTGTACATGAACTCACTCTGAACAGCGCCTGCTAACAGCCTGTACATTGTAATGTGTTGTCTGTCTAGGACATTGGAGTTTCAAGACCAGAGGAGAGACCACAGAGATGACTCTACAGAGCCATGACCTGGTGCCCATAAGTGCCATAGTCTCACAGTTGGTGAGGTTTAGCCTGGTATCAGCCAAGTAAACCACAATTAAACACCTACTGTACTGTAAGCAAAGACTCAGGGATAGACCTTTCACCAGGTTAGAATGATTCCCCACTACCACTCAAACCAAACGGTACAAGAACAAAGGATAGATATCCATTAATGATGAACGATACCTTGCATTATGCAATATTATGTGCAGCTAATATTTTTTTATTACAGCCAACATTGTTCTATTGCATGAAGGTATAATACAGTATTAGATTCAAATTAAACAGTATTTAAAACAGAAATATATTTGCACAAAACAATCATTTCAGATCATAAAAGTCTCAATAATATTACATCTTTGATGAAGGGCAAGCAGAAACAATCAGGAACACTCAGGAAGCATGAAACTCAACACCAAAGAATTATTATCACACTGTCAGCATATAGTCGATCAGCCTTTGCCAAGCGTGTGCAGGCTTGACCATTACTAACGCACAGCAATATGACAGCCATGGGCTTTTATCTGCAGTCAGGGATTACTGAGTTACACCACTGCCCCCTCCATGAAACCACACGGTTTTCCCTGTATGCCAATTATGTGTCACTCCCTCATGCATGGGCACACACAACTGGATAGCCCCAGAGCACAAGGTCAACACAAGCAGAGGTTAAGCCACAGTTGCACAGGAAGAAACTCGATCTATAAAGGCGAAGAGGCGATGATCATGGGTTAAGTAGAATATAAATACATCAATTCTTTATTCATCCACACAAACCAAGTGACTCATTGGTCTACTTTAAGAGGCATGAATAATGCCCCAGTACGTTATTTGTTGCCAGCTGTTCAGTTTTATTGTCTTGTTTTATTTATATTATTATTGTCTTGTTATATTTTTATCAGCATATTGTTTTTTAACTGTTTTCAACTATTATATTGAGGCATTAATTGCTACAAGAGCTATCAGGCATATGGTAACATTAAATATTCATGAGTTACAGTTCCCAATTGTGTTATTGGTGGTAAGGCAATAAATGTTGCAGCCATTTTGCAATTCAAGTTAACACGGTACATTAGAAAAGGGAACAATGTGCACTTGTCACTAATAAAATGTGTGTAAAAATCTTATTCTAAAGTACTGAAATTGAGCACATGCTGTATTTTTGCAGTTTGATTAAAAGAATAAGTTAAGAATATGTTGCAGAACACGTGACTTTTATTGAACTTTTACTCAACAATATAACAGAATGGGTTTTTATGTTACTGCTGTATACTGTATTCACAGAAATTAACTAAATTGCACATTGTGTGCACAAGAGAAACATTGCTGGTTTTTCCTTTATCAAACAACTCCCTTCAGGTAGTTAGTGGGATGATAACAGGTTTTCTTATTTCTTTATTGTCAAGCAGCCAAGTAATTAGTCAACATCTGAAAACCACAAGTCATTTGTTTAGCGGTTTACCCTAAACATGTAGTACAGCATGTTGTGACAGTACATGACAAGTCCTTCTAAAATACAGACAGATGGGATTTTAGACCAATATGACTCCTTTAAAAGGTAGGACTTGTAAATGCCAGTATCGATCAATATTTTCAAACAAGAAAACAAAATATGCTTCACAAGTAAGCAGTGTTTGATACTGCACAGGTACAGTATATTTTGCATTGCCTGAGGTGCTTTGTAACTTAGAAGGGCTATACAGGTTATACTGTCTTCTACAATTGCTAATTCTTGCATTGCATTAGAGCCCACCAGTACATCAAAATATTCCAAATAAATGTACATAGTACTGATTGTATGTTGTTACATGAACATGAACCAACAAATCTACCAAGATGAACCAAAATATTAGAAATTACCATAAACATTGTGATGCCATTAGTGTGCAACAGATCTAATACATACAGTATTTCAAGAATCCCAAACCTAATTTGGTCCTGTAAGATAATATAAGGCAAAGAGAAATGATAGATTTCTAAACATAGAACGCACGGGCCTTCAAAAACAATGAATTGTTTTGCAGGATGTCAATAAAGGCTCAGCATTTTAAATTTCCTGAGAAACAGAAATAGGCTCATTACCTGATAGCACATACAGCAGGTTAGTACATATTTTAAATTAATTAGCTATATAGTATATAGAATAGAATTTAAAATATAATTTTACCATTGCAGACATTGTCTAGTCATACTGTATTAGGTCTTGGGGGAAGAATCCATGTATCTAGCCTTGCATCTACATTTCACTTGGATTTGTTTTTCACATGCATTGGAGCAGAGAAAAAGGCATTTACCAATTAAGCATACTGTAGGCCCTGCTATATTTGGCATTGTTGGCAGTTAATAGGGAGCTGAGGTAAAACTATTTCTGTGTTTTTCCTTTTGAGCCGTCTTTGGTGTCCAGTCGGTCTTGGCCTTTCAGAAAGCGCAGGATTTTCTCAATGGTAGCCTCCTGGTACTCATGGGACCACCTGAGATAAGAGGAAGAGTCACAGGGACAAATCAAGACTGTTGTCAGATGCAAACTATTCAAATACTGTAGAAAACAGTTCAATACTACAAAGGTACTATGATAGCAGGTAAACCTAAGCTAACATCTGTCTAAACATGCTATCTTCTAAATAACATTTTTATTAGCAATCATCTAAGTACAAACGCACAAGACATTGACAATATTGAATCCATACATTGTCAGTACTGTGATGCTATAAAAGTAACCAGCATTGGTGATTGTGCTATAACAAACCAAACAATCTGAAAAAATATCATTTGTTTCTAAACACATTCGTCTTCAGGAACTCACTTAATGCCATTGAAGTTGAGGATAGACCTCATGTCCTCTGGCAACGACATGGGGTCTGGCCATGAGAAATTATCTGTGACGGGAACGATGTTCTTCTTTCCACCCAAGGCTGTGACAATCTCCTGAAAGGTTTGGTCAAACAAAAACATAAACACAGAATGTGACCTTCATATAGGGCGAGGTGATCTGATCAGCATGCCTCTATAAAACTGGACATATTCCTCTGGAAGATGCCATGTTTGAAATCTCCTGTTTTCCCAGTGTGATTTTCTTAGTTGATTTTTCCCCTTGAGCTTCCAGTTATATTAATTACCCCTTGTGTTCTTGTCAATACAAATGTTGTAACTCAGCTCTGCCTCTGGTCCTGCATTTGGTTCCTACATCTCCTGACTCGCATCGTGACATGTACTGCAGGCCTTTGAAGTTAATCAGAAAAACCTCAAAGCTGACTGTAGTACTACTGACCTTGTGTACCCAGTCCTTCATGGCAGTGTCGCCCATGCACTTGTCGAGTGCGTTGGCAGACAGGACGAGGATGAAGTTTCTTGCTCGCTGCACACTCTGAATCAGTTTGTCCTCAAATTTCCCAGCCTCCAGCTTTTCCACATCTATGAAGACACTGAATCCACGCACTTGGAGGTGCACTTTCAAAAGGCTTTAGGAGAGAATTGGGAATAAAAGACACAAAAAAGTGACTCAATACAGACAGGCAGACATAATGGAAAGTATTACATTTGCCACTTGGCGAACTTTCATAGTCGTTGGATGCCTTTATGTAATTACCTGCATAAATGTATACATTTATAGTATGGTTAAACTGGTTATTTCGTTCCTTGCTCTGTATTTTTGAACTGAATAGAATGCCCATGTCTGCTTACCCTACCTAAGGCAGGGTAAGTGATATTCCTTTGTTAAAATAAGTGAAAAGTCTGGTGAATTTCAACTGTTTCCCTTTATCTTGTGTTTTCTTCTCAATAAATACCCAATTTTGAACAAACATTCTCATCAGGGGCTTTTGGGGAAAAAGGCCAATTGATTTGGTATCCGTGATGTCATACTGTTATTTGTCTAACTCCTTCCCCTCTGGCCTTTACAGTTCCAAATTTACATCTCCACTTTTCTTACAAAACTGCCATTGTTGATTTTCGCTTGTGGTAATTCAGATTCAGATGCCTTTATTTTCTAATGTGTGTACACACAAAGAAATTTCTTCTGACATTAACATATGTGCGCACAAGACAAGGTGCAGGGAAAAAATAAATATAAAAGTGCAAAGACAAGTTACAGTGCATGAATGTTGCTTGTGTCAGTAGGTGGCAGGGGTGGAAGGGAAGCCAGACTCATCGAGCAGCCTGGCAGCTGAGGGGAAAAAAACATCTGTGGCGGGCTAGCAACCCTCTCCCGAAAGGGAGCAGGGTGAGGAGGCCATGACCAGGGTGGGAGGGTTCTCTCTTCAGCGCGGAAGAGAGAATGGGGGAAAGGAAAACTAAAAAACGTGGAAGCAGTGTAAGTTTGGAGAAATGGCTGGGGATAGACATGGGGGTCCATGGGGCCATCCTGTATATAATTGCATAATTGCAACATACGTAGCCGCTAGCGGCTAGCCGATTTAAAAGCAGGGACATCATCATTCAATGCATACAGAGCGTTATAGACTTTCCTTTTTGCCATTGGCAAGACTCTATAATGCATATGCATAGAACTTGCTCCCTTTGTGGGTTATGGATCCCACAGGGGTCCTGATGTGTGTGCTGATGTCCACTCATGTGTGTTGTCCTGTTTGATTTTATGTGACTCACTATGCTGTTGTAGCGTTTTAATTTCCCGCCAGGGATTAATAAAGTTTAATCTCATCTCATCCCTCTCTCTCATTTTGGGGTGTCGATGTGTTCCTGAGACACTTAACCCTTGATGTGCTGGTCGGTACCTTGCATGGTTTAGCCATTGTTGTGTGAACGGGTGAACGTGATCCACAATCTATAATCAGGATTCCATAAAACCTTTGCGAAAATAGGAAGAGTATGTTAATTAAGTCGAAAAAAGAAAAGCGAATTGTCCACCATTTCCATTAACTGATGAAATGCGACTCATGGGAGTCTAGGGGAAAATAAAATAGGTTCGTGAAACAAGCACTAGGTGGCACAGTTTTGCCAGTAACGTGAGACGTATGGTTATTTTACACATATTTTTACTTTATTTTAGTCTTTACACACAGACTGCCTGCTTTATTATATATTCCTATTGAACTATAGGTCCGTTGTGCTGTGCAGAGGCTGTTCTGGCTCTGCTGTAGCAAAAACAATAATTAATATAGCCTACAATCCTAATACGTAATCTACACAACTCACTGTTTTCCTGAACCGGAGCGCTTGTGAGACTCGGTAGCCTACTGATTTGGTGTAGGTCTACTTTGTGATATTGTAGACTACATCATGTTGCAGCGCAACACGTGCGAGGAAAAAAGGTTTGAACTTTATTAACGAAATAATATCTAAGGGCAGAGCCCGGTCATGTAAACATCTGTTTATGTCTGATATCACTTGCGTATCTTAGCTATCATGCATGATGATACAGATACTGTAAATATAGGACCTGTAGCTGCCCTGCGACAGTCATGAACAAACGTGATGGGAGTCTACATTTTGGACATGTACATGCGGAGAGTCCCCTTGGTTGTGTGTGCACGGCCCTCGTCCGTTTTCAGCTGTTTTGTAGAAATATAACTTACATTAACAATGCTCTCATCGGCAGACCAGAACTCTTCAAATGCGCTATAATGCGTGTCCAGTGCTTTCCCATTTTTTTTCTTTTCGCAAGCTGTTTCCATACCTCATTTGCGCATTAGCCTCTTTCGATACGCTCCAAAATCCGCCACCTTTCAGCGGAAAACTACTTTTGCGCAAAATGGAAACTTATTCACATTTTGAATTGTTTCCATTCAACAACATTCTCTTCGCAAGAGCCGTTTTTGCGCAAAAGTAGGGCTTATGGAAATGTGGCTTATGTAAGGCACGACATAACATGGACATAAATCTCTCTCTTTACTACTTTATATAATTGCACCAACATTGTTCTTGTGCATTTCTCTCTCTCTCTCTTTGAGTTTAATGAGCATAAAATGCATTTCCAGGATACCAAATTTATGGTGAAGTCAGACGAAGGGCCTTCTAAAAAAGGTTTGTTTAGAACATCAATTACCATACATTTTAACTTGAACAGGTGGTTCAATTTGACTAATTGCTTTTTGTCAATGAGCAGTTGAGACGAATAGCAGTTTATGTCCATATTTTAATCTGATCCCTCCCTGAAAAGGCCTAGGCCTGTCCTGACCTCATCCATTATTTACAGTATACATTCTGAATCATTAGTGGGGACTGGGGACTTATTTGTCTCAACTGTTCAAAAAACCTGGGATGACCTCATGCCAAACCTTATGGGATTAACAACGATAAGGCCATTATCCTGCTTTAGTTCTAACCTGGCCAGCTGGGAGCCCGTGGTCCTACGGTAGCTGATGAACACATCGGGGCCTGGAGGCTGGGCGTCCGTGAGACAGGGCTTGTAGGGCCTGCAGTTAGCTGCCAGGATCTTTGCCCGGTGGACACCATTTTCGACGTGGCAGTCACGCTGGAGCTGGAGGTCGGTCACACTCTGCACGTTATTGCGATCCACTCCCGACAGAACGAGACCGTAGGTGTACTGACGGAAACGAGGGTCCACGTCGGCTAACCAGTCGGCCATGTTGTTTGGGTCACATGTGGAGTAATTGGCGTAGGTCTTTAACACGCGCAAGTCTCTTAGGAATCTGGAGAACCAGGGGTGGGAAAGAAAAACTTTAACTTAAACTTAAATGCGCAATGCCTTGCACAAATGCCTTGTTTGTATTTATGTCTAATAAGTGTTTAATCAATCTAACCTCTTGCGTGTGATGCCTGCAGTCATGCCTAGGTCATTTTGCAGATCCTCGTCAGTGATGTTCAGGAGGAGGTCTCCATCAACCTGCAACTCCTGCCATTATCATGCAGATAAAACATAGTATGACTACATCATACAGTACATACAGTATGGAAAGCAAAGAGATCACTATTGTAAATGATTAAAACCAACTACCTGAAAACGCTCACAAAAGGCACTGAAGCCAATCTGCTGCAGCCAAGTCTTCACCTCGCCACTTTTCCAGTTGGGCACAGATGACAAGATGCGTCTTGGCACTTCCTCGCCCATCATGCTCAGTGCCCGTTTGGCCAGGGAACCAGCTGTGCCATTACTGCTGTACATGACAATCCTCTTTAGGCTCTGCACTGCTCCGATTTCTTGAAATATCTTTGACAAGGAAGAGACAAATACATATTGGCACATTTCTACTCGGGGTGACTTTGAAAAGACATGACAAAGGCTGTGGTTCAAATTTTGCCTAACACAGACAGCTTGATTTCAGTGATTTTTCACTGAAATAATAATAATAAAATCACACCAATTGTGTGATGCTGAACTGAGTGATGCAGTGTCTGTACTCCATATTGGTACAACACCCACTGTTGGTAAAACATATGGAGGGACATAGGAACAGGTGTACAATCCAAGAAGTGGCTAGCACCACTCAGAAGAAAACTGTTTTTTTACCTGCACCTAAAATTGTTTTTGGTCCATGACAATGTATTTGATTGTATTCACTGGGCTTTAGTGTGACAGTTTCAGCTGTCGTCCTTGTTCTCTAAAGGAGTGATCTCTAAAGGGGTGATTTATGCTGGTGAGTCTCGAAAGAGAATAAACTTTTATGTGGTTAATAGAGGATGCGATGAAGTTTGAAACTGGCAGTACCTTGGTGTTACGTTGACGCGCTTTGATGCTGGCCTCGACACAGAGGTAAAAGGCAGCTATGCACTTCCCCTCCAGCCTTGTTCCGTCCAGCAAGGGCAGGAGGTGCTGCAGGTCGGCCGCCGTTCTCCCCTGCATGCTGTCGGCACTGTCCAGCAGGTTCCGAGCAAACTCGTCCGGGTCCAACGACGCAATGAACGGCTCCACCAGCTCCAGAGTCCCGGACTTGACCACCTCCTTCTCGATCTCTCGGTTGGCAGCCAGCAGGGCGACGGCCAGGCAGGCGTAGAAGCGAATGAGTTCGTCCTCCTTGGAGAAGGCCAGCGGGAAAAGCCACTCGGGGGCTTGCTTCTCGATCATCAGCCGCTGGCAGCGGTGGCCTCCGTACATGGCACAGTTGGCCAGGGCCACGGCGCAGTGGCGCAGCACCGTGGGGTCCGTGCCCCGGCACCAGAAAAGAAGAGCATCCATGGCGCCGTTGTTGATGAGCTGTGCCGATGTCTCCTCCGTGTGTTTGAACATGTGCTCCAGGATCCCCGAGACGCTGCGCGCCAGCTGGGCATCTTCCTGCTCTCGGGTCAGGTTGAGGACGACCCCTAGTCCCATGCGCGCCACGTAATCTCTGGTGGAGAACAAGTATGGTAATCATTGTATGGCATTGGGTTTCAACCTTCTTTCATGGGCCCACTATTTATTTAGAATTTGAGCCATGGACCACCATTTCATGACATTTTAGCCCCACAGACGCCACGACTAAAGATTTATTTTTCTTGTGGCCACATTTCCAGGCTGGATTTCGAAGAAAACAAAACAGTTAAACATACAGTTCAGAAGGACCATTAATCTTCAACATTCTCTAGTTGTGTAGACTTGAGCTCATTCAGATGAATATTAACTCTAATTTTTACACTCTCAAAGAGTTACATCTGGTTAACCAACTTTCCATCATTTAGCCTAGGGATCACCTGGAATCCTCACAGGGACCATTGGTGGTCCCCAGACTACCTGTTGAAAACCCCTGTTGTAAGGAAAAGCAGGATACCCAGGTATTACAGTATGTTTAATTATAATACCACATACTATAACCTTTTTTGAGGCCCCTGCTTTGTGTGGCTGCTACATTATGTGACGCCATATACCGTAAAGGGTGCAGTTATAGCACCTTTATCCTTCACTTTACACTGGTTGTGCATCAATTCACCCCTTCCCACACCGATGGCAGCGGAAACCATGCAAGGCACAACTATCCCTTCAGGTGCAAATAGGGGATCAATGTCTCTTGCTCAAGGACACTTTGACATTAACTTGACATTAGGCCGGTTTCAAACTGGCAATCTTGTGGTTGCCATCCATCCACTCTACCCCTGAGCTCCTTTGTGATGAATTGAGTGGCTGATTGTTGGCATGATATATAAAATAGAATAGATAAGAGTGCCCATCACTTTGCACATGTGTTATTTTTTTCTTCTTCATTTGAAATATGAATTCATTTACATAATAATTGATTTCAGGGCTCTCAGACTACAGGATCTAATTTGGATTTGAGGGACTTTTTAACGAGAAACACACTAATGCCGGTGTGCCAATGATTACCCTCCCCTGTGCCAGTGTTGGCACCCATGCAGAAGGCCCTGGCCCACCCCTGAGTCAGGGCCCCGTGACCAGTGGTTCCCAAGTATGTTCATGTCAACAAGCTCCAAATTGACACTCATTAGCCCAGTCCCCCATTGTTTAACCCTGGGCCCATATTATAAATACATCAAAGTTATTACACTTGGAAATAATGTACCTGTCCGGGTCCCTCTGGTTCCATGCTCTCTGAATTACAGACCTAAGGGTTCATTGGGTTCCTAATTATCGCTCAAGGGCCCCTGAACCCCACTTTGGGAACCATTGGCCTAGTTCCTTGGCTCGCCTACCCATGTCAGTAGCCTATATTATTATTTACATTAATGCTGACCAGTGACCCATGCCAGATATTTCTTGTTGGGCCTATATCTATGAGTTAAGAGAGCATACCTGTTCTCTGCAACCAATATCTGCTCCAGCAGCTTCGCCGACTCGTAGGTGATCTCCACGGCGGGTGTCTGCAGCAGCTGCAGGAGCAGCTCCAGACCTCCGTCCAGGCGGATCCTGATGCAGATCTCCTCGGCGACCTGGCGGCCCAGGGCGGGCAGGACCCAGGCCTCCTCCACCAGCTGGAAGATCTCCGCGATGGCCCTGCGCGTCTCGTCCAGGTCCGACGTGTCTTTGGCCGACCGCAGCGTCCTGATGGAGGAGCGGAGGGCGGGCAGCGAGTTGTCCAGGACGGCCTGCACGTCGGCGTGGATGCCCGGCGACACGGAGGGCTTAGTGGGGGGCTCTGAGCCGGAAGAGCCGGCGGAGGAGGAGCCTGCGGAGCCGCCGCTCCTGCGGGTCTGGCCCAGCCGGTGGCTGACATACTCGGGCACCGTGAGTCTCTCTGAGCTGAACATCGTGGACAGGTGTCGGAAAAGCCTCCAGAGCAACACGGTTAGAGAAATGAGCATCTACCACTACTGCCTAAAAAAGAAGAGGACTTGAAGTGGGTCAACATACATCTATCAAAATATGAGATCTGAGATGCTCTGGCTGGGGTTACTAGTGTAGATACTAGATAAACAGATGTCCGGTATATTCAACAAGATGAATTGTTTTCCTCTGTCGTGTCGTGCCGCGTCAAGCTTCCCTCCCTGGGCGGCCTAGAGTCTGAAGTGATCAAAAGTGACGGTTTTCATCACAAACACAAACTGCACAATTCCTCCTATAAAGTATCTGTGGAATGATCAGGAGCAGGCGAGCTATGATGGCAAACCAATGCGTTAAAACAAAACGACACTTGCTATATATCATCAATCAAACAATTCAACAGCTCCACTAAACCATATAGCAGCTCCAAAATCATAAAATATTCACCGCAAATATTTGAGTCCTCTCGTTGAGAATCTGTGTGTGGGTCTTGGCACAACAAGACTATTACACAGAACTATTACACAGCAGAATATTGTATTTAGCTAAAGGAGCGGCACAAAATAGACAACAATGCAGTCCAATTGTTGTCTAGTCAAATCGCTGAGGTTATTATCCAGACAAAGAAGAACTTGTTTATCCCATGGTGGTCGCTCTCTGCCAGAGAAACGGTTCCGCGTACATCCGAATTTCTCCGGTTCGTTAGTTATGAATTATTATTATATAATTATTTTTTGTTAATTTGAATTTCTCTCCCGAAATAGCCTCCTGGCTCAGCTCAGCCTGTGGTCAGCATCTTCTTCTTCTTGCAGCATCATCCTCGTCATCATCGTCGCTGTTAGAAACGCCCTCTCTGCCTCCAGTTCGAACTGAAAGCTCTCCTCCTTACGTGCAAAACATCCTCCAGTGTTACACAATAGACTGCTGGTGCTGGCTGGGCCCTGCCACCTTGTGGTAGCAGTATAGAACAGCAGAGAGCCAACTGAATTTGAATTATGACTATATTTGATGAGATTTTAACTTGCTGACCCCAAACTAAATAATTTTGTTATCTTTGGATAGGATTTTGGCCACAATTCCATCCTCAATTTCAGTGGTTTTCAACCGTTTTGATACCAGGGCCCACACTTTTTCTGCATTTTAGCCATGAGCCAACATTTGATGTTGAGTTTACTCTAGGTCAGGGGTTTTCAACAGGTGGTCCGGGGACCACAAGTGGTCCTTGAGAGGGTTCCAGGTGGTCCCCAGCTAAGTTGGTTAACCAGATGTAACTCTTGAGAATGTAAAAATGAAACCAAATGGACCCTTGCGGTCCATTTGGTTTCATTTTTACGCACTCAAGAGTTAAAATATTCATCATCTGAATTTGAATGTATGTTGTTCTTGTTTTGTTTCCCAAATCCAGCCTGGAATTGTGGACAAAAGCAAAATAAATCTTTCGATTTGGGGTCTGTGGGGCTAAAATATCCTCAAATGGTGGTCCGTGGCTCAAATCCTGAATAAATGGTGGTCCCTGGGATGAAAAAGGTTGAAAACCCCTGCTCTAGGTAAGCATTTGTCCATAATTTAGGAAATATAACTGGCAAAACTAAACCTAAATAACAATTATTCTGCATTTTAGGGAGATTCTTGAAAATTAAGTATTTCAGATAATAATTGAATTCATGAGAGCGTGAAATGAAACCAAATGGGCCCTTCAAGATTTACATATCTGTATCAACTGTCCATCATTTAGCTGGGGACCACCTGGAACCCCCTCAAGGAACAGTGGTGGTCCCTGGACCACTTGTATAGACTTCTTGTAAGACTTCTTCTTTGTATAGACTTCTTGTAAGACTTCTTCTTTGTATAGACTTCTTGTAAGACTTCTTCTTTGTATAGACTTCTTGTAAATGAAGTAGGCCCAATATACAGTATATAGTAACATGAAACCAAATTGGCCCCTAATGGGTCAAAGAGTTAAAGATCTAATAATGTATCTAATTCAGCTGGGGACCACCTTGAACCCACTCAAGGACCACTGGTGGTCCCCAGAACACTGGTTGAAAACCATTGAATTACCTACGATAGTTCCTGACCTGAAACACCCTTTTAGGTCCAAGTCACTTTACTTGTCACTTTGTCAAGCTTTATTTTTAACACCTTTTAAATTTTATTCCTCAGCCATTGTAAGGGAACATCTCCTTCACAATGGCTGAAGGGTAAAACGTATAAGATTTTTAATAAAGCAAGAGGGTAAAATATAGCTCCATATTATTACCTCTAATTTACTGAATGTGCAACTGTTTTCCCTTTTTCTTTTTTAAAGTAGGGGAGTGCCTGTTTTGTTTGTCCAGTATTATATGTTTTGTATTTCTATAAACCAACCATCTCACCCCTCCTCCATACATTTTGCACTCGTCGACTTGAGGAGAAACTGGAGTGCAAACAAGAATTGGGTAAACAAGAGGGTGAATGACACTTATTTTCACTGATTGGTAGCACAAGGCCCAGCATTACTCATCTACTTACGGAACTTCCACATTCACAGAATAAGCATGAGACTGAGACCGATGCTGCTGTTAGCTCTTCTGGCTACGGCCTTTGCTGCAGAGGGTAAGTGTAAAACTAAGGATTAATTTCATCACTAGTAAAGTAGGAATCATTTATTATTGTAATTATTAATACGTTTAAAAAAAGAAAAATCTTTGTGTACTTTGGTAAAGTTAAGGATCCAATATTTGGAATGTCGAGGCCTAACTAGTTTGTAAGAATGCGCCTTTTTCCACTTCCCGATTTCAATGGGTGTAGATGTGAAAGTGAAATATTGCTGGGTACATACAGTATATTGTTCAAGCCAAGAGGCAGAACAATCTTTTGTCTGTGTCAATGCCATGTGTGTTGTATCCATGCTCTATCTGGAGTATAATGTAACAATGTAAGCCATAGGCAGAGTAAGTAGTAAAGTACATAGTACAGTATGTATCTGTTTGCAGTGCCAGAAGTTGTTTTATGAATTCTCCCCACTGTATCTGTGTCTATTAATCTCTAGAGTCCTGTATGGGTCGCTGTGAGAATGGATTTGATTCTCAGAAGAACTGCCAGTGTGACTCTATGTGTAAATATTACCAGAGCTGTTGCTTCGACTTTGCAACAGTTTGTCGCATGAATAGTAAGAAGCTTCTTGACTAATGTGTTGATAATCCATTAATTAGTAAACCCAGTAAATATATAATGTATTGATATAGATATACAGTAGTCACTCACTATAATATCCCAAAGATAATGGATTTAGTAGCCATCAGCCTATCACAGTCACTGCCCAGTGAAGATGATAGATTGGTTTGACGTTATTAGATTATAGACACTAATATAACAATTTGTTCTCTCTCAGACCGTGGGGACACATTTGTCATCGCTGAGGATGATGATGACTCGATCACTAGCACTCCCACTACTCAAGAGTCAAGTCGCCATCGCGCCCAACCCCCACACCGCCTTCAACCCACACAAGGCACACACACAACCCCAGACCCAGTAACACCACCGGCACCAACTGTAATTCAGAGGGTCCCCAATACAAAGACGGAGAGAACACAAGTTCCCACCACACAAGCTCCCACCACACTAGCTCCCACTACCAAGGCCGAGGCAGCCCCTGTTGTAACCACTGCCCCAGTAACAACAACAATCCCAGTAACAACAACCACCACAGCAACCACAACCCCAGCCCCAACAACCACAGAGATAGTGACCACAACTGCCGCCCTTGATCCGGATGCTGACGTCTGTAGTGGTAGGCCTTTTGACTCCTTTACACAGGTGAAAAATGGGTCCGTCTATGCCTTCAGAGGTAAGCATGACAAAGTAAAAAAAAAAAAAATAAACAAATAACATAATTTTAATTGTTCTCTAGTTTCCATTCTAGATCTTACTCTAATCTTACTACAAATCTTACAAAACAACTATGTCCAATTCTAGGGGACTACTTCTTTGAGTTGGATCAGAAGAGGGTGCTACCTGGTTATCCAAAGCTCATTAAGGATGTCTGGGGCATCAGGGGACCCATCGATGCAGCCTTCACCCGCATGAACTGCCAAGGAAAGACCTACATCTTCAAGGTGAGCATGAAGAACAGTTGATCAAGTCTTTCCTTCAAGTACAAGATTTGTGTTCATCTCTACTGTGACAGTTAATGGAATTGGTATGCTAAAAGCAAAATAAAAAACTGCAAACAAACAATATGTTAAAAAGAAAAAACATGCCCTCAGGGAAACCAGTACTGGAGGTTTGATGATGGTGTGCTGGATGGTGACTACCCAAGAGATATCAACGTGGGCTTTGACAAGATTCCAGATCATGTTGATGCCGCATTTGCCCTCCCTGCTCCTGGTCACCATGGTAGAGAGAAGGTCTACTTTTTCAAAGGTACCAGCAAGTACTGTATAAAAGAGAGATTTGGCATAGAGTTGAAACAGAGCGCACCGACTACAACGTCAACACAGGCCCGTTAGTATTAACTGCATATTATGAAATCTGTCATGTCTTCTTCTCCACCAGCGGACCAGTATTACCAATATGAGTTCATGCATCAACCATCCCACGAGGAGTGCATAGAAATGTCTGAGAGGTCTCCCTCCACACTCTTTAGTCGATATATGGACGTGTACTATCACAACTACGAGCAGTTCTTCAGTGAGCTCTACTCTGACCGTAAGTTGTCCTGTGTATGTGGGTGATCTAAGTCATGAGCATTGTGGATGTTGCAGACAGAAGAGATTTTGTCAAATGAACTATAGACCAATTTAACATTCAACTGTAAAATTGAAAATAATATTGCTTGTCTTACTTTCTTGGATATTAAGATCAAAATAGGAGATGAGAGAAACATATTTTTGCTAGATTGACAGTTGCAAACAGGAAGTTCACAAAGGTAAAGTGTTAGATGCGTGATGAATTAAAGCCAGAGCTGCCTTGCCTGTACCATCTTGTGCTCACATTAGTTCACATCATTTATAGTTTGAAACCCATTTCTAATTTCCATACCCTCTTCCTTAGTGCCCCGCCATAAAAGTCATCATCATTTCATTAATAAGGACTGGAAGGGCATCAAGTCTCCCGTAAATGCCGTTCTGGCTGGCAGAATCTACATTGCCCCCCCAAGCCCTGCAGGCCGCGAGGACTACCGATATGACCCGCAAAGGAATCAACAATATGGCCAACAACCGAGGACCCAGTATTATCAACAGTATGGGCAGCAATGGGACCAGCAATACGGACACTATGGACAGCAGTGGGACCAGCAGTACGGACAGCAGCAGTGGGGCCGTCGCAGGCAGAAGCGCTCGCCTTTCTGGGAGACCCTGGCAGAGCGAGGGATGAACATGGGCCAGGGCTTTGCTGACAGAGGGATGGACATGGGGCTGAGGCTGGCGGAGAGGGGCATGGAAATGGAGGGGAGGCTGGGAAGGGATTGGGACGGACGGCGGGACCAGGACCGGGATCAGGACAGAGACAGACAGAGGGACGGCAATCGTAGAAACGATGGCAACTATGACTCGAGATACAACCCCTTTGGGAGCAGTGGCAGGGAACAGCGGAATTGGCCTCTACAGAGTGTGTACTTCTTCAAAGGAGGTAATGCTAATGGCATAGGCAAGAATAGCAGATAGCAAGTTGATTGACAAATGATTATTTCACACATTTATGAACTTTCTGAATTTGCTTTGGAGCATTAAAAATAGCTGTGGATGTGTATCAACCAAACTCAATGTCAAACTCATCTGTACATTCCAGATAAGTATTACAGAGTGGACCTACAGACCAAGAGAGTGGACCCCGGCAACCCTCCATACCCCAGATCCATTGCCAGGTACTGGCTTGGCTGTTCGGCTGACCCCAGTGGTGCAGAGAAATAGTTTACACCACTCCGTGTTTACCTATGAAATGACATAAGTATTTTACACCAGGGATTACTTGTTAAATACTGTAGAACAGCTGTAGATTTTGTGACTGAACATTGTTTATAGCAATAAGTTGTATACTGCAGTATAAGCCTGCCACATGACGATAGGCCTATATCCATGTGGCATTACAGATTTTTTCACCCGTTTCTTTTTTTCATTATTAAACCTACAAATCATACTGTACATATCCAGAATTAATAAACACATGCACAATGTGCTGTCCCTCTTGTGAAGATATTGCATGCTTCCCTGACTTGCTGTGTTAATGTCTGACAACATGACTCTTATTGGAGATCAATAAAGGTTCACCATTCCTGCACCGTGCCCCACAGCACTGGACCTCATGATGGTCAAAGTTCAACTGGTTTGTTTCTGTTATCCAGTGACTTTGTTTAGTCTTTTATGTCTTCCGTAGTATCAGCTAAAGGGGTTAAACCTCTTTGCAACCTATCATCATATTATTGGTCCTCGCTAATGTTCATAATAAAATAGCACTATTCTTTTCTACTTGTCTCTTGAGAAGGCTGTGGACAGTACTTGTTCATTCAGTCAGATTATTATTTTTCAAACATCTATTTTATTATCGCTAGAATTATGGGCGCCTTATAGAATGTTAACTTTTCAGGAATAGAATACCTGTAGTTTCTATTGGCATGGAATCTAGATTCCCCCATCGATGAAGTGACTGGAAGACAGATCTCTGAACTGCCTTCAGCCCTCCTATAAGACACAGACCGTCATGCACATTAGTGAGGACCAATTATGGTGAAGTCACCCTTTAACCTACTTTATGACAATACGAAAATAAATAAACACAATCATTACGGTATAGAGCCTGGTTAAGGTTAGACTACAATACATGTATTACAGTCCTAGAATAATACAAGGCCTAAAACCAAATTAAGAGCAAGTTCAAGTTTGAATTTTAAACATGCACTGTAAATCTTACTTGCCAAAATAACTACACGATGATCAAATTAACCACATTAAAATGGCAGCCATTTTGCTCCCACGTTATACTGAGCATGACATGAGGCCAAAATGCTTGCAGCAATAAATATAATATGTTTAACCAGTACCACATCATTGGCAAGAGGCTGATTGTGGTTGATGCCCTTGGAGGCTGACAGAAATAAATCTGTCTGGTCTTGAGCCCATCAATTATGACAGTAAATATAAATATGACAGTACAGACAACAAAACACCTGGCGGCGTGACCTGGATGCAGATGTGAAGAGTCCCGCCGGGGACAGCTGGAGAAACTGGCACAGGACCAGGATGCCTGGAGAGCTGATGTTTGTGGCTTTATGCCCAATGCTGTAAGTAAACATACCCTTTATCCAGTCAGGAGAGACAACTCCTACCGGATACAGGATTGAAGAAATGACACAAAGACGTGACTGCAATTTGGAACTTTAAATTGAAGCTGATGAATTCTTTCTTTCCTTTAGCTGAGAATGTTAATGAAGTGAACACCATGGAAAAATATTACTGTCACAATATAGAGCTTTACCTTTTGACACTTTTTTCCCCTCCAAATCATATCACTTTGGCTACATTTAAAGGTTGTATTCAACATGAATCACATCACACTAAGTAGTTGATGGAGGAGCATGTGTTGGATGCAACCATGTCCTAACAGTGTGAATTCACTACACCACACAATGCTGTAAAATGTAAACCTGCAATTGTTGGAAAAAAAAAAAAAACTTATATGAAAAGTTAACATGGCCAGCTGAGTCATGATGTGTCAACGAAGATTAGCTATTCAAAAATATTTTTCAAAATAGTAAAACAAGGCAAAGAATTTAGGCATAAGGGTTTTAGTGTGTGATGAGCCCTATGTGAATAAAACACCTCATGTAGTAATAGTATAGTGTGCATCAATCCCCAACTGTTTAAGCACCGAAAGCTGAGACAAAACTACTAAAAATTACAAGACTTTAAGAGTGGGATGTTGATAGAGATTCAACTGATTCAATGGAGACACATACCTGTACGGTATATAGTACTTGTAGAGATGTATCGAAGTTCACTGTAAATCAGGTAAGACATGTCTTCAAATCCTTATTCTTTCATCTGTATGGTGTATATCAGGATTTATATTGTGGATGTGCAGTAGTGTCAGGATACAAGATCCCAGGATGGCTTTCAGCCACTTTTAAAACCTTTTTGGTTTCAAACTTGCCCAGGATAATAGTGTCAGGAATCCCATTCATAGCTTTGTAGTTGTAGTGGTATCTGGTGAATCTCTGTAAAATGCTATTTGTACTACTCTTGAACCACCATTGTTCAAGTTTATTAGTAAACATTTGCCAATTTATTACAGTAATATTTCAAGTTAAACCTTTAAATGAATCATTCATACTATGAATGATAGTGAAATACATGTAGGCTACAAACATGCTTGTACAAATTAGGTTTTAACGTTCCCTTGCCTTCAACCTTTGTTGAACCTTTATAAAATGGGTCTAGCTGCGTTTACATGATGCCCTCTTAGACAACAATAATGCAATACGTTAAATTCTAACCTATAAGTGTTTAATCATGACATTCTCATAGCTGGGCTCATTATTCATTTTAGTCATGACGCCTTCATTAGAGATAACCTCACTGAGGCTTTCACCATCTTTTTCTGGTTTTGTAGTGCCCAAGTGCCCAACTTCATTTTGTTCAATCTTGGAACCATCACTATCTAATCCGGCTGCTACAACTGTCTCCTGTGACCCTGTGTCAGCTAAGGTCACCTCTGACACACTCTTCAAAATGGATGACGACAGTGGTCTCTTTGGAATGCCATCTTCTGATGTCGGTGAGTCATTAGCACCCACCACTGTGCCATTAACGTTGGTGGAAGAATGCTTCTTCCTACTAGGCTTCCGCATGACAACCCCGCCCGAAGCCCCACCTTCTTCCCAAACGCTAGCCCGGGACCCGAGCTTCCTCCTGGGCGGCTTTGTGATTCCTTCGGCCGTCTTGGCCTTGGGCCTGAGCGTCTCCTGATCGCTCCGTCTCTGGAGGCTGCCTAGCCGCCGTAGCATAGCCTGCACGGGACCCTCAGGGGTCGCCTCCACCTTAGATACAGGCCTGCCCGCCTTACCCACCGTCACATACACTGTGGTGATCTTATCCGTTTCTGGCTCCGCAGAGTGGCCGCCCCCGGGGGGGGATGCTGGCACTGGCGGGGGTGCACCTTTACGCGCAGCAGTGTTGGACAGGGTGCGTCTTCTCCCAGCAGCCCCGGGGGGTTGTGGTGGAGTGGCACGGCACGGGACGGCCGAGTACTGTTTTGCATCGCGGTCCGCAGCCTCACTCGACACGTGGTCGTCCCCGCCTTTGCCATCAACATCCTCTTCTTCGCTCACCACTCCTTCAACCCCAACATCGTCGGCAGATCGTGCAGCATGCAGGGCAGAAATCATCAGAACGCCCCACGGGGACTTGGGCTTGGTACGCGGCGGCCCAGGTGGAGCACCACCCAGGTCCTGGGCCGAGCCGCAGCGCTCTTTGGGGGTGAAACGGGTGCCCTCAGCAAAGGAGACAGAGGGCCGCTTGGACTTGGCAATGCTGGAGGTCCGTGGGATGGCAAACGGGAGAGCCATGTCGTCATTGCTAAAGCCTGAGGGGTCCAAGAACATGTTGCATTTGGAGCTTATCTCTTGGAATTCACCGCCGGCCACTGCTGGGATGTCTGTCCAGTGGCAAGAAAGGGAGATGAGAGTTTAACCACCCTTTGTTGACTTTGGTCATCAGAGGCAAACTTTTTTTTGTGTGAAAAGAGCTGATAATATGATGAATATATTATGTGAGCTTGTAGATCTATTTTCATGGTGTTTTAAAATAGAACTTAGACAGATTGTGAACATCGAAGGACATAACATTACAGTGAGAATAAAGGATAAGCTTTCATGTTTCTTCTCTATCCTTACCCTCCCTTGGGGGTACACAGTAAAGTGCCTCTCCCTCCTCTTCGTCACTCTCAAAAGAGGAAGCCTCAGTCGCCCAGCCGCAGGACGGGGGCTCAATGAAACTGTGGTTGAAGGTGAGCTCTGGGTCATGGTGTGACACTAGGTAGGGTGAAAAGATGGAAAGCAGAGATGCAGTGACAAAAATGTTGCTAATCAAGCAAGGCCTTATTTTAAAGGGGAATCTCACATTAAATCAAATGGTGTGTGTGTGTGTGTGTGTGTGTGTGTGTGTGTGTGTGTGTGTGTGTGTGTGTGTGTGTGTGTGTGTGTGTGTGTGTGTGTGTGTGTGTGTGTTTCTAGGTCTAATCTTAAAATAGACATTGATTAGACATCTAATCTAAGATTAGATCCCAAAAAACGTTCACTTTTAGACGTTGTGACACTTGTGCTCAGTGTGTGCTTGTGTATGCATGCATGAGTCCTTTTGTGGAATCTCTGATCTCTTTACAAAATGAGCTGCTGCATGGCCACCAGTAGAGGGCACAGCAGCTCACAAGTATCAACACTTGTGTCAACCAATATACATATATGTACTGTATGTGATTTAATCAAAGGTTTTGGAGCAGTAGGTGTGTACCTTCCTGAAGAGAGATCAGACTCACCTGTGACCCGTGGCAACCCAGAAGACCAGGCAGAGGCACAGGGGAGAGAGGCGCTGATATTAGCCAGAACGTTATAGACATGATGTTTCATCCGAACTGAAGTGTCAACATCATCCACCCTAGGAGACCATGGATAGATCAGGTAAGTGCACCTAGGTTTCTAGCACAGTGGTTTTCAACCTTTTTGATACCAGTGCCCACTATTTATTCAGAATTTGAGCCTTGGACCACCACTTGATGACATTTTAGCCCCACAGATCCAAAAGTAAATATTTATTTTGCTTTTGTCCACAATTCCAATCTGGATTTGGGAAACAAAACAGTCAAACCTACAGATCAAAATGACCATTAATCTTGACATTCTGAGAGCATAAACATGAAACCAAATTGACCCTTTTGGGTCCATTTGGTTACATGTTTATGCTCTCAAGAGTTACATCTGGTTAACCAACTTTCCATCATTTATCCGAGGACCACCTGGAACCCTCTCAAGGACTACTGGTGGTCCCCGGGCCACGGGTTGAAAACCACTGTTCTAGCGCATTTATACCTGAGACTGATTCATTAGTCACGATGGTATATTCTGATAGTTAAACATTGTAAGCTGTTACAAGGTGTTGTTATGACCCAGTCAAGTCATACAGGTGCAATCCAAGTTCATCCCATTGGGGTTGTTAACGCATAATCCAATAACATTGACTGTACAGACCTGTCTTTTCCGTCTGCAGGACTTCCTCCACAACACAGACAACAGCAGAGCACAGCCAGCAGCAGCAGAAACACTGGCACAAGCACACCTGCTAGGATAGCCCCATGGCCACCTGCCATGTAAATGCACATACACAGCTGATTACACCAACTGTACCAGTAAAAACACACTGATATGGGTGGGTGGGGTGTGATATGGGTGGGTGGGTGGGTGGGGTGTGATATGGATGGATGGGTGGATGGATGGATGGATGGATGGATGGATGGATGGATGGACGGACGGACAGACACATACTGTTGAGGCAGGCACCGGTAGCTGGGTCACAGCTGACACCTTCTTCACAGTCACATGCAGAGGAACAGTTGATGCCGTACTGGGAGGCAGAGCAGCTGCTGTTACAACTAATACCAAGCAGAGGAACACTTGATTACAGAGGGATCAGTTGATTGTAAGGGGCTTTACAGACGCGGAGTAAAAAATCGTGTCTTCTAGGACCGATGTTTTGTGCTTAGAAAACGCTGTGCGATAAAGCAAGCGTGTGACGCCAATGTTGTTTGTTGCGTGCATGCTTGTTTTGTGCACACACCCACAATTTAGTTTAGACCTCAGTCCGGTGAGCTTTGTTTTTTCTCGCTATGTGATTCTCGTCTGTCGGCACTGAGTGGCGCGGTGGAATCGCCGCAATAATGCGTGCGTTTCAGACTCCCCGTCTGTAAAGCGGTTCAGAGGTTCAGTGTCTTGCACCATGGACACTTCAACAAGTAGACAACCGGGGCTAGGATTCAAGCCACTAATCCACAGATCATTGGACGACCTGAGCAATCCTGAGCCACTGTCGATAATGTCCACATTGAGTATATCTATACAGATTTGTTTTCTTCTGTTAATTAAAATATAATGAACTGAAAAAATCAATACAAAACTATTATGGACTAAAGTGGATTGTCTGGGTTGCCAGTTGTTAACCAATAGACACTTTACAACAGGAGAATGAACTTGCATAAACTCCGATTTTCAAATGGTTGTTCTAAGAATTCCTCTGAGGAAGCAGTTGCCAACTTTAAAATTAAAATGCTCAATTAGTTTGGAACATTGTTGGACATGCCTGGCCCTGAAGCAGTAATTCTCTTTGGCAGACTGTTTTGCCCTTTTTCCCAGCCCAGGATCAGATAGTCTGCACATTAAGCCTCTGCATGGGAATATGCCATCATTATAATTTGAAACGGGCAACATGTACAAGCATGTGCATATAAGTAATAACAATCTATTTATTATATCAAAGTAAAAGGCAAAACTGAATGTGTCCATAAGTACGAGTTGCCTGAGCAGACAATGCTGACAAAACAATAATCAAAATATCCAACCTAAGTCAAATATTGTTTCAGGAACAATCCATTTAGTCAGCTCAGTGTGTCTGTTACTCTGTTGCTTTCTCAGCCCTCTCACCTCTCTCCCTGAAAGCCAGGCTGACAGACACATCTTCCTGTCACGTGATGACAGTTACCATGGAAACATGGGCCACAGCGGAAGCGGCAGGCGTCCCCATAAGTCCTGTTGGAGCAGAACTCTTCACACCTGCGAGGAAGAAACAATGATCCAAAGTAAAACTATTTCGCTGTATATTTTATAGGAGATCCTATCCTATTCAATCTCTAATCTTACTTAGAAGTTTATGTTTAGATATTGGGGTAGAGATACACTTATATCTGTCTTACGTACTGTAATATCTGATACAACATCCATGAATTCAATTACAAAGCTTTTTAGAGAAGAAATTGTTTGTGGGGAACTGACAGTTTTACCTTAGCTGCACAGCACAGCGAGAGGCATAGACATACAGAAACCAAAACACACACACAGAAACCAAAACACACACACGCGCACACGCACACGCACACGCACACACACACACACACACACACACACACACACACACACACACACACACACACACACACACACACACACACACACACACACCTTTGCCCAGCCCATCCAGGGTTACACTTCCGACAATTTCCCGTTCTGGGATCGCAGGTATCGCCATGCTTGCAATTAGGACACTTCTGCGAACAGCCCTCGCCGTAGTAATCGACGGGGCATGGGCGGTCGCACCGCGGGCCGTGCCACCCTGGCTCACAGTCAACACACGTACCATTGACGGGAGAGCACGGTTGGCCATCTTTGCAGTAACCACAACTACGGACAAAATGAAGACGAACAAAATGAAAGGTTAGCCGCGATAGCAGACACAATCATAAGAGATAAAACGAGTGGCTTATATGCGCGCGTGCGTCGGTGTTATGTGTAACATAAACACGGACTTACCTCATCTTACATCCGCTGTCGTACGTGCCGTCCTCACAGGGCTGATTGCAAAACGCACCTTTATACCCAGGCAGACAATGACACTCTCCCGTCACCGGGTCACAGCGGCTGTGCGCCAGGTCACAGTTGCAACGTATGTTGCAGGTGGTACCATACCAGCCTTCCTGGCATTCGCACACTCCTGTCCGCTGGCTGCACCGGGACAAGAAGCAGTTGCAGCTCAGGCTGCACTTCTGCCCCCAGTATCCGACGCGGCACTGGCACCCGCCAGTCTGCTGGTCGCAGGTGGTGCTCAGCGCTCCTGCGCTGAAGCACTGGCAGGGCTTGGCGCATATGGGATTCCACCAGCTCTCGTCGCACGTGCAGTTGCCGTGGACAGGGTGGCAGCGGCCGTGGCGGGTGCACTTGCAGGCGTACTGGCAGACGGGACCCCAGCGGTTGGCGTTGCAGGTGCACTCGCCCGTGATGGGATCGCAGCGGCCGTGCGGGTAACACTGGCACACCTCGCGGCAGTCTGGGGCCCAGAATTCAGGTGGGCAGCCTGTCAGAGAGTCAAGGCAATGACAGCGGTCATTGAGCAGGAGATCTAGCGAACACAGTACTACTTAATTTTGCATGTTTAAGTTTTTATGTCGTTGAACATTTATTGAACTTGTTTCACTCTCCAAACGGCGAGATGTCATTGTCTTTACATTGTGTTTTTTTTTTTTTACATTTCATAATAGCTCATGCATAAAGTTAGTGGCAAATCAAGTGGAAAATTTAACATTGTTAAAAAAGATGGGTTGTTTTTTAATAATCTGTCATGGTTAAAATGGAGTTTTAAGTTATAATGGGTCTTTATAAGAAGGAGCTGGAGGCGCTAAAATGAACATCAAATATAAATACTGAAAGGAGTAACTTATAAACTTTCTGGCGTGTTCATATGAGACCATAAAATGACCGTTTTTTTGAAAGTGGAATATCCCTTTAAATTTGCTGTGGCATAGCTAATCTAAGTTTTTATTTTTTGCATTTGGATTAGGGTAAGGGAATGGGTTATATTCATATGTTGCAACTATAAACTAGTTGCAAACAGGTTGCAACTAGTTACTTACTAGTCACAATCATAAGAAAATAGCTGAAACCAGGTTGTATCTAGTTGCTACTGGCCATTATCATAAGCACCTAGTTGCAAGCAGTATGTACTGTAGTCGCGACTAATAAGAAACTGGTCGCGACCAGGTTGCAACCTGGTATTCTAAAATGTCTGTATGAATATTATTGATAATAATTGTTTGATAAATGGTATTCGAAGGATCATGAATCATGGTCGCATACAACCATGCAGTTTTGTCTTTGTAAACAGTGATGTAGTGTTTCATTGTGACTCACGTGTTTTGCACTGGGCTCCATAGAAGCCAGCAGGGCAGCGACATACACCAGGATACACACACAGCTCGTCCTTCTGGCAGGCTTGCTTCCCCTCACACACAGCTACACACACACACGCACACACACAAACAGGTCTGAGATCACTGTGCAGTTTAGAAGTAACAAAAAATATATGTATTAAACAACCCGTTTGTTGAAAAAGTGCAACTCACGTATGGTGCACTCTGTTCCTTCTTGCTTCCATCCAGTGCAACATACCAAGGTAGACGGGTTCCTATACAGTACATTTGGAGGGTTTCGTTACTTCTAGTCATCATGCAATGTGTGTGCAGTGCAACTACAAGGATGTATAACAAAGGCACCCTAGAATGATAGATAGATTAGCTACCAAGTGCCGTACAAGGATGCCTTAGCCATACCTGAGATTCTGGCAGACGTTTCTCCCATCAATGTCTAGTGGTGTCTGTGTGGAGGCCAGAGAACAGCAGAGCAAAACAAATAGAGCTTCCAGGAGGAGCTCCATCTCTCTGAAGACGTCCTAAGCCTATAAACCCCAACGACTAAAAACCCTGCTCTGGTCTCTGATCAGTAAGTCCAGTTGTGCTCTCCACACATCTCGTCCTCCCGTCGGATCGAGACCTTATTTTGTCTTCCTTTTTCTTGCAAGTTTACCTCCAACTCCAAAATGTTTCGTTCATAATCTCTCTCTCTGTTTTTTGGGTGGGTATGTCTTGTGGCTCTCTGTGTAGCCTGAGAGGTCCAAGCCCCATTGGATTTCCGCTTTCCCATTTCCTGGGGAAGTCAAAGCCCACTTCCACCTATTCAAGCTGACCCACAGCTTTTTAAAGATGGACAAATGCACCCACAGACACACACACGCAAACTACACGGTATACAGGCGAGCATACAGAAGTGCACACGGACACACGCGCACGCACACACACAGTAGTATTCACCTTTTCCCAGAATACTCCAGTGCCTCAGAGGGGAGTGACTTGGAATGAAGTCACAGTGGTTGAACCCTTTGCATCAGGGTCAAGAAGGCCTAAGGAAGGACGAGGGAAGAAACATCCGTGCTTGATCTGCTGCTGGGTTTCTCATTCAATAAGTAAAAGGTTATTAAGAAACGGCCAAGTGACTGCTGCTGGTGATAGTCTATGATGTACATTATAGACACATTTCTTTTTTTTTACAGGCCTGTATTGTATCTGCATCAGTGAGTGATAAATAAACCCTCTTCTATGTTGGTGCCAGCATCATTCTGTTAAGACCGACAATGTTTTGTGTAGGTGCCTGTTGGTTTGTATCATTTGTGTTGTTCTGTAAAAGTGGTGATATTAGGGCTCGTTTGTTTGTGAGTGGAGGTTACAGTTTCTGCTACCTGCACACATCTGGCCCATTCTGTACTCATATTGAGTGGTGGTCTCAAAAACTTGTCATAAAACATGCGCACGCGCACGCGCACGCGCACACGCACACACACACACACACACACACACACACACACACACACACACACACACACACACACACACACACACACACACACACAAATTCACAATTGCATTTTAAATAATATATTTATTCAGGTTCAGTTGCCAAAGAACCTTTTCATAACCAAAAATAATGTTTACAAAAATACATTGTGTACACATTTAATGTGTCGGAAAATATGAAAATATATGAGGAGGATTAAACATTTTCTCCTGAAACTAAAACAACCACATGGCTGAAGACTTTCTTGCACTGTGTGTATGACGATGGTGTGTTAAGTGTAGCAGAGCATTGGACAATATTTGGCTCATGACATCGATCGTACAGCAAAGCATAAATGAGCCAATGGTACAAAGCTACTGTGGCGTGCACCTGCCACTAACTTAATCATTATATAGTCATAAGGACAGAAGAAAGCCCACTCACCGTCGTTCATTTCCCCAAAGGAAACACACACACACACACACTTCCTCTAGTAAAGCAGAGGCCAATGCCCCAGCAAATGCCACACGTGTTGTGCACACCCGACCGAACACAATCCTTATTGTGAGCTGTGCCATCACAGAAATCCTTTTAGAAGTGAGGCCCAATCCATACAAACACTTAAAAGAGAGAATCTAAATCGATACTTGACACTCTCATACTCAATACATTCAGGATGGGGGAATACAGTCAGTGTATATATTCACAGTTAAGACAAAACAGACTGGGAATCATTGGCAAGCGTTCGCATCTTACTGGAAGATTATAAAAGTGCTACATGCCAGTTAGTCGTGACAAATTATACCCACACACATGGGTAAGGACACATAAATACCCTCGGCAATTAGTTAAAACGTTAAACATAATTGTGTAGGTTAATGGTATTCTCGATGAACCAATGCCCCCTTGTGGTAAAAAAATAAAAGGTGTAGTATTGATTGGTTCCAATACAAGTTTCATTTTACAATACATCATGGTAAAATCTTTGGTTTAAATATGTTTTCCCTGTCTACACACAATACTCATGGAGGATATACTGTATAAGAGAAACGTTTTATAGTATCTCACAACACTATGTATACCAGTGCCGCCCTTTTTATTTCTCTCAAAGGGCAATAAGAGTTGTGAGGCATGATTCTATGTCCGCGCAATGACAAGGCAACGCCCCGCCTAACTCTGATTGGCCTACTATGTACCGAGACCGCCCGTATTGCCACTGTGGTCTCACCAGAGTTCTCTGAGACACTAAGTTATTCCAGGGAGGGATATAATACAAGTACAGTATAATACACGAAAATGACAGTATAATACAAGAGAATGACTTTATAACTATTGCTCACAAGATACTAATAAAGTATCTTTGGAGAGATACTGGACGGTCCGTCCACGATCCACTGTCCACCGACAACCGCGAACTTCCGCTCACTCCACTCACACAGGTAACAAGTAATCATTTGCTTTGATTAACCATGCAGCAGATTATCCAGCACTCTGCCTCTGAGTAATGTCTGGTAAGGCCGGCAGTGTCAGTAGGCCAGTAGGAGGTACTGTAGTCAGGCCATTACCACGTCTATGCTCAAAGAGAATAGAATCACGCAGCGGAGAGAAAACATCAGCAAAACTAACTATAGAAGATGTGATAGAAATTATGCTAGAAATAAAAAGCAAGGAAGTGAAAAAAAAAAAGAAATGGTTTCTTTTGAAGCGTGACAAGCCGTATCACTTTCACCTTCCTTAAATTCAACAACTCTCTTGCAAGTTTACAAGTCTTAAAATGAGAAATGATACTTTAAAACCATAAGAATAAGTACCTATCATTTCAAAAATGATAATGAAAAGCTTACAAGCACATGGTAGGGGCAGGCTTTTCTTTTCAGTAAAGCAGAAGGCAATGAAGGGGGGCACAGTGCAGCGGTCCAAGAGGAATTCTCAGAGAATGGCTTACAGCCGTGGGTTCAAATCAGCTCATCCCCGTTGACCTCAGCGTCTCCAATGATCTCCCAGGCGGAGGCCGAAGCGCTCATGTGGGTGTGGGTGGGGCTCCGGGCGCTGCCTGAACCCGTCAGGAAACCAAAGCTATTGGCGACAAGGGAGATGAGACACGCCTGAGGTCAAAATCCACTGCTAGAGAGGGCTAGAGCTAAATATATGTTAGAAGGATAGAAGATATCCCAGATCTGAGGACTGAGGTGGTGTCAATCTCTTAACTCAATAGGTGCGACCTGGCAGATGATCTCTGTGAGGACACTGTGTTTGTGCTGAGGGTCATTGTGGTGATTTTGGATGTTCCACTATCCCTATGTTGTGCTCTTAACTCGACATTATGTACAACATTATGTGTCAATGCCGATGAGTGAATTTGGTTTGGTTTGGTTTAACTTTATTGTCCCGAAGGAAATTTGTCTTGGGCATACAAGTACCACTGCGTAAAAAACAACATGACATAGATTGAGTAATGCACTGTGACTGCATACAGTAGTTTGGGCAGAATAGATAAAATACCGATCAGACTTGGTTTATAAAATTCACACACTGGAGCTTTGCCATTGAGCAAGGCGACTTGGAGGAGAGGAGAGAATTGAGGAATCAATTTCATTAACTTTTACGAACAAGAATACTTCTCACTCTATCCACTTTTGAAGTGACGGGAATTACCGTATTGTCCCGAATATAAGACGACTCGGTTATAAGACAACCCCCATTTGTCAAGACCCATTTACAGAAAAAATAACATTGAGTGTCAAATAATATAGCCCCTGAATATAAGACGACTCCATTTTTTTGAGGATATTTCATTGGGAAAAAACATAGTCTTATATTCAGGCCAATAGGGTACTTGTGACGTGTTACACAGCTGGACCACTGTATCACTCCCGATCCCGAAGGGTTGTCATGTGGAGGAGAAGAATTCATATGTCACAGGAGAAAGAAAGTAAAAAAGCGATGAAAGTACTTGCAAAGACGACAGATGAGATATGCTTTATGTATCATCACTGGCCCCTTTTTCACCAAAACCGTTGGTTCGCCAAGTTTTTTTTTTGGAACTTTTATTTCCAGTTTTTAAATGGTACAGAAACGGAACAGGAAAAAAACCCACCAAAAATAAAAGGAATTAAATGAAAATATAACTTAAATAAAATCAGAAAAATAAAAATGACAGACTAACATTAGGGCATTTACAGGTTCGTCTCAAATTTAGTAGCAGGGAAGGGGGGCATGGCATCAGGCTATACTGTAATTTGTCACAGGTCCGGCCTGCACCCGACCACAGGGCCCACACCCACAGGGACCAGACGCCAGAGAATCCCCTGGACATCATAGCCCCAAGCCCACGACCGGCCACAGACCAGGCACCTGCGGTTCGCCAAGTTTTTAACCTTGGTGCTTTCACAGAACCGGTTACAGTTTCAAACCAACTATAAGAGATCTGAACCCCTTCATTTTTACTGGAAACGCTCTGAGCTGATTCAATATTAGGTGGAAGAATAATAAAAAAAATAACCAAACTGGTTTAATCCTAATGGAAAAGGGTCCAGTGATTCCCAACTCCAAGCAGCTTGCTCTCTGAACTGATCTGGCTGGAGTATTGTATTAGTACTATAACTAGTGACTCCAAGCCATGTCCTTGGTGCTTCCTACAAAATGTCCTTCTCAAGTCAGTACGCTATCAAACAATCAACTTTCATTTCAGAGTGGTCAGGTGGCTCCTTCCTATTAAGTGTGGTGGCACCTGCCAGCGGGGAATGTTGAACATAAGGTACAATACGGGGCAACAACAGAGGCAAGCAGTGGGAGAGATTAATTGGCGTGACTAAATTGGAAGGAAAAGCTGTAAAAAATAACTATCATTAGCGCCATTGCTACCAAGCTGAGATTGGCACTAGGCTAAATGGATAGATATGTCACTCAGGCCACAACAATGGGTTAGCGAGAGAGGACCCAGAATTAGTGCTAGAAGGGATAGTGTTTAAGTTCCACCAATGAAAGACAATTAAAGTCAGTCACCTTACTCATAGTCTTCCCCTGGAGAGGGAGAGCTTCAGTGTACTCCCCTGAAATCTGAGTCACAAGTGTGATGTCACCAATAGTTCAAACTTATTATATAGTCCCAATATGTGGTAACTTGGCACCTTCAGCAAACGCAGAAAGCTGAAGGTATGGACATGTATTTTGTTGACATTTTGTGTATTCGTAGCTCCTTGCCTTGAATGTTCATATTCTGCTAAATCAATGGGGTACTTTCATATAAAAATATAAAATAAAATAAAAATATTTTTTGGGTTTGATTAGAGGATGGGGTGAATTCTGTATGGTTTAATATAAAGTACAGGAGCCTCTTTTAGACATCCGTATGGATCGTTAGGCTGAAAAGTGTACTCACAGATTTCGGATTCGAGATTCGGCTGGTCTCCCATCGGTGCTGTCCACTTCTGTCTGCTCAAACAAGGGACCCTTCTCTTCCTCATCACTGGAGATGGAAACAAATGAAAACCATATGAAAAATGTGTGTGTGTGTGTGTGTGTGTGTGTGTGTGTGTGTGTGTGTGTGTGTGTGTGTGTGTGTGTGTGTGTGTGTGTGTGTGTGTGTGTGTAAACAATGTGGAGGAGCAAGTATCATAGACAACTTCTGGGCGGTGGCGTCGCAGTCGAAGTCTACTCACTGCAGTGAGTGTTTTCTTTCGGTTTAAATGAATTTCCTCAGTGGCAGCAACAACACTGAAAATATCAAGAGCCAAAACTGGATGTCATGTTCCTGATGTGGGTGTGTCAGCATTGCAATATCCCACTGACTGATGGTGCAAATGTAATGTACAGTAATTACATGACGTCCCAAAAGTGACTCTCTATAGACTTACTGTATAAGGTTGTATGTTGCGAGGATGGGGGAGTACTTGGAACTAAGGGGGCTGCCCCAAAAATGTTTGAGAGTCCCTGCTCTAAACCAAATTTGTTTGCTGAAAATAGCCTATATACAACACCTGCTATTTTATGCAAATGTTTGCCTATTTTCTGCAAAGTTCAGCTATTATGACATGCCCAGATGAGTGATCCAGTGTCATGTTCAACTTTGTTTACTTTTATAAACTAGACCTGCACCCGTTGGCCACCAGCCTACTTGGGAATGATGCAAGTTGGGAAGCTAAGTTTGTAGTGTGCAATACCCATTGTCATAGCACGTGGTCAGGCAATACTCCCCATGCCTGATTAAGCTCCTTTCCTCATTTCTTTAAGGGATCAAGCAGTCCACGAAGTGGACCTTGATCCCTTCTTGATTCTGTCTCTTTTTTTCTCCTTCCACCAGAAATAGCTGTTCTGGCTGAACCGTGCAGTCGGTTTTCGCGAAAATTGGTAATCTGGTAGAGGGTGATGCCAAACGGTGATGATGCGAAGCCTGTGACCACTGGTCAAATGGTGGCGCTATAGCACTCAACTGAAATTGCAAACTTTAAACACTCATAACTCATGAACTGCTCGTCTCTCAGAAATGTAACTTATATTCACTTATGCGTCTGCTTATGTCAAACAACTTTTGTATTCTGACTTTTGACCTCTGACCTTTAGATGAACCGCCATCTTGAATCATATGTAAAACAGTTAAAATGTCTCTTCTCCTACAATCTTTGATCAAAATGCATAACAATGACCTACACATGAACTTTGAAGCCATACAAACATGAAATGAGTGTGAATTTTGTTTTCAGTGAAAAAAATGATGTTTTTACGAGCCAATGAAAATTGCTTGTTTGTGAAAATTCTTCTATTATCCCTAATCTACACATGCAAAGTAATCTGTTTATGAGATTTTACAGTTTGGTAGAGGGGGATGCCAAATAGCACTAAAACCAGTCTTGCTCCAATCGCTCAAATGGGGGCGCTATAGCAATTCTTTGAAACTGAAACATTTGAACAAGCATAACTCAGGCTTCGTTTGGCTTAAAATCATGGGACTTGTTTCTACACGTTCCTTGATTCATGTGGAACACATCTGTAATTTCGACTGGTAAGCTCCACCCCCAGAGTGTCTGCCATTTTAAGCAGTTTGAAAAATGCTCATGTCTGATTTTATGGCTGGATTTTTGATCAATTTGCATGACACCTGCTACATGAGAACTTTGGCCCCATCCGGACAAAACTTCAGAAGCAAATTTGTTTTCATCAAAAAATGATGTTTTTATAAGCCAATGAAAGTTGCTCGTTTGTGAAGAGTCTTCTTCTGCTTGTTTCTCTCTGGCAACACTGGAGCAAGTACATTGTGCCAGATTGTGTGAGAGGAATAAGCATGTGGAACTTGTTTCCATTTGTCACTTTGACCACTAAGCTCCACCCTCGGACTGCTGAATTGTGCATATTGTTCATATTGCTTACTGCTTGGTGGCGTGTTGTTGGGTTGTTTCATTGATGACAACAACTAAGCAAATCATTGTGCCTGGATAGCTCAGTCGGTAGGGTGCCTGACTTCGGAACACAAGATTGAGGGTTCAAGTCCCACTGCTGACAATACAAAGTCTGAGTCTCCAAAAACCCTGCTGTGTTTCCACAATCACATTTCTTCCATGTTTCTATGGCTTATTTGTGCATATTTAAGGAGCGGTAGTGGCTCAGAGGTAGAGTAACCGGATGGTAACCACAAGGTTGCCGGTTTGATCCCGGGCTCCTGCAGAGTTAGTGTCGATGTGTCCCTGTCCCACTGCCATCAGTGTATGAATGTGTGTGTGAATGGGTGAATGTGATGCACAATCTATGTAAAGCGCCTTGGATAAAGGCGCTATATAAATGCACCATTTACCATTTACCAAGCAGTCCACTGAATGTGTGTGTTGTTTCCAGTACGTCTTGTGTCTGTTGGGTAGCCTCATTGGTAGAGCGCATGACTTGGATATGAGAGTTCCTGGGTTCAAATCCCGGCACGGACACCTAGTAATATGAGTCAATCATGCACAATCTCATGTGGTCTTCTACATCTAAGTTCATGGTTCTATGTGTAACCCAGGGTAAAACTCAATGTAATGGTGGTTGTCACCATTCGGCCATGTTGTGTTTTGTCACTATTCGGCTGTGTTTCCACAATCACATGATGTATTTCTTCCATGTTTCTATGGCTTATTTGTGCATATTTAAGGAGCGGTAGTGGCTCAGAGGTAGAGTAACCGGATGGTAACCACAAGGTTGCCGGTTCGATCCCGGGCTCCTGCAGAGTTAGTGTCGATGTGTCCCTGTCCCACTGCCATCAGTGTATGAATGTGTGTGTGAATGGGTGAATGTGATGCACAATCTATGTAAAGCGCCTTGGATAAAGGCGCTATATAAATGCACCATTTACCATTTACCAAGCAGTCCACTGAATGTGTGTGTTGTTTCCAGTACGTCTTGTGTCTGTTGGGTAGCCTCATTGGTAGAGCGCATGACTTGGAAATGAGAGTTCCTGGGTTCAAATCCCGGCACGGACACCTAGTAATATGAGTCAATCATGCACAATCTCATGTGGTCTTCTACATCTAAGTTCATGGTTCTATGTGTAACCCAGGGTAAATCTCAATGTAATGGTGGTTGTCACCATTCGGCCATGTTGTGTTTTGTCACTATTCGGCTGTGTTTCCACAATCACATGATGTATTTCTTCCATGTTTCTATGGCTTATTTGTGCATATTTAAGGAGCGGTAGTGGCTCAGAGGTAGAGTAACCGGATGGTAACCACAAGGTTGCCGGTTCGATCCCGGGCTCCTGCAGAGTTAGTGTCGATGTGTCCCTGTCCCACTGCCATCAGTGTATGAATGTGTGTGTGAATGGGTGAATGTGATGCACAATCTATGTAAAGCGCCTTGGATAAAGGCGCTATATAAATGCACCATTTACCATTTACCAAGCAGTCCACTGAATGTGTGTGTTGTTTCCAGTACGTCTTGTGTCTGTTGGGTAGCCTCATTGGTAGAGCGCATGACTTGGAAATGAGAGTTCCTGGGTTCAAATCCCGGCACGGACACCTAGTAATATGAGTCAATCATGCACAATCTCATGTGGTCTTCTACATCTAAGTTCATGGTTCTATGTGTAACCCAGGGTAAAACTCAATGTAATGGTGGTTGTCACCATTTGGCCATGTTGTGTTTTGTCACTATTCGGCTGTGTTTCCACAATCACATGATGTATTTCTTCCATGTTTCTATGGCTTATTTGTGCATATTTAAGGAGCGGTAGTGGCTCAGAGGTAGAGTAACCGGATGGTAACCACAAGGTTGCCGGTTCGATCCCGGGCTCCTGCAGAGTTAGTGTCGATGTGTCCCTGTCCCACTGCCATCAGTGTATGAATGTGTGTGTGAATGGGTGAATGTGATGCACAATCTATGTAAAGCGCCTTGGATAAAGGCGCTATATAAATGCACCATTTACCATTTACCAAGCAGTCCACTGAATGTGTGTGTTGTTTCCAGTATGTCTTGTGTCTGTTGGGTAGCCTCATTGGTAGAGCGCATGACTTGGAAATGAGAGTTCCTGGGTTCAAATCCCGGCACAGACACCTAGTAATATGAGTCAATCATGCACAATCTCATGTGGTCTTCTACATCTAAGTTCATGGTTCTATGTGTAACCCAGGGTAAAACTCAATGTAATGGTGGTTGTCACCATTCGGCCATGTTGTGTTTTGTCACTATTCGGCCATGTTGTCACTAATGACAGTTCACAGCTCAGTTCACCACTCACTCACAGCTCACCAATCATTTACTCATTCAGCAACTCAGTGGCCTTGTGGTTAGAGTGTCTGCCCTGAGACTGGGAGGCCGGGGTTCGATTCCCGGCCGGGTCATACCAAAGGCTCTAAAAACGGGATCCAATGCCTCCCTGCTTGGCACTCAGCATCAAGGGTTGGATTGGGGGTAAGACCCTGTGTCATACTAGCGTCATGTCCAGAGGGTGTACTTGTACATCAAGCTGCCTCATGCTACAGAAACAGGAGATAGGCACGTGCCCTATGGGCCTCATGGCTGGGCAAGACTGTTTGACTGTCACTATTCGGCCATGTTGTCACTAATGACAGTTCATAGCTCAGTTCACCACTCACTCACAGCTCACCAATCATTCACTCAGTCACACCAGATTACAATGTGTGAGTCAGTCAGGGCAGGAATCAAAAACCCTGCCCTGCTCCCATAATTACCTGATGTATTTCTGAAGTTCAGGCTCCCATGTTTCTAGGGCTTATTTGTGCGTATTGTTCTTACTCCTTATTGCTGCTTGCTTGATCCCGTTTTATTGCTGCTTGCAGCTATATTTTCTTTTTGTGCTTTCTTGTCTCCCAGGCATCCATCTGCTATGAGATATTTCTTTAGTGAGTTACTGCAGCACCCACTAGTACTGCTGCTGTGTAGCAAACTTGCATGCAAACCTTATTGCTGCTGTTGTTTTAGAGAGAGAGAGAGAGAGAGAGAGAGAGAGAGAGAGAGAGAGAGAGAGACAGAGACAGAGACAGAGACAGAGACAGAGAGAGAGAGAGAGAGAGAGAGAGAGAGAGAGAAAGGAATAATACAACTTAAGACAAGGGACAGAGTAAGAGTCAGACCTGCTGCATTCATCCACAGGAATTCCCAGCATCTTGGCCTTGATAACCGTCCTCTGTTTCCTAATCGTGGAACGGATAGCGTCTAGCAGGAACCCAGGACACTTTTCATCATTTAGGATCTCCCTGCGGATTACATGCACATACAGTATTAAAATAAGTCAGACTGTGTTCACGTGAGGTAATAAATGAAACATTAGCATTTCATTTAACATTTCAACATTAATTCTATGCCATTGTAACAACCATTGTACACCCAGTTATATGGGCTACCACAATAGTTGAAATGCCTAAAATGTATCTAACGAAGACCCCATCTTCACCTCTGGTAGTAGTTCAGCTCCTCTTGGACCAGGAACAGGTTGGTTTTGAGCTCATTCCTCTCGTGTAGTATGTCACGCACCTCCTTCTTGGTGAAACAGGGTAGGTCGGGATCACCTGTTGTTTGTTCCACAGACGACTGTAGTGGACTGGACTGTTGAGATTTAAAAAATGGTCAGTCTATGTTTGACGATGCAAGGTTGAGTCCAAACCCTTAGCCTCCATAGCTTAGAGGTGACCGAGAAATGTGCAAGAATAAAATGTAGGATAGGAGAAGGAAAGCTTGATTGAATCAATATTACCAGTCTTGGTGTACATTTGAATAAAGAATCAATGACCAGTAAATAATTTACCCTGTTGAAGGAAATCTGAGTGGTGTAACAAAAGAAAAGTGGAGTGGAGAATAGGAGAATAACCCTCGGATGAGTTTTGAAGCAAATGAACACCAGAGCCACAAATCAATGCGCCTCACAACGCAGCCGAGGACTTCTGAGTCTCACTTACAGTGCACTAAAAGGTAGAGTCTGGATACCTTTCACTGTTGTTCATCGGACTATATGTTCTGGCGGAACGATATGCTTATTCTGAAACAATTAGTGATTGTAACTAAAGTGGTAACTAAACTAAAGTGGTAGAAGCTTTGCCTCGTGGCTCAACCCCGAAACAGTGGTAAATCAGCCAACAACCCACCCCCTTTCATGGTAATGGTAAATGCTTACATTTACTGTATATGCCCTGCAGAGTGACAGACTGAGACAGAGAGAGACGGACAGACTGGCATCCTTACTGGGCTACTAGAGTTGCCGTTGCTCCGCTTAGTTTTGAGGCGTTCGATCTCCTTCTCTTTCTGCCTGAGGTCAGCTTCCATGTCAGCCTTCTTCTCTGCGGCGCTGGTCAACTGGGCCTGCAGGACGTTCTGTCTGTGACGCAACTCCCCGTTCATCTTCATAAAACGTTCCAGTTGCTCCTGGAGCTGTGGAAGCAATGACAGCAACACCACACGATCATAAGCACAAAGATCCTCCATAAGCTCCACAATGTAGTTCTCCAGAGGTGAATCTCTTCATCACTCTCTGCACATTATTTGTGTAATAACTACATAAATAATAATTATTAATAATTGTAAGAGTTGAATGACGTGAAAGGACTCAGTACATAGGATTTAGACTAAAATGGTGGGGGAGGGGTGGAATGCAGGACAGAGATGACAGAAATTCTTTAAAACAAAAGATAACATTCACGTCAGCCTAGAAGGAAATCTCCTAAGCATCCATTGGAACATACAAGAGATGTTGGTAAAAACTGTGTGGTTTATCCAGTCTAGCGTTCACAGATTTCACTCTGGTCACATGATCCCAGAAGAAAAGAGTAAAATATTATACAAGCCCACGCCCAGTAGTTAGTGTTTAAATCATTACATGACAGCACATGTCTACACATGCATGTATGCACACAGTGCCTGTGTTTTAGGGAGTCCCTGCCCAGACTCATCCCAATTCCAAAGTGTGGCTCATCCAGTTATGTTATGTATGATTACGTCAACACTAGTCAGGAGGTCACTTCACTAGCTGACACACTAAACATTTTCTCCCTTAAGTCATATCACAGGACAACAATAAGGGCATTCCAAATCCACGCTCTATTCATTTCTGCTCACCTAGAGGACAATGCAAAAAAATAAGCTAGTGGAACACTACATATTTTTCCTGATTACAAATTTGGACATACGAGGTGGAATATGAGGAAATGTGAATTGGTGTAGGAATGCTTATGAACAAGGCAGTATAACAAAAAGAGCGGAGTTTCTTAAGAGAGTTGAGTCAACACGGCAGCAGATAGTTCACCCACATTCATAACATAACTGTGTTGTGTTTGTGCAGGTGTCCTTAAAGGGGAATTCCACCCAACCTTCAACCTTTTGCTATTCATTAATATACCGGTACCATAGAGATGTTGTGTGGACAAAAAAATCATTAACACGGTGAAACACAACTTGTTCACATCATCTAGTTGTGTTTCCCCCTTGCTAATGCTGATTCTTTTTTACCATTGTAACATTTGTAGGCCCTGTTGAAAATGGGTGGAATTCCTCTTTAAATTGATACCAATATTGAAAACGAACTAAAGACTAAAAAATAATATCTAAAATGGATACATTTGAACACAGTTGTTTTTCCTTCAAAAGTAATAGTTTGGGACATACAATGATAAGCGGGTGTGTGCGTGCGTGTTATAGCTCTGCCCCAGAGCATAAGGACTTCTCGTCCTTATGGACCAGAGCTAGTGTGCGTGTACACTATGTGCATGCTGAGTCTCTCCTTACCGCTTCCACCTCTTTAGAGACAGTGGAGATCTCCTGTACTTTGGCCCTCAGCTCGTCCCGCTGTTTGTCCACCACTTCCTTAAGCTTCAGCATAACCTCTCTCTCCTGTCGTTGCACACGATCTGAAAATATAATGATATAAATCAATATGTTGATCTGATCAGCCTACCTTTGCTCTGTTATAAGACAAGTACATCACAGTAATTATCGACACCCACTTAATATGACATACAAAACCTAATTTAATGAACACTGCAACTTTAAGACAAATCATTTTATCTATTGCAACATTTGCTGTCAATCCTATCTATGTTAACTCATATAAAGTCTTGGAAAGGATATGTAATATATTACTTTTATAGCAGCTGTGAGTCTAGAATAGTGAGCTTAAAAACAAGTTCTTCTACAATCTTAGACTTCTCAAAATGCTCTTGGGATTTGCTGCAGTAATTAACTGCCACATGACTAAAACTCTAATTAAGTTAGTTAACAACATTCAATCCAGTACATTGTTGTAGCGATGGAAGCTACAGCACTGACTGCCCCACATACTGTAGAACAGGGTCAATATGCAGCTAGGAAACTGTAGCACCTGAACAGACAGTGTTGTTTCACAAGAAAGGCAACACTCCCACTGCAGGAACACCACAAATGTCAGAGCACACGGTACGGTAGATAAATACTGGACATACTGGACACAGTCCAGGTCCATCCAGATATAGCCAACATCATAAATATATTTGAAATACACTTGTGGGTTGCAGGACACCCACTTCACAAATAAATCACAGTACATTAGTGTTACCACATGTCCTAACAAGAATGAGTCAGCAGAACAACTCCATTCTCGTGGCTCACATTACTTTGGAATGGTTTCTGTTTAGTGTTAGTAACTTAAGTGTTAGTGACTATTATTTATAAGCAATTAATCTAATTTACTGTTTATTTTTTCATGATTGCCTGCTGTAACAGCCCTGGAAACTGTAGGAGGATGGAGGTATGGGAACTTTAGGTTAAAGTCATCACAACTCCAGTTATCAAACCTCTGGTAGTTACAGTGTGCCCACTGAGTTAAATCTGTACATTGTCACCATTATTAAATTAGTCATTAATATAACAGACTCAACAACTGCAAATCTTGATGTGATTATGGCACATTGAAAGGAACAGTCTTTGTGTCAAAACATTAAACCTGCATTCCCCCAGTCTGTATGAAGGTTTATGGTATTGAACCTCAAAATTGAAGCTGTGCCGGTTTTGTGCAGCAGCATGATATAAAGTACTGTATATTATAACTAAAGTACAGCGGAAAATGCAGATGCAATGGTCTCAAAAACATAAAGGAAAAAGCACAATGTGTGCCATTAAGCAAGCATTTGTCATATTGGATTAGCTATTCAAAAAGAAGCATATACACAAGCTCACTTTGAGCGTAAAATGAAACCAAATGAGTCCATTTGGTTTCATTTTGCACTCTCAAGACTTACAGGTCTATAAGGGCTCCATATGGTTACCAACTGTCCATCATTTAGCTGGGGACCACCTGGAATCCTCTCAAGGAAATGAAATTGAAAACCCCTGCTATAGAATATAAACAGGTAGCTACTTACCGTCCTGGGCATGGTTGCCCCTTAGCCTGCTCTGGAGCTCCTGTCTCTCATCCCTGAGCTGCTGCACCTGAGCCTGCAGGTCCTCACACCTCCCCTTCAACTGCTCCTCCTTCTGCTGCGCCTCCTGCTGCTGAGGGAAGGAGAGGGACTGTCAGTGGGACAACCAAGAGGGAACCATTGATGTATCCTATAATGTATATTTATATATGGAACTGTACTCCCAATTCTCTGAGACTCACATACTGTAAGTGTATTTCGGGGTGTGGCTAGCTGGGCCTAACCTGAAATGATTTCAGTGGGGGGGGGGGGTCTCACCAATGTGTCATCATCACCGGCCCCTCTGCTGCCCCTCCACTGCTATGATACATCACATCATTTGGAGCGACGCACACCCCGAAAGGTTGACTCTCACTCACGAGGCCACTGCAGCTAACAAACTAGTCCAGGCTTTCCGTTTCCACGCAACGCAGACAAAAATGAAAGCCTGGATGTCGAGGCTAGGGTGTGGCTGAATCCTCCATTCAGTGGAATTCTTGAACCATAGGGTGCCACAGTACTCTCCCCCCTTTTCAAAAATGAAGAGTAAAGACAAATATGCCGCAAACAAAGCCAACTCGGGTTGTGACAAATCACGAATAAGCAGTGTTTTGGGATGATCAAATCATCTGTAAGAAGAAAAATTAAACAAAAAGTGCTGTATCCTGCTGTTTTTCCTATTACTTATTTGATCAGTTGTCTTTGTCCGTGGTGTTCCAGATAGAGGCCCTCACGTCACTGAGGGGCTCTATAGTGGGAGAGTTTATGGGCGGTTTGGAAATGCGCCCTCGACGCACTGGTGTGCCCCGGGGTGCTCGCTTGTCTGTTCGTTTATTCACTGCATTCAGTATGTGGTTGGAGACGAAATTTGTTATTTAAAAGCTAAAACATCTCGATGAATACAAGGCTTCATGGGGTTTATGAAGATTTTCAATATTTTAGAATGTTGAACAGAACTGTGCTACAGTAGCCTACAGTCAGTGCATTAAATGGTTGAGACCAGTGGTGAGCTAGGGATTATTTAAACTAGTGGGGGTTTAAGCACACCATCAACGCACATTGTCATGTTTATACATGTACAATCATGTATGACGGGCTTTCTCAAAACTTTGGAACCTGTTCCAATCCAAACTGTTGTTCCAGACAGACTCACTCTGCTGCGCTGCCTTTAATCAAATTGAAAGGTAAAGTAGGCCTACCACCATGTGAGAAAGTGTACTCCTGAGTGAGTGAGCGGAAGTAATCTCTCTCTCTCACACACACACACACACACACACACACACACACACACACACACACACACACACACACACACACACACACACACACACACACACTTACTTCCTCTGCTCTAGTCATGATATTTCGTAGTAGCAACAGCATGGCACTGATGGCAGGCTGCAGGTGCATCATGATATTGAGGAACCTCAATATACAGAGAAATGATTTTAAAAAGTCCATCGGAATTTCTAGAATTCCGCAACGTTTTCACTCCATAGAGGGCCATTGGCGCCAGTGACCTATACTTGGCCAGGGTAGCAATCAATCAATCAATGTCAGCGTGTCATTTGACACGCATAAACACAAATAACAACAGTAGACTGGACTGGCGTCAAGCGACAAGCCCGTGCGTACGCTTGTCCCGTGTTGTTGCATTTGTAGGCCAAGGATTTTTAATTCCAAAGGCAGACAGGAGGGGATTAAAGGCTTCCTTCCATGCGTCATATGCGAAACGTACAGACCTACAAGCTCACAACCACATTCATATGGGCTATTTCTCGGCCTGTGGCACCGCCATACGAGTAAATAACTACAGTACATATAAACGACATTGTCTCCAACAGATCATTAGAGTATTATAGACAGAGTTACGCCAACTCCGTTCACTCCATGGGGTCAGCCCAATGGCGGCTCTTCTACATAGACTTCTAATGAGAACGGAGACAACAAATAGGGACAAGTCCTGGACCGGAAGTAGGCAGGAATGCATTACTCCTGCTTTAAATCCCTTTGCTTTGTCGTAAATTAATAGTACACATAAACATTACGGAGACTCTAGTTGTTACCGTACTACACTTTAAAATAGTTGCCACGTTGCACACATGCATAAAAAGTTGTTATTTGGCCGCCCTCGTTGAAAACAATGCATTTCCAACTTCAGATTGTCTCTATTCAGGCTGCACGAACAGTGGTTACTGACCCCTCAATGTCGCAACCCTTCTATTAGAGGGCTTTGCTTTCCAATCCTCACCCGTATTATTTCATGCTTCTTGTCGTTGGCCTCCTCCCCGGCTCGTTGTTTCTTCTGCTGCTGCAGCTGCAGCGTCTCGAAGGTCCTGAGCAGCTCCTCTTCCCTCAGCCTGTGGGCATGGTTCCTGGAGGCGAAGCTCTCCAGCAGCTCCAGGACCTTGACGATCTTGGGCACCAGTCCCGCGGCGCTCTCGCTGCCGTAGCCGTCGACGAGCCGCTCCACCTCGGCGCCGATCAGCTTGGCTATGTCGTAGACGTCGTCCACGGTCAGCGCCGAGAACGACCTCTCGAAGCAACAGCCAAGTTCTGTCGTTGTTTTCGGCTCTGGTATCGATAAAGGCGTGCTGCTGTCGACCGCCTGATCGTCGCATGTTGTCATCTCCATTATTCCTGCGCCCCAGTCAGTCAGTCAGCTCAAGTGGACAGACAAGTGCACTTTATTATCATTCGAAAAGCGAAACCGATCGAGACTACATTTACACAACCGCGTCCAGGTTATTATTATAAAGCAGCAGGCGTTTCAAATGACAGCGGACAACATTCTGATTCGCACTCGATAAAAACACACACCGAGATAACCACATGTGCAGTCAGTAAGTTGTTGTCCTTGTCCAAAATGCAAGGTGGTCCACAAAACCGCTCCTACAGCCGCTCAGCAAAACGCTGGAACCTGGGATTTTCTCCCCCGACAACACGTCGCCCATTGTTTTTGTGCAGCCATAAAATATAGAGCTCACAATAATAAAAAGAACATCGAGTACAACAAGGAAAGGCAATGCACTGTAGCACCACCACACACAGAACTGTTGCCTCAGCCCAGAGCCTGCTACGCTGATCCCTCCTCTCCTCCTACTTTTCTGACCAATGCTGTAATAAGAGAACTACTACTAGATGTTAGTGCCAGCCAGGTCGACCATACTCTAATCGTAATGCATGAGAGAGCATGCAAATTAAATTTGCTCTAAAGGCAACGCAAATCAATCAGCCGAACATGCAACGTGCGGCTGTTTCACCGACGTTAAATGGGCTTGCTCATAAATGACATGATCTATGCATTTTACCATTTATGCTTCTCATACCGACTTGGCCTTGAATAGGTTATTAGTTTGCAAAAAAAAGTACAAGAGTAGGCCTACAGTACAGTTTAATATGCACTACAATGTTATGGGTACCAAGAAACTGGCACCCCATAGCATTGTATGGGATTGTTGGATTCCAGGTTAATTTGTCTTTAAATTCTACAGATGCAAAACTATAATGAGCAATATCTCTGCCCCGAAAAAAATAAATACAATAAAAACAAACAAATATATATACAATAAATCTAGAAATAATGTTGAAAGATGTAGACTGGCATCATAGAATTTGAAAAGGGAAACTTTTCCTGCAATAACTGGAGTTAAAGTTCAACTTAAGCACTGAACTCCAGAACACCATCTATTGTAATTAAAGCTGCTGACAGTGGGGATTACACTGTCAGACTCATTATGAGTAATTACAATGAATGAAGACTCTGGACAACTTGAGGACTCAAATTAGCACCCAACCGGAGCAAGCCATTGAACCTAGTAACATCGACTTGATCCTATGCTCTCAATAGTGGCAAATTGCATGGTTCTACAGGACTGCTTCCAAGTATGAAAGGTGTCTGTAACCCATGCATATGAATCCTCAGTCCCCCCCAAACACATTCTGTCAGATGGTCCAACACACTGCTTTACACAGCTTGGCAGGGAAAATGGAGGGCAACTTAACTGTATAATAACCACAAAACAAGTTATTTATAAAAGATCTTTATTCAAACCCAAACTACTAATGTTTCATGATACCATACAATAGAATAATTGGGTACGGAATGACAAAAGGATTTTGACTTGTACTTTCATTCCTAAAGAGTTGACAAAATTTCATCTTTGGAAAATGAATTCAAACATTACAGCTAACAACTGTGTACTATGACTACTCAGCCACTACAGACATGCAAGCTGTGATGCACCAGAAGCTACAGAAATAAATTGCAGGATGGGTTTTCTTGCAGAAATCTTAATGAATGAACAGTTACGGAAGCGATTGGGGAATCATGGGGTAAAAAAGAAACAAAAAAACTCACATTTGTAGAAAATACCCACATTTTAACAATCTTAAAAATATTACAATGCCTGACCTAGGCTGGCTCCATATGACTCACATAGACCTTTCTTACAAAAAAACAAACACTTAGCCATACATGTCCTCACGGTCTGCGTTATAGATTTCACCTTCCTGCAGTGATGCAAAGTTCAGGAAGTGTGATGGCCGGTGAACTTCATGGTAGAACTCCTTGGGGTTGGACAACTGGAGGTCATACTTCATGTTGGGGTCATGGCGCACTCCTGTAGGCAGTTGGATAGATATGAATGGAATGGGCAATCAACATGACATGATCTATTGACTTTACATTCTGAAACATCTGACTTGATCAAATGTCTAGTTTTATGGCTAGTAGATTAACCACTGATTAACCATCTGCTCTGAGTGAAGACAGATTCAAAGACGAGCTATGCTAAGTAGGTCAATATCATCAATAGGTCATAAACTGACTAATACTTCCATCCAGTATAGCAGAGGGAGAGTCTTATACTCATGAAGCGAATGAATTTATGCAAGAAGAAAAAGTGAACACTGTATAAAACAAATCTAATTTATGCCATGACATCAGTATTCATTATCTGCAGGCAGAAACCATGGTTACTGTACTGACCCATGAAGTTGTAGTTCCAGGAGACCTGGCCAGGAACCATGAAGAAACCGAGGAAGCGATCAGAGAGCAGCATTTGCACCCTCTCGTAATGCGATGGCAGGTAGCCCTTCGGGTTATTTCCCTTGTCTGTGTTCTGCCGACCCCACTCATAACCACTGGGTGTCAGCTTGTAGGCAGTCAGTGTACAGGACCCAGGGGTGAAGCTGAAAAGACAAATAAATAAATAAATCCACATTGAAGTCAGCTGCTTTAGCAGACATTGATTGATACTGAACAGTGTTCTGTGTTCCTGGAGGACAACTGATCGAGTGTGAAACACAATTTCCTGTTTCTTAGCCACTAACTCCAGTAGCTCCAACATTGTCCTTCAGTGTAGTAAAATATGGTAAAAGGGTGCATTTACATGGCGCCTTCATCCAAAGTCTTTTACATAGATATGTTCTGTCAATATGGGTGTAATGCATTGCACATATTGCCGTTTATGACCAGCATGCTTTCATTTTATAACAGTAGAAATATGACTCCATGACTTCAATATCAGTTACTGTACATATTATGAGACAGAGTGCCATAACATGTCTGAAGACACCAGTTGGTGCAAACAGAAATAGCCTCTCTTCAGGCCAAGGGAAGAATATCAAGTGTAAGAGATCAGACAAGGTCAAAGTGGTGCTCTGACCTGCAGGTAATGATGATGGTCTTCTCTCCGTCCCAGGCAGGGTTGTCAGCCATGATCTTGGCATGTGAAGTGACATCCTGAGGTGACAGCTGAGGCGACTCGTTGGGCTGAGTGTGGATCCAGCCGAGGGGCTCCATTTCCTGGTAATGGGGGACGATGATGGGGAAACGTTAGGTATTTCAGATTGAGCAGTGTTTCCTGATCTGTCGGGTGTTGTCCGATAAAACTGCCCTAGCCAGGTCAACCACAGACATGAAAAAACCTATATGCCTCACTCGCAGTTCATTGACTGCAAAGTCACAACGTACTTTAAGGTACTCGTGTCCGGGCAGCTGGTTGGGCAGGTGCACCGTCTGATGGGTCCCCCATTGGGGAACCATGACGATACAGCGGATCTCCTTCACCTGGGGGTTGTCCGGTGGGCTTGTGCCGTACAGGTAGCCTGCGATCTGGAGGGACAAAAGATCACACTTGTCTATACAAACATATCGGTTTCACGCTCACAACTGTTCATGGAGAGCCAGGATTCAAGCTTATGTGGTCTAATGCAAATGTGTACAGAAAACATAATGGCGCATAATGCCATTTCAATGCAAGAACTTCAGATAAACACCTGTGCTCGCAGATCTGAGATGCAGATGAACTTCTTGAGTACATTCTTTGGCAGAATGTAGGTGTATCCCGTCTCCTTGATGTCATCGGACGACACGTAGATGTGATTCGTTCTCAGATGGAGATTGGCAGCAGAGATTGCTCTGTGGGAGGCGCACGGTGTAAGTCAAGAAAAGTTAGAAAGGGACCATATAAAATAATGAGGGGAGAAAACAGTACCATAGTTCTTTGTGCATACATTAAATTACTCATTCTTTGAGGATCATCACTGTAATACATGACTGAACTGTAGGTTCTAACCCATAATCCATATTATGTGAAAAAAATAAATACTATGATATTCTTCCCTAAATATGTCCAAAGCAGTAAAAGCCATTTTTCATCCTTCATGACTTACAAGTCCTACTCCTGAGAGGGAAAGCACCAGCCTGAACTTGCCTTGAGGCGCAGTGGAACCCCCAATGTTCCAGTATAAACACACACAACATTTAGACTGCCTCATCACAGTAGTTTTGCAACTGCGTCGTGGTTCATTACTGTGGCATACCTGACCCTCCATTCGGTCTTGGAGGAGAAGGTCTGTGTCTCATAGTTGGAGGTTGTGGAGGTGATGATCTCATCCCCGTGTTTGTTGACAGTGCGCGTCTGTGTGGCGGTCAGCTGTGACTGCTCCTTTGTCTGCTTCTCGATCTCAGCAATCTGCTGCCGCTGTTGTGAAGGAGCAGAGATCTCCATACCCAGGATGATGTCACGGATCTCTGACTGGGTGAGAGAGGCTACATTCACACTGGAGAGAGAGAGAGAGGAGGGACGTTTAAGCATAGATTTTAACTTTGACCTACTCCTTTGATCAATCCTAAATTGGTGCAACCTAACTTAAAATGTTCCAAGTTATTACTAACAGACCAGGCAGTTATAATAGTACACATGCTCCGCTAAAGCCTTCAACCTATGGTGGGTCTACCACTTACTTGTTCTTCTTGCCGTAGTCAGCCAAGATCAGGTCTTTGAGCTGCACCTCCACCTTGATCCACTCCTCGTCAGTGAGCGTGGGCCAGATGTGGTGGGGCTCGGTGATGGTGGTCTTATCGGGCTTCAGGATCACCTTGGCTCGATCGTTGTTGACGTGGAGGGCTCTCAGGATCAGGATGAGACGGGAAAAGGCCTACACATGGAGTAGAACACAGAAGACAGACTGATTACACAAGATGAAAAGTAAGGAAAAATAAAGAATTTAAAACCTTAAGGTTTGAGGAGAATTTATGACTTTGGGTCAGGTAAAGGAGAGGTTATATATGTTTTGTCTCCGATTTTTTTTGGACCGTCAACAGAATATACTGTACATCAAAATACTGTTACTTAAACACACAATAACCAGAAACGCATCAAATTCCACCTGAATCTACTAGCATGGGGACCAGGGGCAGATTCACTCACAGTGTATGAGGAGATGGTCTTGAGCCAGTCATCGTAGAGGTTGAAGAGTACCATCTGGGGCTCAGTGGCCTTCAGGATCAGGTCTCCAAACTTCTCCACTTTCAGACAGGCCTGGAAAGGCAGCTGCAGCTCTGACCCTTTGATCACAATGTTAGGGAAATCCAGCAAGTGGACCTAGAGAGGTAACGTAACAATGCTTAGTATTAGACATGAAATTATTGAATGCAGCTTGGACCATCATGAGTGCATATATAGCTGCTAATCAGGACATCAGTTCACATCCAAGTGTCACCTCAAGTGGGTCCAGCATTCCCTTCCTGGTAACGATGATCTGCTTGGGCTGCTCTTCCACGGGGAGCGATCGAATCAGAGCAGCCACCTCTTCGGCTGTCTTCCATTTGGCCAGCTAGAGACATAGAGGCAGTATTTCAGCTGAGTCAGGGATGACAGTGTTGGTTACAGCCAAAACAACCCCACAACCATCCTGATTCAATCTGAATGACCTTGTATTCACCAATAAATTATTCATTCTAAAATCATCTTCTAGTTAAGCGTTTTCTGTGCCTCTTTTTGGGGACTAAGACTTTTTTTTATGTTCCTAGATGTTCATCTAATCACTGACTGATGAGTGTTTTGTGGCCAATTTATTTGCTCACCACCACAATTAGGCTTACTGTTCTGTTCCAAATATACTTCGAGTTATAGATATCTGAAGTTGTTAAGACTTCGCTAAAATCAAGGCTACATGACATACCTGTCCCAGACGTTTCTGGCCAGCCCATACGGAGGTGTGGATGATCTTGAGGAAGAGCTGGCCTGTCCTGGGGTTGAAGATGAAGATGGCACCGTTGATGGGCTTGGTGGTCAAGTTACCCTCAAAGGTCTGAGGAGAGAGACATAGAAAATACATAACTAAACAAAACTATTTAGCAGTAACTACTACATAATTATTTACTAAATACTGTAAACGCATTCAAAAGTATGATGAAGAGCTGGTAGGGCAATACTGAACACCCATTATTTGCTGAATTTAGAAAGTGCTCTCTCACCTTGTGGATGGTGACTCGGTAGACATTGGTGTCATCTACGAACCAGATGATCTGGTTGGAGAACAGCTCTCCATAGTTCTGCGAGGACAGGTAGGGCTCAGTGGGCTCGGAGGAGTACAGCTGGAGACCCTTGCGGATGCGTTCCCTCAGCACATACAGAGCAGGGTTGGCCTTCATGATTTTGGCCATGGCCTGTTGGATCAGTGGCTTGCCTCCGGGAAACCAATTGCCATAGGCACTGAATAGGAAGAGAGATTACAGACTGTCAATACTCAGTTTTGTTTTTAATGTCTTCACCCCATTCCATTTTGTCTGCGAAGTAACTAGAGAAAAGAATTTCATGAAACTTCAAGGGAAAAGACAAATAACACAGATGTTCACACTCATCTATTCAAAAGCAGTACAGAACAGAACTATTAAAAAAAAATCATAAGTTTTAAATGTATATTCAGTGATTTCACTTAATTTTTTTAACTTTGATTTTTGGATAATCCTTCCTACTATAGTGTGTGTTGATCATAAGTGGAGGAGGACTTAATGCAATCAGGATGAGGGGCTTTCCTCCAATCCTGCTCAAGCGGGGGCAGGCCTTGGTGCACATGCTGTTGGCAGGTTGCACCCCCCCCCACTGTAGAGCATGTGTATGTGCAGACTGGGGGATTCCAAATCACTGAATGCTCCTTCAAAGCCCAAACTAGGGCTTTCACTAGTTGATCTAGTTGCAACTATCCTTGCAAAAAACAGTTAAGTCTGCTGTACCAGTGTAACTGTAGCAATGTTGCTAACCTGTGCAAGTTATAGGCCAGGTCGATGGCAATGAGCACGCCGGTGGGGGAAGGGTAGATACTCATGTTGTCTGTGGTGTAGTCCAGGAACTTTGCCCGAGCATAGCGTTCGATGTCGTGCGAGTCGTAGTCACCCCAGCGCAGCTGGATGTCAATCCAGTACTTCTGTGTGGTGGTGCTGTCCATCACGTCCCTGCAGGCAGAGGATTACAATTGGAATCAAAATAAGCACACACATCGTGGGAGAAAGGATATAAAGCATTACAAATATTTAGTGTCAAAACACCACAGTCAAACGTATTTAATGATGACCACGGCTAAAGACAACACTTTGTTCAAACATAGCATGGTCTCCTGAAGACATACTTGGAATCGGCGAGCAGTGAAGGCCGAGAGACGTTCCACTTGTAGGAAGCGAAGAGCAGGATGTCAGCGCAGGAGGAGTTCATCTTGTAAGACTTCCTGGGGTGGATTGTTTCCTTCTGTACCGTCTCAATCTCCAGGGCGTCCAACTCTTGGTCAAAGACCTGAATACGCAACAACAGTGGTTTTAATAATGTAGCTGAATGGGGTCAACACAAATACTGAAAATGGTGCTTAACATCTTTGTCCAAGACTGCAACTTTTACATAAAATACATTTGCACATATAATGGGACCCGCCTATCGGTGATATGGTGAAACTGCATACCTGACAGAGATCCATAACAATGCTCTCATGGATCTTCTGCCACAAGTGAGCCCTGAAGATCTGAATGAGGGAGATCTTCAGCGTGGGGATCTTGCCATGCATGAAGATCCCCGTCAGGTCAAGCTGCACCTGGAAGCCTACGTACACCTAGGAAGGAAATTGAGGTTGTTAAACATTTGGCAAGTTATTTTATTTTATATTCCCACGAGTGTTACTGTATATGGAGTTAATATGACTCCAGGTCCATGTGTAGCTGTAGGCTGATATCTGTACTTACGTTGGCTCTGTTGATGGTCGGGGACCACCAGAGTGTGAATCGACGGTTGGGGATCTGATTCAGACCAGATCTCTGGGCATTGGTCAGCTTCTTCCACTTCATGGATTCCTCAAACCCACTGGCCTTCTCCCTGGGGAACAGAACGTCAGAGGATGACGTTACGGTAACTCTGGTTCAAGCAATAGTGTTCCATTAGCATAAGCCCTTCATATTGTTGGATTATCTGACGCTGCCCAACACCAGTTTATGTTTACAGCAAGACCCCGGAGAAAACTTCAAACATTTCACCATCTCATCAAAATGTTTGAGTTAAAAAGGCCATCTCACCAGAAAAGACCCTCCCAGGTGGGGAAGTAAGTGCCTTTGAAAAGTGTGTGTTCAAGGATGCCCTCTACACCACCCAGGGCCTGGATCATGTCTGTACGATAGTTGTTCAAGTTCCACAGCTTGCCGTCGTGTCTTTGGTGGGTCCACCAGAATGGATTTTGCTTCAGGACCTGTTAAACATAATCACACATATTAATAAACTGCAATGATAAAACTAAGAGAGAGGTGACAGGACATGCCAGCAGAGGGCTGGAGATTTCTTTAACCAAAATAAACAGAACATCCTAAGTTGAATATGTGCTTCCATCCCTCAGTTTTCCAGTTCTCTACTCTGCTGATGTAAAGGGAAAAGTTCAGCCTTAAATGCAGCAGAATGAGGGAGTGAGGCACTAACCCCAAATCAACCGTTAATAAATCAAAACTATAAATGGCATAACATTTCACCAAATAACCCTCTAATCCAGTGATTTTCAACCAGTGGTCCTTGAGAGGGTTCCAGGTGGTCCCCAGGCTAATGATGGGAAGTTGGTTAACCAGATGTAACTCTTGAGAGCGTAAAAATGAAACCAAATGGGCCCTTGAGAGTCCATTTGGTTTCATGTTTCCACTCTCAAGATTTAAAATATTCATCATGTGAATTAGCCCAAGTCTACACTAGAGAACTAGAGAATGTAGAAGATTAATGGTAATTTTGATCTGTATGTTTGTATGACAATTGAATTGTGGACAAAAACAAAAGAATCTTTAGTTTTGGGATCTGTGGGGCTAAAATGTCATAAATACCGTAATTTCCGGGTTATAAAGCGCACCTGAATATAGGCCGCATCGGCCAAATTTAGCGAAAAAATCAATTGTGTACATATACAAGACGCACTGGCCTATTAGCCGCGGGTGTTTTAATGCTTAATTACCATATGTAAGGGTTCTTGCACAGATGAGATTGTCGGCAACGAAATGCTGTTTGAGAAGCATCCTTTTTATTATTTAGACGACTACAGAACTGCACGTGCTGTATGTAATTAACGCTAGAGCCATAGACCAGGGACGGATCTAGGCATAGACATGGGGGGGGGGAATGCCCTCTAGACGCCCTGACTGCCCCACCAAACATGACGGAATGCAAACAATGAAAACTTCAAAGATATTTCAAATCAAATGCTTATAGCGGTAGTTAAACATTGACTAACTACTATTGTAGCACCACTAAACCAACTGCCATTTTCGGCTGCCCCCCCGATTGAGAAATATTACATCCAGGCCTGGCCAGTGGCCAGAGTGTAGCCGGAGATACCCAAATGAGCGCTTGCGGGTCCATTTGGTTCATGAAAAAAGGTAGCCTAGCGTACATCTGGTTAACCAACTGTCCGCCTGGGGACCACCAGAAATCCTCTCAATGTTTAAGACGCTTGACGAGGCGTCTTTATTGCCGCCTCCACGGACCCCTCCTCCTGCTCGCGCTGCTGCTGCTGCTGCTGCCAGCCTTTCTAAACCCGTTCGTGGATGTTTTGACACTTTTCCACGCAGTCAGGATCCACTGGCAGACTTGAGAAAAAGTTGCTTTCAGCATGTTGCTCGCGCTGGTGGTCCGCGGCTCCGCGCGCTGGCGTTCCGAGGAGCTGGTGTCTCCGCCGCACTGGCGTTCCGAGGAGCTGGTGTCTCCGCCGCGCTGGCGTTCCTCGCGTTGGTCCGCCGTCTAACCATTGATTCGAGTGATTCATTGATCCCAAGGCTACGTACAGCAGATCGATTTCCTTATTTTTCAACCAGCTCGACTGACTTTAGCTGCGTTATATGCACTTCTTCGTTTGCTTTCCATGATGCATTTAGTAGTGTCTGTCTTAGCGAACTGCCTGTGCCCTGTCCCCCTACATTTCCTGCTCGGGCCGGCTTAAAGTTGGGGTGCATACCGTGCATTTAGACTTAGAACGCCCTATAGTGTTTGTTAGCCGTAAACATCCATACATTGGCCGCACCGCTGAATAAGCCGCAGGGTCCAAAGCACGGGAAAAAAGTTGCGGCTTATAAGGCGGAAAGTACGGTAGTAGGCCCTGGAATCAAAGAAGTTGAAAACCACTGCTAATCACTTTGCCTGTGCTAACCTGGTACTGTTTGAAGTCAGTCCGGACTCTCCAGCCTTTGTCGTAGGCCAGTGTGTGTCGGTCCTTCTGGAACAGGGTATTGATACGTGGGATACCTCTGTCCCATGAGTCCTCCAAGTCCTCCAGGGTCAGGCGCCTGGGATACAAAAGACAGGCTGATATTAGGCTTTATAGCATCTGCTGTTTTGGTTGAGTGACAGAGGGGATTAGATTTGGGGAAGCTACAAAACAAGAGTACAGTTACCAATCTTTTAACATGACATGGAAATAAATCATCACGTTGCAAAGTGTCATGAACTGCACATTTGATCAAAGGACAAAGAGTTTGGTGGCTTGGCTTTCTTGGTTGGGAATCACTGGTTTACCCTGGAAACACTATGTTTGAATAAGTACCTGTTCTGGGCGATGGCCTCCTGCCTCTTGAGGGCGTACTCTGCCCACACCCTCTGGGAGTCGATGAACTCACTCTCCCAGGGTTGGATGTAACGATACAAGTTAGGAATCAGCTGGTCCTCCTCGTGGCTCATACCCGAACGGAAGTGAGTGATGCCCACATCTGTCTGTTTGGACCACCTGGTAGGAAGGAAAGACATTTCATGTCATAAGCTTACATATACTTCTTAGAATAACGTAAGTAAGTCAGAAATTCAGTTAGCAGCCAACAGAAAGTAGAAAAGCCTAAGGCCAAGACTACCACCATCTCCAACTGTTGTCTTACCGTAAGTCGGACTGGGGGATGAGCACGTGACCCATGGACAACATGCCCAGACCACCCAGCTCTTTGGGGGTGTAAAATACCACAGGGGGGAATCGACTGGGCATTTTGGAGTTGAGGCCAATCTTGATACGAGTCTGGATCTTGTTCTCACACTTGACCAGGAGATCCAGAAGCTCCTGTGTGTTGACCACCGCCTCACGGAAGTACGTCATCAGGCCGATCAGGGCTGTGTTCCACTTGTTCACAATCTTGAGGACAAGATTAGACATTATGACGACTGGTTATTTATCTGGATCACTTCCGTTATTAAATTATTTTTCACCATTGCTGCAGGATTATTTAAGACATGCATGTTTTGTCCACAAAAGGTTCCCAGCTGACCTTGGTAAATGTAGTGGATCCTGAAGCCATGAGGATCTGTCGCACTCTGTTGTGGAAACGCTGCATGGATTCATCATCCACACGCAGGAAACACTGAGCTGTCCGTTCTTTGGTTACCTGTAACCAAAACAAAAAAATTGTAGACATTAGATGCATAAAATAAGGCCATCCTGGCAAAAATACTAGTAAGCTAGTGTATGCATTAAAAACTGTCCCAGAATGGCTATACAACACCAGTGGTCTGGAAAATGGATATACCATATTGGCATTGGACAGTTTGTTCCCTGTCCAATGCCAATTCAAATACTTTAGCAACTGTTGGTATCCAGGTCAAGCTTTCCAATTCTAACATGCCTATTGGACAAGGCCGGATTGGGGAGGGACTAGTTGGGACTAGAAGGGCTAGTTGGCATCCTTCAGTGGGTCCTTGCCTCATTTTGCAGGTTCCACACGCCGTCCTTGTGGGTAAACTCTTCATAGCTGGTGCGGCACTTGGGAAGGATACGGCACTCGAAGCCGCACATGTTGAAGAGCAGGTTGGGGTTGTCCTTGCTGTAGACCGACACAAAGCTGTTCTCCCACTGGATGGTGGTCACAGAGCGAGGTAGACGATTCTTGATGTCCCAGAACACGGCGCGGCCACTGAGATGGACGGAAGGCAAAACAACCAACTATTATTCCACATTGATAAGTTATGACTGATCAGCAGAATAGACTGATAAACCAGTGTTTGGAATGGGAGAGCACTTTGATTGTCAAAGTCACATTTGATCAGGAATTTAAAAAGTATAACAGTAACTGGGAAGAGTTTGAACATCTCAAGGATCCATTTGAATTTAATGTTTGACATCTCTCTTGCATGTCTCTCTCGTTTTTCTGTTGAAATACTTTTTACATCCTCCAAGCAAACAAAGCTAAAATGTCTTAAAGTAAATATATTGTACATTAACGATAACAATATGCAGTGGATATCCAGAGGCTTAACTCACAGGTTGACGTCGTGCTTCATCAACCTCATGCGAGCGTCACGTGGCCAGCACTTCTTGTTGTTGTAACCCACAATGTTCTCATTGTTGGGATCGGGGTGCTCTGTGAGGTACCTCTGGATCAAGTCCCTGGCCTCGTCGGCTGAAAACCTGCACACACAAAACACAGCATTTGAGCATTTTATTTGGTTTCCCGTAAAAAAATAAATAAAGCAGAAACTACAGATTGTTAAGCCAGAAATCTGTCAGACAGTAACAGTATGTTATTTGCGGGACTTGGCAGCAGCACCTGAAGAATATGTGGATGCGGTCGATGTATCGGCAGTACAAGCGTATGGGGTGAGCGCTCTCCGTCACCGTGTCCTGGAAGCTGAGGAAGTCGTTGGGCATCTGGGGTGGGCCGGCCATCTCACTGGCACGGTGCAGGCCCAGCACCAGCAGGTCCATCACCAGGCCATAGTACTGGACAATGAACGAGGCAAACTGAAGGCCTCGGATGATGCCGTAGGAGTTGGTGTGGTTCATGTCCTGGACGTGGAGGAGAGAGAGAACAATGCATTTGTAAAGACAGTAAGCAACATCTTCAGCAACAAAAGAGTACAGCATAAACACAACAAATCATTTCTGTGCCATTGGCCGACCTTGTAGTTGATGACCACGTTGTTCTTGGCGGTCATGTAGTCGGCAATGTTGTGGTCCACAATGAGACGCAGCAGCCTGTTGAGCAGCGTCAGATCGATCTTCTCATACATCTTCTCGTAACGCGACTCCAACATCACGTTGCACTCACCCTCCATCGTCTCCCACACATCCTGCAAGTTGTTGATGCCTGGAAAATAATAGGTTACCTGTTACTCACTCACCAATTATTGATGTCATTGTGACTGCCCTCCAACCAAAACCACAGATCAAGACCCAAGGCCAGTCCCTCCAGTAATAGCACTGGCCTCACCTTGACACCACTTATAGACCAGCAGCGGTGGAGGCTCTGTGTCGGCAGGTTTGATCCAGGGAGGGAAGAGTCGTCTCTTGTCCGCCTCGTACCAGAGGTACTGGTCCAGGTAGGCGTCTGTGATCTTCTCCAGGGGCTCCACGTCGTACACTGGGACCAAATGGCTGTAGAGGTCCATGAACTCGATACCCACCTGGAGAGACAACAGGTAGAGGAGACACCGACTGAGATGGATGGCAGTGTAAAAGGCAGTGTTGGTTAATTTGGTTCCAACTTCCAACCGGAATGTTGAATGTGGAACAACGTATCGGCTTTGGGTTATTTGATTTAGGGTGTTGGGTGTCGCTCACCTCTTTGAAAGCTCTCTGGGTGAGCAGGTGACGTTTGATCCTAGACAGGGCCTCGTGGGGGTTGTCGTAGGCCTGCTCGATCAGACCCAGCTCCTCTCTCTGAGACTGGTTCAGACGTGATTTCACACTGGCCAAGAGAAAGTCAAGGAAATAAAAGAATGTAATTTCACCCAGTGTTAATATTTTTTGATGTTAGCAGATACATTTATTTTCATCTTGGAATGAAACGCTGTGTACCTGTAAGCCTCCTTGAGCCTCTCCAGGGCCAGGATGAGCAGCTTGGTATCGTGTTTATATGAGAGTGGGGGAAAGGGAATGGGAGAGAAGCGACGGCTCTCCAGCCAGTGAACAGTGGTGGTGTAGATGGCAACGGCTTCTTCAGCTGTGATGTAGGGACCATCCTATTGGCCAAAAAACAAACAAAGAAAAAAAAAACATAGCTCTTGGGTCACAACACATGCTTGCAGGCTATTTCTGGGCTTTCTAAACAACAAAAAAAAAAGTAATAGAGGCAACTTTTAGCCAAAAATCAAAATATATATATAGCTACATTTTTTGTATTTTTCCCCTCTACGGTGCTTCTACTTTGATGCTGCAGCTGTTTCCCTGCAGACAGACACTTGCTTTGTCCTGCAGACGGTCCGGAAATATGTTGTCAACAAATCGTGAAAACAAAACATATGTCTCGCTCAGGAAAGGCGGTGCTAATTTGTGAGGGGGTGGGAAGGTGGAGTGGGGTAGCATTTTAGCCAATCACAGCACAGCAGATTCATAATGAGCCAATAGAGTGTAGGAGTTAGATTCTGTTTTTAAACAGATCTGTTTACAAATAGTGTTTGTACACACTAAAGTTGCCTCTATTATCTTTGAGATTTGACCTTCATGTTATTGCAAGACTGGACTGCAGCTGATTAAAATGAGTAGTAAGATCTCCCTCTAGTGGAGAACAGCAGTACCTTCAGGTAGTTGTGCTGTCTCTCCTGCTCTGCCTTTAGGTAGAGACGGGTCAGCCTCCCCAGGTTCTTTTTGCACACTGTCTTGTCCACGGTGGCCCCGCGGCGGATACGTTCACGGTTGTAGTGGGCGGTGTTGGTCCACCAGTCGGCCTTGGCCTTCACGTAGCGCAGAATCATGTTCTCGATCGGGGTGGGCAGACCGGGCACCTACAATAGAAAAATCCCATGATGAATGTACAGTACACCGTTGGCTCAAATAAAAAACATTGTCAGCAATTTAATTTATACAAATGTTTTAGCCACTGCCCTATGCTCTCTCCAAGTGCTTCTCATTCATTTACTCATTCAGTCAAATAAAATAAAACAGTATGCTTTAGTGGGTTCTACAAAGCTGACCTTCCAGGGGATGTTTGCTTTCCAGCATCTCCAGGACTCGCTCAGGTGCTGCAGGATGGTCCTGGCCTTGTTCTGCTTGATGCCTTCGGGCATCATGTCCAGGATGTCGTGCATGACGGCCGCGCGTAGCTCCAGGTCAAAGTGGGACTCCACACGCTGTTTGGTCACAGTCTTGGCCACGCCCTTTGAATGACGCCCTGTCAGGGTGATGGATGGGAATCTTACATCAGCAAGGCTCTGAAATCCTGCTTCAGAAATATTCTTACTATTTGGGAATTGTGCACAAGCAGGGGATGGAGAGTGGTATACAGACCTTCAAACTGCCTGGCCAGCAAGTTGCCCAGCCACCTCTCCAACAGTGGAGTGATGCCTCGCATGAAGAACAGCCACACCCTCCAGCCAGGAGCCCAAAAGCCACAGCCTGGACCTTTACCCACAGGACCCTAGTCAAAAACATTCAAACTTTTGAGTTACTGTTAAGTATAGGAAGATGTTCTTAATAGTGGAAAATGTGTCTTTTTCTTTAACTTTACCATTCTGAAGTTATAAATGTTCTAAATTTTATTCGGCCAATGTTACTCACGGTGTTGAAGCGGTAGTAGATGAGGTGCTTGAGGTCTTTGCACATGCGGATTTGTCTCATCAGCTTGTACTTGTAGCGGTACATGCCGGTCAGCTGGCCCACGTGGGCAAAGATGTACTGCAGCCCGTCCGACAACTGCAATATGGGCAAAATTATTTTAAAAACACGTCTGTCATCATGGCAAACTTAACACTTACACTATGCCATTCTGACAATGCATTAACAGAGGTGCTTGAATGCCATTGAAGAGAGCAATCTAACGTAATCAATAAAATGTGAAATTACGAGATAACAGTGAACCATTAATAATTTGTGAATGGCATGGCAGCGTTTACAGATTGTGATGCTGCGTGATTGCAACAGAAATAAGATGTCAAGTGTCCTTTGCAGCCGTGGGTGTCCACTGTCCACAACAGGATGATTGGTCCTACTGCATAATAAGGATCCAGGTCCTACCTGGAATGCATCAACATTTCCCAGTCTGTACTGCACATGGCTGTCGACCACCAGCTTGCTGAGACGCAGCACCTCTCTGCACAAGTGGAAAGCATTGCCGAATCTCGACTTCTTACGCTCCTAGAGGCCAGGAAGACAGACAGAAAGAAGAAAGCAATCAGATTTAGAGCAACAATTAGCTTTTAAGTCAAGGCGTTCATTGTAGGACTGCCATGGCAGATGTACCTTAGTGGTGAGCGTCTTGACTGGCTTCAGGTTAAAGTTGTAGTCGAGATGCAGGTAGTTGAGGTTCTTTCTGTGGATGAGCAGATTCAGCATGTTGTAGCCCTGCCGGCACACCTGCAGACCCACTTCCACCCAGTCCAGCTTTGTGGACTGGAAAAACTTGGTGGCCTTGAAGGAACGGAAAAGATACCTAGAAACAAACAAAACACATTAAGCATGAGGTGAGTGGCAGCAAAATGGTAGGCAATGCAAAATACCACACAAAAAAACAATCCAGAGTATAATACTCCTCCCTGTAAAAACTTTAGCTGTTAGTACATTATTCTGCCATTTGGGAACAAAGAACCACAAATTTTAAATGCTGTGTTAATAGACAAATCTTCACAATTTTTGCTGGATGTTTACTACTGTTGCAGGTCTCATTTGACCAAATGTAAATAGCAATCTTTATAAATACTTCATATGAAACGATGGCTATTTAACACATTAGCAGTCTCAATAAAATAAGAAATTGCATCTGAGGCAGTCTTGCAGGCTCAAATGCAATTTCTCATTTTATTGAGAATGGCCTAGTTTCGTGCAAAGGCATCTCAAGAGAGTGCATTTCTGGTTTTGGAGTGCTGCCGTTTCCACTTTCTACTTTTTTGTTCATGACCCTAGGTGGGGTTTAAACGCGGGACACAATGACCATGTGGCCTGTGTACTAACTGACAGAGCCAGCCAACAGATACCCCTTGAGCTACTTTTATTTTGAGTGCACAGACAAAGAGTTGGAACACTAGATTATTTATTAGTTACACTAGATTAAAACCATCATATAAAGTATTTACAACAATGATCAAAATGAAATCCTCTGGCAATGCTGCAAAACACTCACCGCTTTTTCTGTGCTTTGGGTGGTCTGTGTTTAAGGGCATTGAGCACGTAGTACTTGAGCAACTTCTGGTAGGACACACGTACTTTCACAGGCTGGCCAGCTGGACAATGCTCACGGTACCTGTTAACGTTCATAGTTATTTTGTATTGAAAATATGTTTAACCATTTGCTTTTGTTGCTAAAGGTTGCTGGTTATGTTTTTAACACTCCATTTGATCCATTTTCAACACAATCTGGTTCAAAATGCTCACCAGTTCTTGATGAGAGGGATGTCAATGGCACGTCTGGTCCGTCCGGAGCGCAGGTTGAAGGGACGTGGGGCCCAGAGCAGAGCGATGCCGTTGGCAGTGTTGTCCGTGTAGAGCGGAGTCTCCTTGAGGAACGGCTCCACATACTCAGGCAGTTCAAACTCCTCGTCGTCTTCAGGCAAAGGCTCCTGACTCTGAGTGACACAAGTTTGTAAGGTTATAAGGTGGGATGATTTGGGTTTTAGTTCAAACAAAATGCCCTCCCATCCTCAAACACCAATAAACAATGATAAAATATGTCTGAATGTTCACAGGCCAACTGCAATTGCAGTTGGCGCAAATAAAAGACCATTCATTCTAATGTTCCTCTAGTTCTTACGCATAGGCAAGCTGACCAATGCAAATGCGCCTTTGTAAGAGGAGAGTAAGTTCAGCTGCACAGTATAGGGTGGCTTACTTTGACAGAGTGTCTGTGAGAGATGGGATTAATCAGAGGGTCAAAGTAGAAAGCTGGCAGATCTGGATCCTCCGTCTTGATAAACACCACGTTGGGTGTATGGTACCTGCAAAGGGACACATTTCTTACAGTTAATAGGTGCAGGCATTTGGCACACATCGTTGTTTTATCCCAACCTTGACGTGCAATTGTGTGGCTAGAATGGATTATTATAGATTAAATGGTTTCAAACAGCATAATATACTGGTACTGTATACACAAAAACAAATTTTACAGCAGCATGGCTAGAGATTGAGGTCCAAATATCACAATCAAAAAATAATTCTGCCTTAAAAAAAAACAGAAATATTCAAAAGGTCTAATGGAGTTTCTCTGACCATGTGAGGTGGACATGGTGGGGCAGGTTGTTGTACAGGTATGGGAAGGCAATCTTGTACTCCGTCCTAATAGGCTGTCTGATGATGATCTTATTGATGTCATTGAACTCATTCCAGTCTTCGTCCCTGCGGAAAGGTTAAAAAAAAAACATGTCAATGAACTTAGTGTAACTAAGTGCAACTACTAACATGGTGTTAAACACAATAAAATATTGTATGTCTGAATGTTCACAGACCAACTACAGCAAGTGCTGTGAGTACAATGAAAAAGACCATTCGTTATTATAATATCCCTCCAGTTCTTACGCACAGGCAAGCTGACCAATGCACATGCGCCTTTGTAGGAGGATAGCAAATTCAGCTGTACAATATAGCTAGGCTTACTTTGACTCGAGTGTCTGTGAGAGATTATCTAGTAGAAAACTCAGTAAACTACTAACAATCAGTGAAAACATAGGACAAGACACAAGACACAAAATGTACTGGAAGGTGTCACAACAACTTAAACAAACCACAATTCAGAATTCCGTCATCGTAATTAACCAAAAAAGCCCTGACAATTGTACTACAAAGTCACACACGCAGCATTATGGATATGTTCTAAAAGGATCATGTCAGTTTTGTAGCGTGTTCAGCCAGTTTATTAACACTGAAACTATCCATGACATTACCGCAAATAATTTCCTAAACCACCTGCTACTGTGGATTCAACTAATTTGATGACTGCATTTTAATTCGTTTTAGTGATTTGAAAAATACTGTGAAAAGCTGTGAAAAGACAATGCCGTGTAATATTGACGGCAGTATGGTCCTTAATAACACCACCATCTTCCGTTACTGGTTAAGTTGTTGCTTACTGGAGGTTGACGTCTCTGACGAGGGGCTCAAACTTGGGTCCCCCGGGAATGGCCATGTTGAGGGCCTTGGAGGTGAAGAAGGCCTTGAGGTCAAACAAGTAGAAGTAGTTGTAGTCCACCAAGTCGGTCAGTAGCTGGTTGGCCAGGCGGTACAACGTGGACATCATGGGCAGGGTGAACTGCCAGCGGCGGTAGGTGGTGCCATTTACGTACCTTGGGAGTGAAATTGAAAAAGGTTCATACAATAATGTGTCACAGAATGTAAGGATAAAGAATCACTGAAACATGTTTGTTTCAATTACCATCATTCCTCTCTTAATTTACCTTTTTTTGCTTTAGAAACTTATGATTACTAAAGATGGTATGAGTCACTATAACAGATAAAATGTTTGGCTGAAGCTGAATTTATACTTGGCCACATTGCATGTTTGTTTGTTTTTTTGTAAATTGTCATGCAACAAAGTATAAGTTCACTCCTAGGGTGTCAAAGCAGGATTTACTTGGTGGTGTCTTTGAGTGGCTGGTGCTCATAGAACCATTCCGACACTGAAATATCTTCCTCGTTGTCCAGTTCCATCTGGATGGCCTCCAGCGGCTCCACATCCAGGATGTTGTCGGCGTAGTCGAGTGGTGGCTCCTCATCATCGAATGGCGGGAAACGCATCCGCTTGAAGTGCCGGCGGTCGCGTTTTTCACGACGCATCATGATCCACATGGCACTGGGATTGGGGAAATTAGAGAGATTAGAGATTGAGATTAGAAGGAGCAATGAACTGAATCTTTTCACGACGTTTGACGTGTGATGGTCATGTTTTCCCAGAGACTTTTGAAGGATAACGTTTTGTATGGTTCAACCATCACAATGTGACAAAAGCCTAATTTACAATTTGCACAAGATTGCGACTTTTAACGGACGGCCTTACCCCCACTGGGCAATGTAGACCGGCTCTATGACCCAAGGGATTTCATTGACAAAAGAGATGGCTCCTGTGATGTGGTAGAGCACGGGCACGTCTCGGATCTGCTCCCAGGGCATAGGCATGTTCTCCAGCAGCTTCAGCACCGCATGAGGCATGTACTTCAACGCTCTGAAGACAGATGGAAGTGATATGGAAATTATATTGTGTGACAGAATGAGCGTTTTACTAGATCATTTTCAAAGATGAGACTTTATTTACTCTCTTATGTCAACTAATGAATATTAAGCAGCTTTACAGCCAAGACATAAAACAAACCATCACGTTGATCTTAAAAAAAAGGACCATTAACCCCTTTCGATTATTTTTTATTGCTCACCCGAGGTAGACCCTCTTGTCATGCCGAAACTTCCTGTTAGTCATGTCTCCATGGTCCCTGATGATCTTCCGGACATGCTCTGGAGGCATGTCCTCCTTCTGGGCATCCACAAAGCCAAACTTTCTCTTTTCGGAGTAGCGCTTCGCCTGCAACTGCTGCCATTTCCGTGCTAAAAGAGAAATTAACAATAGACAGACAAGTCAAATGGTAGGATTTTTAGCCGTAGTTTACATACATATCAAAAATGAAAGAAGTCGTGTCGGAGACACAATTGCAACGGTAATAGGTGTAAAACTCATAATACCTTTCTCTTGCAGCTTTTCTTCAGACATGTAATCTGGGACCTGTACTGAAAGAGGTACGGGTGGGGGCATGCCCCCGGGGACCCCTCTATTAAAGGGAAAGGTAGCTGCCATGGCACCTCACCACTAAAAAGAAAAAAAAGCAACAGAGCAACAAACAAAACATCAAAATGTGTAAACAGTGTGCCAGCTTGAGCCAATATCATGTATGCTGTTAGATTAATGTCAATTAACCAAATGCCGCGGTACCATCACCAAAGCCTAGGACACTGTTTTGTTTTTGTCAATTCCATGCTGCGTCAGAGGCAAACAAACACAAACAATGTATATCCTCGAATATTTGTGTAGACTTGTTGTAAATTGAGTAATTCAGAGGTTTAACAACAATGCAACTTTTGATCTTGAACTCGCAAAAGTTAAACAATGTTTTTCAACCAATGGTCCAGAGACCAGTGGTCCTTGAGAGGCTTCCAGGTGGTTGCCAGCTGAGTGGGTTAACCAGATGAAAAGTTGGTTAGCTAGCCAGATGTAACTCTAGGGAGTGTAAACATGAAACCAAATGGACTCGCAAGGGTTATAATATTCATCACCTAAATTAGCACCACTTAAAAAGTTTACACAACTAGAGAATGTAGAAGAATAGTCATCTTGATCTGTATGTTTGCCTGTTTTGTTTGTGAGTCCAAAACACAAAGAAGTCTTTAGTTTTGGGTCTTTGGGGTGAAAATGTCCTCAAAATGGTGGTCCGTGGCTCAAATGCTGAATAAATAGTGGGCCCTCGTATCAAAAACGTTGAAAACCAGTCATCTATAAGGATCCATTTTGTTACAATTAACCCTTTCGATTATTTACCTGTGGACTAACTGGACCAGTGGTTGAAAACCACAGGTCCAGTGGTTGAAAACCACTGGCATATGCAATGAGAAATGAAACAAATGAATAAAGTATACTAGTTGGTCAGTCACAACCCTTAACCAACCATCTTTCTTGACTCTTTCCGGGCGCGTGAAGTCCTCACATCAACAAAGACCGGCCATTAGCCTACAACTCACTTATAAAGCCACTTGGCGTTACGTTAATAAAAACCACCACGGCCATTTAATATCTGTCCACTTAGTCTTAGACAGACATGATGGACAATCAGTCTGTCTACCATATAATATCGTACTCAGCCCGCTGTGTTTGGGTCAATCTAGCTAGCTTGGGGTTGCACTAAGCAGGCCGAGTCTGAATGGAGATGCTAAGCTAACGTTAGCAAGCATGGGCAAAACACACACGCATAATAAACTCCAAACTAAGCAACTGTTATACATGCAACCAGTTACCTCCTCCTCCTCCACGGCAATCACTTAATGTCGTCGGTGGCCTCGGTCCTTGGTCATTTATTTATTTGAACAAAGTATAGTTGTGTTTCTTTTCCCCGCTTAGAGGAACAGCGCGTTCCTCCTTGAATAGCAGCAGAGCCTGAGTGAGCAGAACGCACAGCCAACGATCAGAGTAGCCCCTGACTGCAGCCCGCAGATCGGGGCGGTGCTCCTCCTAGGAGGAGTGGGTGGGGTTGCGGGAGGAGTGGGTGGGGTTACTCCCTATGACACGGTTAGTGATTTATCGTAGAGCTGTGGGGTCTGAACGGCGGAGCTGGGTTGGGAAGGAGCGCTTGTTTTATCCGCCGGCTACTACTAGTAGGGCGGGGCGAAGCATAGTTTTACTGAGGTTATGGTTAGGGTTAGTAACCGCATAAAGCACCGTCTAACTCTAACCCCAACCTAACCCTAAACACAACCCCAATAAAACTAGGCTATGCCTAAACCTAATCCTAACCCTAAACTTAACCTCAGTAAACCTATGCCTAAACCTAACCTAACCCTAACCATAAAGACACAACCCCAATAAAACTAGGCTATGCCTAAACCTAATCCTAACCCTAAACTTAACCTCAGTAAACCTATGCCTAAACCTAACCTAACCCTAACCATAACCTCAGTAAAACTTCCTTCGCCCCGCCCTACTAGTAGTAGCCGGCGGATAAAACAAGCGCTCCTTCCCAACCCAGCTCCGCCGTTCAGACCCCACAGCTCTACGATAAATCACTAACCGGTGTCATAGGGAGTAACCCCACCCACTCCTCCCGCAACCCCACCCACTCCTCCTAGGAGGAGCACCGCCCCGATCTGCGGGCTGCAGTGAGGGCTACATGAACGATCAGGCCAGAGCCTTGGAAATAGACAGAGTTACGCCAACTCCGTTCACTTCATGGGGCCAGTCCATCTACATAAACTTCTGTTGGATAGTGACATGAATAGTGACAACCGGAAGTTACTGAATGCATTGAAGCCTATGGGCTCGCGCGAGTACACGAACCACGTGACCAGGCTGTTTTCTGATCCCTCAATGTCGCAACTCTTCTACTAGATGGCTCTGGATCAGGCACACGATGCGCCGCTGGAGATCAGTGTTGCCAACTGACAAAATCCTGAATGCACTAGTGGCACTTCTAAAAGGCACTAGAATGCCTAGAGAGCATTGGTTTAACCATTTTCATACCAGGGCCCACTATTTATTCTGCATTTTAGCCATGGAGGACCACCATTTGATGTTGAGTTTAGTCTCTCGGACTAATTTAGGAGAGATAACTGGCAAAATGTTGGTCAAAGTAGCAATTCTTCTACATTTCCCAAATGTGTAGATTCTTGGGTTTTATCACTAGATTTTCCACCAGGAGTTTTTTTTTCACTGAAGTTGGCAACACTGCTGGAGCTCACGCCGAAAACCACAGACAACGAGTACGCCGTTTACGTCTACGTTACCACGAAAAACGAGAGGGGGTACGCTGTAACTATACGCAAACGCACTAGGACGAGTCAGAGCCATCTAGTTGAAGAGTTGCGACATTAAGGGGGCAGCCACCGAGCGCTCGAGCGCTATTCGTGAGCCTGAAGAATAGGGACAAACTGGAGTTTGAAATACATCGTTTGATCGTTATAATAAGAGCTATTTAGGCAAGGGTGCAACAACATGCTAACTGTTTTAAAGTACAGTACCAATTAAAGCCTCTGTAATGCTTAGGATGTGGCATCACTACAAAACGATCTAAAATAAAGGGATTTAAGACCGTTAAAGCTGCGATGTTGCCTGAGTCCAATGCCTTTCTGCCTGCTACACTATGGGATCAAAACAGGGTCATAAAAATTCGTATTTGTAGGAATAATTTCACATCTGAGCCAGATACAATGTATTTGTGGTAAAACATCTTGCATCTGCAGGTTGATTTTGTAGATCTGCACACAATATGTGTGTATTTGCAGAAAAAATAATCAGATTTGCAGAATTATTTCACATCTGTGCCAGATACAATGTATTTGTGGCAAAACATCTTGCTTCTACAGGTTTATTTTGTAGATCTGCACACATATTTTGCATCTCCTAAAATATAAAACGTACGTGTATAAATGTTTTGTAGTAGGAGTGTGTACATATGTGAATCTGTTTTGCGAACCTCGTCCTGCTCGGAGCAGCAAGCACGCAAGTGTGGATCTATTCTGCAAGTTTACGAATTATGGCCCTGTTTTGACGGGGGGTGGGGTCAGAAGCTGGAAGCCAATCAAAACAAAGCTTTCATGGCTTTCAATGGGACCAATCAGGCTTGATTCCATACGCGTGACGTCATCAGCCTGCGCATCAGTCAGTGTTGCCAACTTGGCGCACTTGTCACTATAATATAGCTTTTTCCCAGACCCCCCTAGCGCCAAAATTTGTGGGAAAAACTCCTGGCGGAAAATCTAGTGTTTTTTTTTGCTGGTGAGTTGGGGCGAAACTGGTTGACAGGCACCAGAGATAAAACCCTCATTTTTCACCATTTTTCCTCCAATGACAGTGTTTTCAACCAGTGGTCCCCTGGCTAATAATGAACATCTGGTTAACCAGATGTAACTCTTTGAGAGCGTAAAAGTGTAAAAATGAAACCAAATGGACCCTTGCAGGTCCATTTGGTTTCATTTTTAAAATATTCATCATGTGTGTTAGCCCAAGTCTACACAACTAGAGAATGTAGGAGATTAATGGTCATTTACTCATTTTGATCTGTGTGGCAAGCATAATGCAGGGGTTTTCAACAAGTGGTCCGGGGACCACCAGTGGTCCTTGAGAGGGTTCCAGGCTGCCCCCAGCTAAGTTGTTTAACCAAATGTAACTCTCAAGAGATAAAATATCCATCATGCAAATTAGTCCAAATCTACACAACTAGAATTAAGATTAATGGTCATGGACAGAAGCAAAAGAAATCTTTAGTTTTGGGGGCTGTGGGTCTAAAAAATATCCTCAATTGGTGGTCCGTGGCTCAAATTCTGAATAAATAGTGGGCCCTGGTATGAAAATGGTTGAACCCCCAGTGCTCTGCATTTTGGAAGTGCCACTAGTGCATTTTGGATTTGGGCAGTTGGCAACACTGGCATCAGGAAAAGACCGGAAGTAGAGCTTGCAGGTTAAAACCTACTTTTCAGAAATATGTAGTTGCTGTCCTAGTATTTAATTGCTGGAAAAATGGACGCTCCTGACGAGAACGATGCCTTCAACAACACTATAGATTTTGACGAACCACAACCATATAATTTTGAGCCGATCAGGCAACCACGGCCACGGATGAATGCAACAGAAGTTGTGCCTCGGTATCGCCAGGAGATGGAGCTCTGGGCCCGAAACACCAAGTGGCGCGTTGGCCAGAGAGATTGGTACGTGTTCATAATAGAAACCCTACAATACATTCTCACCCGTTACAGGCAGGCATGGACTACAATACAATAGTTTTAAAACATTGCTGAGTAGAATCCTACTTACACTGATTTTTATAGGCTACTTTTAATGTATCCTACTGGATGACGCATTAAAAGTAGCCTATAAAATCAGTGTTATGCTGAACTAGTGAAGTCCACTCACAGCTATCAGTTCATCCATCCTTTCATTCCTCCATCTCTGTTGATTCACGTTAGTGTCCTATAACAGTGGTTCCCAAACTTGTTCATATCAAGGTCCCCTAAATTTACCCCTTACTATTTGTAAATAATGTCAGGGACCCCTATAAGACAAGATTGTTATTGCTTTGCTGTGATCCTCAACCTATATTTACTTTCAAGGACCCCGTTTGACATGTATTAGTCTACAGACCCCCCAATTAATGCCATTTCTATCTCAGGGACTCCCAATTTATACATCTGGGTGTCAAATGGAACCAAATGGACCCGTCTGATTTACAGACACATAAGAATTCCTTTGGATTCAAATTATCATATAGCTGGAGACCCCCCTAGAACGCCACCAATGACCCCACAAATAACATATTCTCAGTCATTTTTCAAGTACCCCAGTTTGATATGATGCATTAGGTTAATTTGGAAGATAAAATACATCATTAGAATAAAATATATTAAATCATTACAGTAAATCTAGGCTACTCATTTCGGGGTAGCACATTTAAAATCGGATGCATCAGGTCAAACATGTCAGCTGTAGTTCAAACCTGTTCAGTGAGGTAACATTTATATTTTTTTCCTCTTTGAATTCAGGTGTCTGTGTGGACAGTGCCAGCCCATGACCTCAGCCCTCTAAAGTGTGTGCTGTCGAGAGAGAGAGCCATATTGGAAGCTGGTGGAGGACTTGCAGCCCAGACCGGACAACATCACGTGTCTGACACAGCACCCTGGTTTTGAAGGTTCCTGTCTGAACCCATTTGTGCTGCAGATGATGACAACAACGATGATGAATAAAGTTGAATTAAATTTATAGTATTCCATGTTTTTTCTTCATATTGGTCATTCTGGTTAAGGCAATACAATTGGACTTCAATCATGCAGGGTTTTGATTAAAAACACCAAATTATTTTCTCATCATTTACATCATAAAACAATCGTGTAGTACAGCAAGCCAATGTCCTCTTTTGACATTATCAACATGTAAATACTGTACATGCCAGAAATCAAGAAGTGTAATATATTTGACTATCTAAAGAGCAGTTACTTACACAATGTATCTGTTAGTTATCAACAAAGGAAGCCAAACTCAAGACAGTGAGTTGAAGAAAACATTTATTAGTGCTCATACTTTATACTGAGCATATCTTGACTTGTGAGCCAGGTATTCGGCCACAGCTTTCTCCTTGTCCACCTGCTGGAACGTTTTTGCCACAGGTGGAGGTGCACCTGCAGCCAAAACCTTGCTGAAGGATCTCAGGGCTGATGGACTTCTGGCATAATCTTCCTTCAGTGAAGCCATCAAATCAAATGCATAGCCTGAGAAGATATAGATAAAAACATGATAAACATGATATAAGCATTTGTAGCATTTCCAAAGAAAAAGCAAAAAGAAAAAGCAAGTGCTCGATGGAGATACAGTACAAAAGTACTTGGTCTGTGCTCCAAAGATCAAAGGGACTTGGATACAAAAATGATAACAGTGATCAGAGCACTCAAAAGTTAAAAGGTTAAACAATGAGGAGATTGGATATATGAGTCTTTTAGTTTACTATCAAGTCTTCATCAGGGCTACAGTATGATAAGCAAACATGCCATGGTCCATATGTAGTGAAAGAACAATAGTCAATAAGGAAAAGTTGGTTTATTTCCACAATTCCATTCAAACTACCGAACTTTCATTAATTATAGATCCAATGCTCACATTGTAAATGATTTCAAGTATTTATTTGTTTATTTTTACACAATTTTGGCTTCCAGCTCATAAAACCCACCAAATCAGGATTTCAAAAAATTAGAATATTTTATGATACAACTAAAAAAAAAAGTGTTTTAAACAAGAAATGTTGACTATCTGAAAAGTATATGAAAACTTCAACACAGCCATCTGTTTAGAGTACCTTGTGCTTCGGTATGTTGACAAGCTTGATGGGGATGCTAATTTTCCTTTCCAGCTCGATTTGGCACCTGCCCACAGAGCTAAAACTACTAGTAGCTGCTGTACTGACCATGGTATTACTGCACTTAACTGACCTGCCAACTGTCCTGACTTTAACCCAACAGAGAATCTGGGTTGTATTGTCAAGAGGAAGGTGTGAGATATAAGACTGAACAATACAAATTCATTTATGGCTGTTATTGAAGCAAAACTGGGCTTCCATAACACCTCAACAGTGCCACAGGCAGGTCCATGCCACGCCCCATTAATGAAATAACGTGTTCTAAAGTTCTAATTTTTTGAAATCCTGATTTGGTGGGTTTTATGAGCTGGAAGCCAAAATTGTGTAAAAATAAACAAATAAATACTTGAAATCATTTACAATGTGAGCACTGGATCTATAATTAATTAAAGTTTGGGATTTTGAATGGAATTGTGGAAATAAACCAACTTTTTCTTGATATTCTATTTTTTTGGAATGGACCTGTACACAAATAACATAAAAAAACTCTTTTTTCATGTTAATAATAATAATAATAATAATGGATTGCATTTTTATAGCGCTTTTCTATGCACAGCGTGTATGTTATTACTTATGTTAATCAGAGGCAGCTCATCAGTGTTCTGAACACACGGGGACACTTGTGTAGTTTGGTTGTGGTGTGTTATCCTTATGTCCACTCTCCACTTTTTTATCTTTTAAACTTTTGAGTGCTCAGATCACCATAGGTGACAATAGGTGACAATTTAATCATTGAACACAAACCATAAGATGGCTTCTCTTTGATTGGATGAACAACAGCTTCCCCTCCTCGGAACCTCGGGTACACCACAGAGTGCCGTGGTACTCCAACTGCAGTAGTGGCCTGTGCTCGGTTGTAGTTGTAGTGCATAGCGGCTAACAGGAGCCTATGGAAAGGAGAATATAATGATAATATTATGATCAGATGAAGATGACAGGTACCAGTCCTGGCAAGATGCCACCCAAGAAAACACTGGATAACAGTAATATTCAATCCTTTTCATTTCAAGACCAATTCTTTTTGAACCACAGACCACGATTTGATTATGTTTCCCAAAAACAAAACAATAAACAAAATGATATAATTTATCCATCATTTATCTGAGGACCACTTGGATCCCCCTGAAGGGGCCTGCTGATACAAAAAAAATGTAATGTGGACTAATTCTCTTGAAATTTGCTCCTAAACAGTCAGACTGCAGGCAGTACCTGCTATGCATTCCAAGGTAGCTGAACCCTGTGTGTTTGGGCGCAAACTTGATGATCAGACTGTGGAAGGCTTCAAGGGAGTAGGTCTGATTCTGGGGAGAGAGCTGACGTATGTCCTTGATGAACATTTTTTTGGTCACAAGAGCCTCCAGTTTGACAGCTGCTGTTGAACCTGCGCACGAACGCACACGCACACACACACACACACACACACAGGCGTGTCACCACCTCTGGAAGTCAAAGTCAAAGTCGTCAGATTAGTCACTCACGTTACCGCAGTGAAATTAGTTCTCCGCTTTTGACCCATCTCTTGGAGCGGTGAGCTGCAGCGTGCGCCGCGCTCGGGAATCATTAGTTGATTTGACCCCCAATCCATCCCTTTGATGCTGAGTGCCAAGCAGGGAGGCATTGGGTCCCATTTTTACAGTCTTTGGTATGACCCGACCGGGAATCGAACCCCGGCCTCCCAGTTCCAGGGCGGACACTCTAACCACAAGGCCACTGGTCTGATGCGGGTGCTGATGTTGCTTCAGGGATTTTTTTTTTGCTCATGTTGCTTCAGGGAAAAATAACTGGACATAACTGGACTGGACAACTACATAATCCATAAACATAAATCATCACCACAATAACATCTCTTGCCTTCTATGTAGCCATGCATTTTCAAATACTTACATTTAGCAATATGCCAGATGTCAAAGAAGTGTTGCGTTCCTTCCTTGGACAGCTCATTGCGCACCCATTTTGCGACCTAGAGAATTAGTTGGATTTTATACATTTGCAATGCATTTGCATTTAAAAAATGCATTCGCATTTACATTGAAATATTTACAATCAAAAAGTTTGTCTGTGGTGTGTGTGTATTTCTGTCACTTGTACCTGACGGTTTCTGTCAGTTACGAGGACTGCAACCTTCAAGCCATTGTCTTTCAGCAGCTTAATGCTACGTTGCAGCCCTTCTATCTCGCACCAGTTACTGTTAAGAACCTCAGTAGACTGCACAAGCTGAAGCTCAACAACTTTGTTCACGCGATCATCAATCAGGGAGTATGTTCCATATTTGGCACAGTGCCCTGGACTGTCCGATCTGTGCATAAGACAAGCGCAAAGCCTATTGTTATTCTTTTAATTTAAGGATACATTTCAAATACAAATTATGTTGTACTCTGATGATGAACATTACAATGAGCATGGTAACCAACCTGCAGTCTCCAGAAAGAATTAATCCCCCCTCCATCTCCTTCAGCTCACTCAAGACCCCAGCTTGCTGGTTCGGCCAGGCCTGGATGATGGTGGGGACAGTGTAGTACCGCTGATGGCGGAAGTATGTGCTGGGACTTGTACGTTGAAGGACAAATAGCTGCAGCATTCTGAAAGTCTGCTGTGGCATACAACCCGCAAAATGAATTGTCCCACTTAGTTGCAGGTTGCATGCTGGCATGTTTGTGTGTGGCATTGGCTGGTTTTGCCATACTCTCTTCGAGCCACATGCTGAACAGACCTATGGAATATATGCAAATAATCAGTGTTGTGCATACTTACATACTGCTGAGGAATAAAGTGAGAAGACCGAAAGGAGAAAAACGATACAGCATTGCTGAATGTGATTTTCTATTCTATATAACTGTGCTAAGTGAATCGATGATACCAATGCATTTGAAGAGAGCATGCCACCAGCACATCATAAAAATATCTTACCTGTTGGATTTTCACAAACATCCCCTCCTGTCTCTGTACAGTGGGTTGTGTGGCCTCACAGCAGCTCAGGCAGGTGGCAAACAGCGACATAAGTCGTTGTTGACAAACAACATACTTATCGATGTAGCTGAAAAAAGAGGAAGAAATAAGTCACAATAATATCAAACTTTGAACAATCACTATAATGACATGAACAGATTAAATAAATTGTGTCTTACGAAGGGTCAGAAGGCGGGTCAAGGTCTGGGGTCTGGTCCTCAGAGCTCTCAGAGAGGTGGTCCAGTTCAGGCTCCCAGTCTTCATCATCTTGCTTTGGTGCTGAAATGATTTGCCGATTAAACAATAATGATTTCATTACATAAGATCCCTCCTCTTTCCGTTTTCTCTCTTCATGGTTGGCTACACGTGCAAGGACCAAGACACACCAGATATACAAGCATCTATTAATTTTTTCATGTAACCTCTTGTACCCCTACAGTATGTAACAGCTAGTCCTGTGCAACAATGCATTTAACGTAGTTACCAATTTGATGTTATACAGAAACAATATACTGTATAGTACATTCAATATATTTGATGAATGACTGCATTCTCCAGGCATGGAGAACAGTTTTTCAAAATTTCAAAACATTTCCACATTATATTTAGTTAGATGGTCGTACCAGACTGCTCGCTGCTACTGAGAGAAGGTGCACTGGCTAACTTGGCTCTGCACGGGACTGCAAAAGCTGGAAACGTCGGTCTGCGTTTCCACTGAAACCATTTGTGGGGCTGCTTGTACTCCAAAGCAGAGCAGCTGGGGGACTACCTGGGTGCCTGCAGAAAACGAGCGATTAGTGGTGAATCTGAAATTAGTGGTCAATATACTGTATCGAAATACATATCGATCGAACACCTGGGCAATACTGTAGATAGATAGATAAATCTAGATAGATTGAGAGGCTGCTATATCGATATGGCAATAAATATCATGAATTATCTGGTGATCAGTGTTGACAAATGTGCCTCTGGTTGATGTTATCAAAGCCCTTCTTGCATGTTGCAATATAACCCTTCCCAGAGCAATTTTTAGGATATTTAAACATGTTGTAAGCGTCCAACATGGTCAATATTTTTGACTAAATGTATAAACGATATATACTGCATATATCAAAATATCGCTATATATATATATCTGTATCCACCTGTTCCACCACCATTCATAACATTAGAAAACACAATCTAGAGTTGCATTGCAGCTAGGGATGACAATGGTTGCCAATCACTGCAAATACATTTTCAAATTGGGGTCCACAGGCTAATGAGTGTCAACTTGGGGTTACTTGACATAAAAAAGATTGGGACCACTGGCTAAAAACAGACAATTGCAAAGCAAACAAAAACATACCAACAGAACGGTGTGGAGGTTTCCGGAGGCTGAACTGAGTTGCCTTGTGGGCAGACTCTGTGTGAGCTAGAGGACGGACCTGCTTCTTCCTCCTTCTGTTCCTCCATCGCCAGCACAGGTTCCTCTGGAATGTCAGCAGTGGCACCAAGGCTTTGTAGCCTCTGGTAAATCAATAATAAAATATAACAGTGAGTATTCTCAACGCGAGGTCCTGGAGAGAGTTAAGTTCTACATTGTGCTATTGGTAAAATAGTAATGCATTCCTCTGTATTCTCTCTCCTTGGACTAATTCTAACAGGTGAAATAATAGTGAAATAATTATCAGACACTGTTAATAGAATAGATCAAATACAAGAATCATCTAGGACAGTGATTTTCAACCACTGGTCCGGGGACCACCAGTGGTCCTTGAGAGGGTTCCAGGTGATCCCCAGATAAATGATAGAAAGTTGGCTAACCTGATGTAACTCTTGAGTGTAAACATGAAACCAAATTGACCCCACAAGGGTCCATTTTGTTTCATGTTTACACTCCCAAGAGTTAAAATATTCATCATCTTCTCATCATCATTAGCACCACTACGAAGTATACACTGTTTTGTTTGAAGAATCCAGCCTGGAATTGTGGGCAAAACCAAAAGAAATCTTTAGTTTAGGGGTTTGTGGGGTGAAAATGTCCTCAAATGGTGGTCTGCTGAATAAATGGTGGTCCCTGGTTATCAAAATGGTTGAAAACCAGTGATTTAGTGTTATCTGTGGTTCCATTTGATTCTCATATTGATCAAGAGTAACTTATTTTAAACATATGTTAGCTCATTTACAAGAATCTACACAATTAGAGAATGTATAAAATCATTGTTATTGGGAACTTTATGTACTGAATCTAATACAAAAATGTGCCCTGTAACATAGCGTTAGTGCACTTTATTACATGGCTTGAATGAATGCTCCAATGAGAAGCCATTCAGGTGACGAATATTATAACTCTTGGGAGTGTAAACATGAAACCAAATGGACCCGCAACATAAACATGTAACCAAATGGACCCACAAGGGTCCATTTGGTTACATGTTTATGCTCTCAAAGAGTTAGATCTGGTTAACAAACTCTCCATCATTTAGCCTGGGGACCACCTAGATCCCTCTCTAGGACCACTGGTTGAAAACCACTGATGTAAGCCATGTAATAAGCGGGATAACACCCGAGGAACCGGTGATTTGTCGCAGATTCGTCGGGTGTTATCCCCCACTCTACTAATTAATAATTCCAATTGATGTAGTACGATGAGAGCAAATTACTGAAAAGAGGATGGGGAATTGAATTACAGCTGTGGTTCTCAAAGTTGTGTCCGGGGGACCCCAGGGCTCGTTCCGGGAATTCCAGGGGGTCCTCAGCTAGCTGTGTCTACTCTGTAACTCAGACGGGCCCATTTGATTCCATTTGTACAAGTCAATATAAATTGGGGGGTCCCAGGGATATAAATGGCATTTGTCTTATGGGGGTCCGTGCATATAGGGCCTATTTTATATTTTAAAGTGGGGGGGGGGGCGCTGGTCCAGAGCTCCAGTGCTTCTATGAGTCTGCTGTTGCTGTTTCCAATGCAAGGCAGACTCATAGAAGAGAATCAATGATATAATTGCATGTCTAGTTTTCTCTAACATTTCTCCTCCTTTGTTTTTCATCCTAGCATAACATGCTAACAAATGCTAACGTAAGAAGCGCTAGTCGTGTAACTTACCCGAGACGGTCCAAGTTTGTTCACCACAGTAGATCTCTCCGTCGTCGTGGGAGTTTGGCCAGGCGACTGTATCGAAAGGCACGGCCCCCGCCCCCTCCGCTCTAATCGGCATTTCCTGATGCCAGTGTTGCCAACTGCCCAAATCCAAAATGCACTAGTGGCACTTCCAAAATGCAGAGCACTGGGGGTTCAACCATTTTCATACCAGGGCCCACTATTTATTCAGAATTTGAGCCACGGACCACCAATTGAGGATATTTTTTAGACCCACAGCCCCCAAAACTAAAGATTTCTTTTGCTTCTGTCCATGACCATTAATCTTAATTCTAGTTGTGTAGATTTGGACTAATTTGCATGATGGATATTTTATCTCTTGAGAGTTACATTTGGTTAAACAACTTAGTTGGGGGCAGCCTGGAACCCTCTCAAGGACCACTGGTGGTCCCCGGACCACTTGTTGAAAACCCCTGCATTATGCTTGCCACACAGATCAAAATGAGTAAATGACCATTAATCTCCTACATTCTCTAGTTGTGTAGACTTGGGCTAACACACATGATGAATATTTTAAAAATGAAACCAAATGGACCTGCAAGGGTCCATTTGGTTTCATTTTTACACTTTTACGCTCTCAAAGAGTTACATCTGGTTAACCAGATGTTCATTATTAGCCAGGGGACCACTGGTTGAAAACACTGTCATTGGAGGGAAAATGGTGAAAAATGAGGGTTTTATCTCTGGTGCCTGTCAACCAGTTTCGCCCCAACTCACCAGCAAAAAAAAAACACTAGATTTTCCGCCAGGAGTTTTTCCCACAAATTTTGGCGCTAGGGGGGTCTGGGAAAAAGCTATATTATAGTGACAAGTGCGCCAAGTTGGCAACACTGACTGATGCGCAGGCTGATGACGTCACGCGTATGGAATCAAGCCTGATTGGTCCCATTGAAAGCCATGAAAGCTTTGTTTTGATTGGCTTCCAGCTTCTGACCCCACCCCCCGTCAAAACAGGGCCATAATTCGTAAACTTGCAGAATAGATCCACACTTGCGTGCTTGCTGCTCCGAGCAGGACGAGGTTCGCAAAACAGATTCACATATGTACACACTCCTACTACAAAACATTTATACACGTACGTTTTATATTTTAGGAGATGCAAAATATGTGTGCAGATCTACAAAATAAACCTGTAGATGCAAGATGCTTTGCCACAAATACATTGTATCTGGCACATATGTAAAATGATTCTGCAAATCTGATTTTTTACCTGCAAATACACACATATTGTGTGCAGATCTACAAAATCAACCTGCAGATGCAAGATGTTTTACCACAAATACATTGTATCTGGCTCAGATGTGAAATTATTCCTACAAATACGAATTTTTATGACCCTGTTTTGATACCATAGCTACCCGGTCGACGACTTGTCCCTATTTGTTGCCCCCATTTCAATAGAATTCTATGTAGAAGAGCCGCCATTAGACTGACCCCACTGACTGAGCGGAGTTACTTTGCGTAACTCTGTCTCTACTCTAATGCTCTGGGACAAGTTCCCGGATGAAGAACGGAAATATTGAGTTCAAAGTTCAGTTATGGCTAAACTTTGATCAAAGTTTAATCTGTTGTTATCATTGATGTAGACCTGTCGAATGACAAAATGCAAGGTGAAGTGCACGAAAACGTGAAGGTATTGCTTTGTTTTGTTTCAATATGTATATTATACGAAGAGAATAAGTGAAGTGCATTTCTTAATGAACATTGATTGTTATATCAGTTACAACACATACATTATTTATAACATACCGGTAGTTGTTAAAATGTAGTGTTGTGACATTCACGGCAAGAATTTACAAATTTTCTACTCCGTGTGTGTGTGTGTGTGTGTGTGTGTGTGTGTGTGTGTGTGTGTGTGTGTGTGTGTGTGTGTGTGTGTGTGCGCGCGCGCGCGCGCGCATTTGGTGTGTGCGTCAATATACTGTATACCTATGTGCGTCTAGCAATACTATGGCTCCCGCCTGGCGTCATCCTGCGATCTGCAAACAAGTGCCAATTCTTGCAGTTTGTCTGCCAAACCGATGTGCAAGGATGTTGTGGATGCATTGAACCTGGTGCACCCAGAAGTGGTTAAAAGGTAACAGGACTTAATTAAAGATGTCACATTATTCACATTATTGAGCACTGCAAAGCCAGTGCAAAGCCGTATTGAAATCGCAATGATTGTTAGGCCTATCATTATTTTTCCTATATTAAGCTATATTAAGCCGGTTTCTCTCGCCCCCGGCCCCTCTCTCTCCTATATTACCTCAGTGTCTTATTTGCCTGTAACTTGCACGCACAAGGGCCCGGTAATCACTGCTTGCAGCTTTAATTGCTTCACAAAGCAAACATACAGGTCTTCTTAGGCAATGTCTAGATAAACATATAAACAACAAATACAGTTTGTGGGTTTTACTGTGCGCAACTCATCAGCAGTGGACCCCATTGCTGCAACCTGTATGCTGTTTTTCTATGTTACTCTGCAGGTTCTTTGGCTGTGGAATTCCGGTTCCAGAGAAACTTGAGAGCTGCAGAATTCTTGACCTGGGAAGTGGTTCGGGAAGAGACTGTTACGCTCTCAGCAAACTGGTGGGACAGAGTGGGCACGTCACAGGGATCGACATGACAGAGGATTTGGTAATAAATGTGCTCAATCATACACACAAACATCTTGCACACAAACGGGCATTAATTTCTACACCAGTGGTTCTCAACCATTTTGATTCCAGGGCCCACTATTTATTCAGCATTTAAGCCACAGACCACAATTCGAGGATATTTTAGCCCCAAAGACCCCAAAACTAAAGATCTCTTTTGCTTTTCTCCTCAATACCAGGCTGGATTTGGGAAACAACACACACAAACATACAGACAAAAACACCATTATTCTTCTACATTTTCTAGTTATGTACATTTGGGCTAATTCAGATGATGACTATTTTTACATCTGGTTTACCAACTTTCCATCTGGTTAACCAACTTATCTGGGGATCACCTGGAACCCTTCTCAAGGACCACTGGTTGTCCCGGGACCACTGGTTCAAAACCTCTGTTCTACACCTCACATCAGAGTGACCGTCTCTTTTTTTTAGGTCCTTGCATCTCAGAAATACATTGAGTACCACAGAGAGACGTTTGGTTACGACAAGCCCAACACAACCTTCGTCCAAGGTTATATGGAGAAGCTCAGGGAGGCTGGCATCCAGGATGACTCGATGGATATTGTCGTGTAAGTCCATTATCTATGAAGGTAAATGCATGTTTACGTGGAAGCGTATGCCCCTGTGAGCACACAACACATCAGTTCCGTTCCAAGGCTGTGTTTTCTTTACAGATCCAACTGTGTGATCTGTTTGTGTCCTGACAAAAAGACAGTGCTGCAGGAAGCTCACAGAGTACTAAAGGTTAGAATCTTCTACTACTACTATAAAAACTCCCAAGTTGTGGCAGATGTGTCTGTGCTGCTTACTACAGATGCACACATATACATATACAGTATGCTATGTTTGTTGCATAACCATGTTTTTCCCAGCACCTATATTACTGTAGGTACACATGATCTGGGGAGTCACCCACTTTTTGATATTCATATACACTTACAATGTATCTGCAAGTGGCTTGCAAAAAAACATGCACAGCTGCACACATACTGTCAATGCCAACTTGGGATGGCATGTCGAGGGGCCTTTTATAGAGTAACCTCAAAAGACATTTCACTTTCATTTGTCTATTTAATGATGAGACATATGCCATAAAACAGGTACATTTCTGTAAAAAATGTTATTCTTCTACTGCTACATCAGTTCTACAACTGCTACATACATCATATTGGAGCAATTGCTTAAATTATTCAGGCACCTATGAGACATACAGTACATACTGTGTATGCACGTACACATTTATCACTTTCTTTGTGCTGGACACTTTTACCACAGGAGGGAGGAGAAATGTACTTCAGTGACATGTATGCCAGCAAAACTCTTCCTGATCACTTCAAGCAAGATCCAATTCTGTGGGGTAAATTATATTGATATAATTATAGTAGTAGAGTTAGAGTAGTAGAGTTATATTTTGGCATTGTTGATATTTAGAACTTTGTGCAAAACTAAACGTTATGATATTCTCTAGGGCAAGAGGCATCGATTATAATAACCTCCATATCACTACCTGGAATGGGTAAAAATAGAAAGGGTCTCTGAATACAAATACCTTGGAATATGGCTTGACAACAAATTTACTTTTAAGTTCCACATAAATAATCTTGTCCGCAAATTAAGGCAAAAATATTGTCTTTTTTTTTTCTTTTTTTTTCTTTTCTTTTTTTCCCAAAATAGCACAAGCTTCCCAAGGTCCTGTAGAAAAAGAGTTATTGAAGCAGTCTTTCTTTCTGTACTGGACTATGCAGATGTCATTTATGGAGAAGCTGCTCCTGCTGTCTTAAGCCCTTGGATGCAGTACATCATTCTGCTCTTGGGTTTATATGTGGTGAACCCTATAGAACTCATCACAGCCTGTTATATGATAGTGTGGGTTGGCCTTCTTTGCCAGACAAGCGAATGCAAATGAGGGAAACCTCAATATCTCTCGAGAATAAATAAAGGTTTGAATGAATGAATGAAAAAACATCATTTGTGAAACTAGTATTTGGGAGTGCTAATCGATCATCTGTTGGATAGGTGAAGGAATGGGTGGCTCCCTGTTTTGGCAAGACTTCATTTCATTGGCCCTAATGGTGGGTTTCAGCACTCCCTACCTGGTTAAAGCCAGTCACATTTTGGTCTATAACAGTGAGCTCAAGGAAAAAGCAGGTAAATAGTCATATTTTACATATGATTGGTTCTAGTGATTATTAGTTATTCATTTTGAAACTCATCAACCTTATCACCCCAACAGGTGACATCAAATATGCCTCTAGCACTTATAGGATGTTTAAGTTGCCTAAAGATGCGGTCATGGCAAAGGCATCAGTAACCTATAAAGGGACCATAACAGCTTTCCCAGAGGAGTTTGAATTTGATTCATCCCACTCCTTCAAGGTAATGCCTCATTTGTAGCAAGCCAGTGGCATGTCACATGAAAGAGATAAAGATTATGTAATAATGTATCTGTGTACCTTGCAGAAAGATGTAGCAGTGGAAGTTGATGGGGAGATGGCATCTGTTCTCCAGACCTCTCGTTTCTCTTCTGATTTCAAAATCCAGGCATTGGATGAGCCAGAGGCAAGCTCCTCAAAACCACAGCGACAGGTAAATTGCTCTGAACAAGACATTACCCTCGCATACCAGACTAAATTTTCGGGCATTTCGCAATTTGCATAAGTATGGCTATGCAAGGCAAGGACAGAAATCAACTTTGCTGTAATGCTTTTGGAATTTCAATATCTAGCAAGTACCTGCAGTCCTACACCTTTCTTTTTTTAATTCTAACTTGATATTACCAGTAACAGTAACAGTTATCCTGGTGGCTACTAGACTGACATAACATAATAACAAACATATATACAGTTACAGTATTAGACAATCCAGAACAAAGAAAACAAGCGATGGATGCTTAATTAATTCTTAACGATAATATTTGGACAATTGGTTTTATAACAAAGAATGTATACAACATTGATCTTATATGTATACTGAATGACACGAGGACATAATTTTGCTCTCTCCTTCCTTAGTATTGCCACCTGAGCCCATTTCTTTTGTCCGACAAGTTGGGCACCGCAGTGAAGCAATGCTCCAAAATTGGAAAATGAAGACATCTCGGAACCCAATTCCCAGAGCCATGGTCACACATGCAACGTGTCAAATCATAATCTCATTACATTTTCAAACTGCAATCCATAACTATCTTTTGTGAATGCATTAATCTTTTAACCAATCTGTCTGGTAGAACATGTCAATACAATCAGCTTTTTTGGAGGTGATGGGTTAGAATCCCGGTTAGGACCTAAATCTTACAGAATATAACATTAAAAGCATATTTGAAAACGTAAAAGCCTCTCAAACAGAAAGATTGTTTGTTCAAAGCAGCGAATAATGTTTTTTTTCCTCAAATTATTTTTGTCAGTAAACTGTTGAATATTGAACGTACCAGTATACGACACAGACACAAACACAATGGATTGAGTTGTGCTTGATTGAAATTTACTGTAATTCTCCAAACTGTTAATAACATTTTAAATCAAACAATCAAAGATATTTATTTTGTTTCATAGGACAGTTCCAGCAGTAGTGGTATGTACTGTATATTGTACAATAAATCAAAAATAAATATCAGAAACTATCTGGGTGATATACAGTATGATACAGTCATGAAGTTAACAATGCAATTAGTAAAAGAGATCAATTAATACAAATAAAAAACAAGACTAACTAATTGAGTTAATATATTGTAATGTCCATAGCACTGTCCATATTGCTGATTTGAGTCCACGCATTTTAGTTTACTTCTGTTATTTTAGCTTTAGCTAGAAGTTTAATATGTACAACAAAATGTGTTAATTATGTTAAAACTGTAACACTTTACTTTGTACGAAATTAAAGAATATTTCCATAATGTTCCATATTATTTACGGTTCTTTGGTCATTCTGCCCCTGCTATTGTATATGTCTGTAAGAAGTCTACCACAGGGCTTTGGTTAACATTGGGTATGATTGTCTAAGGAATATTTGATGAATACTAGAAAACTAAAGACTATGGCCATGAAAAGCATTATGGTCAAGATGCAGGAACAAATAAAATTCCATAAGATCACCTGGAAATACAATGGTAGAAAGTGAATGCATCGTAAAAGAGTTAGACTCTTTGTGAGCCACGCATTCCAGAAATTTCCATTTCTGGACTGAGATTGCCGTTTTTTTCTCTGCTATGAAGTGAATGCAGCCTCTTAGCTTCATTCTATATTCCATCCATTTCCCATGTACAACCTTTGGCTGGTAAGCAACATTTACATTTTGGTCCCAGTATGTTCTGATCTGATCGATGTCAATTAACACAAAAGAAAATAATTGTGGGAAACGTAGAGATGATGTATGAGGTGACATGTCCAGCAATTAAAAATAACGGCTCCCATTTGATTGTTGTAGTGGGAAGGCACAGTTGGACTGGTTACATAATAGGAACATATTTGGCTGTGGTGCTTTGCAAATGTTTGTATATTCTCTGTTCGGACACAAAAAAGTAATCTCAACCTGACATTAAATGTGCCAATTTGCATACAGTACCATAAATAAAATAGTAAGTAGCCTGTATAAAAATATAATCAAGACAGGATTTCAACTAAGTCAAAATTTGGATAAGCATTACAATTTGATCAAAGAAGTAAAAAAAAAAATACACCCATCTGTGGGTAAGCACCAAACAGGGAAATATATACATAAACAAAAGTTTCAATACAAGAGTAAAAATTATATGTATATACACAATATAATGCCTCTGTGAGTACAGTACAGTCATCCTCTCAAGCACAGTTACCTTCTCTGCCAAAACAGTATCCTGTCCTCAATAATGATCATGGAAATTGATAAATGGGATTCCATTGAAACCAAGGAATGGGTAAAAAGACAGATTCTCTATGGAATAAACATGCATGCCTCCATGAGACATATTTGTGAAGTCAGATGGGTGGACTGGAAGTTAAGCAAACCAAACAAAATCAAACCACTGGATAAAGTACAGTATGGCCTACCTGATGCCTCTAGGCCCACAGTGGTATTTTCTTCATAATCTTTCACCCACCCTCATGGATGCCCACTCAAATATACAGTATGTTTTACTGTTTCTTTGTTGAACATTCTGAAACATTCATTGTGTGTTGTCCTGCCTTATGCACAGTGATTCAATGGAGTCCAGTTGTCTGAGGTATAAAACGGTGTTCATAAAATGGCTACACAGCAAACTGCATTTACAGGCCCACCTGTAATCTAATCTGTAATCACGTTTACAACTTTACTCAGTTAAGCACAACTCTGCCAACTTCTAGAATAGATATCTACTTCATCTTTGGAGTCATTACACCGTGTACACATTTGTAAATGCACAATCAGTGCAATGACAGTTTTGAGGTCAAATTTAACAACAGCCATGTCAACAGATTTAGAACGCTGATCTACTTCTTGGTATAAATGCTGCCAAGTTTCCCATATGGTTTAATTAAAGCTCAGATTGGCTAATAGCATGCATAGTTTAAAACAGGCACAGTCTGTCGGACAGTAGCAAGATATGCCTCTAAGAATCCTGCTAATTCCCCCTATAGAACCCAAATGTCAAATATTCTTGACAAAAATATCCAAGAAAACATTTCAGCACTATTCATATAATATCCAAGTAGATGATAAAAGACTCTCATTTTACTACAGTACCCAACAGTGACATACATCCATGTAAACCTGTGTTAACTGGGGGATATGACTGCTCCAAGCAGTTTCCATTGAATCAAACCTGAATCTGGTTATACAACTAAACCAGACAGAGTCCACGGTCCTTGACTGTGGAGGTGCAGGTCAGATTGTTGTTAGATTCATTTAGCACCACTGCATACTGTATTATGACACTGAACAAACAGGGTGAACTTGGAACATGAAAAGAGCTTGTTTTCTGTGCACATAATAGAGTCCAAGGAATGAAGTTGAGGGAGAGGCCTTGTGTTTTTTGACCTATCTTTCAGCCTTGATCTTGTAGCGGAGGACGAGGTAGGTAGCTAGACGCAAGATGACAAAGAAGATGCCCAGAACAATGAAATCCATGTAGATGATGCCATCCTCTACGTCCAGAAGCTGAAGAACCTCCTCGGGCTGTTGGAACCGGCACACCTTGTTTGGGCAGTCCAACTCTGTGCGGTTCATCCCATATATGGACAGGATCACCCCTTCAAAGCCATACCTGAATACAATAGACCAGTGGTTTTCAACCTTTTTGATACCAGGGCCCACTATTTATTCAGCATTTGAGCCACGCACCACCATTTGACGACATTTTCAACAGAAACTAACCTGACATAGGACACATAGGAGATCCACTGCAGGTAACTGGGGATGGTGTCGAAGTTGACAAAGAATCCAGAGAATAGGAGAACTGGGATAGCAGTGACCGGACCAACAAAGGTAGCTACCTGTGAGCACACACACAACACACAGAACAGTCTGATGTTATCTGTTCATCGTTTAAAATGAACAGATAATCATTTAAAAAAGGGAAATTTACAAGATGGGAAGGGCAAAGTAAACAATCACTTGGGGTGGCCAATGAGGACACAGTATGCAAACATATTTGAATACTTTGTCCTGATTGGAGTAAGAAATTGGCGTACAATTGAAATTTTCTGGAGTAAGAAATTGCCGTACAATTGAGCTGGAAAAGCTCAATCTGCTGACAGGCAATTTCTTGCCAACAGCTGATACGGTCTGACTTTAGTCAGGCTACTAGACTATCTCTATCATTACTTAGCGAGTGAGCACAAGTAAAGCGATTGGTCTGCGGTCATCAGCCGCAGGTAGTCCCTTCAACTAGTTTAGGTGCTGACGTAATGGTGACGTAATTAATATAAGTATGGTCAAGAGTATTCACAGGTGTCGGGGTCCTTGCTCTCTGGTCGCTTGCTCTGCTTGTGCACAAGCAGGCCATGGCCTACTTGTGTGCACTCTACTGAGTGCAGTTCTAGTTCTCTTTTAACTGATGTTCAGGGAGAATGACATTATCAAGCCATATTGAATGTTGAAGTGAAGTCCAGGCTGACAGTCACAGTGCTGTTACCTGTAGTGAGGTGGCAGCAGCCCCAACCAGCAGCCCCAGGGACTGAGCTACCAGGGCAGTGCAGGTGGAGAGGGCTACGAACAGCATGTAGCGGATAGCCTCAGGAGGCTGCTCACTCATCCAGTACACTATGCTGCAGTACATGATGGGACAGAGCACCTGTAAAACACAACACCTCTTTACTATATTATCACTATTACAGCAGTGTCCACCACGCCTACACACTTATATCATGAATATCATGGGTGTGCTACAAAGTACAACACTGTAAATATATGTTGCGTTGTTCTCAGGCAGACCTGGAATGGGATATCAGCCATGGTCTTGGCTAGGTAGTAAGCCTTCAGGCTGTACCAGTAGTTGAGATGTTCCCTCAGGAACACAGACATCTCCAGAGGAACTGAGGGTGGATCGAACATGAAATATACTTTTAAAGATACATACATACATTGCCAGTTTTTTTCAAATGTACAGTATACTCCATGGACATTAAACATCCCACCCAAGCACTTGTCTATTGTCAGTCAGACCCAGTTATCAAAGCACAATAGTCTGTAAGAATAGCACTCTACCATACATAATTAATTAATCAGTCAGTCAGTCAGTCAGTCAGACATGTCTATAGAAAATAGCAAATACCAAATAACAAACAATAATAACAAATACCAAAGCAGGTAACATAACCTAAGGTTAAAGCAAAAAGTAAAAGTGTTCTAATCTTAGAACAACTATTGTATTCCATTTACGTCAATTTGCGTCTCTCAATTTACGTCTCTTTACTGTCTGTCTTGTTTGAAAAGACTTACAAGTTAGCACAGTTGGCATGAGCGCTCCAAACATGATGAAGAGAGACGAGAAGAAAAGAAAGCCAGTGTTGTTGAAGACCTTGCTGGCGTCATTGCCGATGTTCAGGTAAAGCAGTCCTATCAACACACCTATGGAGATGTGTGACATTAGTCTGAGATGTGTCAATACCTGATAACGGAGGGGAAAAAGACAAGATTACTTATGAGGTAAATAACCCATAATGTCTCTACGAGTCTCTTTTTGAGTGGTAAAACCATTCCAAGAACAGAAATGTCCATCCCTGTGTCCCTATGTTAAGAATACCAACAGGTGAGCGCTATTTCAATACTTTTGACAGGTCTGATTTTCTGCCTAACGAGTAGCAAAAAAATCCAAAACAGAAAAATTGGAATGCTTTACACAATGTTAAACAAAATGAAACTCACTATATCACTTGGCACTCGATTATCTATTCACTTCATGCATAACCTCGCACATACCCTCGATTAATATTATCAGGGCGTCCTGATGAAGATTTAGATTTATGCACGAGTGAGCAAACCTTGTTTTTCTCTGTTCTGTTTCACATGCTTGAAATCAATTCTTGTGTGATTATTATCATTAATCCCAGATTTGTCCAATTGAATTATCCACACCTGATCTCGGCATATTGTTATGAGAGTTCTCTTGAAGAGGATGCAGAACTGTGTCCCGGTGCTCGTGGCAAATGTATGTCGCTCTACATGGCCTGAAGAGTCCTAAAGACATGGAAAGAGGTTCAATTAATGTCAGTCAAAGATTAGATGAGATAAAGTAAAGATATCATAGATGAGAGGAGGTAAAAAAAACATGGATGTTTGGTGATCATATAACGTGACATGAAGATACTCCTTAGTAGGCATAGCAGTAGGGATAAGGGAAGTAGACATGGGATGAATTAAAGTTAGGGGGTTAGGGGTGTAACGATACATTTTAACAGCGATTCGATATAGTGTATATAACAAATACATGGGTGACGATATTGGGTCATTCTGGCGATACGATCCAATTTAGACGATTCTTTTTTTTCTTTTAAAAAATGCCAAATTTGATGTAGCATTAATGCATTTGATTATTTGCAAAGATGAAAATGTTTCCATACTAATTATTTACATTGCAAAACAACACGATACATAGCCAATGTTGCCGTTTTCATTTCAATAAACTTTTGATTCTTGAAATTAAAAATCGATAGCAAATGTTGCCCTTTTAATTTCACTAAGCTTTGATTCTTGAAATTAAAAATCGATAGCAAATGTTGCCATTTTAATTTCACTAAACTTTGATCGATTATGACTACCCACCTTGGGGCTGTTTATCACACAGACTGAATCGTCTTTCTGTTCACACAGCTTCTTCTTCTCATCCAAGCCACACATTCCTCCCTGCACAGCCTCAAACAGCACTGGGTTCATGTCGCCGTACTCTCCTGAGGCCACCTCGATGACTGAAGAAGAAATGGGTACACCACAAATATGGGAAATGTTTCACACTTGTTTGTCGTCAGCCCTCGACGCTCTGTGTCATAATGTGGTGCAGTATAAAACCTGAAGCTGAGGAGATAAGAATGAACAATATCCAGTGCATCATCTTCTTTGTTTAGAGGACAAAACCCCTTTTATTCGTTCAGGTTTTAGACCCTTTAACCTGCATTACATTATTCTATTCTCTTTTCCCTGTTTCTTCTAGTCTATTTTCCCTGTTGTACATTTCCAGCCCTTAATCCTAGCCACAATTTAGTCCACCTCAGGCTTCGTACACACGTAAAGAACAAAGATTCTGTGCTCCGCCTGTGTTTCATGCCTGAATGATTTTCCTCAATTCTTTTCCAATAGGAGTCACATGGTTTGACGGTCCAAACATTTGTGTTTGATGGGGAGAGAACGCATAACACCATTTCAGCATAATAATAATAATAATAATAATAATAATAATAATAATAATAATAATAATATAATACATTATCAGTAAGGTTTAATACAGTTCGTTTGAAAAGTCTAGATTGAAATAAATTCCTGTAGAAAACAGATTTTTTTTATTGACATACTGAAGTCTGCTGGGTTGTGGTATGTAGGACAGTGCAGGCCCAGGGTCTTCAGGTAGGGGATGAGGTATGGCACCGTGCCTTTGTAGATGCACTGGCCCTGGCTTAGGATGTACAGCTGCAGAAAGACAACAATCAAAGTGAAGAGAAACTTTACTGTCTGACTGAATGAAAACACATGCAAGAGCTTTCAACACATATTCCAATTATATAATTACGATATATAAATGCAGGTTAAGCACTTCCCAGAGAGTTATACACCTCATTTTAAGCTTGGTGTTGTGCCAGTTTAATGCATGGAAAATATATTCTCTATATATTCTATCATCATATTATCATGATATTTACAATATCTGAATGCATCTATGGCACTTCCCAGACGTGGTTGCATACTGAGGTGTGCTTAGTTGCACACCAGCGTCATGCACCAAAAATATAGCATTTGGCTCTTTGAGTAAAGCTTACAGATGTATACAGGGTATACAGTACATTGACCGAACTTGCAGCATCAAAAACAGAACAGCTTTGAGGTGTGTGTGCACCTTGTTAAACATCTCAAACAGCCTGGCACTAGGTTGGTGGATGGTGCAGATGATTGTTCTCCCTCCCAGAGCCAGAGATCGCATGAGAGAGACCACTTGACAAGAAGACGCACTATCCAGACCACTGGACGGAGGGACAGACAGACAGACAAACAGACAGACAGACAGACAGACAGACAGACAGACAGACAGACAGACAGACAGACAGGCAGAGAGATTATTTCTTGTTTAGCCTAATGACCTGAAATGCACACACAAAGCATTGTTCAGCAGTTGTTTGCACTCTACTGTATGTGCAAGTGACAAGAAAATGTGACAATCAACTCATGTGAATGAAATAAATGCAAATTGATAAATCAAAATGAATGCCCAACAAACAACAAACCTGGTGGGCTCGTCAAAGAACATGACCGGAGGGTTGTTAACCAGCTCCAGAGCGATGGCCAGCCGTTTACACTGTCCCCCTGACAGGGATCCGGTGCGGGTATGAGCACAATCCTGGAGCCCAAGAGCAGTCAGAATCTCATCCACCTACAAGGAAAACACATGGATTCATATGGCTTTTACCCTTTTCACTGGCAAAGGAATGTACGTCTTAAAGAATGACCAATTTTCTTGCTGTTGAAGCTTTGAAATACTATTGCTGAAATGTTAAGACATCTTGAACAGTAATAGAAAAAGACAAAGAAAGCAGCATCCATGAACTGCTGAACTATTATTATTGCAGTGCTTTAAAAATATCCACACACATATATTTTTGTCTTAAATAAAGCTCACCAGCTTTTTCTTCACTTCCATTGTTTCACTGAGCTTCAAATTGGCTGAAACCTGCAATGAAAGATACATACATGCTATAAAATTACAATCTTGTGTTAAACAGGAACTGCTGCAACCACTAGGTGTCAGTATTCTCCAAATAATAGCTCCTATCTTGAAGCAAGTAATTACTCAACTTCAGGACTTCACACAAGGTCACATGAGGTTAGAGCTTTTGTGTGTGTGTGTGTGTGTGTGTGTGTGTGTGTGTGTGTGTGTGTGTGTGTGTGTGTGTGTGTGTGTGTGTGTGTGTGTGTGTGTGTGTGTGTGTGTGGCATTTTATAATTGGTGGCATTTTTTTAATAAGTGGGTGGATAATTGCAAATAAACGACTCTCTACATCACAGCTGTGTGCTTAATTGTGTTCTTACCTGGAGAAGATGTAACTGGTCAAATTAATTAAGTAATATCTCTCACACGAGAGATATTAACATTATTAATGCACACGGTCGAGAAAGGGAGTGCAGGAGCACATAGTACTCCCTTTCAGGACCCCCACGGTGGTCTGCAGGTTAATAATTCTCTGTTCCGTTAGGGGTCACACACCATTTTGATAACAGCTACTGAGAGTTGAGGTTATGGCAGCTCAAACTAAAATACTCAACTTGCTCAAATTTTGATGGATCTTTACAAGCGGATTAGTTTATTATAAACACTATCAATGTGATACATTTGATTTAGGATGCTTATTTGCCTATTTTTTGTGTTCATAAAAACGTCATATTAAGGCATAAATGTGTGCAGACATCTCTCAACCGTTTGAAAATTGAGCAGGTTATTTTAAAAAGTACATGGCCACAGACACCACGTGTTGCGTGATGGCCACCACATAACAACGTCACTCTCCATTGGCCAGCAGCGCGGGCGAGACATCTAGATTTGTTATATATACATATATCTATGTTGAAAGCAATGCACAAAACGTAGTAGGTTGTTGCTTGTAACAAGCCTGGATTTGCTTTTGGGTTGAGTAAATGCTGATGCCCTCCAGCCACACAGTGAGTGTCCAGTCACAGTGCACAGTGCTCTACGCCAGTGGTTTTCAACCTTTTTCATACCAGGGCCCACTATTCTATTTATAGTATTTGAGCCACGGACCACCATTGGAGGACATTTTAGCCCCACGGACACCCAAAACTAAAGATTTATTTTGTTTTTGTCCACAATTCCAGGCTGGATTTGGGGAAACATACAGATCAAAATGACCATTAATCTTCTACATTCTCTAGTTGTGTAGAGTTGCGGCTAATTCACATGATGAATATTTTAACTCTTGAGAGTGTAAACATGAAACCAAATGGACCCGCAAGGGTCCATTTGGTTTCATTTTTACGCTCTCAAAGAGTTACATCTGGTTAACCAACTTTACATCATTTAGCCTGGGGACCACCAGGAATCCTCTCAGGGACCACCAGTCTACGACCCCTGCTCTATGGCACCATGTACTCAACTCAATAGCAAATCCAGGCTTGTGGTAGACAGACGAGTGGAACTCGTCAACCTAGAAACCCAGTCTGGTACACTCTGGGATTTTTTTTTTCCCGATTAGGTGTTCCACCATGCTTGTTTGAAGCAAGGCTATAAGGCTGTTTCAATCAACCACATGGCTGCCTTGAAACAAGCTGCTGTATAACAACATAATGCTTCATTGCACAGCCAATTAGAAAAGAATAACCCTATTAGCTACATAAACCGACACAAAGTTGATTCTGACAATCTGCAATAATGAAGCACAAAAACATCCACAGGAGAGGTTTCATAGTAAAATGTAGAAAGAGATTTAAGCACTCAAAACAAGCAGTGGTTCTCAATCAGCTGTCCTTGAGAGGGTTCCAGGTGGTCCCCAGCTAAATGATAGAGTTAACCTAATGGACCCTTTGGACCATTTTTAAGTCTTGACAACCACTGATTGATGTTGTTAAGAGATAATTTGAGGGGATTTGGGAACCCAGCGTGAAAGCTCACCATCATGGCCTCCCGTGCAGTGAAGTGTGGTAGCAGCATATCCTCCTGCATGATGTAACAAGACATCTTCCTGAAGGTCCTAAGGTCTCTGGGCTTCCCATTCACAAGGACCTGACCCTTCATTCCTGTTTCCCTGTAGAGAACACACAATTACACCCACAATTTACAAGGGTTTATTGTAGTTATTGTATTAATCTGGAAAATCTGTATTAATCTGGAGAAAAAAACACACTTGTATGAGTGACTCCTGACCATCTAATTTAAGGTTTAAGGGGGTAAAAGAAGTCACATGCCCATCCATTAACACACACATGGCCATGAATGCCTCTTAGAAATTTGTAGGGCAAAATACTGTCTAAATAGTGAAGCAGCAATGCTCCCCACACCACACCCTGTGTCATGCTACCACACACTGAAGGCTGCCCGCTCCTCTACACACAAAGGGAGAGTTTTTTTCTTTTCTTTTTGTTTTTTTCCACCTTGCTCTCAGGTATTCAAATGCAATGCATTGTGGGATAAGGGTCAGTCAGGTCTAACTGGGGATTATTGAGCATGGAACATCTTTCGTTACATTTGATTACTATTCGGGCAGAGCAGTTTCACACAGATTCAGTGATTTAGACATACAATTGTTGGGTAGTTTAAATTATAATATTTAAACTAATATTTATATTTACCATTTAAATTAATAACAAAGTAGCAGCACCACAAGGACGAAAAATAGGGTGGCAGTTCTTTCCTGGCATAGTGAGTGCGTGTGAAAAGATTTGAGGCAATCAGATGCTGCATTCAAGATTAGTATCAATTTGTGCTGACACTCCTGCAACCTTGGAACAACCTTGGAAGTCAATTGTTGCTATTCGGAAAGGAACATAAGAATCTGATTAATTTGACAACAGGCAGGCAATGTTTCAGGCTGATCAGCACAACATGTGCGTGAATGCACACACACACACACACACACACACACACACACACACACACACACACACACACACACACACACACACACACACACACACACACACACACAGCCTGGACACACGTTTCAGTAGGCGTAGATCTCTGATCATACTTACGCACCACCGCTCATTGTAACCCTAGCCTTAATCACAACCACACCTAACCATAATCCTACTCAGGTTTTCAACCGCTATACCTTGCACTATACCCTGACCTTAGCCTTAGCCTTATCTTGACTGACTTCTGAAGCCTATGGAATTGCTATTATAGGGGGAGAGAGAGACATGTTAACTTTTGCAGTAGTACTTATGTCTACGTCACATAGAAGTGGTCACAGTGACCAAAAGGTAGATTGTGATTTACCAATAAATCACAGGGCATGCCCCTGAATATATATTCAGGGGTATACATTTATATACTTGAATTAATTTGACTTAATTAGTGATTAATTGTCAGCTCAAACCCACAATTTAATACAAAAAACATACCCATCTATTATTATGCAACATCAGTGTCTCTATACTAATGTTAGCCAGGCTAAAGCCAGAGGTGAATCAGCCATTGGCAAAAAACAAAAAACAAATTACCTGTTGGGAAATGAATCTATCTTATAAGGCATGTTACAATGTAACACAATACAATTGTGTTACATTGTCATTTTTAGCCCAACATACCTAAAACTAAAGATTTATTTTGCTTTTGTCCACAATTCCAGGCTGGATTTGAGGGGAAAAAACAGTCAAACATACAGATCAAAATGACCATTAATCTTCTACATTCTCTAGTTGTGTAGTCTTGGGCTAATTCACATGATGACTATTGTAACGCTTGAGAGTGTAAACATCCATTTGGCTTCATTTTTACGCTCTTAAGAGTTACATCTGGTCAACCAACTTAGCTGAGCACCACCTGGAACCCTCTCAGGGACCACTGGTGGTCCCCGGAGCACCTGTTGAAAACCCCTGATTTAAATATCTGTTTGGACGACGGATGTTGCTACCGTGGCAGGTCAAAGAAGACCTGACCCAGCACATGTCTAATGTAATGTGTATGTATGCGGTGCACAGCATACAGTACACATTGTTCTGTGTCATGTGGCATTAGGAATCTAAGCTATGAATAACCCTTACTTATCTGCACTGTGAATAGCCATAATGGACACAATGTGAGTCATCCTCTCCACAACATCCCGGCATGCAGGCCGGAAAGGCAGTGGCAAGGATCTGTTCCGTTCGATGCCCTGCGAGATCAAACGCTTTAAGAACACTTTTGTCCCAACAGCAATTAGGCTCCTCAACTCCGCGAGCGGCCATTAGGCCTATCAACTGGACTAATCCAGTTATAAACCAATGAACCTCTGCCTGTCCTTCCTTTTGTCTGAAATGCCCCCTTTTCTCCTCTGTGGGTTCAGCAATTGATCTGAATTGGTACATGCCCATTACATCATTACCATGTGAGGCTAACGTTGCATCTCTGGACTCTTTTTTTAGCCTTGGTTAATCGGCCAACTTCACAATTTGACTTGATTTGATGCACAGTTTGCCCTGTGTCTAGCCGGAACAACAAAGTTGCTGCTCGCAAAGACCTGAATCAGATCTTAGCCCTTACCTGTACCCAGCCAGGATGTTCATCAAGGTGGACTTCCCTGCCCCAGACGGGCCCATGATTCCAACAAGTTCCCGGTTGCAGAACCTTCCATTAAGACACTTCAGCAAGGCTTTGTAACCTGAAATCATAAATCATTTTTAACTTTTCACATTTATTTTTAAAATTCACATGTAAAATTTGGAGATTTAGCAAATTAGCACTAAGCTCTCCAGACAAGGCATGAACCTTAGTCAACTGGCAGGGTAAGTGGTAAAGTAAATAGATATTTTTAATTGCCAAATTACAGTACATACAATGTATCTATCACGCTCCACAAGTTTAACATGTATTCTCCACAATAGTATGTGACATTTCAAACAAAAGCATCTCTTCCTTGTGACATCGCAAACAATAACCAAAGGCCACTGAGCTGAATGTTCCCGATTAGGCTGATAATAATGTCTCACCTGTGAGACACTAGTGTCACAATCCACTTGTGGTAAAACGTCCGGACAGCATTATTTTATGAAGGCAGGCATAATCACTTTCGAAACATTTAAAGCATGTCTGTTTTCATTCTCTTCTACCCAAATATTTACTGCATCAGTACTGATATACGGTATGTGTGAAGTCATGAGATTCCCTGGAGGGATAAGTATCTGTATAGATGATTCGATAGCCTGGGGTATTGATGCTTTCAGACATAGTTTGTTGACAAGCATCACAACAGGCTCTGACTTGCCTATGCACTTTGTTGCTGTTACGCTCAGTAGAAGGTAGAAGTGTGCTGGTGTACCACTGTGACAACTGACAGACACAATGTAAATCTCTCACTATGCAATCACATATTATCATCATCATTAACAACCCAATTACATTCCTTCAAAGAAAAAAGGAAGTAGAGCAACAAGTGTAGAGTAACCCTAATCCCACATCACAAGTTCTACACAAGATGACTTACTTGACAGGCTTTTTGCCTAACAGCATAATGGCCAATGATCTCAAGTAAAGATTTACTTTACTTTGGGCCTATTTCCAACTTCAATCAGTTCATCTTGTATCTTTCAAATAGGGAACAGATCACAAAGCCAGGTCTCTCAAAGGCTCTACTTGTGTCTTGCAGCATCCCACAAGCTAGTGTCTTTTTAGCTCGCATGGTGTTTCTTTTCCTTTTTTGTTAATTCATTCTTGTACACACTACGCAGACCAGAATGTCATCTGCATCATCCTAAACTATTAAAGTGCAATAGTGCCTGAATTCCGCTAAGCTTTGTTTAGATTAGAAAACTCATTGGTTTTATGTTGTTTTGATTAAGCCATTCCTAACCAAAGGATAGGTTTCACAAAATAAGCTTTTGGGGGAAAAATCATTTCCAGCACTTGGGTTCCAATTTACAATTTAGGCATTTAGCAGAAGCTGTTAATCCAGAACGGCTTACATTGAGCATGAACAGAAGAAAAAGCTTTGTAATACATATGTACACAATAATCATAAAAATAATGTGACAGTAAGAATTAAATGCATATATGGATACATAGGTTGAGACTTTGCATATGCCTATAGGGGGGGGGGCAAGTACTACTGCAAGTGCTATGGGCTGAGATTGATGAAGAGGTGCGTTTTGAGATTGTGGTGGAAGATTGGGAGTGAGTCTGCAGTTCAGTTTCAAAGGGAAGCACATTCCATATTTTTGGGGCCAGAAGGGAGCAGAGCTTGGGTCATGTGGAGCGTTGGCCAGGCATTTCTATTGAGTTTACTTCCAGCTTCCCTACTTAGGTTGCCTGAATTTGGCCCCCTCTGGCAGCCAGGTCAGTTCAACTACAGCTGAACCTGCATAAAACCAACACCAACAGCTTGGTGCAACAGCATGTAGCTGAATAGTACGGTCACTTATTGTCAATGTGGTGCTTTATTTCTTGTTCTACTGTCTGTATATGTATACAGGTATGTATTGTTTGCCTCAGATCAAGGACCACAATGGAAATAAGTTGCACAACTTTCTTTCATGTGTTTGTATCCTTGATGTTTCTCTGGTGAACATGCAACGTCAGTCATACTGTAGGTGTTTTACTGTGAAGATGGGCCATTATCAATGCTCACAGCACATGGTAAACCTAGTGCATCCCTCTACATCCCTCTATTTTCCTCTATTTTCTGTTATTGAGGAGATAAACTGTCTCATGGTGCACTTTAAGAAGTTGCAAGAAAACCCCCTGACCCTGATCTGAGAATTGATGTTCTCCTCTTATTTTCATTATCTACTTTATAATTGCTTGGCGAGTACATCATTTACCTATTTCATGCGAGATGGCCACAGATTTAATCAGTTAGTAACAGTTACTGTTTCAATATGTTTTCTATTCTTACAATGCCAGACTAATAAGGCCCTGCTTCTTGTACAATTGCTGAGTTTGTGAAAGTACAAAGTGTTCCTCTTTGTTCCCCCTCCATCAGTTCCCTGTACTGATGCAAGCAGCAGATAGCCAAGGAAAGAACATCAACACTACATTATGCAGGGTGTTATCTCTCTTCTTACTTAGGACCATCCTAAAGGGTGCTTGAAAGCGTTTAAGGAACTGCCAATGGGTATGTTGTACCAGATGATCACCTCAGCTGGATAATCGGACACATGCATTGAAATAACTATTCTGTCAACAGTCATTGGTTTTGTTCTCTATGGCGAATTCCAATAGAAGCAATTACTCTGCACCCAGGGGACGCACAAGTGCACCATTACAGTGCCCAATGTCCATATATGGAGCTGGCCCGTTATATGGGCATAAAAGGACACAGGCATAATATCTGGATGGGGCATGAATTTCCAACTTGCATCATTCAGTGTGCACCACTAGTGGTCCACCTAATAATACAGAGTAGGCGTGTGTTGCAAGAGGTCATGCAGACCTGTCCTGTATTATTTACAATCTACAAAAGTAGTTAAGACAAGACAAGGACAGTATAGACTAGTACTGAAAAGTGATTATTGCTTGTCCCTTTATTTTCCATTTCCTCTCATTCAGTTCAAATGCTTGGCCTGCTGCCTTGAGATGAGGATTTTTACTTGTTTGTTTTGTTTTCTTTTACAAACGTGATGTGTTTCCAATCCTTTCGTACACAACCTGACTGACATTGACATGACACACACACACACTCACACAGGCCTACCGAATCAGTGAATCACAGTGTCTAGAAAAACAAGTACAGTTCTCTTGCATTGTAGTTGCTTATATTCTGTAGGAGAGATAAACTGTCAAAGCGTTTGCCAAAACGACAATTCTCCATTTCCTAATTGTAAAGATTCTTGAAAAATACATAATTCGGGTGTTTAAAAATAACTTTTATTTATAGATCTATAAGGGTCCATTTGGTTACCAATGGTCTAAAAAAAAGTGCCCTCCCCTGCAGAGAGAGCCTCAAATGGCCTATGAGCATGCATAACTAATGGCTTACCTTTCTTCTTCCAGCAAGTTCCCTCTCTGATGGTATAGGAGAGATCGATGAACTCCAGGTCCACGGCTGAGCGCTTGGGGAGGTGGGAGAAGCGCTGAGCCTCTGTGATGTGGTTCTCCACCTTCTTCAGATGACCTCCCCCGTTGGACAGCAGAGACTCCTCCATGGGGATGACCACAGACTCTGCATCGGCTGTCTGGTCAGCCATACCAACTGGTCAACTCACTGTTAGGAGGGAATGAATGCATGGTATATGGTCACCACATTTTGTTGTAACTTTAGAATCACTTCATTGACCTAGCAAGTTTGCAGATTTCACTCCCCAGAACAGAAAGGCTAGCAGACTCGTTTCTGGGTACTTGAGGGCATAATCACCAAGTCATGCAGGTCAAAAATGCTAAAGGGGTAGAAAGGCTCCAGTTACCTTTATATTCTGCAGGCCGTGTGTGTGTGTGTGGGGGGGGGGGGGGGGGGGGGGTGTTTGGGGCGCGTGTGTACATGCACGCCATGCAGAGTATGACTGCTCTGGTCAAAGCATCTAAAATATTAGCACATCCTTCGTTCATTTTTCCTCTATCACAGGGAACTACTTTTTTGTGTTCATACACCCAAAAAGTAGTTCCATGTGATAGGGGGATTAAAATGAACAAGGAGGTCCTATTACTTTAGATATAATTCAACAAGACAAATTACATTAGTTTTGTGGCTTTATCTAGTTTTACTGCATGGCCCCAGTGGCCCCCCTAAATGACCGGAACTACTTAATATTGACCAAAACCACAGGACTCTGGACATCAATTAATACAGTTGGCACCACTATTCATACAACAAGTTCCAAAAATTAGAACTATCCCTTTAACTTACACAAAATACATGAAAATATTGTTCTAATTTATTAAAGTCACATTTCAAGTTAATTGAAATCCACACATTTATTTCATGGCCAGTAATTCCATGACTCGTTGGGAGGTCCAACGAGTTGAGAAGTCTAGCGGTGCAGGAGGCGATATATGACTTTGATGAGAACTTGAATTAATGCTTCCTGGGAAATCTTTTTCATCAGACAGAATCTACTACCATTGTCCTGGCAGGACACTAAGCGGCAAAACTATGTGATCTATTCTATCCTGTGATTCGTGAGATGATTATTGGCTCGTTATAATGCCCGAAATGGAGATATGTCGGATCTACTTGGTTTTTCAGAGACAGACATGCAGCCATACAAAAAGAAAAACCCCACGGTTCCCAAGTCTACAGTGGTACAGTAATTTGTCCTTTTGGAGACAGAAGGCTTGTTTAATTACTCATGCGGTTGTTAATCTCCCCCCCGGAGGGATTAAAGTCAACTTTATTTTCTAGCCTTGATCTACTGGACCAGGAGGGGCCAAGCCCCACTGCCCCAGGTCCGCTACCAAGCACCGAGCTGAGACAAGGTATGGGAATAGATTGCTTCTTCACTTGTCCTCTGTATCACAACCCCACATCACACAGGGGTGCATTCCTCTATGGCCAGGGGACAGGGACGAAGTCAAGAGAGAAAGGTCTGAACATGTTACGTATGCTTTAGATGTCAAGAAAGGGTCATCATGGACATGGAGGACCGAGAAGCACTCTCTCTCTCTCTCTCTCTCTCTCTCTCTCTCTCTCTCTCTCTCTCTCTCTCTCTCCTCCGTCCCTCTCTCTCTCTCCCTCCGTCCCTCTCTCTCTCACGCGGAGGAGAGGGGAACGTCCTGAGATATCCATCGAGAGAACTCGCTGACCTGGCATCATACCACTTCAGATTACTTGTAATGCACGTCTTACAGTAACATCTGATTCCAAGAATTTCATGTCACAAGTACAGTAGGATTACGAGTCCATTAGCATCAAGTTAGGCAGCCGGATTGGAGAGGCAAAGAGGGGTTATCAAAGGTAATCCAACTTTGCCGCAGACCTGCGGATGAAACCTTTTTATGCCAGTTTGTCAATGGCTTTAAATTAAATATCATTCAAGCAAATATCCAGCCTCGAATAACATTCATTCTCAGTATTCCACAAATCTCATTTCATCAAGTCTTACTATGGGGACTTTGTAGAGTAGCCTAGAGTAGCCTACTCCTCCTGCTATCGAACTGGAATACAGCTCACTGCCTGAAAGTCAACCTCAACATCACTGGAAGATTTGGAGTGGAAATGTACAAACACACAAAAAATGTCCTTATCTTGACTGAAACGGATCCTTAGTGGTGACATCACAAACCAGGGACTATTGACTGAATATCATCATTGAAATGATAATTCAAATGCGTATATCACTTTTCTCATTGTTCTTAACCCCCCCCCCCCCAGACACACACACACTTGCACTTTGAAATTGTCCTCATCCAAACCCCAAACCAAGCATCATAAGCACCATGTGATTGTCATAACTGCATATGCACGATAATAACCAGCCCACCATCTGAGAATGAGCCAGGTTATCTGCAGTGCAGACAGATTGAACTAATTAGTCTAAATTTAAGTCCAAGGGTTGTAAAACATGATCAACCATGTTCCTCTGCACAGTGTCTGCTGTATCTATGGCCTGAGGCCAAAATGAGTTGCCGATTGTCAGCACAGCTGAAGCCGCTCACGAAACAGATAAAAGAACATAGATTGTAGATCAGATATAGATACATTATTTGAATGAAGCCAAGGTGTTAATATCTGGGAGGGGACTGTGGCTTAAAGTGTGTGTGTTTTTTTTTAGTTTATCTATAAATTCTGTACTGTTTTTTCTTCAGTAACAAGGGTGCCATCTCTCCAGCTCTTTAAAAAACAGAAGTAATTCCAATTTTATCAGGTCAGGAGATAGGAGGATACAGCATAAACAAGTGAAATTAGAAGTGAAGGTTTAACACATGAACAAGAAAATCTTCTGCAACCATCATGACTTCTTAAGAGTTTAGACCCACTTTTGTGTCCTGACTCAATGTTTGAGACATGCTGCTCAGACAGCAAGGCCTGACTTTGTTCCTATAACATTACATAAGTCGAGATCTGCTCTGTAAGTTACATTCCCACCAGATCAAACCCCAACAAAGTAGGTTAACACTGCTAGTCTCCAATGACATGTAACAATAAGACCTAATACTTACTGTACCAAAGCAGAAAAGGGGGGAAAAAAACCTTCAAAGCGTACAATTCACCTTAGACCTACAGCACTGCTATTACCAGGCAGATCGAGGGTGAATTTCACAATACTTTAATGAGCCACATGAAAGAATAGAAGTGAACAAATACAAGAGAACTAAGCATTACATTTGCAAAATGTATCACGACATCAAGCATACATTATTTTTCATAAGCATTTTGACTAGAGCAATTGTGCATGTCCAGTCTGTATAGTCAAACAGAACTGTTAACACAGCTGATAAATATTGTGCCCTGAAAGCTAACAATGAACCTAAATGTTCAACAGTGGTTAGATTCTAACATGTAAAACAGCACATGGGCCCAGTTTTAGTTCCCAGTTCTTCAAAGTGCCCAGTCCTCTGGTGCCCAAGTGAACCAACAAAATATCTATGGCTTTCCCTATGATAAAGAAAGAGGATAAATCACGGGGGCGTGGCGCAGGCTGGTGCCAGAAGTTTGCACATGCTCAGTGTAAACAGGAACTGCTATGGTGGAATGTTCCAGCAGAGGCGCTAGATAGAAATCCCATAACTTGTGATATAAATAATGAGATCCAGAGTGGGTGTGAACCACTCTTCCCTTTTCAAACTTTTTATAATATAATGCAGGGGTTTTCAACAGGTGTCCGACCACCATGGTCCTGAGAAGGTTCCAGGTGGTCCCCAGGCTAAATGATGAAAAGTTGGTTAACCAGATGTAACTCTTGAGAGTGTAAAAATGAAACCAAATGGACTCTTGCGGGTCCATTTGGTTTCATTTTTACACCCTCAAGAGTTAAAATATTCATCTGAATTACCACCACTTAATTAAGGAGTTTACACTGTTTTGTTGACAAAATACAGCCTGGAATTGTACAAAACCAACAGAATTCTTTAATTTTAGGTCTTTGGTGTGAAAATGTAATGAATGGTGGTCCGTGGCCCAAATGCTGAATAAATGGTGGTCCCTGGAGTCAAAAAGGTTGAAACCCTGATTAATGCATCCACTGTGTGAATGAACAGTATCCACGTTTCTTTGTCATTTCATAAAAATAAAAGTTGACACATACTGTCTGTAATTAAAGCAAGCATCACGAAAAAGGAAAATCTACAAAAGAACAATGTACAAAACATTTCCATTACGTTTAATGTAGGCTACTTGCCCTTGTCTTTCAGTCTTTTATAAGCAGCTTTTTTCCTCCACACAGTTGTTAAATTGACATAATATTTAAACTAAAGAAGGAAGCATTAAAGCTATCTCTTTTTATATTATTTTTTTTATTATTTCAGTTCAGTTTTAGTAACTCTAGCGCCTCTGCTGGAACATTCCACCATAGCAGTTCCTGTTTACACTGCGCATGTGCAAACCTCCGGCACCAGCCTGAGCCACGCCCCCGTGATTTATCCTCTTTCTTTATCATATGGCTTTCCTGGAGTGGCCCACCCTTGCTTCATAGTCAGATTTATTTCACCCTGTCACAACATTCACTCTAACTTCAGAGAAAGCATCATGTTGACTTCATTAAAAATACTGACATTAATAATCATGATACCCTGATTGAATTAAGCTATAGTACAAGGCAATTTACTGTATATCAAGTAAGTAGGTTCAAGAACTTACCCAAAACTGAATTTATCAGTTATCAGTATGGAATGTCTTTGGTCTCTTGTCCTGTCTTAAGAACACAAAGCCATTAGAATGAATTCATAGCAATTTGAAATTTGACATTTGACTAATAATCGTGATAAAATGGCACAACTTTTTTCTACACAGTCAGTGTGTCATAGAAGGGTTGTAGGCAGTTTAGAAACTTATCCACCAGTGACATTATCGATGGGTAATCCAAGAAACAGCTAATAGAAGTGTCAGGCTTTGTAGTCAGGCCCGGATATAACATTTCCCAATTGGGGGGGGGGGGGGGGGGCAGGGTGAAAACGGTATGCCATTTTTGGTTACAGGACTTATTATTAGGCAAATAAGCATCAATAACATCAGTTGTTGAAGTTGCAACAGGCACGCAGCATGCATAAAGCTAAAGGTCTGACTCAGAGAGTTTTCTTTTTTGAATGATGAAATGCTGTTGGTTTAGTGGTGCCACAAGTGTAGTTAGTAGCAGCAGTAGTAGTGTTTGAAATTGTTTTAATTATAAGCACTTTAATTTGAAATATCTTTGAAATGTGGGTTGTTTGCATGCCCTCATCTTTGGTGGGGCAGTCAGGGCATTTAGGGGTGCACCCGCTCCCGCCCCATCCCGATGCCCATGCCCATGTCTAGATCAGTCCCTGGTTGTAGTCCTGAAAATGAACAATTATTGTTCTCACAGGCCATTGTTTTTACGATAATAAAATTCTAAACATTATTGTACAAAAAAGTCTGCCTATTATGATGATGTCACTGGTAGACGGGTGTGTGAACTGCCCTCTTATGAGACACAGACTGAGTATGAAGAAGTTGAAAAGTTAAGAGGTCCTTTAAATTATCTATCCCATCCATAGGCATGACCTACACTTAATCAAAAATAAAAACCTGCATTGTATTTTGTTTTAATATGCCCACCATATAAGCTTATTCGTTCAACCCTAGGTAGGCCTGTACTGGACAGTCACAAGGGATGGCAGTAGCAGTGTACAGTCGCACAAAACCTAAAAGAATGGACAGTATACAATTCCTTCCTTCCATTCTGACTGCTCAGAAATAATGCATACCCCTTTAAAGGGGAATTCCACCCATTTTCTTTTCATTTCCATTTTCGTTCCATTTGTACCCTCTTAGGAAAAGGGGTCTGAAAGAAAAATCATTAACATGGTGAAATACATCTTGATGATGTCATCAGATGTATTTCACCATGTTAAGGATTTTTTCTGACCTCCATTTTTAGGAAATACAGAATTGGGGGAACTTTTTAATCATGCCCACACAACATCTCTAAGGTATATAAATGACATATAAAAATGTTGAAAATGGGTGGTGTTCCCCTTTAATGTCCTTATCTTACATTTGATTTGCAGCTCTTCCAGTAAGTCTCGGTCCCTCGGTGGCAGCAGCAATCGTAGACGTTATCCTGACGTGTAAAGTGCAACACGCAGCAGGCAGCAACTCCTCGTCTTGAAAAGTGCACAGCAGCAGCAGCATCCGCCGAACAGCATCGCATCGGACAGGACAGGACAGGACAGGGCGTAACAGACAGACGGGGGGGCTGCTAGCTGTTACACCTACACATCGGTCACAGCGGTCTATGTGCTCTCACCACGCTCTGTGGTGTGACTCCAGAGGTGGCATGCAGCACTAGAGCTTTTTTTGTGAGAAAATGTTAACGCCCCTCACTTTCTCCAATCTCAAACAAAAGATGCCGTACAGTATACCTGCTGCTGCTTTCGAGACTGTCGCGCATCTTTTATGGCCTGGGTGACATTTTGCTGCCGCACGTACTGTAGCCTACTTTGCAGTGCCAGCTCTGGTAGGCGACTTTGCAGGCTCTGTTCGAACCTGCAAACTGTTGTAATTAGCAGTGTCAACTTTTGGTCATGCAGGTGGCCTATCGGCCTACCTGTGGACGGTGCATTCCTCTCAGACTTTTTTGGGGGGGATGCGACAAACAACAGGCCAGAACAAGTCGACAAGAACCGCATTTCTCTGAGACACAATCAGCAGCTGTGAGCAGACAGAGCCGACACGTTCAGACTGGAAGATGTCGCGAAAATGCCACACACACACACACACACACACACACACACACACACACACACACACACACACACACACACACACACACACACACACACACACACACACACACACACACACACACGTGACGTCACAGAAGAGGAATTCAAAGGACACACCTTGTCCAGTGAGGAGCACTTGTGGAACAATGTAACAAAGCTGTATATTGTATATTGTAGAAGGTATTGCTGGTTAATTCATGTAGCCCTAGGCCAGGGATGTTGAAACTCAAATACACAGAGGGGGCCACCAAAATAGACAAAAATGGAAGATTGGAAGTGTGTTTCAACACAGGCACTGGCTTAGAAGGACATCCCTGGCAAAAAATACACACATATACTGTATATTAAAGGAATTCTCCTTTAGTAGCAGGATAACTGCAAGGATGAAACTGCATGCATTCAAAACTGAAAATGCAATACTAGAGCTCGGTTTCATCTTCTATGACCCTCACCAAACCCTGCTTTGGTGCTTTTAACATGATTAAATAAATCAATTCTCTTAAGAAGCTAAAACAATTAGTTGCATTAATGGTGTGTGTGCACAATATACCAGAGGGCCAGTTCTATAGTAATTAAATATCATCCTGTGGTGGACTGCAAAAGCCAGACCGAATCAGCTGTTGGCAAAAAAAATGCCTGTCAGCAGATTGGTCTGGAATAGCTCAAATGTACAACCATTTCCTACTCCAGAGATTTGGGGTGGCCAATCAGGACACAGTATTCCAATATGTTTGCATATTGTGTCCTGATTGGCTACCCCAAAGGAAATGAGTGTACAATTGAACTATTCCAGACCAATCTGCTGACAGGCATTTCTTTGCCTACAGCTGATTTGATCTGGCTTTAGCCAGGCTAAACCTGTGGGCTGAAGATAATTCATCCATAGGTCTGATTTGGCTCCTGGCTCTGAGTTTCTCTTAATAGGTAGGTCACAATTACACCATGGTGTGAAACCCTCCATACTGATTATTGATTAAGTTTTAACAAGTGCAATTGGTGAGCTGGATGCAATCCTACTTAGAGCGAAGAGAACAGATGGTAGAGGCCACCGGAACACTGCCCCACAAACACACCTTCAGGATCCTATCAGGGGCCCTATAGTACAAGGTTTATTCGACTATGCCTGCCCCAGTGCACCTCTTGGTACCACAGCACCTCAAATGCCCTGAAAACAAGGCTACAGACCACCCAAAACAAACTGGCCAGGATGGTACTTGGCCTCACTCCCGGAATCCACCTCACCCCTACCCGCTTTGAGAAGCTGGAATGGCTCAGGGTTGACAACATCGTCAACCCTGTCGTTGATACACCGCCAAGAAACCCATCTACCTGTCTTAATGCCTAAATGTAAACAAAGTTCAAACCCACAACACCAGAGGGAGTTCAACAAACCATGTGCACTCCAGTTTTTTCACACAAACAAGTGAGGGTACACTTTTTTGATGAGCTTGGAGACCAAGGTGAGACCAGGCCACAACAAGTTCATCATTACGCACATAGAAAATACTCGGTGCTGCCTGCAACTTGACATGGCCGGAAGATATGAGACAGGGTAAAGAACAGAATAAGCAGAGAAAATACAATACAGGCATCCTCTTACATCAGTGCTGCACAAGGAGAAGATGCCTGTTCATGTTCAATTTATTTGCACATGTTGCACTGTGTGAACCTTTTTTACATCATTAGGAGGCTGAAGAGAGCCTCAGACTAGTTTGAGAGTATCTCTCAAAAGTATTATGATTGTAGGGCTGACACAACTGCCACAACCTGTGCAGGAAAACATAGTGCGTGAGGATCTCGTATCATTGTGCCTATCAGATGTGACGGCATGGCATCAACTAAATTCTACTAGTATGTTCTTATACAGATGAGAGTGATTCAACATTATTGGTGAAAGCAGATAAATGTCAGTCCTGTCAGGCTCTGTTCAGTCTCCCGATGGCGATGTAAAAAATGTTCACACTACAACAAACCAAAAACACTTTTGCTACCAGGCGGTACTATATCTCCATATTTGAATCAATATATTCCCTCGGTGTCACCCACTGTTTTATCTTCTTTCAAAATTCATACCAGAACAACTGCAGCGTCACACATCTGGAAGTGGCACTAGATTCCACTGGATTCTTCTGAAATCTTCAGAGCCATGCAAACACAGCTGACGAGTAAGGACACCTTGTCCCCCCTCATTAAACTGCATCGCCCCGCTTCAGTTTCAGCTGAAGCTTACATCACCTACTTTGGCAAGAGAATGTTGATCAGAAGCTCTATCATTTCATTGGGCTCTACTATTAGGTGTTTAATTCACATCCCTGTCCAGTCCCTGTTCTGGGGCTGTGAATACACCATACAGTACATACATCGTAGTGTCCAGCACTGACCAGACTAACCACCTGTCCACTAATCAAGACAAAATAATTTTAAAAATGGCAATGAAAAGACAATCAAAGCAAGTTGTGAGGTTGGAGAATGGCTAATGCAATATTCATATGTGTGTGTGTGTGTGTGTGTGTGTGTGTGTGTGTGTGTGTGTGTGTGTGTGTGTGTGTGTGTGTGTGTGTGTGTGTGTGTGTGTGTGTGTGTGTGTGTGTGTGTGTGTGTGTGTGTGTGTGTGTGTGTGTGTGTGTGTGTGTGTGTGTTCACTGCAGAATAGGACCACCAGTAGTATTGTAGTGCTGTGAGTCTATGTGAAATGTGACACCACAGCAGGACAATCCAGGTAGAAAGTAGGTTACAGAGGCTCCCAAAGTGCTCCATCAAAGACTATTCCATTTGTGCAAGATTTGTTATTGTAGCTTTTAAAATGCAGATTGGGAAGTGACAACATGGAAACATGTCATTTGGTAGAAACATAGGGTAGAAGTGATAATGTGGGCCAAGATCCGGTCATTTTTACTTACTTTTTTGTATTACCATTGATCATTGATCATATCCCAGGGAGGCTAGAGCAAGTTCAGTGAGTTTAGGAGTAGAGAGACCCCTTGTGGTAGCAAGACATCAAGGCAAAAGAGGAGATACATTATTGTGGCCTTACGGGCTGTTTCAAAGGAAGTGTAGGTGCAAAAGATCCATATAGTATACAGGCATTATATGGGAAAAAAGGGGTCAACCTGCACGTAATTGCAAAAAAAAACAAACTCAACTGATTTTGAATCTTTAATATGCCCAGAATAACATACAAAAAGTTGCCTGGAATTATCTGAGGGGAAAGTTTAGAAAATTGCCTGTCAGGTATGACCCTATCAAAAAACAAAAACAAAAAAAAAAACGTCTTATTGGCAATTTTTTGCTAGATTTCACCATGTCAAACCCTGTAACATTTTGATTAAATTGTTTACCCAACTTTTCTCAGTTGATTGTTATTTAGTCCTGTAGAATCCATTTCTGTAATGGCCATTTTTGTATTGTGTATAATTAATAAGATAATTTGCATATTTGACATGGGTGGAAATAACAGGGAAAACCCTATAGCAATTTGACAGTTTAGATAGTTTGGGAGATTTGATTTACCAAACTTTTCTCAGGTAATCTCTGTGTATTCTTCCCTATAGAATGCAATTCTGCAATATATCTTGAGCATATATAATTTGATAATTAGCATATTTGTCACATGGGCAGAAACAATTCGATAATCTACTGTATATGGATAATTTGATATTTGATTTGAGATCAACTGACAACTGTTATTAAAAGTCATTTTTTTCTGATGCATTAGTACAAAATCACTGTCACTCTCTAATAAGGAAGAAGATGTCTGAAAAGGATGTAGGATTTTTTTCTGCTTTGCCTTTTCATCTTGAACTCTTTGACCTCTTCCCAGGAATTCTTAATCATTTTTGTCTTCTCCCTTCATTTCCTGGGAGGTTTTCTGGTCAGGCTTGGTGAAAACTCTGTGGGTGAACCAAACTGGGACAAGACCATTGACTGTTGTCTGTTGCCACTTGCAGGCATTGTCCTCTGGTGTACGATAATCAATATATATCTGAGTACACTGTCTCCAGATGTTTAAATTCCTTCAGATTTTCTGATCAGTTCCGTCTTGTTTTCATCACTATGTACTGTAGAAAGGCTGACTTAGCCCCTTCCCTTTTTTGTCAAGTGTCTCTGATGATTCTAACAAGCCTTTCACAACTTCTTCATCTATGGCTTAGCCAGTCTTTAAATGCCTTGCCACTTCTGATCCGAATTCATTTATGTGCATTGGACATCTATCTGGTCAACTTGTTAATTTTCAGCACCTTGGATAGTTTCTTTTTGTTTTGAACTCGTCAGTATCAGTAAGTTCTCTTCAATAAGCTCTTCTCTAAGCCCCACCTTTTGGGGCGGGGTTTGTTCACTGTCCAATGCCAATCCATATACTTTAGCAACTGTTGCCATCCAGGTCAGGCTTTCCTTTTCAAGCTTTCTCTTCCAGCATGCCCATTGGACACGGCCGGATTGGGGAGGGGCTTAGTGAAGAGCTAATTCTCTTTGGCCATGAGATTCTGCCTTGAGTGATGTACTGAATCCTCCTTGCATGAGACCACGCCTGACTTTGACCTCTTTGTTCAGTCACCTCAATTATGAAGTCTCCATGAACTGAGTGGAATGTGTCTCCAGAAAAACTTTTTCCATCCTACAGGATTGTTTGGTGTAAAGTTGCTAGTGTTACATTCAACACATAAAGGTTGTTCTGCCAGTAATTGTTTTCTACTGAATTTATCAATGTGAGCTTTGTTAAATCATCATTCAGATACCCAATCGTTGTTGTTCTGACCAGTGTTGCTTAATAATAGCAAACAATATTCTCAATTCTGGGTTCAAGATTGAGGTTCTTCTGAGCATAGGGCCGGAACGAACCATTTCCATTGACAACAAGCTGGTATCATCTGTCCCAACAGCCAGGAACCTTGGTGTTGTCCTGGACAGTCAGCTCTCGTTCAAAGCACACATTACAGCTATCACCCGTTCTTGTAGATTTATACTTCAGACATCACCCTGTGCCTATTCCTAATGTGATCCTGGGCTCTACACACCCTCTGCCATCCTGCTTCCTTCAAAGCATAACTCCCTCGTTACTGTTAACTCTGGCATACTTAAGCCTCTCCACTGATCCAACCTACTACAGCTTCCTTGGTCCCTCCATTGGCTCCTGGCTGCTGTCTGCAGTATGAATATTGGATGCCGTCATTCAAAGCAACTACAATATGGAACTATATATATATATGATCGCACCCTACAAGCCCTCCAGAGCACTCAGATTAGCCGACACAGAGCCGAATGCGAAACAGAACTGCAGATTCGCTCCCAATCTTCAGCCACAGTCTGAAAATGCTCCTTCAGACTTCATCTTAGCCCATATCACTTGCCCTAGCCTCGACCTATGCTATGGAAAGGCTCAACTTAGTATCTTATTTTGCAGTTAGCAAACATACCGTATACCATTTTTGTAAACATGGGACCATAGTGTTAATATATGCATATAGAATTTCTATCCTTACATTCCTAGCTTATATTTCATTCATAGTGACTATGTTGTATGTTTATGATGTAATGCCAGAAACAAACAATCAAATTACATATACACATCAACATATCAAATTAATTCCGCTTATGTGTCAAATATACTAATTGTCATTAATTATGCACAGTACTGTACATTGCAGAAATTGAATCTAGAGGAAAATATACATACTGAACATCCGAGCAAAGTTTGATAAAACTGCTTGACAAATTGTTATAGGATTTTTCCTGTCATTTCCGCCCATGTGTGAATATGCTGATAAATTCAATAATTATGCACAATACAAAAATGTACATTGCAGAACTGGATTCTATAGGAAGAAATACATATGGAACAACTGAGAAATGTTTGGTAAACCATTCAATCAAATTGTTGAAATCTAGCAGAAATGGACAAAAAACGTTTTTTGTAGTCTCATACTTTAGAGGTTATTTTCACAACTTTCCCCCCAGACAATTCCAGGCAACTTTTTGTATGTTATTCTGGGCATATTAAAGATTCAAAATCAGTTGAGTTTGTTTTTTTGCAATTAGTTGCAGGTCAAGTGGTATTATTACTGGACTAATAGTCTTCACATTATGTTTAGCAACTCTCAGAAACCTAGATCAGCAATATGTAGCAGAATATAGCTTTTTAGATCTTAAGATTAAACCATTTGCACTTACATACAGGCCCAAATGATAATGTGCTAAAAGGTGTCAAGTATGTTCCCTTGATGTATAACCAAGAAATAAAATACATTTAAACTGGAGTTAATATTGCAACCACATTTCACAGGAAAATGTAGTTGCATAAATGTAAATACTGTACAGTCAGCACTTTTGCAGTAGCCTACGCAAGCATTGACTATTTGCAATCTGCAATTTCTTGTGCACATAAAACCCAATCCTTTTGTATTGCAATTAAGTTTTTTGCAACAGACAAAGACAAAATGACAGTAGTGGCTGTATAAACAAAACTGTAAGGATGATTTAGTTGGATAAAGAGTGGGAACAAATATCACTTGTTCTTTTTTACTGGTTAATATAATATGCCAGTATTGATTCAACAGTTTGCATGCTTTTACTGAAAAGAAAGAAAGAAAGGTTATCACAAGTCAGTGTAAACAAGTAGAAAGATGTTATGCCACCCACTCACAGTTAGCCTTTGTATTGTATTGATTTGTGCTTGAATAAGCCGACTGTATAACCATTGTTTATTCAACAATAAACATTATATTGATAGCATAAAGAACAGTAGAAGTCTAATTGCTTTAATCAGGCTTTATTATAACATTGAAATAACATGTCTAACTAATAAGAACATGGTCAAATTGTGCCCCAGTACTTTGGAGATACTGCAGTATGTGTCTCCTGCCCTTGATTGATATTACAATCAGTACAAACTAAAACCAATTAAGGGAGTGGCTGTATCCTTGGGCACTTTCATTTATTTATAATAAACACTGGGTGGGTGAGGTAATAATAGAACACCCACTGAGGTTATATTATAAGTTCAGGCACAGTGCATAGAGTAATCAGGATAAGTAAAAAAAATAAAATAAAGTATAATAAGTATAAATATTTCAATTTACCAGTAGATGAAATCTTTGATGACGGCTACATGTTTCAGTTATTGAAGGTTATTAGGTATTTGACAGGGCAAAGAATTTAAACTTTCCTTTTGTGGGTTTATTCTTTTGTTCATCTTTTATCGATGCCTTCCTGTTGTATGCCAGACTAAACGGATTCATATATTTATTGCTGCCTTTTTATAGCATTTTCAGCTTAAAAGTGATTTGTTTGTTTGTTTATTGTAAATAGTATTTTTGTTGGAATTGCTGCTGCTATTGTGGCTGCATTTTCATAGGACTTCAGTGATTTTAAATGCTCAATCATAATTTCTGATTATCCATTTCATTACATCCCATTTACAGCCACCAGAGGGCCTGTGTGTTTCAAATATTGAAGGGTGAGTTTCTCTTGTGGACACTGATAGAGAGATTGAGATTTGTATTAACAGCTTGGAGACGTACAGTACTTTTCAAGCACAACTCAATACAAGACTGATAACTGTGAATGGACAACACCAATGAAGCAACACTTGTTTACAATAGTAGCCAATAGCCATAGCCACAATGTTCATTTCATCAAGGCATTTAGAGATGTGCAAATACTTCAAACACTTCTGTAAAGCCAGAAGCAGCAAATCATAGTGAGGTATAAGTCACAAGAAAAATATACAAAGAGGGAACACTGGCAGACAGCAT